>JAKEPQ010001000.1:20870833-21474166 GCA_024500445.1 Entomyzon cyanotis
TGTGTGCCAGCTATGACACTGGCATATATACTGATGTAAATACACACCAAGTTTTAAAAGGTCCTTAATAGCTCTGTCTAGCTGTATGCAGAATTGGCTGTCACCAAGAATGGTAATTGCAAGCTGAACTGCATTAAGGCTCTTTCTGAATCTGATTAGAGTTAGGGCAAGATTTAATAGCACATTCTTGCTGAATGCTTTTGTGTTAATTTATGTTATGAGTCTCTGTAGTGACAAAGGGTCCAGTCATGCAGGAACGAGCTTTCTGCATGGCCAGAAAGCTTTATTAAGTAAGGAATTTTGTCTGTTCCATAGTGTTTTACCCACAGCCTTCCTTCAGTTCAAGTGGGTTGTGTTATTTAGGTTTAGGTCTTTTTTGGGTACTTTTTCAATTCAGTTTCATTTTTGGATTTAAGCTTTCCTGTATTTTATAAACTATGAATACAGTTTTATTTTACACAACAAACTTGGAAATGTTTGTGTTGAAGAAATATGTCTGTTGCAAAGAGTTGGCAGTTTAGCCTTAGGAAATTCTTGCTCATCTTGCTAGTGAGGCTAAGATTAATAAAGGATTTCATTAAAAAAACTGTTGGTATATTAGCAGTATTTCCTAATGGAAAATATTGGTTGTTATGCTTAATGCATAAATATGTTGCATGGATTAGTATAATCAAAGTATCATTCTGTTCTGAACTGACAACTTTTAAATTGTATTTTGGTTTTGAATTAAGGCATGCTGATGATTTGAAACTGTGGCATTGGGCATTAATCAAACACTGATGACAAAGCATTTGTAAAAATGCAGTGGGATGAAGAAGCAGAAACTAGATTGCTAATGGCCACTTACTACAGACCTTATCTTGTATTTGCACCCATATCTAACAGTTAACTTCCACTTTTGCTGGTAGGCAGATGAAGAAGATATTTAGTTATAGCTGAGGTTATTGTTGCATGTATTTTGTTCCTGGTCAAAGGAAACATTTTCTGTACTTTTCTGGAGTAAAATAAGGTGTTTGGGGATGCCCAGCCTTGAATTTTTATCTGTGTAGTACATGCTATTAATGATGTTGGACTTTATTTTATGTTTATTATTTTATCTTGAGTTGTTTATACCTTGAAGTATCACAATCTGTCTGGAGATAGTGGAGAATGAACAAGGTATGGAGCCAAAGTTGTAGGTTTTGTAGGAGTTGTAGGTAAACTATTCTATTGGTCTTTCTAGACTCTGGAATGCACATTACTATTACTGGACTGCAAAAATCTCTGCTTACACTGGATTTTAAAAATAGTATGATGCTTTAGAATAGAAATACTATTCTTGGACAAGATTGTTGGGAAAAAATATTTATTTTTTTTCATTCATAGCTTTGAACCTCTCCTTTAATTTTTCATTTTACAGAGGAATTTAATTTTTTCTTGTATGTTCTTAGTATTTCATTTAAAACAAATTTGAAGTAATACTCAATTAAAACATCTTTCATTTCCATGGAATTGGAGAGAGTTAACAGTTGCAAGAAGCTGAGAAATATCTAATATCTTGCAGCATTGAACCCTGAATGGTGACTAAGCTGTCTGTCCTGCCAGAACACTGGCTTTGCCTATTTCCTCCAACATTGCCTTCTTTGGTCATGAAATGCAGATATCCTTAGACTAGACCACTTTATTGACTCAGAGGTTGTGTTTTACATCCAGCAAGGAATTGTGTAGGATTTATTTTGTTCTTTTGCATAGCAGAGCCAATACCACCTGCTCCATGAAGAAGCTCAAAATTCTTGGTAGAGGCAGAAATGATGCATGAAAGTGTCTTAAATATTTACTTTAGGAATTGATTTGGAAAAAATCCAACTTGCTCTTTTCCCTTCAGACAATGTTGCCCTAGTTGTTTAACTTGATTAACTGAAGTTGTTTCTCTCTTCTGAAAAAGTAGTAGTGCTGATTTTGTTAATGAAATTCTGTTTGCCAACAGGGGAACTGCTGGCAGGGAGAGGAGGGAAAGAATCAATTTTTGCTGATAGAACTACTCTATATGAATTTTTTTTGCAATGTAGCTGTAGGATTTTTTTTTCCATGCTTGCAACTGATATTCTCTTGGTAAATCCCAAAGAGTTAAATGTTAAACATACTTAGCTGTTTAGGGAGGAATAAGGTATTTAAACAGCTACAGAAATCAGGTCTGTCAAGATGCTTTCAAGCAGTGAGACCTTGAGCAAGTTGCTGTGTTTTTTTAGATTGAGTATTTCTGCTTTTGTCTTCTTTCTTAATAGCCTGAATTGGTGGATGAGTCCAGACCTTTCAGTATGGCTACACCTTTGTTTCTTGCCAAACACAGATAGCAGACACAGCTCTGGCAGAAACAAATGTGATGTACCAACAAACCTAGTTAAGGATGCATTCTAGTTTTCTATTGCCTTGCTCAGCTCATTGCAATGACAATTCCTTATCAGGCTAAAGCTGAGAGGGATTCCCTGGGCTGTGAAGATGGGAAATAGGTGCTTTAAGAGCAGTTGTATTGAAACACTTCAACTGCTACGCTAGGATTTCACAAGATATTTTTTTTAAATAGGAAAAGGGGACAGTATTTTGCCAACGTGAGTGCAGAGGCACACAGGACAGCAAGACTTACCCTGCAGAGCAATCTAGTTATCTAACTTCCTATGACAGGGCAGATGGATCCTGTTGCTGCTTGGGTAGTGCTGGCAATTAAAAAGTCATGAGTGTAAAAGGTGAAACACCCATGATTTTGTCCTCAGATATTGTTCTTTAGGTTCAGAGGCTTCTATATAAATCTGCTGAAACTGCAACTCTGCAGGCAGCTGAGACAACACAAAAGCCTGTGAGAGTAAAAAGGGAGGGGCAAAGACAGTTTTCCCAACACTCTTCTCCGCCCACACCTATCATCTCGTTGACACAATAAGAAACATCTGTTGCCTTTTAAAAAATCCAGTTAGTTCTTTGTTTCAAATTCTTTTTGTGTAGACAGGCCTGAAGTAGACCATTCATTTCAAACTGAAGTGGCTTCAGCCCAATGTAGAACAACAGAAAATTGTAACAGCTACCTTCACAGGTAGTAAGATTTCTATATACATTTGAAAATTTAAATGAGTATTAACTTGTCTCTTATCATACATTAAATGCACAATTCTTGAGCTACAGTGAAGATGACTTAAAATAATGTGCCCATCTCCCACCCCTAGCTGCATATCCTACCTGTTGGAAGCTTTTTCAAACAGGTCCCAACTGAGATCTGATACACAATTTCTAGATTTGAGACCCAGTCATCCATGTGAAAATAATTCTGCTTTTGGTGCTCTCTCTCAGGCTGAAATTCAAGAGCCTTTAAAAATATTCAGCTGTGTCACATGACATTTTAAAAAGTTGATTGCTGAACTATAGAACCTCATGAATAGCTGACAGACCAACATGCCTGAACAAAAATTCCAGAATATTTAGTGTTATACCTTTGAGACTAAGCACGCAGAATGGACAACTCCCCAAAAATGTGGCTTTTCTTTAGTGCTGTCAGGATACCACATGCTATAGCAGATCCTGATCATTAATGGTAGTAGGCTCCTCTTTAAAAGACTGGACATGGGCAGTCCGATTCAGATGATAACATGAGAGCTGGGCTTCTTTTTGTCATCTGTGCACTAATCATGGGATGTTAGATGCATTTCAAATCATTTCCATGATACGCGTGGTAAAAGCTACTTTGGCCTTTTCGCAACTTTTTACTTAGATACTTGTTACTGTTTTCACTGTCCTTCCATTTATGTCAGATGGAAAACTTGTGGCCTCTAGTGGAGAGATGGCACATGAACGATTAACAGGGTGTGCAGAGAAATCAGAACTGGCAGGTTGTTTGTCCTGCTGTCAGAGGTGTTGGATAGTAGTGGCACAATAGTGAAAGAAACAGCTTCTTTGATGCTTCTGGCAGAGGAGTTCAGAGGTTTAAACAATCGCATGTAAATACATGTGTTTTTCTCCAAAGACATTAAACTCCCTATCTGAGACTTTCAGAAATTAGCTGGTAGTCTTATTTTTCTGTAAACAGTAACTGTTTTACTTAAAGCAGCAGAGCAGGTGAAAACTGCAGATGTGTAGCCTCTTTCACTGAAGTAAGTAGTAAAATTCAGTGGCCGATTTCCATCTCTGAAAAGTTTACTCCAATTACATTACAACTTTTCTATGTGCCCTGATGTAAAATGGAACTAACTCCAAGATCTGTGCCTATTAGAGCTCCAACTTTAGAAATTACAACACTAGCAAATAAATAAATAAAAAAATCACTAAAATTGCATGCATAATTTTTGCATTTTGAGTGAAATGATGTCTGTTCTAACTGGAAAGAAGCAATTATGACCTGCTAGTTTGAAAATGAGTTTTGAGCTGCTTATACGAATGTGTTTTTCTAAGTAGACTCTGCTTTATGGAACCTTTGTTAGCTTGGTTGTGTTGATTACTTGTGCTTTGATTTTTTTGTTTTGAGAATCATTTTGCTGGTTTCTCTTTTGTAAAGGACACTGAAGCCATGAAGAGAGCTTTAGCCTTAATAGATTCAAAGATGAATCAGGCAAAAGGTTGGCTGAGAGATCCAAATGCACCTCCAGGTAATATTTAAACAAAAGTAACAGTATAAAGTATTCTGATTTTTGAAGGTCTTATTATTTCTGTTGTTTAAGACAAAGTTGTCTTTAAGGATTAATAACTCATACATAGAGGATCATTCTGAAGGAGCCTGTATTTATTCCTTTCTTTAGATACTGGGAATTGAACAGGTTGTGTCTAATGACCTAGAAAGCTTTGCTACTTCTCAGTGGTCTAAGATCTATACATATATTCTATGAAACTTACATGTTTTTAGTTTGCATTCCAGCAGTAAACCCAAAAACTTATGAATTGCATTGAACAATACTTAATTGCAGCCGTGGGTAATATTTAAAATGCCTTCTTTTGTATTTTCAAATTTTTATAACTTCAGATTTGCCTAATAGACACTCTTAAAGTGTTTTTCTTTCAGTCTTGATGTAAATTTTTTAATATGAAAATCTCCTATAAATGCTCTTACTTGCAATCATCTTTACTTATATGTGGGGTTTACCTTTGTATGTATCTTTAAAGCAAACAAAACTTGATAGAGGCCAGTTCCATTTGGACTTTGAAAGACCTTATCAGATGGGCTTCCTCTGAAATCAAAGCTAAACTAATACAGTTGTAAAAGTTGGATGTGAATTGTTGTTTTTTGGTGTTTATTTCAGTTCTTGATAAATGACAGAAACTAATACAATTCTTGTGTTGTGACATGATAGTGACATTAGTAGTTTTCTTGTACATATCAAGGAATGTCTTGTTTGTCCCACTAACTGGCTCTGCATCTCAGGGGATGCTGGTGAGCAAGCCATAAGGCAGATCCTTGATGAAGCTGGCAAAGCAGGAGAACTGTGTGCAGGCAAAGAGCGCAGAGAGATTCTGGGGACGTGCAAAACCCTGGGGCAGATGACTGATCAGCTGGCTGACCTCCGGGCTAGGTAAATCTCTTACATGGGATGGACACTTCTCCAGTACTATTAAAATGGTTTTTCTGAACTTGCAGTTGTCATCTCCTAACCTGTAGGAGAGCAGGCCAGAACTGTATTTTGCCTTTTTTACCTCAGTCTCTTCTGATAAAAATATGTTTCCTTTGAAGAGAAATGTTAATGATATGACAGGATGATCAGAATTGCTCAGGTAGATATTCTAAGTTTGCTTACCATCAAACGCATAACTTTCCTCCAAATTAGGCAGAAGTGAAGTTTTAAACTCTTTTATTAAGACTGCTCTCCAAAGAGCATATACCCCAATTACTGTAAGATAGATGGATATTCTACTTTTTAGGTGGTTTTTGGATGTTAGACCACATGTGGTGGTTGTTTATCATTCATTGACAAAATTCTGCTGAAGTTTGTGTGTCACATGATTGAGGCAGCTAAGACATTTTATTTTCATATTTATTTTATTTATTGGCTTGCTGTCCTCATTTAGATGTGGCAAGACTTTAACTCCTGCAGATTCTGACTCTGCAACAGTCTATAAATGAGAAGAGACCTTGTCCTGGGTACTTAAATGGAATTGTATCCTTAAATAGTCTTACTTTGTGACACTTCAGAAGTGTTTATTCCTCTGAGAATGCTAAATGTCACATTCTGGAATAGGGAAAACATGTTCTTAGTTTTTATCTCTTCTTATGTTCCTCAGTTATTTTTGTTTCCTTAGCGAGGAAACAAAATCTGATTAAATGCTGTATCTCTTGCAATAATTGCTGGGAATAGTCATAAACAGTTTTTGTTGCCTCTTCACTTGAAAATAGTGTTTTTCAGTCCTGAGCTGAATCTGGAGTACTCTTTTTGTCTCGGGCAGAGGACAGGGTGCTACACCCATGGCTATGCAGAAGGCCCAGCAAGTGTCCCAAGGTCTGGACTTGCTCACTGCCAAAGTGGAGAATGCAGCCCGCAAGCTGGAGGCCATGACCAACTCGAAGCAGGCAATTGCTAAGAAGATTGATGCTGCTCAGGTACCACTAGTGACTAATAAATATTTCAGAACCTGATTGCATTACTGCTGGTAGAGCTCTTACACTGAACTACTGTAGTCGTTTCCAAGCAAAACACTGTTACTTGATAGGAAGAACATAGAGAGGATACTTGCTTTAGCAAAGAAAAATCTTAAATGTAGTAATTTGCAGCATACTGTGAGTCTTGCTTCAGTTGATGATCTTTTTTGGTAACTTATTTGGCATTACTAAAAATTTCAAGGTTATTAAATCAAAATTATGGGACACCCTAAATTTACATATATACAAACCTTATAAAAGAAGAGAAGAGTTTCAGATTGAACAGAGTTACTTGTGGATGAAACTAGAGCCCTTTCTTTGGGCTCTGTTTTGTGAGTGGAGTTCAGGATTTAGAACTTTGTATTAATGACAGAAGCGAAATGATGTTAATGAAACTATATTTTCTTTCAATTGATCCTTTATTTTTGTAATTCTTAATATCCCTCAATGGTCAGTCTATTACCCAGTGATGATTATGATGGTCATTAAATAATGAACCTTCTATATATACACCTTATCTAAATGTGTGTAAATGTCTATAATTATCAACATGTAAAGATACGTTAATATTACATATGTATTAAATGAAATGGTAATGGGACTCTTTAGGAAGAGCTCTGTGGAAGTACCCCACTGGGCTCAAGAGCATCTCTTTTTGGTTTTTTTCTGAAAGCCACATCATCAGTCTCTAAAGGCACTAGTTCAATTTTACTTCTAAAATAGTGTTGGCAAATGTTGAGGGGAGAGAGAGGATGTAAAATATTTGGGTAGATTTTATGTAGTTTGACATTTTTTTTCAAAATAGAAAAACGATGAGACAATAGAATAATTTCATGGTACTGAATAAACAGAAATTGCTTTTGAGAAGTACTTTCCATTAAATAAAGTTTTGAAAGCTGTGTTGGTATTTTTTTGTCTGTGAAAGCATGTACAGAATAAACATTTTTTGTCTTCACTTGTACACAACTTCTTTCTATTCAGAATTGGCTTGCAGATCCTAATGGGGGCAGTGAAGGAGAAGAGCACATTCGAGGAATTATGGCTGAAGCAAGGAAAGTTGCAGAACTCTGTGAAGAACCTAAAGAAAGAGATGATATCCTTCGTTCCTTGGGGGAAATCTCTGCTCTGACAGCCAAGCTGTCAGATCTGCGACGACAGTGAGTATTAGTTTTATCACCATTAATTTATCTGAATGACTTTTATGTGCAATTCACAATGCTGAGCAAGATCAGAATATTGATGATTAAAATTTAAAAAAACCCCTTTGTAGTTGTTCAGCCTAGTGATTTTTATTTCAAAGCCTAACTTGCACTAGCTTCCTTAAAAAAAGGTTACCAGAGATGTATTATATAGAAGTGTTTTCTTTCTACTGCCTATGGAATATTTGATAAGCAAACTGAAGTCAGAAGTGAGCTTATTTGTACTGTCAAAACAGCAAGGTAATGGGAAATATAAGTTTGTTTATACAGATGGATGTCATCACTGTTTTTTGGTAAGCAGTTTACTAAATATCAAGGTGGAATATCTACCTCTTCCATCACTGTCAGGGTTCTAAGCTGTAGCTACAAACTGTACAAAAGGTAATACTTTCAGAAATTGTATTTCTGTATCAGTTTTGCAAAGAGGCTCCTTGAGAATGGAAGAGGAGAAAGTTATTGTACAATCTGTGATCTTCATCTAAGGCTGGTTGCTATATAGCAATAAATACTTTTCTTGCTTCATTAGTTAATGCTTTAATCAATGCTTTAGCTACTGTAGGTCTGAATGTGCTACCTTTTGTCAAGTTTATATATAGCCTTTGATCTGTGGCTACTTACTTTCCTGCTTGTAATCTGTATGGCATTATTGCAGTTGCTCATAAAACAGCCATGGAAATGGGAAATCAAGTCATACATCAGTATTGGCAATGACAGTACTATGCCTTCCCTCACCTCAGTGCTGTGTTGAACACATGTGATATCCAGGTACCACAGCAGAGAATTGCTCCTCAGTCTCAACTCAAGTGTCAAATTCAACCTTGTTTAAAAAGATCAAGTACCTTTCATTGTTTCTTCCTGCTGAATTTGCGATAATCTGTAAATGGTCTTTATATGACTGTACTCTTTTTTTTTTCTCTTTTTTTAAATCCCTAGGGGGAAAGGTGACTCTCCTGAGGCCCGTGCTTTGGCTAAGCAAATAGCTACATCCCTTCAGAATTTACAGTCCAAAACAAACAGGGCTGTAGCAAATACTAGGCCAGTTAAAGCAGCTGTCCATTTGGAGGGCAAGATTGAACAAGCTCAAAGGTGGATAGACAATCCTACAGTTGCTGATCGGGGAGTAGGTAAGTGTTTCTCTGTTTTCCCTCAGTTTTCCAATCAAACTTGTTACTAATTTTTGTGGTGGAAACTACTGCTCTTGAGATGCTGAGGATGGATTGAATCTTCATTGATGTGGAGATTTGAAGATTTATAGCTGAGTCCTGACTGCAGTTACAGAATTAAGCTGGCCCATGAGTCACTGTGTGTTCTTTCCTAAAGAATGGGAGAACATGTGCTGTAGAGAAGACAAACTTGAGGTTGCTCCTTGTTTTTCTTATTAAGCAAATATTGTATCTCAAACTTGAATGTATACCTTCTCCAGCAAATTGAGTAATTAAGTCCTTCAGAGAAGAGAAAAACATTCATGAACCTGACCTAAAAGCATCACTTCTTGTACGGTTTCTGGTTATCTGAGGAAAATGCTAATAATTAAAGAGAAAGGGGATCTGATAGTCCCAGAATGCTCTCAGTGAGCATGTAACTGTGGTTCAGGAGTTGCTGGCACTTGGCAGGATGCTAACAGGAAAAGTAAATAAAGAATATAAAAGATGGCAGCAGTGCTGAGTAATTCTTGGATAGTCTAGTACTGAGACAACTTCCTAAGTAATTTTAAGCTTGATCACAAGCTTGAATTACTTGTGAGTTATCATTGGCTTAAAATTGTTCTTCAGTAGGTCTTTGATGGGCTGAATATACGATGAGTTCTTTTAGAAGAATACTGCTATTGTATTTTTGAAAGAACAGAGAATTACATTCCTGTGAAAGAGCAGGAAGCATCTGTAAGTGAATGAAAGAAATTACCCATGCTAAAAATAATTTTTTTTTAACAGAAAAACTTTTGACACACTGTGAAGGCTTTGTGTAAGATGTTCCCTACCCCCACTGTCCCCTCCAATCCAGATTGCTTGACACGTCTTACTTATGGCTTCTGGAATACCAGGAAAGGGCATTTGGCTTTTTAAGTTGTTTTCTACTTGTCTTTTCTCTCCCTCTTGCTGCTCATCTTCTAATGATGTGAGGATGAATTACAGTATGTGGAATTTGCAAGTGCTTTCTGTTGGAGTCAACAGATTAGTTATGTAGAAATACCTGACAGCTGCCATGGTTAATTTCTGTCAGACCACCCTTGATAAAAAGGATGCATCTCTAGCCAGAGTTGCTGAATTGAGCAAAAAGAAAGTGGAGACAATTGAATTCCTCTGTGGTTTTGAACTATAATTACTCAACGATAAACTGCTTCTGATCTTTTCTACCACTTAAACATGTGTTCTTAAAAACCCAAGAATTCTTATGTGTGCATATACATGTGCGGTACTTGGTGGTGCATCTGGTTGGTACCTTTAGCTGTTTGTGCCACTGCATGCTGATGGCAGTGCCTTGTCCCCTGCAGGCCAGGCAGCCATCCGGGGGCTGGTTGCCGAAGGGCGCCGTTTGGCCAATGTCATGATGGGCCCCTACCGGCAGGACCTACTGGCCAAGTGTGACCGCGTGGACCAGCTCTCTGCTCAGCTGGCTGACCTGGCTGCACGAGGGGAGGGAGAGTCCCCCCAGGCCAGGGCAATTGCTGCTCAGCTCCAGGATTCGCTCAAGGTAAGGAGCTGCTCTGACATGGAAGCACCTGCACTCCTCTGATAAAGCCTTGTGTGTGTGAGGCATCAGTGAAAATAAAAGTGCAGCAAAAAACCTGTTGGTTTAGCTGAGATGTTTAAAGCAAACTTTCTAGAACATACCATAGGGGTTAATTGCAAATGAACAATTTAGAAGAAAAATTTGTCTCTCTTAAAAGGAAATAGTATGCTAGCATTGCAAATTTGAGGGGCGAGGTCTCAAATCATGCTGTTCATAGCTTCTAAAGCTGATTCAAGCAGTGGTGTGTAAGCTTTGTATATTTCAAATTATGTAAAAAGTGATTGATTGATCATACTTTCAAGGTAATTTTATCTTAATGTCTGACATTGGAATGGGCTTTTTTTTTTGCAAGAGAAAGGTTTATGGGATTTGAACCCCTACAACTTTATATCCCTCTATCATATGCTAATAGTTTTCCAATTTTTTAAAGGATCTTAAAACGCGAATGCAAGAGGCAATGACCCAGGAAGTTTCTGATGTTTTTAGTGACACTACAACTCCTATTAAATTATTAGCAGTAGCAGCCACTGCTCCCTCTGATGCTCCCAACAGAGATGAGGCAAGTATACCCAGGTGGTCTTTGCTTCCCATGTAACGCTTCAGTTATTGTTTAATTTTACCTGAATTGGTATTTTGAAAAATAAATCAGTGTTCTGAAAAATGAATTGGTATTTTTTTCTCAGGTTTGTGATGCATGCTTATCAATTCTGATAATAATAATTACTATGCAAATCTCTATGGACTCCTGCAGACTGTGAATTGTATATCCCTGGAAACAATGTTGTCCCTGACTTCAATAGATGGCAAAAATATCTCTCAATGTTGTTGGTACCACATTGCCTTCAGTGGGCTAAAAATTCTTGTGCAAAAATCACTGACGCACTAGTTGGTGGATTTTTATATCTCAGCATTGCATAAGCTAATTACAATAGTCAAATTAATACAATAGTCAAACCTGTCCTCTTGCTGGATATCGTTTCCTATACTTCCAAGCCACTGGCTGCACATGAAGTGTCTAAAATGCAGTGTCTGGCAGTTCTGTTTGGCTACTTTGGCTTTTGGCTACATGACAAAAAGGATTCCCAAGACCTTAGATAATTCAGCTTTATGACAGGATAGCTTTTATCCAAGTATTTTGTTCCTTGAATATCTAAGGACTGTGAAAGGAGGGATTTTTTTTCCAGTGTGAAACTTGAATTTTTAGGGTAAAGCCCCTTATTTATCTTTCACATATAGTTACTTTTGGATTATGGGTTTGAAGAGGAATCTCCGAGCTAAAATAGTTTGAACAGAGTATTTCTTGCAGCAGTAGTCATCAGGAATTATTGAACTTCATACCTCAAAGCTATAAAGTGTATATATATCACCTTCGTTGTCCCATTGAGTTACTAAAGAAGCAAATCTGGTAATGTAAAGATCAAAAAAATCAAATGCCTTCAAAGCATTTGTGTTCTTTTGCATCCTCTCAGGATGAATCAAGTGGGAATGTTAGGAAAGTGTCTCTGATACTTCGAAGAAATTGTGTATTCTGTTAAGGCTGTTAGGGCTTTTTTAATTTTTTTTTCTGTTTGGACATCTAGGTGTTTGATGAAAGAGCAGCAAACTTTGAAAACCATGCTGCTAGACTGGGAGCTACAGCAGAAAAAGCAGCTGCAGTTGGAACTGCAAATAAAACTACTGTGGAGGGCATTCAGGCAACAGTGAAATCAGCAAGGGAACTCACCCCACAGGTGCTTCCTTGGTTTGGACGGCTATTGAAAGGGCTGGGGATGACTTCTGGGGAATTTTCTTTATGCTTCTGTTCTTGAAGAAAGATGTCAATACCAACAAGGAGCATAATGCTGGCACTCTTAAAAGGGGAATGGCTAATATTTGTATACATTATACCATGTAGAGCAAAATGATTAAATGACATGCTTTACTCTTCAACTTTTGGACGGAAGTGTCTGTGACTTTACTTGAAACCAAATTATTTTGAGCCTTAGTAAAATAATGTAAGTGGAAAAAAGGAACTTTCATTTTATTTTCAAAATAAACTTCTATCTAAATTTTGATAGTGTAACAAGTATTGTACTTTAGTGCTTTCAAGAGTTGTTTGTAAGATAAATTAGTAGGTAATTGAATTTCCAGAAAAAAGTACTTGTGTCAACTGATTTCAGAAGTATTGTAGATCTTCAAGGAGCTAGGTGTTGCACTAGAATTAATGAACTAATTTTTCAAATGTGGAGCTACACATCCAGTCCTGAAAAAAAATTATCTTGTAGTGATAATTAAAAATGTCTTCTGTTGGCAGGTAGTATCAGCAGCTCGTATCCTCTTGAGAAATCCTGGAAATCAAGCTGCTTATGAACATTTTGAGACCATGAAAAACCAATGGATTGATAATGTTGAAAAAATGACAGGTAAAGTAAGAATTTTTGTTGAAGACCCTACCTATGGCTAACTAGCTTGTATAGATTTTTCTCCATTCTGTTAGGGTTGATGAAACATGCAAAGAATAATGATTGATTAAAAATAAATTAGGAGAAGTGAGAATGTGCTCTCTGGCTCCAGGAATATGCATATGTTACAAGATACACAAAATAGCTGGCTTCTTATGTGTTAATACTGAGCTGTAGGGGAGCAAATCTTGCTTTAGTTCTTTTATGGGAAAACCAGAATACCATCACTTTTTATTGCATTTGCTATTCTAGCAGTATATCACTGTGCCAACTTGAGCTTTTTTTCTGTATAATTTTGGCATGTTGAAATAGGACAGATAATTAAGTGAAGGAAACAAAACATGTTCAAAATGCTGTAACAGCTCGATGAACATGGAGAGTAAAACAAAGCTACTGATCCTGCTGAAAAACTAAAATGCTTGAGTCCTTTCCAAGTGCAGGTCCTTTGTGCTGACCTGCTACACACCTAACTGTATCCTACCTCCTCCTCCATCCCAGTAATGGGATCCTGGGTATTTTAAATCTCCCTGCCTTGTCACTGTGAATCACTCCCATCTAAAAAGCACAGCGAGATGGGTATTTCCTCCCAAATGAGTGGGAGAGTACAAGTAGTACTGAATATGCTTAAAGAAATTTGGTGGGAAGAAGGAGTCTCTTCTGCACATACTGTGTAAGCCAGTTCTTGACTGAAACAACATTCTATGCTAGAGGAGTAAGAGCTTGGGGGTCATTAACTATCTTCACCATGGTTACTGCCAGAGAGGTACCACAGAATCACAAGTTGAACTGCAGTAGTACATTTGGTCTGATTTCCATGCCCTCTTCTGCTCTTCCCCACACGCCAGATTTAAAGTACTTACTTTTCTGGTTTTGCACTGTCTCTAGAATACCAAATATCCCTTTCCACGGATGAAACTAGAATATTAATGTATTTAACTTTTATTCTAGGGTTAGTGGATGAAGCCATTGATACGAAATCTCTGTTGGATGCATCAGAAGAGGCTATTAAGAAGGACCTGGATAAATGTAAAGTTGCAATGGCCAACATGCAGCCTCAGATGCTGGTAGCTGGTGCCACCAGCATTGCCAGACGAGCAAACCGCATCCTGCTGGTCGCAAAACGGGAGGTGGAAAATTCAGAAGACCCTAAATTTCGGGAGGCTGTTAAAGCAGCCTCTGATGAGCTGAGCAAAACTATATCACCCATGGTAATGGATGCTAAAGCTGTGGCAGGCAACATTTCTGATCCTGGTAAGGATTCAGTCAGCCCATTTAAAATGTGCTTTTTACTGACTGGAGATGATGTGAAATAGTGCTCATTTTTTCTTATACAGCTGTGTATCTCCTTTTATGTAAATATTGTGTACATTTACATCTCAGAATGATGAAATCAAGCTCACAACATTAACTGCTGCATCCTGCTGTTCTAAAACGCAATCAAAGGCCTTTGGCATATTCAAGGGAAAAGGATTCAGTATTCTAGTATGATATGTGGCTTCATAGTCTTAATTAGAAGCATTTGTTACTAGTTTTAAGTAGTACTACTTTATATAAGAAAATATTACGTAATTTTTTTTACTCCAGAATTTGTTCAGGGAACTACTTTGGCTATTGATAGTGACTGTTACTCAGCCAAGGCTTTATTTTATGCATGTTGCATATGACAGTAACATTTCAATCTTGCAAGTCCACTGTAAACAATTTGGTAGTTTTTAAACACACATATTAAGTGTACTTGCCACAGTATATTATAGAAGTAATTTTTGGGGGTAGTGCTCTAAATATTACCAAGTTTTATTAAATTGGTATTAAACTGGTAGTTGAATTTTTGTTCAGGTTTGCAGAAGAGTTTCTTGGATTCTGGATACAAAATTCTGGGAGCTGTGGCCAAAGTGAGAGAAGCCTTCCAACCTCAGGAACCAGATTTTCCCCCTCCTCCTCCTGACCTTGAGCACCTTCATGTAAGTGCAGGTAGTTTCTAATAGAATATGCAGTTGTCATTGACATGTGGATTATGCTTAGAAATAAAAGGTATTGTCTAGCCAGCCATGCATACAAGTAGCCTCAAGTCTAAAAATACCAATCCAGCATTGAAAAGGAAAGATTAAAACATGGTATTTTCTTTAACAAGGATGCACTTGAAAAACTCATACAATCACGTCTTGCCATGACACTATCCTTTACTCCATCTGTGCTTTATTTCATTGCACTGAATATGATGTTTGCCTTCCTTAGCTGACTGACGAGCTTGCTCCTCCAAAACCACCTCTTCCAGAGGGTGAAGTTCCCCCGCCAAGACCACCACCACCTGAAGAAAAGGATGAGGAGTTCCCAGAGCAAAAAGCAGGAGAAGCAATCAATCAGCCCATGATGATGGCTGCTAGGCAGTTGCATGATGAAGCCCGGAAATGGTCTAGCAAGGTAAGAAATTGTTATGAGTGTTTTGTGCTAAAAGGATTATTTTATTTTTATTTTCAAGATCAGTGTGTTTTGTCTTATGACAGTCTTTTTTAGACTAAATAGTAAAAACACTGCTGCAGAAGGAATTAGAAAACACTTCAGAGTGAGCTAGGGTCAACTGTTCTAATTCTGAGAATTGCTGGAATGCTTTATTAGCATACCCCTGGGAACACAAATATGCTCTGTATGCTGAGCTGTTTGTGATCCTTGGTGCTGGTATTGCCTAGAGAGTCACTAATACTTATGCCTGTGCAGGCTGACAAGCTGATTGCTGTATTTAAGTGACTTTGAAAAGTCTATATGGAAAAGTCCTTATGGATGTTGCAGATGCCAGCTGCAGGAATCATGAGCTGGGTTGTCTTAATTCTGGAAGATGCTGCAAGTTACTTTGTAGTTAATCTGATGCATTTATGATGGGAAAAATGACCTCATGTAGATGGCCTGATCTTAGTCTTTTTTTGGAATGAGTCACATTCACTATTAAGGCTAAAATCCTGAATTTCCTTCCCATTTCAGTGCTATGAAGAAGTAGTGTGAATTTGTTGGTCTCATAAATGCTAATACCACTTCATTTTGCTTTTCTCCCTTATCTCCTCCCTCCTTCCCCTAAGAGCTACATTTTTCCTCTGGCAGAAGTTGAGTGCTGAGTAAGAACTTCAGAGATTTAGGCTTCTGCAAGTGTAAATTAAAGGGTCAGAATTTGCCTTTTAAAATCTCCCTTTTTTTTTCTCCACTAAATTAGGTGGTGAGTAAGGAGATAAACTTGAATAGCTTACAGAATCAACTTCAGTTCTTTGGGCTAAAGGAAGATCTGTTTTGAAAGTACAGTTAAAATACAAAAGAAATTTCTGCAAATCTGTTTGGGTGTCTCTTATCCTAAAAAGCTCTATTTTCCCCATACTGTTGGATATATCAGACAGATACTCATTCCAGTACTATCCCTTCAGTAATATGTGTTAGTGATCTCAGAAGGTAATTTTGAAGCTAAAAGCCTTACTTTGTTTCCTAAAAGTGTTTTGATGTTGGAATCCCAGAACTGGTAACTTAGCAATACAGAGTAGGTAATAACATGCTTTTGCCATGTATCTACTATTTGCATTCTAAATTAAATAGTGGAAAGCAAATCAGCAGACCTTGAAACACCTTGCTGATTATGAAAGAGCTCCAAGCTGAGTGACTTTTTATTATAAAACTCTGTATTCATCACTGTTTCTTTAATTTGAGACCAACAAACCAGTAGGTTAGCCTGGCAATTGTCCTTCTAATTCTTTTTAGCAGTATCATTTTAGCAATAAGAGTTCAGTTATTCTCACAGTATGTTTTTGGGGAAGAATTTTTAAAAGCACTTGGTAGTCTCTCAACTCACCTGATTGGTTGGAAGAGGGATTGATGGAGTGTGCTACTGAGCAATATGGGTTGGACCTGGAAAAACAGAACTATAAGGTCTTGCTCATATGAAGTCACAACAGACTGTGTGTCAACTGTCTTTTGCCTTTTTGCTGAATTACTTTAGTCTGCTTGTGGGTGGGTGAACAAGTACTTAGTCTTTAAAAAATATTGATAACATTGCTCATTCGTGTAAGAATGAAAATCTATTTGTTTTAATCCTTCTTTACAAAAGCTCCTCTTCACTGAGAGGCTTCTGAGCTTTCATGTACTCCATTTTTCTCATGGAGCACAAGCTGAACAATAACTATTGCTTTAGTTTCCCTGCATTCCCCCTCATTTGGATAAATCAGAAACTGAGGGATATTTAGATACTTTTCATTAGATTAAACAAAAGCTGCCTTTGAAGGTGAGTTGATTTGGCCTTATAAGTGTTACAAGTTCCAAAATTACTGTATGTTGCTGTTGATATAGATGTGTTTTTTTTCTATAAAAGGCCATATCTTAAGCAAAACACAGTTGAAAATGCACAGTTTTTAGTCAGGGTTATTTTACTTTTGTCACACTTGGCTTTAGTTGAAGAAACACAGTTAGTAAACTTGTAGACTATTCTTGTATTGAAATGCTGCTGTATTATTGCCTGTATTGTTATACCTCTTACCTTTTCCTTCAGATCTTCTCTAACACAGTTAATTTTCTTGAACCCTCTTTTTTTTTTTTGAAGGTAATGGATATAACATATTGGGATGAAACAATATCATATGTTTCATAATACTCTTATCTTACTCATTCCATTTCAGTCATCTTTAAGAACTGTAATATTCACAGTATTCATAGCATTCAACATCACCTCCTCTTTTTGCAACCCAGTGCTGCTCGTTTACATGTTCTGTGTAGTACATCAGTATTACTCCTTCAGTGTTTTCCATCCCATCTCTTGTTTTCACTCTACAGCAAGCAGTGTCAGTGTTTTTTCTGTGCTCCTGCTGCTATCTGCTCTCATCACATATATGAATGGGCTTCCATACAAAGCTTTGTATCTGCACAAATACCACCTCATCAGCTTCTGTGCCTGCCCCTGTGCAGTCAGAATGGCTTCCATTGAGACAGAGAATCCGTCCATTTCATTGTTGACTTGCCAGTAAAATGTTGTTCTGTGGGTCAGCCTCTGTCTGTAGAAGCTGAATGCTCAGATGGAAAATGTTGCTGCATATTTGAATTGTAACTGCTTAATATTTTTGGTAACTTTGGTTGGTTCACAGGTGAACTGTTTGTTTCTTTCTGCAAATCTTATATGCCTTCCCCTCCTCCCCTTGACCTGATCCTAGAGCTGCCTTGTCAGATCCTGAGAGGCCAAGAGGATGTTTTGGTCACTAAAACTGCTCAGTTTGTGCTCTTCTACCAAATGGTGCTTCTTGTACTAACTGTCCCGTTTCTCCACCCTCGCTGCCACCTGCAAAGCCTGATGTGACTGTGATTAATGAAGCGGCTGAGGCTGGTGTAGATGTAGATGAGGAGGATGATGCAGATGTTGAATTCACTCTCCCCTATGACATTGAAGATGATTACGAGCCTGAGCTGCTGTTAATGCCAACCAATCAGCCTGTTAACCAGCCCATTCTGGCTGCTGCTCAGTCTCTACATCGGGAAGCAACCAAGTGGTCTAGTAAGGTACTCCTGAGTCCCCGGGGACTGATCCGCGTGCATCCGGCCACTTGGAACGCTGACACATTTGCATCACTCTTGATCCGTGCTGGGTCCCACCATCCTGAATGAATAAGTGTGTCTGCACTTCATTTTAAGGACTGAGAGTGGATTCACGAGTTTGCTAGATCTGTTTGTCAGTGCCGGATTGAAGCTTGATTGGGGTCACTTATTAATATTCAAAGACTTCCTCTCCCTTTGCATCTGCCTGGTCTTCTTTGTTATGGCAGTTTTCAAATTGTAGTAGGGATTGTCTTCCTCCCCTTCGGTTCCTTTTTCCATTCATGTGGGCTACCTGAGAAGCCATGGTTAATGGTTACTTAATGACTTCGGAATACAGCAGAGTATACAGAACTCAAGAAGTCATTTAAGGTGTCTATTGTGCTTTGCCTCAATGGATGCTGTCAATTAACATACCTTCCAGCAAGGAATGGCTTTGTATGGCAGCGTTTATGGAAGAGACTGCCTGACTGCTGGCTTGCACTGGGCTGTGTTGCAAATGATGGTCTTGAGAGAATTCTTTTCTGAAGAAGCTGCACTGAATGCTGTTAGCTGCTGAATTGAGATCCTGTCTATATGAAACCAGTGGAAATCTAACATGAGGTTCAGACATTCATGAGTAGTCTGTCTTCTGTCTAAGCACAAATGTTTGCAAGACTGGGCACTTTTTATAGCATGCTGCAAAGAATAAGGTTGGTGTCCCATAACAAACAAAGTTAGCGGTGTGTGCATATGTGTGTGTGTGTTACTTATGCAGATAGTTATACTAAACCATTTTAATTAAAAGGGCTTTTAAAATGTTCTTGTCCTTTTCAGATTCTGGTGCTTCGGTAACTTGTTAGACACTGATCCTTCTACGTGAAAACATGGAAAAGCTTTGTGTTGTGTCATTTATATCCTAAGTGGTTATAGAAGCTAACTGTTTAGCTAATAGGTCATGGTAATGAATAGTTTAGCTGTTTGTGTCACCTGTATCTGTAAAATGCCTGGGATATCTTCTGGAATTTGCTCGTAGTGACTCACAGAAGTGTGTGCACAGGGTAAAGGATACCTTGGCTCAGTTGGGTTCTCACTGTGTACTCTTTGCCCTGAACTTCATCAGTGGAATTATTCCAGAAAAAGTATGCTAATAGTTAAACTCACTTTGCTAATATTTCATCCACAATAGGAATGCTTCAAAGCACCAAATAGCTCACTTTTGACTAACAACTTTCTACAAAGGGGAATAATATAAATATACTAAATATATTGACAGACTACTAACAATCAATCAGCTAGGTCTGCTTTCCCTTGCACTAGGTTTCTCTCTGGAACAGTGTATGAGAAATGGTTTTGCCTTGGTCACAATGAATTCACATTTTAAATATTTCTTAGATGTACTTTTGTGACTGAAATTTTTGATGTACAAGAAATCTGGATTTTAATGTAAGAAACATCATTAGATTATCTTTTGAACTGCCATGTTCTTCTCTCCTTGAAACTATATTTTAATGGGAGAGATTGTATTAAAAAAGATTTCTCTTCAAGGAATAACTTTTAAAAAAGTAAAAGTTGCATCTATTTTCCACATTACCTGTGACAAAAGCTTTGTATGTCGGATTGTCTTCCGTTTATCCTTTAGCATTATTAGCAGCATAGCTGATGCTTAAACAACTTCAGTTTCAGATGCCACTGAAATTTTATGCTCAGCTGTTACGACTACAACTGGATTAACAAGTAATTTAGCGCGCTTTTTTTAACTTTAAAAAAAATCTTTTTTGGGGGGAAGTCTGGAGTTTCAAATGCTAATAACATGCTTTATCTTAAAATCTAGTCAGCAGAGTAACTCATTCCACAGACAAACTAACACTTTGCAACTTCTTTTTCAGTTTTAAAGTGAGCTTTTTTCCTGAGCGTTAAGAAAAAGCATGTCAGAAACGTGTAGTTAGTACAGATCTTCCCTGTTCCTTGAAGAAACCTCTTCTGTGTTCACAAATGGTTCTCCCATTTTTAACTTCTTGAGAGCATTTCTACCCAAACGCACCCTGCCGCCGGGCGGTGATTCGCCAGGCGTGCTGGCAGCAGCAGTGACCGTGTTGTCCCTGCAGGGCAACGACATCATCGCGGCGGCAAAGCGCATGGCGCTGCTCATGGCTGAGATGTCGCGCCTGGTGCGAGGCGGCAGCGGCAACAAGCGCGCGCTCATCCAGTGCGCCAAGGACATCGCCAAGGCGTCAGACGAGGTCACCCGGCTCGCCAAGGAGGTGGCAAAGCAGTGCACAGACAAGCGCATTCGGACTAACCTCCTGCAGGTAACGAGGGAACTGGGAATGAATGCCTCCAGTGCTGCTTTTGCACAGCAGTTGTGCCAGTCAATCATGGGTACCTTCCCTTAGCTTGTCAAGTTTTGTCAGTTCTGCGGTTTTAGATCCTGTAGGTATGTGTGTGTGTATATATATATATATGTATACACAAACACACACATAATATATTCACATAAATATTTACATATATATTCTGTATATTTAGAATTTGGTGTTGAAAGAGCTTTTGAAAAACTACTGTGCTATAAATACTGATGTGTCTTAAGTCTGCATTGTTTTGTATTTAATGTACTCAATCCTTTGCATCAAAGAATAGTACCAGAAATTCAACACTTCTTAGTGTTTACAGTCTCAGCCAAATAGATATACATCATATTATTCCTAACCAGGCAGACCTTTGAGGTGTGTCTGGCTCCATCCCAAAAATTCCCAAAGCAAGCAAAATAAGATTCAAATGTCCTACCAATATTTATCAGAAAGTCTTGAAGGCTATAGGACCCCCTCTATGCTTATTCATTTTCTAATAGCAAAAGAAAATAAAGTTTATCTGGAAAAAGTGGATACATAATACAGTGGTTCAATTTACAATGTGAAGTGTTTTTTATCCCTATTACTTAGGTCTGTGAGCGAATCCCAACCATCAGTACACAGCTGAAAATTCTTTCCACTGTCAAAGCTACCATGCTGGGCAGAACTAATATCAGTGATGAAGAGTCAGAACAGGTAAGAGGTGTAAAGACTGATGGTAGCATGGAATTGTTGATCACTTTTATGGGGACAAATATACAAGATGTGCTATCAGATGTCTTCTGGGAACTTGATGTTGAAGCTTACCTCAGCTGTTTAGGAAAGATAATTTTAATACAGCACCTTGGTTAATAAGCACCTTGGTTTCTGGCTCAAACGCGACAGTTTAATAGAGAAATAATTCAAAAAGCTACTCGGGTTCCAATTTTGCCATGAGCACCTTGTTAACCTGCTTTGCTAGTAAAAAGCCGAGGGAAGGACTCGCCGCTGCGGACGGTGCAGGCTGGAGCTGGGAGGGGCAGGGGCGCCCTCGGGTGGATTCCAGGCGAAACGTTTATTTTCCAATATCCCGAGTCCCTGCACATCAGTTACCTTCCAAATGCATCTTTTCAGGAGAAATCCCGCAGCTTTGGCTTCTGAGAGAGGCTATTCTACTTAGTGACATTAAGCTTTTATTCAGAATTTGCACAAATATACGGTGAGGAATGGGAAAGTTTTGCATTCAGTAGGGATAATACCTTTAGGTTCCCAGAGACAGTTACTTTGCTTACATTTTCATAGTTTAAGTCAGCAATTAGCTGACTTAAGATATTTGTACTGGGAGTCTTTGTGCACAAAGAGGTTACATGCTACTGTCCTAATCATGGTATTCACTGATATATTGGAAATTCTTTTTCTTGACAGGCAACAGAGATGTTGGTTCATAATGCCCAGAATCTCATGCAGTCTGTGAAGGAAACTGTGAGAGAAGCTGAAGCAGCATCCATTAAGATAAGAACAGATGCTGGGTTCACTCTTCGCTGGGTCAGAAAGACCCCATGGTATCAGTAAATACTTGCCACATAAGTATTGTTTTCTGTAACGTAAAATGCCTTTTTTTGGAAACAGAAGAGATGTATTAACAGCAAAAGGTGCTGTATACATGAGCTTAAGATTAGCTTATGCTAATGCCCCATTCTAAGGGTATGAATTATAAGATAATGCATTTCAAATGTCTTTGGAACACATTTGATATCAAACACCTCTAATTTGCTGCCAACAGTAGACAGTTCTTACAATTTTTTTTTTCTTTCAAAATTCTCTTAATGAATTCTGTACTCCCAGAAGCACATTTCATTTATGCACTGTATATTCCAGTAGTTCCCATGTGATGATATAAAACATGGGCCTCACTTTAAGCTTGTCTTGAGAGTTTAGGACACTTGGTTACTTGGCAGTTTTTTAGGGACAATCATTGATGTAGAAATATTCAACTTTTCAACAGGATTTTAACCGGCTGTTCTAAAATCATGCAAAAATGATGGAAGGTGTGGGATTTTTAATTAAAAGGGGAAGGTGGGGCAGCAGAACAGTTGTAAACTGAGGATTAAAACTCCATGTCTGAAGTGCTATTTTTTTTTTTTTTTTGCTTTTGATTCTTGCCTGGCAATAGTAGTTTAACAGAAACTGGAGCTGTCTCTGTCCCCCTCCGGTAACCCTGTAGGTAGGCATTCCAGAACTCTCGTACTGTACTGAAAGGTTTGCAGAGGATGTTAGTGGCACACTGTTGACAGCTTGAGCCTTATGACTAGAGACCTTAAATCATGGAACTCTTTCCTTGCTCATTTCAGCAATGTATTGAGCTGAAAAATCCTGGTTCTCTTAACATAGCTGCATGTCCAGGACCAGAAAACGCCACATGCTGGCTCTTTATTTTGAAAACCAAATGAACACATGCAATTATTATTTCCCTCTTCCCTCCATCAAATGTTATTCCAGCCGCTCAAGGTGGAAATTAAAATATAAAGATATTCAGTTAAAAAAAAGACCTTTAGCCTCACTACTCTTGTTTCCAACAATGCATAAGCTTTTTGAAACCTGAGTTCTGCAGGGACATGAAACCCTCTTTAGGTAGTCTGGTGGCCACCAGAAAATGGTGGTTCCTAATGCTGCACATACCTCATTATTTTTACTGCTTGTGGAGTTTGGAGCCTCAAAATTTTTTTTTTCAGGTTCTAATAGTAGTGAATTCAACGAAGTGTTACTGTATCTTAAAAAAAAAAAATCCCAAACAAAATGGCAACAATAAAACCCCCCAAACTCCCTCCCCTTACTAAAATAGACTTGTGATGCTTTCATCCTTCCATAATTGAACATGCCCTTATATATATATATTCATACACCTTCATTTAATTGCCCCACAGAAAGGAAAACTTGTTTGGGAATGAGTTTCAACATTTGCAAGGAATACTTGCTGATTTTTGCCCAAATTGGCACTGACCTCATAATACCCTCCTAATTTGCTGAGAATTGTTGCACGATCAAACCACCTTGAATAGAAGTGTCCTTGTGGAAAAACTTATTAGTCTTAACAGCTCAAAAGAAGAGACACAGCACAGTCAGTTGTCCTCTACCTGCCTGCAACAGTTCCACGCTTGGACCTTCTCCCCTCCACCCCCTTCATTGCACTGTTATCTAAAAAGGGAAGTTAAACTGTTGATAATACAACTGCCTCAAACTGACCTCAGCAGAGAAGGCACGTGTTCGTCTTGAATTTGCTCCTTGTGTCTGGGTGTTATGAAATATGTGGTACTTAGGATCTTTCCTAGTACTCTCTTCCTGCAGTTACCTGCAACAGGGAGGGGAAGGAAGGGGTGCCAGAGCCTTAACCTGGATGCATTTGGTTGGTTTATACCAGATCTTTAACATAATTTTAATGTAGTAATTTCTATTTAATAGTAAATAACACTGAATAAGTAGGGATTATTTTAAAGGGATTTTCTAAATAGTCTTCCTGTATTGCTTTTCAATGCTCCTCACATACCCTCATCCTGCTCCCCCCATCCAGGCTTCTCGGTGAGTTTTTTAATTATTATTATTTTAGCGTCACTGTTTAGTTGCTTGAATGATATTAATGCAATATTACTAATGCCTTTAATACATAATTGTTTATGCCAAAGATCACTCTTTGTTTATTGAGGAATGTTTGCAGGAGAGTTTATGGATCATGGTTGCCTTTGATATTCTTCCAGAATGTTTGCTCTAAGTTCTCGAACTGTTGATAGAAGCTGAGACACTTGTCCACCTTATGCAATTACTGCATTTTTGAACACTATTGGTCTTTGGACCCAAAGTGCAGCAAAAATTTGAACAAGACCATGAATGTCACTTAGAAATGTTTTACCACTATAAAACTTTGTTTATAAACCAAAATGTATTGTATAGTCTAATGTTTTCAACCTTTCTTTGGTTCTGTTAAAACAATAAATATGCATTTGTACAAATGTCAGCTTCTGAGTGTTAATGATAACAGAACAGTGAATAATGCTGTAACAAGAAGAGCAGCGAAAAGCTAAAGCACAAGAACATGTTTCTACATGTTCTGAATAGAAAAAAAGTGCAAAGTTTCTCAAACAGAAAATTAAACAAAGGGCGGGGGGTTGTGCCTGTCAAACTAGTAATTAAAGAGTTTAGTGGCAACTGTGTTCAGTGGGATAAAACAGGAGATTTTCCTGAGGCCTGACAGTGATCTGCTGTATTCTGTACACTTGAAATGGGGTTTGCCTGATCCTGTCATTAAGGAAAGAACTGTTCTTCTGACCAGCATCTTGTTAATCTGAATTTTCTCAAACTGAATGCAAGAATGATGAGCATGAAACCACTGTTGTCTTTCCTTCACTCCTTCAGCTTGAGAACCTCTTCTAAACACTTTTTCTTGTTAAAAATTTCTAGCAGCATACATAATGCTCTGATTTGGCAGAACCAATGTTTATTGGTACTGTAGGACCAAATGTAGCCCCAGAGTGCCAGAAGGCACCTGTGATTTAGTAATAATTGGTAAAATTCAGAGTTTTGTACTGTTCACATGCTTCTCTCCATAGCTGAGAGAAGAGAAGACCCTGACAGACAACCACGTTAGTCAGAACTCCCAGAGCTGGACATGGGAAGGGGAGATCAAAACTTGGCAGTGTAATTCCTTGCTAATGACATCCTCTGATTCTCTAAGCTCTACTCTTCATACTCTTCACAGAGATGCTGGTACTTTTTTTTTTTTAACAGAACGGAACACAGGTCCCCTTCTGCAGTTGAGCTCCCTGTGTTTGCAGATACAGCAGAAACCAGCCCATGTACAAGAAAAGGTATTGGCCTTATGCACTTGCAGCCATTTTCCTGACAAAAACACATCTCCATGCCCAGGCTGGTTTCCTACCATGAGTGCAATTCTTGTTGTCAGTGAGTTCTGCTAATGAGCTGGAAAGAACCACTCCAAGCTTTTCCCTGACAACAGCCGTGTGAGCTACCCTGGGGTTGGCACTGGCAGCTCTGATGCTGCTCTATGTCCTAGCTCAGGAAGGGTGTCAGCTCTGAAAAGCTGTGGTGCAGCATTTCCAGGCTGCTAATGCAGAAAGCAGCTCCAGCTACTCAGGCTTCAGCAAGAGATGTTATCAGTTACCACTGAAGATAAGATTTCGTGTACAGTTACAGTAACTCAAGGATGTCATTTGCTGAAAAATGGAGCGGAACTGTAGGATGAGAAATGAAGTGATGGCTATTTCTCCATTTGAAAAATGCAGACTAGAAAGTTGGTAGCTTTTAATAACCAGGGTTGTGTCTACACAAATGGAAGACCTTATTAGATGCTGGTTCTTCGTAGTGTTTTATCTACTGTAATTTTAGAAATTCAAAATGGTTTATAACCAAGTTTACCCTAATGATATTACCAAAGTAAGAAATAGAGAGTATGTGCTCATTTCTTTCCTTACTGACTTGCTGCCAGGGTTCAGATGGATTTCCCCTCCTCTTTACAGATTGGACTGTTTTTTGTCCAAGTATTCGAAACTTTGACTAAATGACTTTAGTTCCTACTCTTCAGCTGAAGCAAAGCTAGTACCTATTCATCAGTTTGTAAGCCAAACAGGTTAGAGAAACAAAAGGTCTTCAGTATCCCACCCTTAATTAATACTGACCAAATGCATGGTTTGGAACCTGATAGCTACTGTGGAGTATGTATTGGTTTAGAGAGATAGGTTTTTGTTGGTGTATAACAAGAATTTCAGTCAGCTTTGCTCTGACTGTTGAGTCTTTGAAATATCATAAGTAAATAGTTGTCCTCCATTTAAAAATATGAAAGGGACCTTACTTGTGCTCCTAACAGCCTTTTTAAACTCTAAGTAGCTGCACAGTGATCAAGTTCAGTAAAGATGCAGCAAATAGTCACTGTGTATCAGATGCTTCCTGCTTAAGAGCATCATGAATCGTTTACAAGAGCATGAACATTTCATAAGATGAGACATATTTGCAGTAGAGTTCCCTTTATTTCAGAACATTAAAGCACACAACCATTAAATACACTTGACACTTCTATTGTGCTATCTAAAAAGCTACGCTCAAAGGTACACACTGCACAGATCTGGTGGCATCCACTTCAAACAAGTGGAACATCTAAATCAAAGCAAAGGCTTCACATAAAAAATAGATCTTACTCTCTGCAACTGTATTCTTAAAAAAAATGATGGGGATGATGAGATTGAATGGAAAGAAAGTGGATTACTGAAGCAACAATCACCTCCCAGATTTAATGCAGGATGTTATTTTTATCAGCTCATCTGCAGATGGCAGAAATGAAAGCTGATTAAGGCAAATGCTTCTTAAGAAAGGCGATTTCTTGTAAACAACACAGAAATTATTTTTTACTTCATCAGAAGCTTTTTCAGGAGTGACACTTGCTATGTCCCAGGCCCCCCAGGGACCCCTGCCCCTCTCACTGCTGCTCTCTATTTCTGAAGGGATTATGTGCTGCTTTGTGGAATGCCAGCTTGCAGCTGGCTGTAGGTGGAACGGAGCTTTCTTCGCAGGCAGCTGCAGCAGCAGAACATGCCACCAGAAGACTTTTCCAGTGGCCTGTCTCGCCTTCAGGATGTGCTTGACCTCAGGGCTTTGGTATCTGACTGGCAGTGTAGTGTTTGCAACATTTTGTGGGTTGCCCATAGCAAACTATTCACCAGCACAACAATTCAGTAAAAAAAGAGTGAAAGTGTAATAGAAAAAAAGTACCTTATTTTAAAGCCATATTAAGAAAAACTAAGCTATGCTTTCATTTTAAGAGCTGCTGTGCACAAATGCTTTGATCCCAAACTAATCAGTGTCTATTAATTAATTGGCACCTAACCAACATAAGTCACTAAGCAGTCAAGTTTTTTTAAGGGGAATTTCCTCTTAGCATCTTCTCATGTTCTGACTTGGAATTTTCCTGCTTTTGTAATATATTTGACACCTTTAAAAGGCTTGTATTTTTCTCCATACATGTCTAGGCGATTCACTTTCAGTCCTGAAAAAAGAGAGAGACAAGTACAAAGTTACAAGCAGAATGCTAGGAATCACAGCAGTCTGATTAGAAATCCAGCTTTCTTGAAGCACATTAGGATTGGTTAGGAAGCACCTTTTCCTTTCTTTCACAAATTCATCTGGTTTGAAGTGGCAGATGAGAACATTCTTGTCACCTAATCACAGCTGTCTTGGCAGGGCAGTAAGTTGTTTCTCTTCTACTCCATAAACCAATATCCTCCATCCAAGAGATGAACTATGGAACAAATGAGTCTCTCTTCCACAGTTCCTGTATGCTGCACTCATTTCTGATCATGAAGATGAAGCAAGGGACAAGTTTCAAAATTCTTTTCACTCCAAGCTGTAATTGCAAGAACCAGCAATCCCTCTGCTATTCCTTGAAGAAGGCCAGTAGCTATTAATTACCTATGGCTTCAGGTTGTTCCCTGCTTTCTCACAGGTCTATTATCTTTGCTGTCCAGCCACTGGACCAACTATTTCTTGCTAGATTAAAACTAGTGTAAGAGGAAACAGCAGGATTCTGTTCCTACACCAGAATTAACTGTTATTTACTCCAAGTAGTCTAGGGGCCAAAAAGATCATAGCCTGGTACCTATCCAGAAACGTACCACATGCACTACCACCAGCTCTCATTGACTGACTTCAGTCATCCTCTCCCAGTGCGAGTCCTTGCACTGTTAGGGCCTTAATCCTGCAAAGCTTGCTTGGAGAAGCATTTTACACAGGGACACTAACATTGACTTAAGTGTTTGCAGACAGGCCTTATCTGCTTTAAATTTACTTTTGCACATACCCTATAGACTTCATTCTGCTTTTACTTGCAGATTGTTTTAAAGATGGAAAACTAACCAGCTCCAGAACGAAAGAATAAGAAGGGCATTCTTCAAAATTAATGGATTTTTTATGACCACTAGAAAGAGCTTTAGTGGTACAATGCTAAAGGAAATCAGGAGCAGCACACTAAATCATCATCCATCAATCTTCACTAATAGGATGCATTTGCATGTTTAATGCACCAGTCAACAAAGAAAAATCCATTCTTCTGTATACTTCTCACAGTCTTTCTTGTGCAAAACAATTGGGAATTCACAATTCCCAGCAAAGGAATCTTTCAGCAAGGGTAATTGTCAGGTTTGGGTAAGTCAAGACTTTATCCTTTTGGACCAAGCTGACTTCAGATCTGCATTTCCAATTAAATTATTAACAGTTCCACACTTCATTTCCTAATACTACTCATTCTGCCAGCACCAATTGCATGTAACACCTCCCCACTCACCTGAAATTGCAAGCTGTTGTATCTTAAATTGGATGTTTAAGCTTGGGTTCTCCTCTGGCTTGGGGGCTCCAGACTGCAGGTTCACTATGCCCTTCAGGTTTGGTAGCTTTTGAGGGGTTATTTTGCCCACATCCCACGTTAACACCTTGTCAGGAAGGAGAGAATAGTAGTAGTGGCATTCTAGGAAACAACCTATGAGGTCAAGTTCATGTTAAGCTTTTAGTTTGCAGGCTGGGTACAGAAAGTATCCTGGGTGGCCCTGAGAATTGTCCCACTGGCTGTGACAGGGCTCCTGCAGGTATAGGGTCATTTTTTCACCCTGTCAGTGTTCCTTAGTGGCTCTGTGCACTGAGAACATCCTGTTCCCTTTGCTAAGGACGACTGACCCTGATGTCAGTTTGGGTCAGCTGGATCCATGAAGCCAAGACAGTAAACAGCACAAAGATCACAGAAACTTAAACACAAGAATGAGGAGAGTAGGAACAAGGCACTGGATCAAAGGAGATGTCTAAGCCAGACTAACTTCCTTAAGGATTACTTGTTTGCCATTGATTCTTAAAGTTTGGAGAAACGGGAAACCACACAGGTGCAAACCCACAAGGGTGGTTTGCTTGTTCTTATCATAAACTGGTAAATGCAGGAAAACCTCAGTTCTCTCTGCTTCTACAAATTTTTGCAGTTTCAATCCACTGAGTTATCCCAGCTCTAGACAAAAAACACAGTAAAATTTATTTCTGCAAAGAGGAAAGCAGACCTCAAGTTTTTTGTTGGCATTTTTCTTTTAAAAAGATCAAGGTCTATTGTTTTGAAACAAAACGCTACTTGGAGAGCTTTCACTAACAATTTTAATCAATTGCTGACTGAGATATTCCGAGGGCAGCAGAAAGCTCAGAGCAGGGTATTAGAGCCAGCAGAATGGGTTGACTCAAATTGCTTTTCAGCAAAATGGCTCTTGGGTACTAAAAGGCTTCAGGAGCTTTAGGAAATTTAGGTCTCAAACCCCAACTGAGAGGCAAGAAAGCAGGAGCCCAAGTTAGATTTTTTCTATCTTCCTGTGTGCCTGTAGGCTGATCTTCTGGCAGAGATTTTTTTTTTCTCATCTCCTGCTCCCTGTTTTTCTGGCTACCTATTTTCAAGGCTAGTGCATTTTCTTCAGATAAATATATTTTCATAACACAGATTGGAAAATAGATAATGGCTGAAACTATCAGCAAAATACTGGATCCACTAAGGAAAAATATTAGGGGGTGAAAGAGCATGGTGAAAAAAGTGAAAGGGAGGGAAAAGGATACTGACAAAGTCAGAAATCACAACTGGTGTGTATCTAAGTTTGAGAAAGCAAGTTTTAGAGGTAAATTTTTAATTCATAAACATATGCTGAACAGTTTTTGCAGAACATGTGCTGAAAGAGTTTCCTGCTAAGTGTGGAACACTGTTCCAGTGTTCTGCAGTACAGGGTGATTTGTTGTAATGCCATCTTCAATATTTAAATAAATAAAAACTTAAGACTTACTTTAGTAACTGGGTCAAATGTATAGCTGCCTTGTGTAGCAGTGAGGTTCATGTTAAGTACAGCCTTTGGCATGTGAACTGTCATGACAACTCCTTCTACTGTTTTCCCCATATTCTGTTTTGGTCCAATGGTAACATCAAATCTTCCTGAAGAAGTATTTTCCTTAAAACTGATCATGTGCTTCACATATACAGGAATTGCCACCAAGCTGAAAAAAGAAGACAGTAGCTGAATACATCCTGGCTACTTCTCTACTTGAGAAATTAAAGCTCTTTCTCATAAATAGTTCTTGTGTTTCTGGTAGGTGTTCAAGTTAGAACTAGTTTCTTTCAGAAGTGACAAGTGAAGTGATACTCTGTTCTTCAACATCATTGCTGATGTAATTTTATTAGCACAGAATCACAGGAAAAATATTTTCTTTATTTTTTTTTTCCAAATACCTTGTCCTATACCCTATAACGTCTCTCTTTCTTCATCTGTTGTTTTTTTTTTTTTTAAGTAATCTCACTGAACCAAATCTCAGAAGAGCCACTATTCAAATCAGGCTTTGGTTTGCAAATATCTGCAGTTTAGACTTCTCCATGTACACAGAGACTTACCCACAAAGCATCTAGCACCAACAATGATTGCTAGAAATGAATACCCTATATTGCTGTCATGTGTGATTCACTCCACTGAAAAATGATTGCTGAGTATCTGCAGGTCACTGAAAAATGGTTTTCTTCTTTTAGAGAGGATAGAGCAACAGATGAGACAAAACCTGAGCAGATGCATTTTAGAACAATGCAAATTCCCCCTTAACAAGGAGGAATGTGCCGTTAGTGAGATGGAAAGCAGAGGTGGTGTAGCTGCAGAACCAGCGTGTGTGAATGGAAACGTACTTCTGTGAGCTGACACGGTAGGAGATCAGTCGGAAATTCCCATCGGGAGGAATAAACGAAAGGACTCTCTCAGACTCCCAGCGTTTGAACCGAATACACGGATGGAAGCTGACATCATCCAGCAGCCGTGGGTTCTGGAAGGAGTAGCAAAATGGTAAGTGAAATCTCATCAGGTACTAGCAGTTTGAGCTAGCTACTGAACTCTACCCAATCCCTATTTCTTAGACTCTAAGTAGCCATTATCAGACAGGATTTCTGATCTGACCTGGTACTGCAGCTCCTGTGAGAGTATTTTTATGTACAGACAACAGCCCTTCCAACTACTGAACAATGCAGCTTCTACAATATAATGCAAATCTTGTTACTTTTTGTACATGTAATACATGAAGTAGTGATCATGCTGTTGAAATTGTTTAACTCTGATCACTAAGAAAAATAAATCCTGAGCAATTAAGATTCCCAAATATAGGCTGAATTTACCATGAAAGACAGAGAAAGATCTGGCATTCCTGAGAGCTTAATACACGAATCAATAACACCTTGGATTTCTGCAAAGACTGTGGAACCTGCAGGGGAAAACAAGACACTTGAATTAACATTATTATGAAAGGCCTAACAGATGTGGTGAAGTGCAGCTAGAGGGCACAGATGACATTTGCACAACACTCAACAACATGCCAAACCCAGCTAGGAAAGGTCATTCCAGTTACCTGTGTCCTGGGCAGCTTGCTAAAATACATGAGCCAGAGCAAACAGCCTGTCCCAAATTGGTTAATTATACTTGTGCCAGCTGTTGCACAGGACATGTACTGGACGTGACTGAACTGGTTGCCAGCAATAAGCAAATAAGAATTTCATAACACACCAGCTCTGAATCTTTTCTTTCATCCCTGTCCCTGGTCTCCAGAAAACTAGCAAGTTGTGCAGTGGTGCAGGGAAGTTGAAGCACATCAAAACAGTCAATGTCAAAATGCAGTAAGTTGGTGCTATAAAGTCCAGCTAACCTTGGCTTTCACAAGTAAAGGCTGTTTAACTATTAAATTAAATAATCATCTTGATAAATAATTCCATAGCAAAATCCCCCAAACCCCAAAGCAAGAATAGGAAGCACTTTACCCAGGAAATGTTCATTTCCTGAAATACCCTTCAAGTACAGAAAGGCATAAGCAGGACTCTGGACTAATTAATTAACCCCACATGTAAAGGTAATTTTAGAAGACAGGTAGAAACTAGCTCATCTAGGCAAGGGGAAGGAGAAATGGTGGCTTTATACTTCGTTTGAAAAGAAGGGGTCCTGTTTCAGGTTAAAGCAGTCGACCATATCCCTATGAAACAAGATAACTTCCCTATCCTACGGGAGCAACCTTATCTACTCCTTAGTCCTAGGGAAGGCTATAAAGAAAGGCTCTTGCATTGCTACTCCCCAAGGGATCAGAGCAGAACAGTAGCTATGACTACTACTGCAGCAGATGCTCAGTAGGAAATTAAACACTTGGTGCACACCGATTTGGCCTGAAATACACACAGAAATACTTCCCAGACTAAGCACACCACTCCTGGGAATCCTAATGAGCCAGGACAGTAACACAGTCACCAGCACGTTCTATAAGGGCCCTATAAGGGCCACCTTCTTTTAGCTTCAAGATGGGGAGGGAAAGAGCTGCACAATACCTATTTATTCATGAGACTATCCAGTTCAACGATGGCCAAAGCATTTTTTGAAGTGGGGTACAGAACCAAACCAACACTGCTACAACAGCAGCACTGAATTAAATAATCAGAGGTCTGCTCCCTGCTCCATACCATCACAAAAGGGTGTACTGCAGTCTTCAGCCTTGCTAACTGCTGGCCCCAATACTTGAACAGAAGAGCAGGCTCCTGCCAACAGCTTTGCAGTTTTCTTTTTGCATCATTTTTTTTCTGTTTCTTGGCATACAAGTTATCAGGTTCCTCCTCAAAGTTAAATTTCAGAATAAAGATTTTTGTATTTGAAGATGATATGTTTAATTTACAGAAAAGAAAGGAGTATTACTATCCTTCATAATATCTGACTCCAGTTTATATACAAGGAAAACAATACTGTCTAGCTATTTTGCACCAAGTTTATCTTGCTATCACAAGAAAGCTAATGCAAGATTTTGTCTTGCTCATTTGAGGGTCTTCAAGGACTACACTGTTGGCAGGAACAATGAGAGATAATTTTCTCATCACATTTAAAACTTATGCTACATTTTTCCCATTTATATCTATAGATATAATCAATATACAAACAGAAAACATACTTCTTGTGGATGTTCTTGAAGCAGCCTAGAGCATATTGCTGTTTTAAGATGAACTGAAGAAATACACTTAGGCACATAATTTTAAATGGTATTTTCTATCTAAGATATAGATTCATGTATATAAAACACATGCAAAAAAATAAGAAGGTTGGACTGTATTCTCTCTAAACATCATTAGCTACATGTAAATGCACTCAAGAAACAAAAATTAGTTTGCAAGGCATCTTACCTGATTTGTCTATAATCGCATCAATTTCTTCAATGACATCAAAATAGGCTTCGTTGTTTGTGTATTTTACCCCTGCTCTGCGCCAAGGAATGTTGGACAATTGTCCTGTGGGAAGTGTGTCTCCCACATTACTACTCCCTTAAAAATGAAAAGGAACTAGAAATTAGTAATTAATTACAAAAGGAATGTTTCAACTGCCAAAATTTAAAATCAAGGCAAGGCTTGCCCCAAGAACTGCAGACTAGAACCTGGACCCTAAAATGTTATTTGTGAGGTGACGTGAAGGCACTGTAGCCATGTGTCCAGACTTAACAGCTATCAGACTTTATTTTGCACCACAAAATACAATGCTCAAGTCAGCAGGAGGTTTGAGTGGGAGTAGATGTGGGGCTAGAGCTTGTGAAGGATTTCATCACTGTAATTCAAGACATGACAGCCCCCTGTCAGGGCCTCAAGCCTGTTTCCCCCTTCTCCTAGAGTTTTAGCTGGATGACTTCAAGGCTGATTAACAGGTAAGAGTTATTAGTAGAAAAGATGTGTAAGAAGCCTTAGCGAGGGCTCCCACAGCCTTTGCTTGGAGCTGGTGTTAGGCTGAGGGTGGGGCTCACCCTTGGTACCCATCTGAGCTACCCTGCAGCAACAGGACTGTGTGCCAAATCAATCCAGACCCTGGCCAGACTGGACTTTCTGGCTTGACATGTCCCATTCTGATGGATGTTACTGGCAATCCCTGAGCAGTAGATGACCTGTCCCTGACCTGTTGCCTCAACTTCTGGGCTCCTGACCAGTGATGCCACTGTCCCTGCCTGCCTTGGCTCCTGGCTCTCAATACCTTCCAGCATGAGAAAAGGGCTTCCTGAGCTACCTAGTTATAAAGTAAACTGATGATGCTTTAAAAAGCAAAAAAATATAATCTTATCACTTCTGAGGCTTAGGTGATTAATGCCAGAATCCCAGCACAGTGGAAACAACTCCCTCTGCTAGAAGCAGGTCTTGGGATAGGACCACAGCTCATGCTGGCTTGTGCCCTTTAGCACGATGAACGTAGTAGCATGTCCTGCCACGTGAAATGGCTTCACTGAGAAGCTGGTGGCCAGCAGGTATCATTTCTACAAAACCTGCTGGGCAGGCCCTACCCTGGCAGGCAGAAAACAGACATTTTCATTCTTTTGAGCTCGTAGAAGTAGTTATTCAAACAAACCCCTTCCTAAAGTCCACCCCGTATGTGCTATAACGCAGGGGGGAGGAGGTGCAACCATTTCTTCTGCATCTCTGAAGAGGAGCAGTTGTTGTGTCTGTCCCTCAGCAGACTTGCAGGGTGCAGCAGTGTTGCCAGGCCAGGTAGGTAGGAGAGCTCTCAGGGTGCTGTTTCCACCTGCTCAGCACTGAACTGTTGACAGTGACAAGATGCAGGCTGCCTTGGGCAGGCCCTTTAGGCTCCTAGAGAATTTTAATAAGGCTTTAGATAAAACAAGAGGATTTGATGCTGCAACCCTTGGCTTCAGGAGTCTTAATTCTCCTTACAGAGGTTCATCTAGTCCATTAGCCGTATTTTTCGTAAGTGTAAATACTAGCATCCAAACCCACATTAAAAAAAAAACCTAACCAAACCCCAAAAAACAGAAATCAAAACTGATGAGATTTATACTCAAAGACTACTGCCTAAAAGACCAGCTCCTCTGAGTACTACGTGTGTGGCCCTGCAGCCCAACTGCCTCCCTTCTCTAACACAATGACAGGCGCCTGTCTCGCATCTCTCTGCCCCCATGTGACACCTCATGGCTCACCTCCCTTGCACCCACTTGCCAGACAAGCAGATTCCACCAGCTCAGCTGACAGACATTTGGCTCCGTCACTGCAAGACAGATCCATTTACAACAGCCTCAAATCAGTTCTGAAATCAAATCCATATGAATCCACGTGCTGATCAGTGGTGAGGGCAGGGTGGAAGATGAGGACAAGCTATTTGCTTCCCTTCATGCTATCTGTTCCCACCCATCGAGGATTTATTAGGCATCCATTATATACCTTCCTATAAGGATTTCTTATAAAATACTTAAGCTTCTCCAATACCCCTCAGTTATTCAAGGCTTGGGGTTAGCTGTGTACCTAACCCAGAGCACCTGTCTCCAGTATGTCCTGACTGTACTAGGAGCTGCTGTTCCTGAGGGACTTCGGCAGCTGTGGCTGAACCAGATGGTGCCACCAAGGACAGCAAAGGGGCCAGGCATAAACTACAGACAAGGAGGGAGCTGTTTTTATTAAACTCCTATTTATGAGAAGTGGCAGGACAGTGCCCTCACCTTACAGATTCATGCCAATACATTATCTTTTAGCTAAGAGGAATGATGGGGCTTCGTTTTTAAACAGCCGTCATTGCTGAAATTATGTATTTTCATACCTGTGATGGAGTTGACAACAGAGCGCAAAATTGTGGGAGGCTTAATCAGCTCCTTCAGTATGTTAGATTCTGTTGCCAGTGGAAAGCCATTGTCTAGCATTTCTTCTAGAAGTTCATACACAATTACTACATTGTCCTTAATTGCAGTCTCAGAACATTCGCCGAAGTAATCCTAAATAAATTCAGAGATTACAAAAGAGAGGATTTTTACTCTTGTTAGAATGCTTTGCAAAAGGAAGTTTGTTTGTTTTTTTCTTCTTACAGAACCCCTTCAACATATGCACCCATTTTAGTGCCTAAACTGACTAGCTATTTCTATAGTCTGATGGCATCATATTGTTAAGGTTATATTTACCACCTAATTGGCAATAAATAAAAGCATAAACAGTGACATTAATGTAATCTGATGTACTGCTATTTATGTCACAAAGGTCCTTCCACTTGTGAACATTAACACATCCTCAGTTACAAGACTCTTGTAAAATGAAGATACTATCTCTTGGCAATAGTCAATCTTCACAGTTTCCTTTATATAGTGTCTGTGAAATTGGTTGAGAAGTGACTCATGCTTTGCAGCCCTTTCCTCCCCACAGAGTGCATGCTGCCTGACTACACGCTCCTTCTTCCCATTTACACAACATGAACAGTGCAAAAGCTTACAGAAAAAACCCCAGCATCTACAAAGTGGGATTTGGGTTCTAGTGCCTGTGAGTACACAAAATAGACCTTTTTTCCCTTTGTACACTATAAACCCATGCTTCACTTCACTTTTCCAGATGGAAAAGTCACTGACAGAAGGGTTTATTACTGTTCTTTAAAAGAAGTTTATACAAAAAAATCCCTTGAAGTTATTTTAGAATCATAGAATCATAGAATCTTAAGACTTGGTCCCAATCTCCACTGCCATGGTCAGGGACACCTCCCACTAGATCAGGTTGCTCAAAGCCCCATCCAACCTGGCCTTGAACACTGCCAGGGTTGGGTCATCCACAACCTCCCTAGGAAACCTGTCACATTCACTATTTTACCACTTTCACAGTAAAGAATTTTTTCCAAATATCTAGGCTAAATTTTCCCTCTTTCAGTTTGTACCCATTACTCCTTGTCCTATCACTATAGTTCCTGACAGAGTCCCTCTCTGGCTAGGCCCCCTTCAAACACTGAATTTTAAAATCATTTAATGGTGACAGACCTGGAAAGTATCTGCTACTCGGTGTAGAAATTCAATTACAAAGAGTGGTGGCACTTCTGTCTGTATGACAGACACAAAGAATATTTTATCCCGATAGATGCTGATGAGGTAGTGATGTGGAGTTGAGATGACAGGAGGCACATTCTCAACATCGATTGCTTTCTCCTGAGCTTCAAAGAAATAATCGCACACAGATTGGCTCACAACGCTCTTCCAGTGCTTCTCCAGGAATATATCACCGGAACAGTTTATAAGAAACAGGCTGTGGATCATTTTCTGTTGGAAACACATTAAAAGAAGTTAAAATAAACAAAGTGGATTGACATTTCTTATCCCAGACTCCCTTTCTTATAATGGTTATTCTTTACTAACACACACTGTGAATTTAGGAAAAATATCTATTTTATTGGTTTTCTTTGAATTCTATTTTCTTTATTTGGAAGAATGTTCCACCAAAAAATATTTGCCACTGGATTATGTTGCTAATGGATATCACAATGCAAGCAAGATGCAAGCACCCTCGTTTTCCACTTTCATCCCTATCTAGTATTTGCAATTTATTTCTTAAAGAAAAGCTGACCCTCATAAGCTGGCACTCACTCAAACGCGTCTGCCGACATGTAAGAGTAACTCATACATAAAGTTTCCCATGGCAGTGCAGTTGGCCTGGCAGTTACACACATAACTTACAATTGCTCTGTCTTAAAGATACAGCTCTTTAGCTTGTCAGCATTCAGCTGTTGAACTAGAAAAGTGCTTTTTATTTGCTGGCAGATTAGTCTTATGATCTATGCCAAGCTGCACTTGGGTAAAGGGTTGGAATTCATTAAAAGTACACAAAACTAGACATTTAAATCTGATTTAATGAATAAAATTGCCTGAAATGTGCTTGGCATGCATGAAATATGTTTACATAAAATATTTTTCACTTAAAAACTTACTTATGTAAAAGGGGAGTGGGAACTGCAGGTAAGGAATGTAACTGTTTTTTCTTATCTCTTTAAACATTTACAAATAACATGCCTCAGCCACTGATCCTTCATTTTATTCATGGGGCAAGAGGCTTATCTGCCTTTTTTAAAAAATAATTCTCAGTCTATTTCTCAACTTTCAATGACATAGTAAATGAACTAAGTTGTTGATACAGTGAAGAGAATAGAGTATTATCTCTCCATCTACAGAGGAGAAATGCTAGCAGACTTCGGTTTACCTCTTCAGCCTTTACATGAGACAGATACAATGCTTTGGCTGACCTGCAGCATAATGGGCCTCTGACAAAAATAAGTTCCAAGTTTAAGCCTGGGCTTGGAAAACAAACTAAATTGTAACCCCAGCAGTGGCTTCTCAAGGTGAAGTTAACCTGGTACACAGTGTCAAGCATAAATTCACCTGTAGTTGAAGGAGCTGCCCCTGGCACTGGCTATTGTTTCCTTTTGCCTCTCAGGTATTGATCTGAGTAGGTCTGTGGCTCTGCAATTATCTACATTAGGAAAATGGTCCAGCCAGAAACTGACCCTGCAAAAGCAGCTGCTGGTCAGATCAGCTTCCTAATGCAAGTTATTACATTGCCAGAAACTGCTAGAGCTGGCAGAGGGCAAGTAGTGGATATGGGCAGATGATACCAATGGAGATTCAGAATTGAAATTTAGATTTTGGAGGACTTCAAACATGACTGGAAAGAGACCAGAGAGTTACTGGGTATCCACACCTTGAAACAGGGAGACCACCATCAACTCTGCATCTACAACATAAGCCAAACACTTGCCAGAAACCTATCATAGTTTTCATTAATTTTATGATGTTTGGCCAGGATCTTGTTATAGAATGCAGATAAAATTTGCTCCTTTGCTGCTGTTTACTCCGGCACACTAATGTGAAGATAGCATAGAAGCATCTAGATGTACATGGCCCAGTCCCACAGAGATTTTGAGGAGTCCAAACGCTGTATGACAAAATCTCATTCCAAAATACTGGAATAAGCACTTAGCTCCACCCAGAGTGAGCTTGTGTTGCTGTTTGTGAATCTAAACAACCCAGAGTACTAACTCATCTGCCAAAACACTTGTAACAATGAAAAATGGTCTGGGCCTCCAGATTTTGACAAAACAAAAGTGTGTCTCCCAAAGCTCACCAAAAACGGTGAAAAGGGACAGCTCAAGAAGTTTGTCATCGTGCTATTTCCCTCCACCTAAGTCAGCAGATATGGAAAGACAGCCAAGATCCAGCTTTTCAAATTCTAAACTCCAGCTGCTCCTTTACATGCATGACAGCTACGTGCTCATCTTCACTGGGGCCTTGCCAGGTCTCAGACAACTCCTGCTGAGAGCATGCTGTCTTTGGTGGCAGACAAAAAAAGACCACCAGTCAAAAGGTGGACAAAAAAATAATCTAAGCCAATAGGGAATGTAAAGGGAAGTTCTCTTAGAACCTGAGATTTCATATTTGTTTAAGACTGGGAAAGGAGACAAAGCTACAAAGTGTTGTTGCATGTTTCTACTATCTCTCTCCTGGACCAAGTTAATCTCTAATTTTGTTTGTTAAGAAAAACCCAGACAATTTTAATGCTGTGAGCACAGCATTTTTATAAAGGAGCCTCGATACAATTGCTTTAATCCAGTTCAAGTACACATGTTCTGAATTTAGCCAGCATTGAACATTAAAGCCTTCCAAAATCTCCTGGATAGTCACACAACGGTGGCAAGTATAATCAACCACTGAATGTCAGTATTGTTCGACACCAAGGCTGCCCAACATATGAAGGTGCTCAGCTATAAAGCTTAGAATAGATCTCTGTACATTTTAAAATGGATACAATAGCATATCTGTTAACAGATATAAGACCCAATTCCTATTAAATGCACACAAAGCTGCATCAGAGAGTCCAGTACAAGCAGCACAGGTCAGACTGCATTTGCAGAGGAGCTAATCCACAGCTCGCTCTGGAGGAGCTATGCTGGACCGCAGGCAGCTTCCAGTGATACTCTGACAAAGTACATCAGGCACACGTGAGAGAGCGTTTGTAAGCCCCAGCAGTTGTGCTTCTGTTAACGTTCACACAGAATCTATTCATCTACAGATGAGAAACGATTGCATTTGTCACAATATACTTTTAACAAGCACAGCTGTGCAGCAAACCACATGATCACAGCAAGCTCCTGGTGCACCAAATGACTGTGACAGCAGGGCCCCTTCTTTTGCCCCAAGTTCCACTTAGGATATTAGACCACGACTTGATATGCAATCAAGGGAGGGCGTGGGGAGCCAGGAAGGGTGGTAGCACTGGGCCACTGGCCTTCTTTACTCATCTGCACCAAGGTGCCTAGGCACCAGCTGTGCTCATAGGAGTGTTTGTGTGGCCTCGTGGTGAACTAGAGCAGCAAACTGATCCAGGGGATCATGCTTGGCAGATGACAGCTTTGTACTACCTATGGCAAGTGAGCAGTAAAATCCCACCTAGCTGCCTACTCTTCTGAATAGGAAGATAGGGATTACATGATTTCCCATGATATGTATTCTGCTTCTAGTGTAAGACTTGCCTTCAAATCCTCTCACACACTCCTTTCTTCCTTCACAAGTTTTAGCAGTATGCTAATTTGCTGCTAATTTGCAGTGCTCCAGAAAACTGAAGCTCTCCCCTTGCAGCCTAAGTGCAAAGCAGGGAGCCCCAGAGGCACAAGCCCTGCCCTGTCAGTCAAGGGGCAGCTCAGTTGGTACATTTCCCAGAGCTGACTAGAATAAAGAAGCTCTTATACCAGTGGGGACATCAGTCTATTATACACAAGACTAAGTAATTTCATTTATCCCATACACTGTCAAGCAATTGGCACCAGCTGCTTAAAGATGGATTTCATGTTGAATATCTTAAAACTGGTAACACTACAAAAATACCTATACAAGATACGTAAATTTATTTAACAAACATTACTGACAGTGCTCCAAATACTGAAGATTTCCCTGCTACTCTATTTTTGAGTGCCAGATTTAATTTCAGACATGTAGATCCCTGAATTAATTTCTCAATACCTTAGCTTCTTGTCTCATCAGAACATGAGAAAAGGAAAAAAGATTGAAAAATGCTGAACATAAGAAATCAATCCAGTAACAGTAAAATTCCTCACACCAGTAGGTCACTATTTGTGGCCAATCAGCACAGCGTGTTAAGAACCGCAGCACTTTGAGGGTAAAGGTCTTGAAACAAAGGTCCTAAGTTTAAAAAAGCAGTAGGAAAAGTACACCACCAAAAACCACAAATCACGAGATTTTTCTACGTGTAGCAGTGTACGCAGACACCACTTTGAGATGTCAACACAAAACCACTCTTTGTAAGGCATGAAGGTGTTTCTAGGACTATTCCACAAGGCCATGCCTCCCATCTCTCTGCTTCTAGGCCTACCTAAGAGCAGATTGAAGGTGTGCATGGATCGTTATTTCCATCTAGGCCAAAGCAAGCTGTTCAAGTTCATTTCCAGTAGCTTGACAGTCTCTCCTGTTACTGCCTGACTGAAAGGCATCTTACAGCCTCTGCAACAAGCAGCCCTGCAGTTTTGCAGCTTCTTCTCACAGAATTCCCATCCTTGCTGTGACATGCAAAATCCCAGGTGATTCTTCTCAGTCATTTCCATCCTACCAGAATCTGACGTCCACAGAGAAGAAAAGCATATTTTAACTAAGACGCCTTCAATGTGCTGTTTCCATGTCTCTAACTTCCCTTTTGATTAAATCTGGATTTGCAATGTTACTGATTTTCAAATTCTTGGCACAGAAACATCTGGACTAAAGTCACAGCAGGCTCACAAGACAAAAATGGAGCTCATTGGCAAAAGAGAGAGGCTCTGAGCATGGGAAAAAAGACTGATTGCACATGCTTGTCCTTAGCTACAATTAAGTACTCTAAAATGTAATTAATGCAGAAATACTGTTAACAGCTGCTTTTCCATAACACTGAGCTGAGTTACATTCAAAGCTCTGAAACCAAGAAGTGCAGAAATTATCACTGATCTCTGCAATGCCCTTTAGAGCTAGTACTAATTACTGAAAACACCTCCAAACAGGACCATCACTCCATAAGTATTACAGAGCTTCCATGTTCCCTGAATTTGGCATAGCTGCTCTGAAGGGTGGAAGGATTAGTGGGGGTGGACTGTCTGAGTCTCTGTTATGTATCTGTGGAAATGAACTTCTAGTGTCAAGTGAATGGAAAGTAATCAAATGCTTAAAGTAATCTCGAGAAACAAGTAAGCTAAAATTGGCAGTTCTATTTCTACTGTGAAGCTAGTATTTTTGTCACAACCAACTAGTCAGTACTTTAGCTTTTTCCTATTAATTCAAAATGTGCCACAAATGCGGCAAAACTAAAAACCCTTTGTTCCTGACCTCCCCATTCACTGGCTTTCAAACCAGCAAACCTAATGAAGAGAAGTCCCACTAAACACCTGAACAACCCTTACAAGACAGCCAATGTGGCAGCACTGAAATATTGTATAACTAGATGAACCAACCTGACACAACATTAGTGGCTGTGATTCAAGTTGATAAATCTGGAAGTCTCGGATTTACTAAAACATGAATGTTCTGTAATTTCACAGGTTTTCTTAGGCTCCTATTATTGTTTGTGCGTCTTAATGATGCTGCTCAAGTGTCATGAATCTTTTTAGGTACAAGATGCTCACAGTTTAGGTATCTGCACATCAAAGAAAAACATTTTTGCAACCTTTCTTAAGAACTGCCTGTTGTCCCCCTCTGTTAGCCAAGCAAAACTCCGTATCTACTCAACACCATGAAGTGCTTGTGTCTGTAGAACTACTCAGACACATATTTTATCAGCAAGATCATCCCTATTAAAGACTAAATGCTTTGCTTCCCAGATGTTCAGTATACATTTATTTATCTTTGCTCTAATTTAAAACACTGTCAGTAACTTTCCAGAATTGTTTTTAAAAGGAAGTAGTCCTTTGAGAATACTCTGAAGTTGTCTTAAATAAGTGTTTGGTATCCATAACAAAATTTGCAACTTCCTCTGTGCTTTTACCAGCAGCAATTACAGGCTGCATGAGAACTTGTACAGTATTTCATCTACTGTCTGATGAACTTTCCAAAAATACATTTGCGTGGTGCCTCTGTTCAGTTTAATTCTAGTATAAATCTTCTAATTGCTGTCAAGAGAGTTCCATCTCTTGTCAACAGAACAATATTAGATCCTGAATAATTGAACAATATTAGATCCTGAACTGCAATTCCCTTTGGGACCTGCAAGAATAGAAAGCTTTGCTCAAAAAGCTGGAAAAGCAAGAGTTTCTTAGGAAAAAACCCACACCAAAACAATTAAAAATTCATTGCTAAAACTACATTTTTACATGGAGATGGAACATTTTGAACACAACTTACATCTGAATCAGTAACTTTAGGAGTACTAAGGGATGACTTCAGAAATTCACTCTCTGAAAGCAGTAGTGAATAGACAGAGAGGACCAAACGGACACAGATAAAGTGAGTGTCTTGTCACATATGTACTGTCCATAGTATTTTCAGGAACAGACTGATAATTAGGCTCATATTCCAGCCACACCATGAAGAACTCTGAATGGACAAGACAGAAGGATTCAATCACAGCATATAAAAGCCCCAACTCTGTAGTTCTTTGTGAAGATGTTTTCCATCATGCTCTCCCAATTCACTACTCCAGTAAGTCTGACAAGTGGTACCAGCTTTATACTACCCTCTTTCACAGGCTCTATTTGAAGAGGCACTTATTTCAGGAAGGACAAGCACAGTGCCAGAGAGCCATGCACTACTGAAATACTCCACCAGAGCCAGCAAGTACCACCGGAACTCTACTGTACATGACAGCTTTTCCTAACGTGTGTGCACTCTGCCACAATCAGTCCAGAGGGCAGAAAGCAGGCACATAACCACTGGTACCTTCCTTCTCTCCCAAGAGAAGAGAGAAAAGCAGGACTCTTTCATCCTATATGAATCAGTCTCACAAATACTGTCTTATTCTAAGAAGCTCCTGTTAAAAGGCTGCCTTTCATACATTATCTTCAGTAAGTATAAAAAATATTTAACTTATCTTCTCTGTATTAATTTTTTGAAGTCATATGTGAAGCTGAAAGTTGGGGGAAAATTAAAGGGAAATAAGAGGAAGTAACTTAACATTTTAAATGAATTTTAATTTGGTTTCTTGCCATTATTACAGCCATGAAGTTCAGCTACCACTCATCTCTGCCGTTCAGGCTTCTCTACCTCAAGGACTTCAATTTCCCTTTTCTGAATCCTCATGACAAGGTTTCTATTAAAAATTCTTCATCGAAGGAGATCTTTACATGACAGAGTAACTGGGACTTAGCTGGTGCATAACTGTCTTGCACGACAGAAATTTTAATTTCTGAATAAAACCAACAAAATTAAACATGAGAAGGCATGGAGCATTCTTAATGTTTTATTTTTCCATTTGCAAGGAATTTTCAGGTATGTGCACATGGGCAATAAAGAATCTGTTTGTCCCTTTTGCCCCAGACCAAAAAAACCAGGTTTGCTTGTGTTTTTGAGTTAGCAGCCAACACAGCAAGTATCAAGCCCCAGACATTTTTTACAGAGAAATATCATTCATATATTTATTATTCTTATTTTTTTCTTTATTTTCTCTTTAATAAATAGATGAGAAGCTGTGTATGATTCAAACCTGCTGGAAACTGCCACAGCAGAATCATTCCCATGGTTGGCACAGTCAGTCCTTTTGTAAAACATTGTTTCCATCATTTTACCCCTTGCATGAGTAATTGAATTTGGTTTTGCTTTTCTTGCAAAATACCTTTTCCTCTCCCATACTGCAGTCTGCCTGCTATGAACACAAATTTCCATTATTCAAGTACGATTTTTTGCCTGGTTGGTTATAGAAAAGCTACACTGAATGGTGATGCTATTCCTTCATTTGTTTAACACCTAATGGGTATAAATCATTCATCCTACTGAAAAGATGGTAAGTGCATTACTAATTCAAAGCAGATTTGATCTGAAACGAAAGAACCTCCACTCGGTTACCGCTGGGTACTGAGCAGAGCAGAAGCGGCGTGCATTGCAGAGTGCTGGATGACAACGGGTTGATTCCCACCGTGTATTATGCAGATCTACACTCACAGGGCCCCTGCTAATTAATCAAGTCCAGCACGAGTAGAAACACCCCGGCTGCAGCAATGTTGCTGAGGATCGCCCCAGGTGAGCCGGCGCCGCTCCCCGCCCGGCCTTGCTGCGGGCTCTGCCGGCACGGCGGCTCCCTCCGCAGGCCTGCGCTGCCTGAGCAGCCAGCCACAGCCACTGACCGCCCGGCGCTCAATCCCCGCTCATCCCTGCTCCTCAGCTCGGAGCGGGAGAGGTGCACATCGCCGGTGCGGGGTTTGAGCCGGCCCTGCTCACTCACCGCCGGGCGGTTCCGCACCCCCGCAAGAGCCCAGAAACACGGGGGGATTTATTCAAACACCGCAGCGATTTTGTATTTAAACGGGTACCGAACAACGGGAACGGAGGCGGGTAAAAGGGGAAGTCTCGGATTTGCGGGGCAGCCTGCCGGTACCGCCGCTGGCATGGATGTCGCCCCTGCCCGACTCCGGCCAACCAACGCGGCCGGGCACGGGCGGCTCCCGCCCGGTGGGGTCCCGTCCCCCCGAGCGAGGGCAGCGCCGCCCCACCCCGTCACGGCCCGGGCCCCCCGCGCCCCACGTACCTCCCCCCGGCCCGGCCCGGCCCGGCCCGCTCCCGGGGCAGCGGCCAAGATGGCGGCGAGGCCCGGCGGCGGCGAGGGGCCGCCCCCCGGCGGAGGCGCGGGCGGCCGGGGCGCTGCCTGCGCCGAGCGCGGCCCCCTCCCTCCCCGGGCCCGCCGGCCCCGCTGCCGCGGCCGCCCTCACCGCCCGCCGGCACCGCTCGGCCTCGGCGGCCGGCAGGGGCCGGGAGCGGCCTCCGGGCGCTAAACCCACCCGGGCCGGCGCCGCGGCAGCGCGCGGCTGGGCAGCGACTGCGGGCGGCGCGGACTCCGCTCCCCGCCCCGTCAGGCGCCCGGCGCGGCCGTGCGTTCGTCCCGGCGCCCCCGCCCCCCGGTGGCGGTGCCGGCGCGGTCGACGGGGCGGGCCGGGGCCGGCGGGCGGGCCGAGGGGGAGCGGAGCGCGCCGCACGCCGCCCAGCGCGAAGATGGCAGCAGGGGAGCCGCAAGCCAAGAAGCTCAAGCTGGAGCAGAAGCAGCTGAGGTAACAGGCGCCGTGATGGGCTCTGCTTCGCTAGCGGCCCCGGCGGGTGCCGGACGGTCGCTGATGCCGCCAGTGCTGCCCCCGGCGGAGGGCGAGACACGTGCCGCCGGCGCGGTGCGGTCAGAGTGCGGCAGGGTCCCGCCGCGCCGGGCTGTGCTCGGCCGGGCTGCGCGCGGGGCTGCGGGCGGTCCCGCCGGTCCCGCTGCCGCGCCGGGCGCACGTGGAGGCTGCGGCGGGGCCGTCCCGCGGCGCCGCCCCGGCTCCTGCCGCCGTACCGCTGTCCGGGCCCGGCGGGTGCCCGGGGCGCCGCCGCGCTGGGCTCCCCGCAGTCGGGGCAGCGGCGGGTGGGCGGCGCGGGGGCTCCGCTGTGCCCGGGGGTCGCGTCGGTCGGTGCGAATGAGCTACTGAGCGGCTGGCTGGGGTCGTGCGGTGAAACGTAACGCTGCCCGCAGCGATGGCCCCGAACTGGAGCACAGCTGGGGTTGTCATTCCGCCTGCCTCCCCTTTTAAAACAGCCTCTGAAAATGCCCCGATTAATACTCGCGCGAGGCTCTCTGTCCCCGTTGGACAGGAATCTGAAAATGCGTGTTGATAGTTACATTTTCTTCAAGACATATGTAATTTTTAAAAACATTTTTAGATTCAAACAATCCGTGCGCTTAACTATACTTCCTCATTTCTGTGATCGCAGTATAACAGCACTGACTGAATCCCATCTGAATGATGGCCTGCACAGACACAAGTCCTTTATTTTTAAATGTCATAGCAGAAAAATACAATGTTTCTCGATGGAGGATGCACGGGCAAAATGAGCTCTCCGAGTATTGAGAGCTGTAGAGTAGCTTTTGTTGGTGCAGTTTCAGGTTGGTGTTCTCAGGATTATTTAGGTATTAATGTAAGATAGCTGGTTTCCTTCCCAAGTGTTCAGTGTATAAAGATGATTAATGACATAAGGCTTGAGAGGTCCAAAATTATCTTGGCGATAACTAATAACTCGCTTAAATATAGCATAAAAGAGATGTACTTTAGTACTGAGATGAGAGCAGTCTTTTTTGGTACTGATGTCCTTACTGAAAGAGCTAATCCTATTAAATTTGTCAAAGTCAGGGTACTTGCTTCTTTGGCAGCTGAGTGACTTTCCAAGTTTGATAACAGTTGACAACCTCAGTTGCAGATAGTGGAAAAGGAAAGATGTAACTGAGCTCTGAAAGCAAATAAATAGCAAGCAGCAGGATAAGGTTGTAGTCAAAAAGCAACAGTTATCTCCATGGGCCTTAAAGCAAGGTGAGGCAAGAAACTGGCAGCTGCAATGTTTCTGTTTATAAAGCTTACTAGGGGAAAAAGCATTTTAACATGAACCATGAGCAAAAATTAAAATTTGATAATGTTATTGGCATACTGAATTGAAAATTTAAAGGTCGTTAGCAGTGGAATGAAAGGCAATGATGACATGCTCTGGTAACAACTGGCTAAACTGCAAATACTTCTTCTGTAAGGTATGATAGGTAAAACACGAGGAATGCTGTTAGAACTTGCATATGCTAATTCTGTTGCAAGTTATTTCAAGACGAAGTGTAAATAGGCTCCAGCTCTGTTTCATAAGAGGAGAAATGCCATAATTAACTGGTGATCAAATAAAGTTAATGTGTGCTGTGGGCCACAGGTTGATCTCCTGAAGCTGTTGGTGGTTGGACTAGATTTGGCGAACACTCATTTGAATGTAGTGGCAAGAACGGGTTTGGCTGAGTGCTGTTGTGGGACATAAAAGCCAGTAGGGAAGGTACCAGAATGATGGAGGCTCCATGACTTGGTTGTATTTGTAATGAGGTTCAGTTGTTAATGCAAAACACTGCTACATATGCTTGCAAACAGTTCGTCTACGGATTAGAAAAGAAGTGAAAAATCACTTGAAAATTTTGACGCTCAAGAACGTTGTATTTGTTATACCAAGAATTTGAGGAGACCCCAAACCCAAACCTTTTCTGTGACTACCACGAAAACTATTTTAGTATAAAAAAGTGACATAAAAAACTTAATTCTGCAATGCAATATAAGCTGTACATAATCAACAATAGCAAATGTTTCCTTCCCCCCCTTTTTATTTTGGTCATTTTCTCTCTCAAAGTGGCATCATAGAGGTTTCATGGATACGTTTTTTGACCCTTTTGATCTTTTCACACAAAGGGAAGCAAATATTGCTCCCTCGTGAGGTAGGCAAAGCTGACTGGGTTCAGGAAGCTACACTTGTTTGAAAGCAGCATAGGAGGGCTGGCTTTTGCCACCCAGTGAGCAGCGCACAAAGCTCGAGACCCAAACTGGCATTCCCAGCTCAACAATGTGTTGTGCTGACATTCATCTGCTGGGTGGCAGGTTTTGCATTGTCTTTATTGATGGGTGCAAATCCCCCCTACAAACCAATGGGCTTTAGGCAAGGCCATTAATGTGTGCTGCCTTGTTTCGGGCTTCTGACTGCATCTCTGCTGTGTGGAGTAGAATATCATTGTATGTGTGTAAACTGCACTGTTTGAACAGAAAATGGGCTTGCAAAACTGTAAATGGCTTGTCACTGAGTGGCAGCATCAACTTACTGGAAACATCATGAGGTGTTACTTTAGAGGAGAATTACTAAGGATTTGAGTCCTTTTATATTTCGGTTTGTTTTGGAAGTCTGTGAAAACCGCAAGCAGATTCTTTTAACAGTCTGGTACAGTTATGAAAGAATTTGGACATTCTCTGTAGAAATGTTTGGGCTTATATGTACATGTCTGTATAGAAATATGCATGTTCATTTTTTCGTTCTGCACACAAACTTGTCAAGTCCCCTGTGCTGCATTATGACCTTCGGGCTGTTCTGCAGCTGCTGTATTGATTGAATAGTCATGACGTGGCTAGTTGTTTAAACAAATCAGTTTATCTACATGAAGACAATGTAAGCATTGAGTTTGGCAAATAGTTCATACTAAAAGTACAAAGTACAGTATTCCTCTTCTGTTAGACATCTCTTCTTTTTAAGAATAAGTTAGCAAATACTCTGTGCATAATTGTTATCAAAAGCAGTCCTTTTTCATTACTATTCCACTGGATTTTAGGAAGCTTGATACTAGTGGTGGTAAAAATACTGCTAATTTTATGCATTTTTAATTTTCTTAATAAGCTGACTTTTAATTTAGCTTATTCCTTCATCAATTCTTTATAAATGAAAGAAAATTCTGAATATTTTAAATTATCTGTGACAAAATTTTCAGTTAGAATTTAGTAAATAATTTTTCTTACTCTTTTATCTCTTGGGGTTTTTTTTAATTTCACCTTGCTCCTCATTTGTATTCATTTCAGTTTTTGTCTTCATGGCTTATAGTTTTTGTACTTTCCTGTCTCTTATATCTGCAAGTACAGGTCACATTTTCCATGTCAGTACTTGTGATGTCCTCAGGTCAAAGAAAGATCTGAAACTCAAGCACTTTGCTGTGTTTGTTCCCATAATTAAAGCAATAGACTTTTTCCTTCAGATGAATATTTAGTTCCCCTTAGAAATCAGACAAACAAATAGTCTTGAGGACACCAGCAACAGACCTTGCTAATTTTTCTTTATTTAGGATGTAAGAGCAGTTACCTTCCCTTCCAAGTTGTGTTGACAGAAATATATCCAAAACCAGAATGACTTGCAGCATGGAAACTACTATGCTCTTACAGCGTGGGCACTGGTTTCCATTGTTCAGATGTGTAACTCTCAAATTACCCTTTAGGCTGACACCTGTCTTCACCTGGCCTTTGATGGAATCCTCTGGGATTTTGCACAGTGTGTGTCATGTTTCCACAGTTTGGTGTTTTGTTTGTTTTGGAGAAGCTTGTGATGGTGTTTCATCCTTTTAATTGAAGTAATTTCCTGATTTATGGTAAGGAGCGTGTAACCTGAGGAAAGAAGAGGTTGTGGGAAGGATCTTTGTTCTCTGGACCACAAGCTGTATTTCTCTCCTTACTGATGTTTCCTGCAGCCCACCTGGCCGGCAGAGTCACACCCACAACAATAGTTTAGACACATCAGCCTTGGCCAATGCCCTGCAGAAAGGTGCAGCTCTGACTTGCTGTGATGCCTCCCTGAGGTCAGCGGGACTGGTGCTGTCCCTGAGGCTGCTTGCCAGCTGGATTACCTGTGAGAGAGGAGCCAGTGCAAATAGGCCCATTTCATCTTGAGTTTTGAAGTTGTGAGTTTTCCTGAGATTCGACTTCGTTCTTTTTCAGCTGAAGGAACAGTTTGTGTAGAATTACTCACCTCATTGGATCTACTAATATTGCTCATAAACAGACAAGGAAGATGTCCGCAAAAGAGACTTGAATGCATGTAGAATTAGCAGACTATGGTGTTAGTGTAGCAATGTGAAAATCTCTAGAACAAGACCTTGCCTTACTCTACTGTTGCTAAGGTATATTTCATGGGGAAATGTTTGAAGCAAAATTCTGGCTTGTGATTCAAGGCTGTGATATTGAATTTCAGTAGTTACTTACACAGGCATGGTACACAAATATTTCACAAAACCAGTTTCAGAAGCAGGGAATGGGTTGCTATCTAAAGGTCATTAATTAGTATCTGCTGACAATGTATTGGAAAACCTTATCTTATTCAAAAAAGTAAATTGAACTTGCAGATAAAATGTGTACAATGTGAACAGGATTTTTTTTCAAGGCTGTTCATTTTTTTAGCATAAGTTTATTCTTAAAACTCTCTTATTTATATAACATATAATAGTAGTATAAAATATTATTATTTATATAACATCAACACATTTTATGTGAAGGAGAGAAGTCTTTGGGTATTACGCGGGTTTCAGGGAAGGGAAAGGGATTTTTTTCCATTTTGAATGGTAATAATTTCCATAATGATTGTTTGACCACAGTCAAAGCTGTTCTGCACTTGAAGGATATGGTAAGATAAAGCTACTTGCCGGCTTTATGCTACCTTGGGATTTCATTTACAGTGAAGGATTGTTGTGGGTTTTTTTTTCCTTATACATTCAGTGGTACAAAGCAGTTGTAACTGTTTCAAGGGCTATGCTATTTGATTCGAATAAGATAGAAGAAAGTATAGGTGTCTTCAATATGGTGAAGACTTAGCAGATTTATAGACTTTCCTTTGCTTTTACAGCTGAACAGTCTGTGAAGCTGCATGAAAAGAAATGGGATGGTTTGGAATTTTTAATATAATAAAAGATTATTTTTAATACTTTGGTAGTAGAATGCATACAAGCTAAAAATGCATCTTATTTTATGTTGCAAAATATTAAATTTTCTCTGTGGAAAAGTTTCCAAAACAACGGCTACAGTAGAAGAGACCTGCAATCTCTGCAAAATGCTGTTATTGAAAGAGAATTTGTGGACGTGCTGTTCACTAGTCCCATTTTATCATGTCTGCTGGGGCTATTATGTAAAAGATCATCCTTCTGTCTTGCAAACATAGATGGGTAGCTTATATAAGGTCAACCTTAGTTTTGTGCTTTGAAGAAATTGGTTGAAATATGGGAGTTAATAGAGAACTTTTCATTTATATATTGTAAATGGGAAGATTTATGCCAAATATTTGTGGTGTGAAACATAACACGTTAGTCCAGGGGTAAGGCCTAGATTGCCTGTATTTTGAGTACACAAGTTACAAATACATAAAGTGTAGAGCTTAATGGATTACTTCAGTGAAGTACAATTTTAAATGTCCTCACATGCTCGCCTGTTGTTTTATCAGGTAGGGGTGGAGTTGAATGAAAGTATGCCTTTCATTTTGAAGGCATACTGCGCTTGAAAGGAAAATATTTTAGAGAAATCACCTGAGCAAGTTGTTTATCATTTATAGAGAAACTTAGAAAAACTTACATGGTCATGTAGATTTCTCTGTCTACATGGTCATGTAGATAACTATACTGTTGTATAGTGACAAAGGCAGTTGAGAAATTGTGGCTAGACTCTGCCAGGCATTATATATTTTTAGATGCAAAAGCTGTGAATTCCATGTTTCTCTGAGGTATCAGATGTGGAGGCAAGGTCAGCTGCCCCATGCAAGCAGAGGGAATTTGGAAGGTCAGGAGTCAGGAAGGCTGAGCAAACTCAGGCTGGCTGCCCAGCACATACATGGCGGGACTGCAAGTTGAACTCGTGGCACAAGCATTATGTTGATCTATGAATGACCATAAATCATAACAGACCATTTTTCCAGGGATGCCCTGGTTGCTTTTTCTCCACTTACATGTAAGGATGTCTAGAAGTTTCCTGGCAAATGACTAAAGCCCAGTGATAGGTGGTAGTAGGGGTAGGTGGTGTCTTGAAGGTGTCAGTAGCAGTAGAACCTGTGAGTGTGTGATAGCACAAGCAAGATGATTGGACATGGGGAATAGCTGGAAGCTTATAAAGTGCTATTGACAGATGTTAAAGTATCATACATGCAATTTCATGAAAAGCTGTTAAATTTTTTTAGAAAAAATATGCTTAAGTGGTAAAAAGTTAGAAACATTTGATGGTACCTCATTTGGCCTCTTACGCATAGCTCTGTATCTTATTTAGCTTATTATTCATAATATGCAGCTGTATGTTGTAAATTACTGTAAATATAGTTCATATTAAAGTATTATATCTATTTTTCTTTATGTATCTTTATGTGCTTGTTAAATTCAGGCAATTATTTATGAGGGAATCTTCAACTAGATTTTTTAAAAATGTTCGTATTATTTTGAATACAGTGATAGAACCAACAAGACCAAGCTGCATTCTGTAGTTATATACAATAACAGTAGTTATGTAGCTGTTATTATATTTGCTGGTGACAGGATCCCCCTCTCCTACCTTCTAAAGGTTACAAACCAGAGGTTTGGTTATTAAGCACTGGAACTGTTAAACAAGGCATAATTAATTGCTCAACATGAATCAGAGGATACAGCTACTATGTATCTATGTATTTGAATTTCAATAGCGTTCAAAATCCTCCATAAGGATTTGAAGACCTCTCACACCTTGTGTTGCAGCAACAGTAAGAGGATGGATGCATTTCCCACTCTAATTTGACTTTTCAGGACCCCTGACACACTTTAATAATGAGAGTTTTGTGGTGAGTTCAATAAGTGGTGATTATTTTTTGAGTGTCTCCTTTAGAGAACCTACGAGATTTGTTCTACATCAGATATTGAGTATAAGTTTTCCTGTTATTTTCAAATGACACTGTAGATCCTTGACTTTCATGAACATGTCATATTTTGGCATCATCTCCTCTGACAGACCCAAAAATCAGAAGTGGTTGGAAAATTTGGCTTTAGTTTTTCTGAGTACAATATTCCCGTTTTGTAGATGGAAAGGAAGGGAAACTTCGGACTAATAACCACAGGATTATGAAGTTATGAAGTTTAAATATTTAGTTAGAGGTGACACAGCAGTACTTAACAACGTGGGATTCACTTTTGGCAAAAACAACCTATTGACTTCACTTTCATGAATCAGTGCTTCTGGTGCTAGTAAGTTAACAAAGTAAGTGCCAAATCTGCACAGTGTGGCTGTAACTTTGACAGCCAAATGAGGAGTGACGATAGAAACCTGGCTTTAGCGAGGCTTTCCCTTTCTGATACAGCAGTTCTGCCAGTGTCAGGCGAATAAGAAGAGAGGGTAGGCAATGACGGGCTGCCCTTTTCTCGCCGTGTGTGCACTCGTGCCCTCTGGCCGGCTGGGCGCCCGCAGCGCCGCGTTCCGCAGGTGGCTGCCAGGCGCCGCAGCAGCCCAGGCTGGGATGTGCTCCGGGGGCTCGCCAGCCCGGCCCCGCGCCCGAGGAAGGCACGCTCCGCAGGCGGTCACTCGGAGCGGCTTCGTGTCTGACCCGACGCACATTGAAATAAAAAGCATGAAAACGCGTTCGTGTCGAGGGTGTAGCGACGGTGTGTCGCACAGAGCCGGGGCGAGGGGTTCCCCTGGGTTCCCACGGTCCCGTGACACCCGAGGGGCAGCGCTGCCAGGGGCTCCGCTGGCCATCTTTACTGTGGGCGCTGCGGCTCGAGCCCCGCACCTCTGCGCCACCACCACCAAACTTTTTATTTTGTTGGGGTTTTTTGTAGTCAATTGTTACTGTTTCCCACACTCGTCGCCGGGGCTGGCAGAGGGGACAGCAGCGGCAGCAAGAGCTGTGTGGGAGGCGCGCGCTCTCCGCCCGTACCCAAGATGGCGGCCGAGGAGCCCGGGGTGCCGGGCGGGCGGCGCCGCTCGGTACCGGGCGCTGCCGAACCGGGACGCGGGGCCCGTCGCCAGTGCCCGGCCGCTACTCGCGCCGCACGGTCGCCGCGCAGGGCCCGGGCCCGCCCCCGCCGGCCTTCCGGCCAATGGCGGGACGCGCGGGCGGGCGGGGCGGGGCGCGCGGTGCCCGGCACTCAGTCGCGGCTGAGGCGCGGGCGCCGGGCGGAGAGGCGAGAGTGCCGGTGTCGCTGCCAGCGGGGCTCCGCCGCGGGCGGCCGGGCGGGCGTGGAGCCATGGCCACCCTCAGGTAACGCCGGGTCCCCGCGCGGCGCCCGCAGCACAGCCTAGCGTCCCGGGGGAAGGGGCGGCGGATGCCGATGTGCTCCCGCTGGCGGGGCGGGGACGCCCGGCGCGATGCTCCGCCGCAACCGGGCTCTTCTCTCCGCCGTGTGATCAGGGTTACGGGGCAGCGCGGCTTCGTCCCGTCCTTCTCCCTCTGCCGCGAGTTCGTTTGGCGGCTGCACGCCCGCGCCTCAGAGCGAGGAAGGAGGGAGAGCCGTGCCGGTGCCCCGCTGGCCCCTCAGCCCGGGGCTCCGCGTTGGCTTCTGGCGGGCAGGTGGGCGCGCCCGGCCGGGGCTGCCGGCGATGCCGGTGTCCAGCGGCATCGGGAGCGAGAGCCTCAGCGGCGCTGCGCCGGGCCGGGCGGCAGGTGATCGGCGGGGCGGTGGCCGGGGGCTGCGTGCGGCGTCGCTCGGCGGCGGTGCCGCTGTCACAGGTAGCGCTGGGCGTGGGCAGCCGCCGCCCGCCGCGGGGTCCCGCCCGTGCGCGTGGGAAGAGCGAGTCGTGGGGCTCCGGCAGCCGCCTTGGAACCTTAAACCCTCGCTGTAGCTTGCCGCGACTGAAACCTAGTTTTAAAAGAACCCCCAATAACGAGAAGCAGGGTCTTAATAGCAGGCTGGGCTCCTGGCGGGCTGTTGGAACTGTGGTGGTGTCCGCCTGTCAGCGATACCTGCAGAATGACAAACCCATAACATTCAGTGAAAGGAGTTACTGTGACCACTTCTTCTCCTGAAACGCTTCGTCTTATGATGGGTTTTTATTGTGAGGTAATTTGCTAACCTTTGATCGGGCCTTCAGCTGCTAAAGAAGTGCCTAGAAGTACAGACTCCAAGTTCAATTTGTTAATTCAAGGCAATTCTCCCATCTCCTCTCTGCACCCTCCCAACTCTGTGTATCAGGTTTCATTCACACTGTTTCTGACCGAGACGGTAACTTTGAAATTGCAGTAGTATTTCGCTGTTGGAGCTTGTGGAGTAGCGCAGCTGTGTAAGAAGCTGGGTAGTGGTGGAGCAGTTTTTTCTGCGGCAGCCTTGCTTACATAAGGCTAAAGCTTTTAGGCTTGTTTTCAAAGTTGGAACCTTTGAGTGTGTGACTTTAGAAGACTACGAAAGTTTCATAATAAATGGAATCTTCACTGAAGATGTTCCTCTAAGTCAGTATGTAAATATGTAACTGCTTAGCCAAATATTGTCTTTGCTTAAGACCTGTGTCAGGACTGCTCATGCTTTTCTGCAGGCCACCTTGTATGTTTAAGGTCTATATACTAAAGTGATTTGCTGACCAGTGACAAAAGGGAAATCGTCTGAACTCTGGAAGCATGAAATAATGGTTCCAAGGTACTTTTGTGATAGATGAGTTCTGGTTTACAGTAAATATCATCCTACTTCTAATGATGTTACATAGATAAGTGGGATGAGAGAAGGATGCTCTTAATCAAGGGCTTATAGCTATTCAAGTGCTGTGAATCTGGTGCTATTGCTGTTTTGCTTTAACTTCATATAGAAATGGTTTTAAGTAAATTCAAATCTTGTGTTGTATGGGGTTTAACTCTGTTTCTTTGTGACTGAAATGGATATGCTGAGAGCAGGCTTAAAACATGCTTTGTTTGGCCTTACTTTAAATGGCATAATGAAACCCTTTTGAAATACTAATGTTTTAGATCTTACAAAACTGTATCTTAAATTTGTAAAAGGAAGACTAGGCATACAACATGCTGCCCTGCAATTGCACACCTAAATGTCTCGGTCATGTTTTAAGGCTTTCCAACTTGCCAGTATCCAAAGGCCCAAAATATTCCTCTGTCTCTGTGCCAGTAACTAATAATAAGCTTTCACTGATATTTTGATGTTGCTCTTCCACGGAAGTGCGCAGCAGCATGGGATGATAACAATATTGTGTGATAGTTGGATATAGTACTGCTAATGTTCAGCAGCCAACTTGAATCAGGACCATATTTTTAAAAATGCCTGCGGCAGTAGAGAAGGATGTTGGACACAGCTTTCCAGATCATTCAGTTGCAGTTAATTTTGTTGACTTCTTAAAAAAGATTCAAGGGTAGCTCAGTAATGATGTTGTGGTTTCTTTTTTGGTTTTTTATTTGGGTTTATTGTTTTGTTTTTATCCGGTTTGGTTTCATTTTATTACTTCTGCCACTTGTAATAAGAGTAAGGTGTGAAACACTGACCATTTGTGTAAAATCACTCATGTTGGTAATCTCTGATCAAAATGCCCTAATTATTTATACTTAATGCGTTACACTGCTTGAGCTTGTAATTGCAACTCATACTTCATCTAGTCCATAGTTAAAAGCCAAACTCGTAAAATATATAGCTTGCTGTCAAGAGTTTAGAATGTAAATGTGATGTACATCAAAGCTTTCTGTAGTTACTGTTGTTGCTGTAGTTTTGCCTCCTAGATGGACAGTGTATTTTTGTGTCCAAACAACTTTTAGATTTGATGAACATCTTATTTGTAGTTTAGAATTTTAAAAGCATATATTTTGTTCACATATATGTACTCTGTGTGTGTCTGTGTGCATATACACAGGTACATGCTGATTCTATAGTCAATTACATGTGCCCTTAATTTGTGCAGGTGAAGGAGCTGTCACCTGCTTCTTGAAGAGCTGATCCAGTTATTCTTTTGCAATAGGTTAGTTGGGTTAAACAAGAACATCCTTCTTGAATGACACCAATACTCTAATGAAAGAGAAGGGACTGGGGAGAGTAAAGAAGGCTGGGGACTACCTAAGTGTGTTCCGTGTCTCTTGCAGAGATGCGTTTCCCAAATAACCTTTGTATGGTGAAATCTCAAATTTCAGGAAGTTATTGCTGCTTCCTCACTTAATTTGATCCCTAGTTGCTTGGAAATAATCACTAACCACTGAAATTTTAATCCCTGCTGTGACTGAACAGCTAACATAAGAACTATAAAGTTCAAATCTACTGTTCAAAGTTTTCAATTTGGTGAGAATGTAACAGTTTAATATCTCAGTTTTTGTTTTGGAGACTTGTAAATTTAGCATTCTCCTGAATCATAAGTATTTGTTTTATGCTTTTACAATATGTGGCACTACAGAGTATGAGATTTAAAAAAATATTTTTAAAAAAAAATTTTACTGAGGAGCAAACTGAAGCCAAGTAGCTGCTATACCTCATGTTGTGCCACAGAAAGTGCAGTAGTGTAATAGTGCAGAAACTTTGCAGCTCCTTTAGAAGGGAAGAGTGATTTGTATTGCACTAAATGTAGCCAGCGTTGGGTTAGTCAGGTTGAACATACTAACCATTTACACAGTCAAGTCTTGCTCTTCAACAGTAGGACTTTCCAGATTGTTTCACAAAGCCTGTATTAGAAAATGCTGTTCACAGTGGGGATCCCACGATCAGGTTGGAGAAGTGTCGCTGTTGAGCGGCTAGCTGAGGAATGACCCAAGTTCTCAGATAAGGAAAGAGAGGAGAAGAGAGCTTTATTGTTTTGAATTCCATATATATAGAGTTTACAGAGGTGCTCCAGATTGGTCAGCCCGAGACCTCCCCCTAGGCCCAATTGGCCAAGCCCGAACTGACTCAATCCGGAGAAATTGTTTGCAAAACATCCAAACTTTATCTTGTTTATGAAATATAGCAAAATGTTCCCACGGGAAGAACCTGTGCTAGCCACAGCGAAGACCACTGAGGTAGAGTCCAACCTCTTAAATATCTGCTTGTTGACTTTTTAAAGTTTGTGACTTAGGAATTGTTTAGACTTTTCCTGTTTTGCCAATAAGGTATTTTTGTTAAATGCAGTGACAGTTAAGGAAAGACACAACTCCAGTCCCCAGTACAAATGGAGTGTATGGATTTTGCTCCTTTTTTGCCAGTGGAATCTTAATGTATATTTTTAAGCATGGAAGTTCTAGTATTTTGGGACTTAGGTAATTCTAACACCTAGGTGAAAGAACGAAAAAATGCAGGAATACATATTAGTAGAAGACACAGGGCTAGTGATTAGTATATGTTAGCTTATGTGTTTAGATTATTTGCAAAAATAGGTAAACAGCTTGTTTTCTTCATAGAAATTCTTCAGCTTGGATTTCTTCATAGAAATCCAAGTTAATCTACTCAAAGTTTTATGTGTTTAAAAAGCTATCAGATTCTGCTGTCCTGTATTTAGTTGTGAGAAACAACTATACTGAATTTGGGGAGAAGTTTCAGTGGAATGTTTCTAAATGTACACTTACTGGTCTAGTGATAGCTACCTTGGCTTTTAAAACTTGATTCCAAATGGCACCCTACGTACAGCCTCTGGAATACTTGAGTGGAGGTGATTATAAATTATTGTGGGAGAAGGAAGGCTTGGGAATGGGCAGGACTTATGTGTGATGTAAAGAGCTGCCTGGATTTAATGGCACTGAAAGTGCTAGTTCCTGCCACTGCTGACATGTTAGGGGCTTCTATGCATGTTACTGGCTTCGTAGAGCTTTTACACAAAGTTGCTCTTGTGCTGCTTCAAACATACTGACCTGCACGTTCTGCAGCCCACAGCTCATTGAGTGTTTGGTAGTTTCTATTTTGCTTTTCCATTGAACACAGTAACTTTTTCATAGGTGGTGACCTCAGCATGTCAGCTGCATTGCAGATGTTTTTTAAGGACAGCTGCTGTTTTTTGGCTTACTGACCACTTAGGTGCTGGCTCTTGTCTTATATAGAAGTTATCTATGATATGTGGGTTTTTTTAAGTGTAGTTATAAATTTATTGATGTGTGGAATTTCACAGCATGTGAGAATCAGGTAAACATTAAGTACAGGAACATATAGCTTGGGACAAATCTGCATTCAACACTTGGAGAGTTCTGACTTCATTCATTGTCCCAGAGTACTACTTATGCAATACTTAGGTTTTGCAATGGAGAGAATGTTCTGTCTTGTGACTTCAACTTCAATCCCCTTTATCCTTATGTCTTCTGAACTGTCATCTGTCTCTCACTCTTCTTGTCTTCTAGCCAGGTATAACTTATGGTTGTGCTATTTGGAACACTGTGCTGTTTGTCACACTGACAAAAGTATTTAGTCAGTCTTACAGGTTTTTACTAAGCAGATGTTAACTATCTCACTTAAGAGTGAGCTGGATTTCTGGCTCTGTCTTCACCAAGCAGCATCTTCCATGTTGTATTTACAGAGAAATGGGCTCTAAAGGCCTGCATTTAAAGCTGCAACAAAAACTAGGACACTTAAAGCATGGTTTGCTGTGTCTCAGTATCAAGGTTATTAATCATGTTTTCCACACTGCAACGTGGGTCACTCTTCCACTGAGTGCAGTCCTTTAATGACAGGCTGGCTGCTCCAGCATGGGTCCTCCACAGGGTCACAAGTCCTACCAGGAAACCTGCAGCAGCGTGAGCTTCTATGTCCATGGGTCTGCAGGTCCCTGCCAGGAGCCTGCTCCAGCATGAGCCTCCTATGGGGTCACTGTTTCCTCTCAGGCATTCACCTTTTTCAGCATGGGTCTTCTCCATGGGCTGCAGGGGGGATCTCTGCATCCCTGTGGACCTCCATGGCTGCAGGGGGACATCCTGCTCCACCATGATCTTCACCACGGGCTGCAGGGGGAGCCTCAGGTCTGGTGCCTGGAGCACCTCTTCCCTTCCTTCTCTACTGACCTGGGTGTCTGCAGAGCTATTCCTCTCACATGCTCTCACCCTGCTCTTCTCTGGCTGCAATTACATCTGCACAGCAACTTTTCTTTTCCTTCTTCCTAAATATGTTACCAGTGAGGTGTTACTGTCATTTCTAATTAGCCCAGACTTGGCCAGTGGCATGTCCATATTGGAGCTACCAGGGATTGGCTTTGCCAGACATGGTGGAAGCTTCTGGCAGCTTCTCACAGAAACCACCTCTGTAGTCCCCAGGCTAACAAAACCTGGCCACACAAACCCAGTACAGGTGGTCATACTGAAGCTACCTTTGTGTGCAGAGCAAGGGTGTGGCTTGCTGGTTGGAGACAGTAGGTGTTAGTTTGCAAGGAATGTGATGGGTTTGGATGTGGTTTGAGCCTTAGAGAACAGCTGCATTCACTTCTACTTGACACTAGGCCACATTTCTAATCCTTTGGTATTTTACTGCATTATCGCCCAAGTACATGCTATTCAGGAAAATGTAACACATGGTTTCTGAATTACTCTAAGAAATAAAAAAAAAAAAAAGCTAAAGCTATCCTTCTCAAAAATACCCTTTACAGTATTTTTGATGTCTGTTTTCCTATGCGTCAGAAGTCATGGTAATGAATTTCAAATTGCCTAAGAAGTACATACATCCTACCAGTAGACAGCTGCACTGTTTAAAATGTTTTAAACAGTTTAAACACTGTTTAAAATGTTTAAAATGGCTGACAATGCAGAATCCATAGTCTCTTTGTTTCAGTTTGTTAGAACAGACTTAAATTGTTAATTATTTGTTGGTATCCAACAACTGAGTGGGTACAGTGAAATTCTTGTACTCTGGTGTGATGCTCCCCGTCTAAAATTTGGTATTGCAACTTGAATGTCATCCTTTAAAACTACAGAACATGGCATTCAGCTCTAGTTCTTTATCTGAGTAAATGACAGTTTAACAGAATATCCCTTTATTATTGCAGTCTGTGTATTGATCAAAGAAGATCACTGTAGGATGGTACTTCACTCAAATTTGACTTTGTATATATGACAGGCCTCCGTGTGTCTACCGGGCTGGGCAAAATGGGTATCTTTTTGTTCTTCTTTCTAATAAAAAATGTCTTTTCATATACTAGGAGCAATACACCCATGCAAAGCTAACTTGAAATAATTGATTTTCTTACAGTGAAAATGTCCTGTTTGGAATGGGAAATCCTCTGCTTGATATCTGTGCAGTTGTGGACAAGGACTTCCTTGACAAGTAAGTCTTGATTTTTTTTTTTTTTTTTAAAATGTCAGTTTCGTTTCCAGGATGATGCCTATAAATAAATGGAGGGCTACCTGCCTGTGTAATGCTGTGTTTGTGTTGATCTCTGGGATTCTGGCCTCATGCTGAAAGTACCCAGCAAGGTATCTGTCATTCAGTTGGTTTTGCTGTGTGAAACTGTGGTGGTGGTATCCATGAAGATCTTCAGCGTTGTCATGTGTTTTTTTAATCAATTATTTATTCTAGTGTCCTCATGCTGTCTTTGCTAGACTTTAATTGGAAGGTGTCATAAATTTCAGTAAGATTTATGTAGCTCTTGTATGAATGAATCTTCGTATGCTACTTTTGATTTATTATTACTGCACTCTTTTCTTTCTTCGGTGATGACCATGAGGTAAATAGGCCATTTCTGTAGCACACCAAGAAAAGTTGTGCAAATGTACCATAAAAAAAAAAATACAGGTTATGAGTCAAGAACAAGAGCATTTCTTATCAGGTTGTCTGTTACCTTGCATAAGCCTACTTATGTTGCCATCCATATAACCATATTGCTGGATTACTTAATTGGCATTAAGTTTACTCATTTTTGAATCAGCTTAGAGATGTGTCTTTTCCAGAGGTGTAAAATACGGTTGCTCTTTTAAATCTTTCTTTATGAGTTCCATTTTTATTGTTGTTGCCACTTTTTCTCTGGTTTGTACGTTGATCTGATCTTTCAGGGTGCTTGCAATTCTTTCTTTAATTTTTAAAACGTTAATAATTTTTTCTCTAATTTTTCTTTGTTTTGTTGATGGCAATACTGCATCAAAACTAAATTTCAGATCACCAGATAAAGAACAGGTGAGAGTTTGTATTTTTGAATTGTTAGTCACAAATCTTTTGTTCTGCAGCTTTTACTAAAGCTGTGTTTAAGTGAAAGCCTCTATATTATAAGCTGGAGACAAAAGATAAGAATGTAATGTAGTGTGTCAATCTGAAACATCTGGACTTTTAGAAATCATGTCTATTTAGTGAATATTCAGAAAAATAAATTAATCTGGTGTAATTCTCTGCCTCATGCTTCTACTGAAATAACTTGAAAGCCAGTCTCTAAAAATAAGTAATTCCCTTCTCCAAACCCAACAACACCCCTCAACTATTCCTTATAAATTGCTGACTAAAAGAGATGATGGGATTTGTACTGCAGCACTGAAATCCTTCAGGAGTGCATTGTGCTTTTCACTGGATGTGATGTGTTATGCAGAATTTAATTTAATTTAAAAATTAGACGTCTTATGTACTCAAATTTGAGTCCTGTCAGACAAATTAAATTATCTCCTGGAGCAGCATATGCTCTGTGAGCATTTCTTTACTGCCAAAATGCCTTTGTGGGGTATTGCATTATTTAAAGCCATAAGCAGTATTCCAACAGCAGTTTCACAGGGAGCCTGCTGATAGTGTGATAGCTCTGGTAATAACCTCAAAACTGAGGAGCTGTTTACCTTCTCACGCACCTGATTTTATATCTAGCTTCCTGTTTGCGCGTGTACACTGAGAAGTCCATTTAACAAACAGACAAGTGTTTCTGCTCCATGTCCAAGTACCTTTTGCAATACTTCCTGAAATGGGAATCAGATCCCATGCTTCCTCAGCTTGTGAAGTGAGATAAAATAGAAAATGTAGCTGTAGAAGAACTGATAGAATAAAGCTGTCTATTCAAATGCTCCAGGGAGGTGCCAGAACATAGACATTTCAGGACTGTGAAACATTTGAGAGAGAAATTGTGGGTCATTTTAGTCTCTCTTTTTTCTTGTCAAGCAAGACATGCATCCGTCTCTAGCCATGTAGTGTCAGCTCTTGGTGTCTTGGCAACCTAGAGTCTGTTTCTCACCTCTTCTTCTGGATGGGAAAGTTTAATGGGGCCATCAGGCCAGCGGGGCTCTGACTTGAGAAGGTACCTTAGGAAGATAAGGAATGAGTTTAGGTAAATACCCATAAGAATTTAATGCATTTAACTTTTACAGTGTTTCTGTTAATTTATCCACCCCCCTTCTACGGTCAGTTTTAAGAATAAATACCTTTTTTCAGAATAAAGGACTTCATGTTTCAAGTTTAATCAATATATATTGTCAATGAAATGAGAGTATTAAAATAAGTCCTGTCAACAGCTTAGTTTTGTAGCTTCTGTTAAGAAAGTGCAAATGGAAACAGCATAAGGAAGTGTAGGAAGTGGTTCTTTTAACGATATTTGATTGGCCTACAATCCATGTTATAAATAAACCTGGAAATAAATACATAATGCAGTCCTACCCCTGGCAGATTCTAAACAGCCTGCTGCCATGTAGTACTGGTTTGAGGAAATGAGCAGAGTTGGAGGGCTCAGTGGATATTTTTGGCTTGGGTTGTTAGCAGAAGCGTGTCACTGTTTTCAAAGTGGATTTTGGTTTAATCTGGGCTCCAAAGTCTTTTGGTCTCTTGACAAGTTTTGGAATGCTTTAAGCCTTTTGTAGACTATCTATAGGATAGGCAGTTTTAATTTATATCACAACAGAACTTCAGCATGCTCATCTGAGCTTTTCAGACCATATCAGCAGTCTGGCATTACCTGAGCCAGAGAAGCTTTGGCCTCTGTCAGGTTATGATTTCTGGGTCCCATTTCTTACCTCTCTTCAGGGAGACAATCTGGAAAGTGTGAGCAATGTTGATGGCACTGTTGAAAACTGGTGATACCACAAACCACTGCAGTTTCTGTTTACAGAGCTGGAAAGAAGTCTTGAAATAAATACAGTCCATCATATGTCCTTGGGTTTTTTTAGTATCTGCCTGAAAGAAATAACAGAAATGTGATTTTGTTTTGTTTTTTTGGTCTCCTTTTAGTTTGCATCAACTCCATTACCTAAGAGTAATTTTGTTTAATTTATCAAGATACAGATATTTGCTCAAAGAGCAAATATCTTCTTAGGGGGTGAGAGGGGAAAGAATAGAAGAAGAATTAATGCTTTGTGGGTGAATTGCTAACTATAGCTATGCTAACCTGTGAAAATAACTTTGCTAACAGGTATTCCTTAAAGCTTTCGGTGTACTCATTTCTACCCATGACATTTAAAAGGAATGGATCTTTCACCTTCTTCCAGTGTCGTGCTGTGAAAAGTTAGGAGATGGCATATGTTTCATTGCTCTCCCTAGAGCACTCTGTTTTGCAAACACTCAGTTTTTGACACTGAATTTAGCTTACCCAATTACAGTTATTTTTTAGGCTGTAGGGATCTGGTCATTACTTGTCATCTCAAGTGCACTTCCAGTGGTTGACAAGTGTGTGTTCACAGTATGGATAAATCTTTTCTTGCTGCATCTATGACTTCATGAGCTGAGGAAGAGAAGAGAATCAATGTTGACAAATTGGAGTTGACAATACTATTGTGCCAGTCCTGAAACTTGTAAATGTGTGACACCTTGTATCTTCCCTAGCTGATCAGTGGGAAGGCAAGGAAAATATTTGTAATTGCCAGCACCTGTATAAGCATGTAAATATTTTTCAGCCCATGCTCTTAAAAAGGAGTGGAGATATAGGGGAAAATTATGATATATGTTCTATTTATCACATCAAGGTTAAAGAATCATATTGCTTTATTTCACTCTTATTTCTGGGCTCTTGACCAGAGCCATGATCTCATAAGGTATGTTTACTACTCTGGGTGCCAAATTCCGTTATAGTTGTAACCTGCAGACTGACTATTTTATCATCATCATGGTCCAGGATTACAAGTTTCTGTGTGGTTACTAGTTGGTTGTCCAAGCAGACAAGTATGTTTCTCTTAGGTCTTTTTTTTTCCCCCTTAAAATTAGGGTCTGTGGCAACCTTTGCACAAGTTCATGGAGGATGCTTTGTAAAGATCTGTAGTTTTTAATAGCTTTCATGCCTTAGTTCCTTAGTTCTCTTCCCTGCCTTCTCTGTGACAGTGGTGTAAATATAAACTACCTTAAAGTGAAGAAATGGGTTTACATTCTTTTTACTCTTCACTAGAAAAAACAGGTTTGAAGAAACAGGAAAGGAAGAATAAATGGGATCTTTGGAATGATGGTAATGATTGCTGCATGAAAAGAGAGTTTCTCAGTGAAGGAAGAAGTACTGTCATTGTGATCCAAAATTTCACAAGTATGGATATGGATCTCTTGCAGTTTGCTGCTGACTTGACTGTAGCACTGGAAGTGGCTGGGTCATTCCTGGAGATCCCAAGATGCTTGGGCACCCTTTACCTTTCCTCACTGCAAAGTACTGTCAGAGGGTGATGGATTAGTTACACACAAACTTTTGTAATAGAACAGTGTTGACATCTGGTAAATTAAACATTCTTGTGTGAGGCTGTGTTAGTGTTTGCCATGATGGAAGTGAAGATGATGTACATATTTGATCTTTTTTCCACTCTTGTGGGAATTTGGATTATAAATTAGGAAAAGGTTTATGAAGCAGCTTCAGCTGAAAATGAGGAAAAACTTCTGCTTAGTTGTGTTAAATTTAGGTTGATCTGTATAAACTGTCGCATGTGTTATTCTCAACATTTTCAGTTTGTTACCTTTGCTCCTGTCTAACAAAAGCCTTTGTAACTTCCGGTAGCAAAAAAACCAAAAAAGACCATTCATGCATTTAACTCTCATGAAGTGGCTAAGGGTCTAAATAGCTTTTAGACAATCAGAGGTGATCCCTTGTTCACCAAACTCAGCTTCAATGCAAAACGAGCCCTTCCCCAAAAACGTATGCTGGAGCTTGAAGAATGAGAAAGACAAATGGTGATTCCGTACTAGGAGGTTGCAGTTATCAAAGAATGTCCAGGCTGCAAATATGGGCTGCCAGATTTAAGTGGGGATGCCCAACCCCCTTCAGCCTTACAGCTTTTTCAATTTCACTGATGTGTTTACTTAGATTCTGTGCTTCATCAGCCCTCTGGGATAGGTTAATGAGTTTTTGTATTACTTTAAGCTGGGAATTATGTTACCTGTTGTCCTGGTTTGGGCTGAGACAGGGTTAATTCTCTTCCCAGTAGGTGTCACAGTGCTGTGTCTTTTGGATCGAGTATGTACTGTCCGTACAGTAATGAATATGTGGAAAGCACGTAGAAAGAACTTTAAAACCTGTCCCTGAAAATTTGCCCTTCTATTTTTCCTCCCCCCACAGAAGATAGCTAAGTGTGTGATGTTCCATTGTTTCAGTAATTCTTGTGAAAGATTGCTCCTAAAAGTATCTGTTGCACTGGGTCATTTGGCGGAGAAGCTTAATAGCTGAGTGTTGTATTATTACCTTTTCAGTTGTATCTGTAGAAGTCAATTTAATTTATCTCAAGGTGTGAACATAGAACATTGTTGAAACTGTTGAACCCAATTGCATCATCTGACTGCTGGCAAGTTACAAAACCTCCACTGTTTGCTTGCAAAAACTTAAGGTAATGATAGCTGTCTTGAGAAAGTCCTCTTGGTACTAATATGTCTATAAATTTGGTAGTATTCCTGACAACATCATTAAAGCTTTCTACAACCATAATGATTTCTCCTAGTGCATTTAATTAAATGTGTAGTTTAAATGAGTAAAAGATTTTAGTTAAGCTCCATTTAGAAAAGGCTGTTTGAAAAATCTACTTATGGAGTGACAGTACTGCGTGGGGAGCTGTGATGTTTTCAGGGTATATGGAGTTTGAGCAATGTTTATAGAAGAACTTGTAATTCCTTATTTACCTGTAAAATAGAATGTAAGATGCTCATGAATAGGAAATATTCCACTCTTCTCTTTATTGTGTTTTCACTTTCTTAAATGCTTGTTCAGTAATAAACTGTAAATCATGAATTATTCTTTTATTTTTCCCATTCTTCAGAAGACTTGCAGATTTCATGCATGTCAGTAGAACATGACTAGTTTATGGACTAATTGTATTCTTCAGAATACTATTAAACAGATGATAGACTTGCACACACACAGAGCTTATCTGTATTTTCCTTTTGCTTACAAGTGAAAATTTGTTTAACAACACTTTGGGACTTGCATTACAAGGCAAATGATGAAATACTGGGTTGCATTTGCCTCTTCAATGCAAACAAGGAGCTTTAAGTTAAAGAGAGCTGTGCATTAAGTAAGTGTCTCTGGTTTTAATTAGGCAATAATATTAAAAGAAAAGACCCTTCCTGAAGATGTCTTTGATGCAAAAAGCTGGGTCTTGTCAGTAGAGAACTGGCATCCAACCAAAATTCAATGGTAAAACTTCCTCTTTGAAAGTGGTACTTGCTGTTTGTACTGAGAAACTTTGCATATTAGAGTTTCCAGATTGCATGATTACAAGATTGATTTTTATTTAGGATACAGTAAATAAAAATTGTGATTCATGTTCTGGGGCTTCAGGCATTCTTTTAAATTACAGGTTACTAAGATGTGGTTTTAATACTGTTTTCCTTTCCCATCCTGCTTGTCCAACCCAGACTTTCCAATAGCATAGTGCAGATTAGAGGGTTTCCCCTGCTGTAGTAATACACTAATACAGATTGATCACTTGTGACTTGAAGAACAGAAAAGCCCAGTCAAAACTTAGCAATTATTTGACACAGTCTCAGTTTTTTTACTCTAGATGAAATTAATCTGTCATCTCTTAGAAAAGATGGCTTTTTAGTGATAGCATTTTTGAGGTGGTTGGAATACCTTCATCTTTTCAAAAAATACAGTTTCTTAAAAATTAGATATTTAAGTAAATTATAATGCTGATTACTGCTTGATTAGTTCTGCTTCATTCAGATCAGGCAATATGCAATCTCAGTTTTTCTTCCCAAGTTACGTTAAATCAAGATGAGAGAGATTCTGTCCTTCCTTTTGAAATGAAATACTAATTGTTAATATTTCTTTTTAGTAACTTGCTATTACATCAGGCTATTGCTGAACAAAGTGCAGATACCACATCAGTGTTACAGGTAACTGAAGCCTAAGGTATGAGGTGCTTGTGCCGCTGATGATCCCTGAGCTGTGCTTCTGTTCTTCGGCACAGAACCATGCCCAGGCCTGCGCTGTGCTTTGCTGCTTCTCGTTCTGTTCCTTTTTGCCGTGTTAGCCTTGTGGTCTCTGCTGTAGCCACAGGGAAAGGGTGGAGGCAGCCTGTCTTCCTCTTAATTACTGGTGATCTTGTTTTCCCTTCGTCATGAGCTGGAGAAGGGTAAACTAGCTGTTTGAGTGTTTTACTTTATTTTTGTCAGGGCAGAACCATCAATATTCCAAGTTACTGGATAGACTTCAGGATGCTATGGAGCCTGCAGTTCCCTCACAAGTTCAGGTTGAATGCAGAGCTGGGGACAGATTTTTTCATTTTACAAACTCTTGATTTCTCTCCTCAATGTGTTAGCGTACAAATTATTTTCATTTTCTAGTTCTGCTTGAAATTTGTGGGTTTATGGCACATGGCTACTAGGGAACAATGGCTAAACAATTTTTGGTGACTATTTTACCGTTTTGTTCCAGTAATTTTTTTTTTTTCTGTATTTCTTCCCTTGTGTAAGCAAAAGTGATTAAGTTTCAGTGCAAGAATTGGAGGTGCACGTGACAAAGCATAAAGGGGAGCATGTGACTGTCTAACATGACAAGCTGTAACAAGTGAACAGTAACAAGAAGTCATAGAAATGCATGAACATTTTTCAGTTCTTGTATTATTGAAGCTGTTTACTTCTTCAGTGTTGAGGCTGGGTTTTATTCTTTTTAAATAACAGAAACTTCCCACTGGTGGGAAGGTAGGCAATAAAGATTACTGTAACATTAGGTTATTGCTGTAGTCTGGAAATCTATAGTCAACTTCCTGCATTAGAAGTGAAACTACAGCCAAATTCACTTCCAGACCACTCCAAGTAAAGGCTGCATGCAGCCTCAGCTGTGAATATTAAGTTAAGTCCAGTGTCCTACATGGCTTCAGGCTAGCACGCCTTATCTGTTCTGTTTCAAGACAAGAACTGCAGTTACAAATGTAAATCTTCTAATTTCTGCTCTTAATATTTCCCTGGCTTCCTAGCAGAAGAGGCAAAGTGTTCCAGAATCTCACATGTCTCCCAACAAATTACTTTGTATAGTTACCGTGTGGAAAACAGATTGAAGACTTTTTCCCAAATCTGATTGCTGTAACTCGGTTTTCACCAGTGTATGTTCCAGTCTATTTAATTGAAGCTGTTTTGATATGTGCTTGTAATGTTATGTGCAGCAGTGCTAAACAACAGCCAAAGTTCTAAACAGAATCGTCAGGACATGTCAAGTTCTGTATGTAATTCTACACTCAGTCCTGAGACAAAACGCTCACCTGGAGTGGGTAGTTCTTCTGGGCCAAAATGACAGGAGCTGTCCCAATACCTCAATCTCTTTTTCTTTTGCCAGACCCTTGGACATCTGGACTTGATGTTGCAGGTACCACTGTGTGTGAAGAGTTAAGATACAAAACAGTGGTGATGTCTTGAGGCGAAAGGGAGGAACAGTTCTTCCCAGAAGCAGTAATTGCTGTTCTCATTATGTCTGATCCTCTAGTGGTAGCAGAGCAAGGACAGAATCTCTCAAGAACACTTCCCTGAATCTCCATCTTGGTATTGCTCATTCATTTTTCAGGATAAAATTAAAAATTTCAGTGCAGTAAAGAAACCTTCTCTGCCATTTTCCATATGCTCCTTTTTTTCTAATAAAGCTGATGACTTTAAAGGCTTGAGTGAGATTTTTCAGCATGGCTGAAATTTCACAGTAGCTGTAACATTTGCCTGTAGCTTTCTGTTTGCTCTAATCAGGGTTAAAAATAATTTGTAGAGAAGGCAAGTTGAGGTACATGAATTTCCTGACAATTAGCTATTTAAGTTTCTGTAAGCTGGACTGCCCTTGGGTGCAGAGACAGGTGATGAGAGAGATGTAGCTTTTAGACAGCACTGAAACTCAGGTTGCAGTAATAGTATGAAATTAGTACTTCAGCCTAGCCTGTCACAAACAAACACATTGATAAAGTTGTCTAACAGGAAAATGGAATACATTTTAAACTATATTTTTTAAATAAATAGGAGATGTTTTAACTCATATGTAAGATTTGCTGTTAGTTTCCATATAATTTCTAAATGGAACAGTGTGGTTTTTATTAAATATGATACACTAGACTTTTTCTGTGTCTCCCTGTGAATGATGACAAGGTCAATTCTTAGCATTTTGAAGACAGTTAAATATTTAATATCAATCAAGCGTCAGAACTTTTAGTTTCTTCCTTTTGGAGGATTTTATTTCTTGAAGGTAATATTCTGGGCTGACTTCGTGGTTTGTGATGTCTTCACTGGCAAATAAATGTCTTGCTCTGTCTTAATTAATTTATATTGATGTGGCATTTATTTCTTTGTAGTAGAGATGCTAAAATAATTGTATTTTAGAGATTCTGTTTCAGTTTGTTCTTTTGGAGATAGAACAGATCTAATATGGGGACAGAGTTGTAATTCAGTTATGAAACCTTAACATCATGTTAATGGAGCCCAGCATGGCCTTATGTTTGCAACAGTGTGATGTCAGTGCCTTTGTTAGTGTGTCCAAAGTATTAACCCGTATTTTATTGTAGATGTAGAGCCTATTGAAGTTCATCCTGCTAGCTCGTAAGTCTGCCTTCTCCTGAGGAGAGAATGAAGAGTTTGTTTCCAAGCATAAATTGAGTACCTGGCAGTGCTATTCATACATGGCAAACGGTCTTTATTTAGAAGAAATCAGTAAAATAATATATAAATCTAGCTAGAATCTGAGGGTATGCACAACCACACTACTGTTCCATCTCTGAATTTTGTATATATATTTAATTATCAAAGCAGAACTCATGCATCAGGGAAAGTATTTGGGGATTTTCAGTACTTGTGACAGGATCTGTTGTAGAACTGGTATGAGTTGGTCCAAATGATAAATTTTAAAGTGATAGTAGTAAGTAATTGTGGATAACTAGGAAAAGAACGGGAACCCTTCAGTTTGGATTGTGTACATGTTACTTTAGTTGGGATTTTCCAGTAAGTTTATGCAAATGAGACTTTAACACATGATTGTGGAAACTGGTTTGTATTTATAATCAAAATGAGTTGAACTGCAAGTGAGTGTTTATTTGTGGTTGAAGAAAATAGGTATGTAAATGTTAGATGATAATTTCAGAACAGAAACAATGCAAAAAGAGTGGTAAAACTAAAGAAATGGCTTAAATATTCAGGGCTCAGAGGAGTAATATTAGTGGAGTATGTTAGAGTTCAGTCTATAAGGAGAATACCTGTAGCTTTCCACAAATTTGATTAATATTTTATTCCTTGGCAAAGTTACTAAAGGTCAACAAAGTGTATTTTTCACAGGTGCAATGAGTCTAGAATTCAGAGTACGAATTTAAAAAAAAAGTAGAGCGTGTACAGCTTTTTAAAAGATGCTTGTAGTCAGATATTTCAAAAATTATTACCAAAAAAGCTTTTTTCTCTATCTGTATACAGCAGGTGTTTAACTGTCGTAAATTTTTAGCTCCCTAGGTAGTAGTTAAGGAAACTGTTTTGACAAGGCCACTTCTATATGCTTAAGTCCAGAGTGATAGGGCTGACCCTGTTAAATGATCACATTTTTTTGCAGTCTGGTGATTAACAGACTTTGAACTTTCCTGGCTTTCTTAATCCCTTTTAATCATTTAAACCTATTATTGTTTTGACTTCAATTTCAAAAGCCTTTTAAATCTGTCTTACAATATTAATAGCTGATTAAAGTCCTGATTTCCAACCATATTATCAGTGGGACGTCTTATTACACTGAATAATTCAGAAACAACTAGGAAAATACTGATCAAGGGTGAAAGAAAAAACATCAGAAAAACTGTACCTAGTAATTTTTATATTTAAATTAGTGATTATATCCATGGAAGAAATGGAGAAACAAAATGCTTTAATTTATGACAGGAATAACTGCATTTCTCTTTTCTTTTAGGTTTCAGTAGTGTAATTTTTTTCTCTGTTGACATTTTAATTCCATCTTTCATAATAAGTAATGTGTTAAAAAAAACTCTGCTAATATTTTTGAGATCCCTTTCACTCAGAAATTCCATTTTTTTAATCTGAAAAAGGAGATGTTTGTATAGGAAGTGATGGAGGCAAATAATACTCCAGTCATAATAGTACGCAAGAACTTAATGAAAAGGAAAACACTAGAAATTGCTCCATGTGTTTTTCAAAATGGTCCTTCATTCTCTCAGCCCTGACACATCCATTCCTGTAGCAAGGGTTAAAGTCTGGAATTTTTTTTTTAATGAAATGCCCAGTATCTGTGATTTGAGTTGCACTTAATTTTTTCCCTAAGCAGATGCATTGGTTTAGTTAAGCAGTGTAATTCTCTGCCAGTCAAGGCACATGCTCTTTCCCAAACTGAACTTGATTCTTTGTCATTGATAACTGTGATTTATTTCTTATTAAATGTGAAGTAATTTATTTTCTCTGAATTAATTTTTTTTCTACAATTTATGGAAGGTTAAGATAGACCTAGATCTTAACCTTCTGTTGCTATTTCTTCAAGTCTCCTTCCCACTAACACTAGTGTGTGCTTTACTCCTGCCTACATTCTTCTGAAGCTAAACACTTGTAGCTCAGGTTTTTCTGTTGCAAAATGGGAGGAAATCAAATAATTAGTGATGCTGACAGCTCACTCTCGGGTCTTTTTGCTAATTTTTGTTTTGTTTGTTTGCTCGTTCCTATTTCTGTATTAAATTAACTCATTGCTATCTTAAATGCTTGGTGTGAGTTGGAAGCTCAGGTTGAGATAATTGCAGTTTTTGACACCTTGTTTCTCCTCTCTCCAAGTCACTACTCTGTGGGATGCCTTTACCCCTGCCCATATTTTAATGCTTTTTATTTACCTATTTGGTTTCTCATCTGTTTGTGTTTTGAAGTCTTACAGTCTGCTAGAATGTTCTGTTGCCATGACATACCCATGCCAGTCTGCAGTTTGTGAATGTCATCAGCAGCCTCTGTACTTAATGCCAGATCACTCATGGATGTGTGGCATAGTGATGGGTCTAGCGCTGATCCATGCTGAAGTCAATTGGATTTATGCATTCTCTTACAACTCGTAATATTTTCCTAAAAGAATGTCTAAAATGTGTTTTAGGCAGTTTCCTCTTTTGTTGGTATAAGGGGACCACTGAAAAACTTAGATTTTTTTTTTTTCCTGGAAGTAGGCTTTCTTTGGGGTTGTATTGCTTTTGTACAGTCCCTCTTTAATATTTCAGTTTTTCAGGGATGACAATCTGGACTTATGTATTTGTCAACAAAGCAGTATCTATTCAGTAAGGAATTTTTCAAAAAAGGTCTAACCTTATACAAGATCATCCTCAAGTAACAGTGAATAATGATCAGCTCTCACTAAACCCAGAAATCAGTGTAGAAGAGGTCTCTGTTTTGCTGTCAACTTGAGGCCAAGAAGGAATGTGAAAAAGTAGGACCAGCTGCCCTGTTATGGATTAGTAGTGAGGTGAAAGAGGGGGTGAAATTTTGAGGGAATGGAGAGTATGCTGCATTTCAGACAGTGAAACTGGGAGACTAAGCAACAGCAGAATTTACAGGAAAAAAAATAAAACTATTAAACTGGTGGAGTAAAACCAGTGCAAGTAAGGCAAGACACTGAGACTTTCAGAATATGAATCAAAGGCCTTTACTGTTTGGGTGTGGTTTTTGGTTGGTTGTTTTGTTTGCTTTTTTTTAAATGGAGGGAAAAGACTTGTCTTAAAACAAATATTTGGACAAAGGTCCTTGTATCTGCCAGTTACAGAAAACTTTAATTTGGTTTAGCTGGTTTCGTCTGGTCCATGATGAATTGGGCTGCTAAATTTATGTACGAGGTACGGTCTGTATTGTGGATTTTTTGTTTTTGTCTGGATTTAGAAAATCACAGCCCTAGAATCTGGCTTAGCAAGCTCGAAGTTATGATCCAAATAAATACAAATCATGGTACTCACACTCTGTGTGGATGGGAAAAAATACTGGGTTAATTGGGAAGAGTAAGGCATCATTTGACTTGATAGAAATTTCTAAGCAGCTGTAGCCTTGTCAAAAATGCAGAAATACTTCCAAGTACTACTTTACTACTGCAGGAAAAGCGGTTTCCTTACTGCCTTTTAATCTCTGTATAGATCAAGTCAGAAGAAATGGAGTTAGCACTTACGGCAGCATTACTTATTCTGTCTGTTAAATTGCAGATGGAACTTGAGAAACAGGCTGACCTTCTGTACCCATCCCCCATAAATCTGGCACGTTGGAAATATTTTGTGAGCTGGGCTTGCTGTGCGCATTGGCCTGTAAATGCTCATGAGGATGCACTGTTGGTGCAGGTTCACAGGCGGCTGTGCTTCTGACATGAGAGATCTTGTGGGATGTGAGAACTGCATAGAAATCAGTCAATATACTCTGAAAAAGGACATGTGAACACAATGTCCCAAAGGCTCGTTGTTCTAGTTTTGACAAGATTAATAATTAAGAAAAAACAAAAGAAAAAGGACTGTGTTTCTTTTTTTATTTTTAGACTAGTGAAGGTAGCCTTAACATCACTTGAAAGTTGAAGCAACACAATTGCTGAATCATTCTTATGCAACCTTCTTTAGATTAATCTGAAATACAGTAAGACTATAGAGAAATCCTTAAGGTTCCTTAATGACTTTGTTGAAAATTTATGAAGAAATGCTTCTGCAGAGCTCTGTCTTAAAAGGTTTAATCTTTTATTGATGAAGCATAGCCTAGTGTAACATAAAATCTATTTGTCTTGTCCAGTTAATGCAACCAATGCACTTTAGGTGTCTGATGGAGAAATCACACTTTGTTCCTTTTTTTGATGACTTTTCTGCAAAGTTCAAAGAACACGTTAGAAATCTGCCCTTTCATACGCTGAATTTTTAATCAATCTGGGGAATACTTAAAGCAGTAAGTGCAGCAAAGCATGTCAAATACAATAAGCTTATGGAATAGCAAAGCCCAAGTGCATTTAAAGGTGAGCAAGGTTACTCAGAGCCATGAACTGAGGCAAGAAGTTTGTATTTATTTGTACACCAAGCAAAGCAGAGGAATGCCTGTGCAGATATGCATTTAGGGCTTCCTGGAATGCTTTACTGTCCCAGCTTTGTATTATGGAAATAGTTTTAATATTTTTTTTATGCTGACTACTCACATTGATGGTTAACACAGAAAAATACTTTTATCTCTAGTGCCTTGTTCATTGCAGTATTCTTGAAAATAGTGATCAAAATATTACTCTCGTATGTATGCAGTTTTTTGTGTATCCGTGTGGGTAGTCTGCATTTTGTCTTAGCTCTGCTGGCCCAAGCAGCATGTGTATGTGTGTGCTGATTTTCATTTTGACATCTGTGCAATTGTTACTTATTGTTTCTGTATAGGGTTTTGCTTAGATTGGTGGATTCAAGTCAGAAATTTTGAAAGGTAACTTAATTTTGAAGCTATGAAGATATATTGCCATTTTTTAAACCTGTTTACTCATCACCAGATTTTATTTTGGACTTCTGGACAAGTGAATTTTGCCATCTTTTCAGGAAATTCTTGATAAAGCTGATCTAAACTTGATATATGTTTGGAGTTTATCAGCAGTGCATACTTAGTGTAGGCTGTGTTTTCTTTTTAATTTGGTTAAGGCTTTGTAAAATTGGATGCTGCCTGAAGGGAACTGTGCCTTATGGCTTTTTGTTACATTAAAAACATAATTGTAAAAATGCTGACTACTGTCCAAGTACATTAGTTTTCATTTGCTCTTGTATTAGGAGCTGGGAAATAAAAAATCATAGAGTTGTAGCATTACTGTTTCAGAAGGATCTTTAAAATGTATTGCACAGGTTGAACTTGGAAGTTCTTGTATGCTTAAAAACAAAAAATAAGCATTTAATAAAAATTTTACATTTCTGCAAAAATTGAAATGGTAAATTTGCAGCTGAATGCTAGGCAAATCATGTACATGAAAAAGAGAAGAATGTACCACATTTTTTAGCACTGTAACCAAATAGAATCTAGTGGTCAGAGTCTTACTTCTAGCTGATAGAAAAAAATCTCTTCTAAGTGGCCTTGGCATTTTTTTCATAGTGTATATTTAGCTGTTCTTAGAGCAAATTTCCTCAACACCATTCCAGCTCCCCAATACCATGTCCTCAGAATGTCTGCAAAAATGTTTTAGTTTAGGTTTGTTACTTTATTTGCAGGCATGTGGAAAGGAAAAATATTTAAGGTTTATATAGTTGTGAATTTATAATTAATTTGGCCTTTGTTTCTTGGTGAAATATGGGGGCATGAGATTGCTCATTTGTCCTGGTAAGTTTAATGCATAAACATGTCTTTTTGTAAGGTTGGAAAGAATACTGTCTAAAAAAATTATCTTGACACTGAAAAAGGTAATGTAAAACAGTGTGAAACTTAACATTTAAACTGTGATTAGAGGATGGATGAGAGAATTCTGATTTCTGTTACACCTATCTGCAGCTAGGACATTTAAACTTTGATTAGAATAGGGTATGTTGGAGTGACCATGGTGCAAGGACATCTACAGGTTAAACCAAGCTGCTATGGCTTAAGAAACTTTGTAAGGAGGTGAGTTTGGGGAAGAAGGTGCTCTCAGAACTGGAAGTTTTGCCCAAGGTGCAGTGACGTCTTGGGTTGTCAGAAGCCATCAGCTGTGATGCTCAGAGGCCGCGTGTGCATATCAGCACAGGCAGCTGCGCCAGCTCCGTGCAGAGGGGCAGCTGCGCGCTGCGATAATCGCTGCAGTCCCGACCCTGTGCTGCCCCTCTGCATGGACAGCTGCCATTCTGAAGGGCTGTCTGGAACACTGGCTACTCTGCCAGTCGATTAAATGTTTGTGAAGGACAAATCAAAGGGCTTAAATGTATCATTTTTGAAAAGCACTGCAGTGTGTTTTGACACTTACCTTCAGTCAGCCTGTAGACCCTTTTGCAAGTTTTTACTCTTAAGCCCCCTTTTTTAAAATAGGAGCTCAAACAGTGCCGAAAAGACTATTAACATTTTGAAACTATCACCATTTGCTACTGGATAGTTGAAAAGAATAATAGTTATTTCATGTTCTAGGACGTGTTGAACTTAGAATTTCAGACTAGAAAAAAGTGAAGTAGTGATCACTTTTTTTCTCACTTCCATAGCATATATGCTTCTCTTCCACTCACTAGTTTATTTCAGGCAATTAAGTCTATAATCCATACACAATTTTTTCTGGTTGCTTAGAGTGTTTAGATGTCCTTATTTTAATCTTTTTGTCTGATTAGCTTCAGTTTTGCATTTAGTATTGTTAGCTCCTAAAATGTTTTCTTAGAGAAATTCTAATAATCTAATCTTTGTCAGTTAAGAAGACCCAACTGGTGCTTACCAATCTTGCCTACGAAGTACATGTTGGGAAAACGTTATGTAAGCTGTTCACTGTGCTAGTTGCACATTTAAATTGATTAAATAGTTCAGAGGAGTATGAAGTATAATAAACATCTTAATGCATAAAGAACTGATAAAAGTTTGAACTCTACAAGAATGTCCCTTTGTGGGAAGTTTTCTCTGACAACTTGCTATCAAAGCAATGTCTTTAAGGATCAAGGAAGAATATTTTTAAAATGCTGTTTTCATAGTAAAAGAAGGTGCTGGTGGTGGTGAAAAAGACTGTGTAAGTTAAGGTTCACCAAAGGAGCTGTTCTGCAAACCTTAGGGACAGCAATGTGTCCCTCCCAGCCCCCGTGTGGTACATCAGTAACACAGCCCAAAATCACACATCCCTTGAACAGCATTCCCCTTCTGTTATGTGAATTCTGTAGTAGCTGACTTATTAGTCTGAGTAAGTAGTGGCAGGTTTTATTTGTTTGAGGTTTTTTTTCAACCTTGTGGGGGTAAAATTGTGGTTGAAAAGAAAAAAGTGTAGTGACAAGGATTCTGGAAGCTTTGAAAAGCTTGAAGATAGATTTTATTTCCATATTCTCAGCAGAGAAAATTGTATTCATTTGAAGCTGAAGTAGTCTGACTTCTGGTGGAGGAAAAGCATGCAACTTAAGTTTTATTGAAGAATGTCTGTGACTTTCTGTGGGTATATTGGTTAATGGGCAAAATTATCTCCATTTGCAAAATTGCATATTAGTGTATCTGTCTATGACAGATAAATCCTTTGGACAAAGACCTGATTTTGTTTTAAGTCAGATTGCAAGTTTCATAGGAAGAGATAGTGTCCTTTCACTTCTGAAAGATGTTGCTTTTAGAATTTTAGCTCCTTGTGTGTTCTCTGATATATGAGTATTTGCTATCAGTGAAATGCCTATTAAGACACGACTAATGGAGATATCAGGGAGGTGTAGCAGCATTATGAAGAGGCTGGTGTTGGGCTAGATGCTTTTTCATGAAAGAAAAAGAGCCTGATACAGTTGATTACAGAAAATATTAAATTGGAAATAAATGTAAGATCATAACAGCTAAATTTGTGTCTGAAGAATTGACATGACAGTAAACTATGAAGAAGACTAGGCAATGACCTGTATCTGTACAGTACAGCCTGCTTACTCTAAGAGTCAAATGTTGGCCCTACACTTGGAAGGAGAACATGGATGAACCACGCTGTATCCTGATAAGGAGTGTCTGCATGAAGGGTTTAGCAGCAAAGTGGATAAATGGATTCAAGTCAGTATGATACCATAGCAAATAACCTGGGACAGTCTCTGTATTTGTAAACAAGAAAAATAAGTCAGACTCTTGTATGTCTAAATGCAGCTAGCACTAGTGAGCCTGAGAAGTGTCTGGCATTGGAGATTGCTTTTTAAATGGATGCTGAAAAGATGTGTTTCAGAGAGTATAATCAGAAAATGCTGTAAGGTACAGAGAAAGTATATTCTGCATGTTTATTATAAGCAAAAATCATTTTGCGAGGTAGCTTGCGTGTAGTTAGTTGGTGACCAGAATCTTTCCTCAGGAGGAATAATTTATGGTTCTGCAGTTGTCTGGAGCAATGAATGAAAATAGAGGGCAAAAGGATGGTGGAAACCTACAGTGTGAATAGATAGCTGCTTGCAGAGTTGTCCAATAGACACTTGACTTTCAGCTGCTTACATTATGAATGACCATCTTATAAACCAATCAACCAAAAAACCCACCAAACCCAAGAGAAAAAAACCAAACCCCACAGGATACTGTAGCAATTATGGAATATTTTGAGATGTCAGAAGATTTTGCTTCGAGGCAGAACAAACGTGAGGTCACTTCTTAAAGGTTTTCCAAAGTGAGTGACAGTGCAGGCTGCAGCATGTCTGGCAGTAGGCTGGGAGAGACTGCATTCTTTTTTCCCTCTGATCAGGCAATGTTGGCAACCTATTCTGTTAAATCAACTATTAGGTTAAACTAGCGAAGAAAGTTTCTTTCTCTCAAGCACTCACTTTTCTTATAAGTTGCCTGCATGGACTGCAGAAGTTTTCCTAAAAAGCCCGTTGTTAAAGTACATCTTTTTCTTCAGAATATTTTGATATTTATTTTAATAGTTTTATTTGGTACAGGGAGAAACACTACAGCCATATTTACTTTTTCTATTGTTTGTAATTCTCCCTTTCATGTTCTGTCAGATTCAAATGATAAGATCAAGGTACAGATCAAGGTACATGGTATGAAGTACAATGATTTTTGATAGATAGTCAGCCAAAGTATCCAGCAGAGTTTGAAGCTATAATATAAAGCAAAATTTTGTGTGATGCTAAGTTTACTTTGATAAATGTGTATTAATTTTTTAGAAAACTTTGTGGCTGTCTTTGCCAATACCTGAGGTATCTGAATCAACAAATGTGCAGTTTAATAATTTGAAACGTTAAAAATACGTTTTATGGCTATATTCTCACATGAGTAACTGCATTGTGTTTTTTTCTTTTTTTTTTTTCCCCAAGGTACGGGCTGAAGCCAAATGACCAAATTTTGGCAGAGGAGAAGCACAAAGAACTGTAAGCTCTTTTATGGTGATATATATGCATGTTATCTATATACTTTTTTAATGTACACACATACCTTATTGTTAAATACTTGAAGCAAAAATGCTAACTTTTGCTTTTTAGTATGGTCTGCTATAAATTGCACAGTTTGGCTGAAAACTAATTTTTTCAAAAAGAGATTTAAACATTTTTTTCTATTAATTTTGTTTAAAAATTCTTTTGTTAACTACAGTTGGTACTAACGCAATTTAAATGCTGCTGTTCATCCTAAATAGCCACATTCATTTCTAAATTTGATACAGATTTGTAGGATTACTTCCACGTTTCTTACCTTCAGGGTAGAGATAGTGGGGAATTTGGTCCCTTTTGTATTCTTCTGCATGCTTAGATATAAGAAAAATACCCTTTCTTTTTCCTTACTATTTTAAACTTTAAGCTCTTGCCCATAACTGTTTCCATTAATACATTAGCATTATTTTGCATTATTTCATGATACACCCAAAAGACTTACTCAGTTTATCCGCATGTAAGGTAATGTATCTGATTCAGATGAATTCATATCTATAGCTTTTAGGTTTTCCCATGTCAAAAGTTCGGACATTTCTCAGTAAGGTCGTAGATTTCAAGCAATAAAAATGTATTCTGGTAACAAGAATTTCATTACTTTGGAAAAGATTTTTTTCTAAAAGCCTTAGTGAATGAATTACTAACCAAATAAAATGTCCCATGTTCTTTCAGAGGATGGAAAAAGACATTTAACTTAAGTTAGTACATCGTGGTAATGTACCTGTGACATTAAAACTACTTGAGCTCCAGGCAAAGACTGGCAACAGCAGTTGCCTTTGATCAGTAGATAAGACTGGTTTTATGGAGAGCACACTCTCTAATGACAGAACATTTATGGACAGCATAACTGTGATTAACTCATTAACACATTTTAGATGGTATAAGCTAGAAGTATTCAAAGTACTACCATGCTAAGGGGTTAAACACAAGTTAAATCACATGCAGGTCTGTATTTGGACAGTACAAGTTGTACTATGTACACAAGCTTTATTTACACAATAGATACTGATTGAACCATTTGATGTGAGACATTTCATTTGAAGTAGTTAAATGCTCTTTCAGCTTTTTATTTGAGGTATATTGCATATTAGTTAATTGCATGTTTGTTATTGATGTGCTTACAGTATAGTCACTTCTTAAATGGGAGATTTTCTTAATAAAGACAATTTAGTAAAACTTAAGATTTACATGAATCAGCTGCAACAGAAATCCTTCTTTGTGTTTTGTTGTACACACTGCAGTAGCTCCTGAGATGATTTATGTGTTGTTGGGTGTCGCTGTTGAGCGGCTAGCTGAGGAATGACTTGAGTTCTCAGACAAGGAAAGAGAGGAGAAGAGAAGAGCACTTTATTGTTTTGAATTCCATATATATAGGGTTTATAGAGTTTATAATTGTTTGCAAAACATCCAAACTTTATCTTGTTTATGAAATATAGCAAAATGTTCCCACGGGAAGAACCTGTGCTAGCCACAGTTGGGTATAATGGAAGAGGTTGAGCATGCTTTTGCCATTGATCTTGTCATCTTGAATGTCACTGGGTACTTGACTGGAAAAAACTCTTGTAGGTCAGTGTCACGTTGTTTTTGGGAGAGACCTTTGGAACTTTTCTGATGCTATGTACTCTTCTTCTTGGACCATGTGAACACAACAGATTGCACATTGTTCAACTTTGGAGCACTTTCAGTCCTTCAAGCCAAATTGTCTGATTTAACTCACAGATGAGTTGTTAGATAGTTAATTATTCTTTTCTGATGTTTAAATAGACTTTCATATTTAAAAGAAATGCCAGTTCTAGGAAATGTGCAAGACAACTTACCACTGGAGTAATTGTTACTGATTTGGTTATAAACTTAGTTACAGTGCCCTTATAATTAAGGTATTCTCCTGACCCTGTCCTAATGTTTTTAAGTCCAGTACAAAGTTAGTCTCTGCATATTGCTGTTCAGTGCCAAAATCCTCCTATTTAAAATAATTTCTCTTTCAGTCTTTGAAATGTCAGCAGATTTTATATTGTCTTCCCTAGCAGTAAAGAAGACTTATTTTGGCATTCTTCATCTAGAAATATCACAGTGATTTATCTGAGTGTCAGATGTCCTTCAGTTTCTGAGAGATCACATCTGTGTAGCTGTTGTTCATAAAAATGTAAATTTTGTTCAGTAATGAATGCCTTATCTCTAAAGGTAACTGAGCCTGCTATACCCTGACTTGACTTGATCCTTTAGTCCTTGAGTCTTAGTTATCTAGAGAGATAAGAACAGCCACTAAGACTGGAGTTGGTTTACAGGCATGGTATCATGCTTAACTTCTATTTTAAGAGCTAAGGTATGAAAGATCTTTTTTTTTTCCCCTGCTTTCAATTCACTTTGACTGTAGCAGCCTTCTAAATTTGTCTTTTCATTTTAGCTACACTTCTTTTATCTAACAGGAATTTATTAGCAGTAAAGCTGTTAAGTTTGTGCATATATGCATTCTTTTCAGAATTCAGCTGGAATTATCTACCTCCTTCCCTGCCACAATCAACTTCTGAATGTACCTCATGAAGGGTGGAGGGTACTGCCCCACAGCTCAACCTGTTCCCCAGTAAAAATGAGCAGATTAGTTAGAGCAATCTGAACTGGTGATCAAGCCAAGCCATGCCCATGTTGTAGGGAATCAGATGAGCAACATACTTGTTTTCACTGGTGAATCTGGTATTCTGCAGTGAGAATAAGAAAGATGGGGCAACAGTAGTATCTTCAGTTTGGATGGGTGTTTTACAAGGTAAGTGCATTTGTTGCTCAAGGGATGTCCTGCAGATATTTCCCACCTTCCCTAAGCCAGCTAATCCCCTTCAATTCTGAGTCCTGCAGGACTGCTAAGGAAACTCAGACATAATGAGGTTGGTGAGGCCTTAATGTTTCATATATTTTTTCTCCTTCTGAGAACAATAAAAAATTATAAACTCTGAGACAAATGCAAATATCTCTCCTGACGCTTTGTATGGTCCTTTTAAAAGAGTTGTTTCTATTTTTAATTCGCAGAGCTGGACTGAATGGCTTTAACTGAAGGTCATATTAGCCAAGTATGGATTTGTGTATGCTGTTGCCTAGGCTGATTTTTTTTTTTACTATGGTTCCACATCAAAAGTTTTAAGGAGAATAAATTTAAGCTAGCTGCTGGAAGTGATGGGGTGTGATCTAAGTTGTCTTGATACTAAAGTAGGAATGCTTTAATACAGAGTCCGTCTTCACTGTGTAGAGTAAGTATTGACAGAGGCGCTGGGTTTTCCTACTTATATTTTCTTTTAATAAACTAGGGGCTGTTAGCAAAATTTTGGTTGCTTGACTAGCTTTGTATGAACATGCAACTATAATATAGTCATGGTGAACTGTAAAAACATTGTTCATAGTTCAGTAGTACCACTGAGTCTGTAAGCAATGCTTGAGAAGACTTGTTTTAGTGCAGCTTTGAGTGACTGCTGTTTGTACAATTTTATAAACGGTTTTGAGTAGTTTTTACTGTAATGGAACACTTTTTTGAAAGTTACTTGAAGGAGAGCATAAGAAATGTGGCATCTGCTTTGTGTTTCTGATTTCATAAGACATGTTTTTACAGATCTCAAGGCTGTGAAAAGAGAAAGAGGAAGAAGATAAATATAAGCTTTCTTTCTCTTCAGTCAGTTTTTGATGTGTTGGTCAGAAGGGACAGTAGATGTGTTGCTCTGCTGCAAGTTACCTGAGAGGGATTCATTTAGGTATCTCATTCTTACCTGCATACTTGCTATTTTTCACAGTGAAACTGAACAAGTGAGAGAGGGACTCTTAAACTTGAGGACAGCTATTTGGGTGACTGATGGACTTTTGATTTACCTGTAACATCTGGTGAGAGGTTGTGTGTGTGTGTTTTCTGGTTTTGCTTAGGCAAAATAGATATTTAAGTGTTCGGGTCAATCTTGGAGTCGTATTAAAGATGTTTTGGGGATTACAGAGGGCCTCTGATGCTTGGAAAAGAGTAGAGAAATCTACAGTAGGGATTCAGAAGTAGTCTGGGTATGTTAGATAGCTAGAGGATGTCAAAGGGATTAGAACTACATCAAGGGAATGTGGTAGAGGAGTTTCCTTGTATTTGGGGGTGGGGGGTTACCCCTTGTTAATCACTATCTAGCACAATACTTCGATACAGAAACTAAGGGGCTCGACCCCAAGCACAATCACTGTGTAACCGTGTGTCATTGATAGTTCAGCTCGCAGGGAGAGATATGAATTCTGCGGCCATCAAAGGGATGCAACTGTCCATCTGAAGCTTTTGGAAACAGCTGAATGTTCCGTGCCACTAGAGGGGGCAGTTTACCTTCTGTAACACTCGCAGACATCCGTCCCGATGTGTTAGGTTTAGCATTTGTCCTGTTGGTGTTTAGTCTCGCTAGAACACCTTTGGTTTTCAGCCACCCTCTTCCCCCGCAAACCTAAAAAAGAGGGTAACAAATGGGAGGGAGGAGATAGTAAAATATCAGAAATATGAAGCTTTAAATCTTCTGTTGGATTTCTCAACGTATGCTGACAATATAGATTATTTATATGGATGAGGTGATACATGAACTGTCACAGGTGTCTGTTAAAGCTGTTGAGTTTCTTGATATAATAGACCTCACTTGTAATTACATTTGAGTGGATGAATATATAATATGAAATAGGATTTGTCAATGAATTAATGTGGAAAACTGTTATGGCAGTTATAACAAGGTGCCCAGATTCATGAAAAAACCTGCCAACTCTCATCTTGGCACAACTTTATTTTAGATTTCTTCCTCGGTTTTTTTTTTAGATCAAGTATCATATTGACCTGTTTCCTGGTATGGAGTTTTGTCTGAAAAGTTCAGTAAAAATCTCTACTGTGGAATATGTTTTTGTTTTTACGAAATCAACTATTTTTAGAACTGTTACAAAGGAAAACTCTTAAACTTCTCTTTTCAATGAATAAAAAGTAATTTAAAATTATCTGTCTCTTAAATTGCCACCTTCTCCCAAAGCAAATAAAATTCTGTTGTATATTGATACTGATTGTTCCATGGCATGTAATTAAGTACTTCTTTAATTAAACTTCCATTAAATGCTTGGGAATTCTGTAGAGTAAGAATCTGGATGATGTGTTGTGGATATTTGAAAAACTTGTAAGTGTAATAAATGAGCTTGATGGTTGGGAGGAACTCTGCTGATCTGGGATGTTTTCTTAATCCAGTTCCTTGAGTTGTTGGCTCCCTCTGTAGAAACTACTTTAAATTGCAGTTTGATTTCTCTACAATTGTTTTATCTCTTCTGTGATATATATATATATACATACACACACATAAAAGCTTGAGTCAGATGTACAAAAAGAATGATTTATGGTTAGCTACAGAATTTCTATTAAAGATTCTTCCCTCTATATTTTTTCTTTCATTTTTCTGCCTGTCTTTCATTTTTCTGCCTGTCCACCCTTCACCCAAGTATTTTGAATTACCAATGCACCAAGCACCAATGCAAATTAGCAGTACAGAAATAATCTCATTAAATTCTTGGTAACAGGCAATCCTGCATAAAATTTCTAGAAGCTAAGGTTCCAAGTTATAGCAGAAACACTTTTTCCTTCTTTCATGGAGTAGTCTTTATATCTGCTTAAATTTAAAATAAAAAATTTCCATTGTTAGTTTTACTGTAAAATTTCATTTTGCATCCTGCAGTTGGAGATGTTAAATAAGTTAAATAAGCACAATACTTGTACAGGGTGGTAAACAGATTAGATCAGTATTTTAAAGCTGTACTTATGTATCAGTACAGTGTTTTAATTGAGCCTCCTGCCTCTCTTGATGTTCCTTTGTGTGTATAGTATATTAAAGCCCAACTTTGCTATGTAGCTTTAAAGGCTCTATTAAAATAGTCTCTGCTGTTAAACAGCTCCTGGAAATCAAGAGTCAATTCATTCTTGTATGGCACAGTGCTTATTTGATGTAAAATATAAGAAAGCTTCTGGTAACAGCTATGGTTAGTAGTTAAGAACAAGGCTCGTGTTCCTCTAGGGAGCTTGGTTTTGTAGCCTGAGATGCTCATCTGAGGCTGTTGTGTGATACAAAACTGGCATGGTAGTGGGAAGAGGGAGTGCTGCAGGGGAAGGAGAAGGATGGATATGAAAGCCGGTGGAGAATCCAAAATATTTTATGTATGTGACATGTGAGGTGTAAAAACATCTGCTAAAGGATTGAAACTTTATTTGCTTAAAAATTCCTAGTGTCAGATTCATTGTTCTTCTGTAGTCTTGCTCTTACTCTATTACTTTTTCTTCTCTAGCCTTGAAAAGAGGCTTTCTTGTGTCATCTGCTTTGATTACCACAGCCATATTAAAAGTGGTAAAGAAGACATATCAAAAGATCCTTCAAGGGAAAGATGTTTTGTAATTTTCCAAATGGCAATTCCAGCTCAGATTTCATCTGTGAAATCTTACAGGTGCTCTCATAGTACTGGTTATTGAGTAAATTGATCTTTCATAATGATTTCTTACACTTCGACAATTAGTGCAGGAATAGGTGGACTGACAAGGGACCACCTCTTTGGTTCTGTGTAGTGAGCTAATGAGGTGGGGTTACTCTTTTTCTTCCTGAGACTATTCCTGACAGTGATTACTGTTACTCAGTGTGTACCCCACATACATGCTTTGTTTAAAGCAAGGAAATATATTTTTGCTTTTGCTGCCTGTTCCTGAGCTCACCCTCCAGCACAGACTGAGCAGATAACCCACAGTCCTGAGCTGGACTCTCGGACTCAGAAGGTTCAAGAGATCTGAACTCCTCTAAAGCACTTCAGCTTGCCACTCACTCAGTGTTCATAGCAAAGGCTTCACAGACAGCCCAGGATAGTTGCACCCTCCTGTCCTCCTGGGGTTCATGTCCAATAAATGCAGTTTGGGTAGTCAGGAAGGCATGATTGTCTGGTAGGAGGAGACTTCCCTCACCATTTCTGTTGGCACTTTCTGATTTTTACTACACATTTGAAAATGGTATTAACAATGTTTCACCTGCACTGACTCCTGGTATTGATGAACTGTGGTGCTAATACAGTAGTGTCAGGACTGTGTGCAACCACAGTCATATTTGAAGACTGAGTTTTGGATATACAGAGTGGTTTTTTTTCCATACTGCTGCATATTTCTGTCACTGTAGTGATTTGTTTCCAATAGAGAATGGGGTGCATACTTAGAATAAGATGTCAGTGTGCTGCAGAGCATGCAAGATCTCCTGGGATTGCAGTTTTTTAGCTAAGGTAGCTAAGGTTTCTGCATCTTTATTGCACAGAAGTGCACAGTTTAGAACTGGATAAGATCTGTCTTGAGAGTATTAATTTTTGTGTTATGCAATGTAGGACTAAACCCCAGGTTTTTCTAAAATTGAGAAATTATAATTGCACCCTTTAATAGCCTAGAAGATACATTGTCTCAGTGTCTCCTAGAGAATGTATTAAAGATTGCTGTGGGATGGTTTTGAGCTGTCAGAGTAATTATTTAACTTCAAGCTGCAAGTTACACTGCAAATGTAGCAGTGTGCTCGCCCTATCCCAGGGTCGAGCTCGTCAAGGTGGGAGACCACCGCCTTCAGGGCAGCGCCCAAAGTGCAGAGCTCAGGGAGCTGGGAGTCAGAGCTCGAGAGCCGGTCTGAGGCGCAGGAAGAGACGCAGTCCTTTTGTCAGGTCCCCAGAGAGTTTATTGAAGGAAATAACAGAGACGAGGGAGGGAGAGGAACACCGACAAAATGGCCCCGATCGCTCCCAGGAGGTGCCTTTTAAGGGATTGGCATTAGGGGAGGGTACAATTCGGGGAACCAACCAAGCTGGGGAACACAAGACGGACACTTGCCTTGCCCAATCAGAGGAGCCGGGTAGGAGGGGACACAATCCGGAGGCACCAATCCAGGGACGGAGGGGTAACAGACAAAGGGGAACTCTCTAGAAGGTAACCATAAAAGGGAATGGGAAGGGGGAGCCCAAACCAATCAACATTCAGTCCCAGGGGGATGTTTCTAGGTACTTGTCAGGACCTAGTCCTGGGGAACCGAGATGGGCTAGGGCGACAGTCACATCTCCCCCTTTTCTTTTAAATAAAAGGGAAGTCAGGTATTTAACAAACAGAGTCTTAAAAATTGCTAAACCAATAATAATAAAGCAAAGGTATAATATAATCCAAAATACTGACTTTATCACGGAAGCAGCCCAGCTGGAAAGTCCCCAGCTATTGAAAAGTTTCCCCCACCAGGTTTCAGTCTCTGATTTTAGATTGTCCATTTGGTCTTGCATCGCACGAATCTTGGCCGCAATGCTTTGTCCATGGGTGCTGAAATTGAAGCAGCACATGCCTTCGAAGTCTTCGCAGCCGTGGCCATGGGCAAGGAGGAGGAAATCAATGGCAGCACGATTTTGCAAGGTGGCGTGCTTGATGGCCTCCTCGTCTGAAAGGAGTTGGCTGAGGGCCTCGGATGTCAGCTTTGCGTGTTTGCCCAGCCAACATTCAAGTTTTTCAACATCACTCAAAGCTTTATAGACTGCAACCCAAGGGACCAAGATTGAAGCGGCTATTTTCTTCGAGCGAGGCCAGGATACAATTGTATCATTGCAATTTGGATCCAATTTAATAATCTCTCTTTTTGGACGGGTCAATTTTGCCGAATTGTTCCAATTTAGGAGCTGCTTCTTGTCTGGGGTCAAAGTGACCAGTCTCCCGAGGGTGCACGGCCCTCCCTTCAGGCGAGTTGGGATCCCTGCCCAGGCAAGATTACCACAAATAAAGAAAATCCCTTTCGGTAGGATCTTGGGATGAGCGCTCGAGAGCGCAGGTTCTGGTGCGGTGTAGTTGCACCAGGAAGACGTGGTATAATTTTTATTTACCTTAAGTTCGAAAAAAGGCAGTGGGTGGAGGTCGTCTTCTTCATGTTCAAACCCTTCAGGGAACGTAAGACTGTACCTCCGTGGGCTATCGAAGGTAACACAGATGTCTGCTTGAGTTGACCCTAGCAGCTGGATTTCTTGGGGCTCCACGGACCCAGAGGGGAGTTTATTTTCAACCCACTCATCCCAAGAACTCACCGGATCAGGGAAAGTGTGGTAGGTGCCTGCAAAAGGAAACTCATTTTTTGGCAATGGGATCCCAATGAGGCAAGAGGACATCGGGTCCTCCGCCTTGTCCATGGCTAAACAGAGTCCCTCTTGTTGCAATGACTTTGCTAAAGTGGTCCACACATTGATGGGAGGTTGAGGGACGATCCAGCATCCGATGACCGCAATGAAGGCTGCAAGGCACATGAGGGAGAGGTGGAGACTTTGCATGGTCATCTTTTCCAACTGGGCGAGAGACTGTAAAAGAAAGGCAAATTAATCTGAGTTAAACAGTACAAAGGAATTAGGGAAAAACTCTCGGGGGGATTCTTGTTCTGGGAGGGGGGGGAGAATTTAGGCGACATTAAGGTGCAAAGGTAGGATTCAGCGGGGATTTGATGGGAAGGTGCACCACTCTCTTGTTTCTTTTTTCGGCGCTTCCAGCCTAACGATCGCAACACAGTCCAGCTGGGTTTTTCCTTTTTAGATGCAAAGTGTATCTGGTTAGTCTTGTCTTTAGAAGCTTCTGCCGTTTTGGGGGTGAAGGGCTTGACCCATTTACTGGGTATCCATCGAGGGCCTGTTGGGGTGGAAATACAGGCAAAGCCCCGGCCCCATGTTATTAGTGGGAAAGGACCTTGTATGGAGCGCGATTCGGGGTCTTTCATTAACACTGGCGGTTGAGGTTTGAGTTTTGATCGATGGTCGTTGGTGAAGTGTCGATATACCGGGGGCAGTGGCTCTTCAAAAGAATTGTTGAGAAAGTTGATGGTAAAAAGAGCTTTGCATAGACGCCTCTGAGGTGTGTCTACTTCATTTCCCCCTTTTTGTCGGGCGAGGGTTGCTTTTATTTCTCTGTGTGCTCGCTCTACAATTGCCTGTCCAGTTGGCGAGTGCGGTATTCCTGTGGTATGTGATATTCCCCACTCTCCAAAAAATCGGCGCATTTTTTCAGATGTGTAGGCAGGTCCGTTGTCAGTTTTAATCTGTTGGGGTACCCCTAGGGAGGCAAAAGCTAACATAAAGTGGTTGATACAGTCTTTTGTCTTCTCTCCGGAGTGAGCAGAAGCGTACATAGCGCCTGAAAAGGTGTCAATTGATACATGTATATATTTGAGTCTTCCGAACTGTGGGTAGTGTGTTACATCGGTTTGCCACAGTTTACAACTCTCTGTTCCCCTTGGGTTCACTCCACTTTGATAGGCAGGCAGCTGGTCTGTGGAGCAGCTAGGACATGTGGTAATGATGGCTTTTGCTTGCTCTCTGGTGATTTGAAACATTCTGGCTAAGGCAGAGGCATTTTGATGGTACATTTGGTGGCTTAGCTTAGCTTGAGTGAAGATGTCTGGTAAATTTGGATTAATTACACTCAAAGCTAGTCGGTCGGCTCGCCTGTTTCCTTCGGCGATTGGCCCGGGTAGATCTGTGTGCGCTCTCATGTGCATAATAAAATAAGGTTGCTCCCGGTGGGAAAGAATGGTAGTAAGTTTCAGGAGCAAATTAAACACGTTTAAATTCTGAGTTTCTTTTAGGGTCGAATTCTCTGCTCGGAGGGCGACTCCTGCAACATAGGCGGAGTCAGTTACGAGATTGAAAGGTTCAGGGAATCTCTCGAAGGCTCGGACTACAGTGGCTAGTTCGGCCACCTGCGGCGACCCAGAGACTATTTGAACATCGGTTTCCCACTGCCGAGTTTTGGGATTTCTCCAGGTCAAAACAGACTTGTGAGAAGACCCCGAGCCGTCTGTGAAAACAGTCAGAGCACCCTTTATAGGAAACTTCGAGAGATGCATTTTTGGAACTAACCGAAAATTTGCACTAAACAATTTATGTTTTTTGTGGCCAGATCGAACCTTTCCCGTAAATCCCTCCAAAGCAAATTGTAAGGGTTCACAAGTTTTGATAGAGAATTCCAAATCATCGAAATGAAAGGGCACCCAGATCCATGTAAAATCCCGAGCAGTTAAGCTCCTTAGCCTCAGCCTTGCCTTTTTTATTACTTTAGCTGCCATTTCTGCTGGTGTTGTTAATGTTTTGGTTAATTGGTGAGATAGAAATACCCACTCTATGATTAATAAAGGATCTTTTTGGGAAGCATCCCATTGATATATAAGACCATGGGTGTATCGCTTCTCACCTAGGATGACCAGCTCGAATGGGAGGAAGGGGTCATGTCTGTGTGCTTGTCTCTGGGATAAAGTGCATTGGATTTGTTGTAAACATTGTTCCGCCTCGGGGGTTAGCACTCGAGGGGAGTCTAAATCTTCATCTCCCCCCAGTAAATTAAACAAAGGTGCTAACTGCTCAGTTGTAATTCCGAGGAGTGGTCTGACCCAATTTATGGATCCACAGAGACTGTGCAATTCACGTAAGGTCCGTGGTTTATCGGCAATCATGAGAGACTGCGGGACAACTGTGCGGTCACTGACAGTCACTCCCAGGTATTTCACTGGACTCATCTGTTGTATTTTATCCAGCCTAATGGTGAACCCCGCAGCAGTAAGTTTTTCTTGTAATAGTGTTAAAGTAGAAACTGCTTGATCTTGAGTGGGGGCACATATTAAGATATCGTCCATGTAATGTAAGATTTTTGTATTAGGGAGTTGGTTTCTTATTGGTGTCAGGATTCTGTCAATATGCCATTGGCATATTGTAGGGGAATTTTTCATCCCCTGAGGGAGGACAGTCCATTGATATCGTTTGGCTGGAGCTTCGTTGTTAATTGCTGGCACGGAAAAGGCGAACCTTGGAGCGTCTGCAGGATGGAGAGGGATGTGAAAGAAAGCATCTTTTAAGTCAATAACAATAAGTTTCCAGTCTCTAGGTAACATCGTTGGTGAAGGAAGTCCAAATTGGAGGGGTCCCATTTCTTCTATGACGGCGTTTACGGCTCGTAGATCTTGGAGGAGCCTCCACTCATTCTTTCCCTCCTTTTTAATAACAAAAATAGGGGAGTTCCATGGGCTGTGGGATGGTACAATGCGTCCTTTTGCAAGTTGGTCTGCGACAAGGGAGTTGAGCGCCTCTAATTTTTCTTGTGTCAATGGCCACTGATCTACCCACACTGGATCATTTGTCAACCAGTTTAATTGTGGGGTGGCGCTCGCTTCAGTGGCCTTATTTATAAATCCTGGTTTGGTTGAGAGATGTTGATTTCAGTCCCCCATTGTGAAAGTGCATCTCTCCCCCACAAATTAAAAGGAATGTCCATCACGAAGGGGTGGACTCTCGCTGGGACTCCTTCAGCGTTGATAATGTCGACTGGTGTGCTGCTTTGTTGGGCGGGTGACTGGCCTCCTACTCCTCCTATTGGGTATGCAGTTTCCTGGAGTGGCCAATATTGGGGCCACACGTCTTGAGAAAGGATGGTTACGTCTGCTCCAGTGTCAACAAGTCCAGTCACAGATTTGTCAAAGCCATTACCCCGCATATAACAAGTCATGTATGGTCTGTCCGAGGTGACTTTTTGTGCCCACCACGCATGTAGAGTAGGTGAGCTTGGGCAAGGGTAGAAGTCTCGGTTAACATCGAGGACGGGATTTGTGTCTTCGCGCGACGTCCCCACGCGCTGATGATCTAGTTTTTTTGTTGCATGGTGTCGTTAGCTGCATAGTTTGGGAGTTGGTAGGTTACAGGTGCAGCAGGAAGCATCTGTTGAGTTGAAGCTTGCAATTGTGGCGTCGGAGTAGAGGTAGGTGGATTAGCAGAGGAGATGGATTGGGGTTGGCCTGGAGCAGAGGGACTCAAAGAGGAGATATTAGGATAGGGTACAGGACAATTTCTCGCAATATGGCCTGACTGATTACAACGGAGACAGATAAGGGGAAGATAGGGTTTACGCGCGGGTTTATTTTCTTGCAGGGTAACGGTAGGGAAAGCTCTTTGGGGATCATGGACTTTACTAGGGGGTGGGTCTATGGGGACGGAGGAGCAGGCATCAATTAGTAAGGAGATTGTGATACGGGCGTCAGGGGATAGGGAACTAATTCGCTGTTTACATCGGGCATTTGCATTTAAGGTTGCAAAATGGATTATGATTTCTTCCTGGTCACTGACATTTTTTAGTTGACGTCTAACCGCTGTTGTTAGTCTATCTATGTAGTCTGTAAATAATTCATCAGGTTTCTGTTTTATATACATGAATGGGAGTTGGGCTTCTGGTTTAATGGGAACCGCATAAAAGGCTTGTTGGGCAATTTGAATAATTTCTTCTAACACTTCTTTTGGAATTGCTCGGACTTGATCAATCGGCTTGGCCCATCTCCCCTTGCCAGAAAGGCAGTCAATAGTTAGGTGTTGAAGATCAGGTAAGTTTTGGTAACTTGCGATTAGAATTTGTAGACGTTTAATTAAGTTAGTTTCCCAATGTTTTAGTTGACTTTCGGTTAGAAGACAACTAACGAGTTCTTTAATGTCAGAAGGGCATTTAGCTTCTGCTTTAAGAATAGATTGGAAAAGGGATTTGAAATATGCTGATTCGCAATTGAAGCTGTTCGCTGCTTTGCATAACTCTTTCTTTATCGCAAGGGAAACAGGTTGCCACACGAGGGCATTAGGACGGTTGTTTTCAGGTTGATTCGGGTCAAGGTGTGCGGGTGGGGTGCGACGCGGTGTGGGACTAGGTGTAGGGAGAGGGGAGTGTTGACGACGACGGGCTGGTGCAGCAAAAATGGCGGGATCGGCACCACTTCCGGGTTCGCCAATATGGCGGCCGGATGTTGATGTTGGTGGGGGCGAGCGTGGGAACTTATCTGTGGGAATGTCCCACGCTTCGCTCCTCCCTGCCGACGTCAGTTGGGCGGGGAAGGAGAGAACCGGAAGGGGTAGGCATGAGGGAGGAGACATATCTAAGGAAGCGAGGGGTGATTGGCAAGGGGGAGAGGTTAGGGGGTTGGATTTGGGTTTCGCGCCTTCAGGAGGTAAAAGGCGCGAATGGCCGCCATTTTGTTTTTCTTCGGCGCCATCTTGTTCAATGTTATCTAATGGGGAAGGTTCGGGGTAAGGAGCAGAGGGAGCAGGACAAGGGAATATGGAGTCTGAGGGCAAAGAAACGTCTCGGTGCTGGAAGCTGCCGAGCGCACTTTTGCGGGATACGTCTCTTTGTTCTCGTGCTTGGGTAGGGACAAGGAGAGGTGAGGGTAGGTTAGGGGGGTTTTCCGAACTAAGAGGGGAAAAGGATTTTTTAACAAACTTAAATATTTGAGAATGCAGGGAAAAAATTTTTCTAGCTGTGTGATCTCCGGCTCTCCCTTTGGCCAGGAGCTCTCTCCCTACAGAGTCCCAATAGGTTAAGTCGTAAATTAAATGAGAAGAGTTGGGGGGACAGTTAGTTAGAACCCATTTCACAAACTTTTTTAGATCTTTGGGGGAGAACAGAACATTGTTAGTGGACAGAAGGTCGGATAACTTAAAGTACATCTCTTGCTGTGCCACGGAGGATTTAGACAAACGTGCACCCATATTAGAAAGCGAAAAGGGGCTGGAGCAGACACGCAGGTGAAACTGGCCAAAATAATCTAAAGTAAAAAAAGACACGGACAACTAGCACGCTCCCCTGGTGTTGAGGACGACTTAGGGATCCTCGGGCGACCGAAAGTGTGGGGCACCCACCTCCCACCTTTCCTCCCCGCAGCGATACTTCCTAAGCTCGGAGGGTTTTTAGGAACCCTCGGGCGACCGAAAAGAGTTATCTTTTCCCTTTCCTCCCCGCAGCGATTACCTGAAAATCCTCTCCGATACTCCGCTGTCCGGAACAGAAAAGCTCAGCTTCACGAGGGCTGTCGAGCTTGCGCTGATCCCTGTTCTTCCAGGGCAGGCAGGACTCCCGCGGAGCTCTACACAGTTCGAGTGTGAGCAGTCACAGCGGGCACCGATAAATCCTCAGAAGGCGATCTCCACGGTCTTCCTCACCTTCCTCACACGGGGCACCATATGTAGCAGTGTGCTCGCCCTATCCCAGGGTCGAGCTCGTCAAGGTGGGAGACCACCGCCTTCAGGGCAGCGCCCAAAGTGCAGAGCTCAGGGAGCTGGGAGTCAGAGCTCGAGAGCCGGTCTGAGGCGCAGGAAGAGACGCAGTCCTTTTGTCAGGCCCCCAGAGAGTTTATTGAAGGAAATAACAGAGACGAGGGAGGGAGAGGAACACCGACAAAATGGCCCCGATCGCTCCCAGGAGGTGCCTTTTAAGGGATTGGCATTAGGGGAGGGTACAATTCGGGGAACCAACCAAGCTGGGGAACACAAGACGGACACTTGCCTTGCCCAATCAGAGGAGCCGGGTAGGAGGGGACACAATCCGGAGGCACCAATCCAGGGACGGAGGGGTAACAGACAAAGGGGAACTCTCTAGAAGGTAACCATAAAAGGGAATGGGAAGGGGGAGCCCAAACCAATCAACATTCAGTCCCAGGGGGATGTTTCTAGGTACTTGTCAGGACCTAGTCCTGGGGAACCGAGATGGGCTAGGGCGACAGTCACATGCAAGAGCTGCATATTCTGAAATAAAGAATAAGAATTTAACGTAGGATTTTTATTCCATTCTCTTACTGTATTTCTTGCTTGTATTTTGCTCACACTCCTCTAGACATAGCACCAGAATCAGAATAAGAGCTAACACCCACCCAACCATTTTGTGGAATTGCAATAATTTTATTACTTTAAGTATACTGTGTGTGAAGGCGAACCTTCAGATCATCTTCTGTTGGCAGATCCTGTTTTAATTCTGGTTTTGTCTTGATTTTAACGAGGTACCATCAAAGCTGTTGAAGCGGAGGCACTGTTGGAAAGCCCCGGCGAAGGGTGTGGTCAGTGCCAGGTGTGCCACCATTTGCGGGGTGCTTGGAGCAGTAGCCTCCCTGGTGTAGCTCATTGAAACCTGCTGGGAAAGGTGTAAAATGTCTAAAGCTTTCAACCACTTGAAAGGACTTGGCAGTGCACTGTTATCTTTTTGCCTAAACGCTTCTAAGCTTGAGGTGAGGGGGCTTACCACTTTCATTGAGGCTCTTTTAAACCAAGGAAGGTAAGAAATGTGTATTTCATGTGCCCGTGTGAGAGCTTGAGATGAGATACACCTGAGCGAGGTGGAGGTTTTTTGTCATGCAAACCACAAATATCTTTCATGTTCGGAGTGCTATGTTAACTGATCAGGTGAAATTGCAAAACCCAGGTTAATAGTGTAATTATCTCATCTCTAAATTCAGTTTTGGTTTGTGTTTTAGGGTTTGGTTTGGTTTTTAACATGTTGCTGGTATGGTTATCTAGAAGCTGGCCAATGCCAAAGAGAGTAAAAATATTCATTATTTATTACTTAGTCATTTAAAAAAAATAATCCTGAGAGTAGATGGAGAATTTAAACTTCCAATATTTTTGCATTTTAGTGAAAAAAAAAAAGTTTACTGTAACAGAGCATACACTATAACTGAATTTTCAAAGGCAAACATATTTAATTTGATTTTTGAATCTAAATTTTTGAAGCTTCAGGCTTTTGTGAACTCCTAGTATTTTATGAATAGAACTTAGTTCTTGCTGGCACTTGTGTTTGTCTGTTCTGTTTAAATTAATAAAGTATGTGTATTTATTGTGTATTGTTTTTTCATAATTCCACGAGAGACATAGTTGGGATATAATGCCAGCATTTTTCCTAAATAATCAGATAATGAGCTTTATTGTAGCATAATCCTGTTGTTCTGATATTTGTGTGCAGTGAATAACATGGTATATATTTTTCCTGTGCTGGGAATGAATTTTCTCATTTAAAGTCTTTGTTTTAAGTGAAATTCTTTAGAATTGATTTGCCAGAGAATTTCCACTGATGCCCTGCTTGTTACCCTATTAAAAAAATGGCAGAATCACATGAGATACTCCATTTCCAAAGCAGTAAATGCAGTATCACTCTCTTCGCTAATTTGGCTCTCAAAGTATCCTCATTTAGAGATGTAAGCACCACAAATAAAACATAAAATAAGCTGTATAGTTTGTTAGCAACTGAAAGAATAGATAAGTCTCTATTGCCCATTCAGTCTTTTCTGAGTTAAGCTTAGCCCCAAGAGTACCAATTAGTGCTCAGAATAGCGAATTCTGCTATTTTAAAGGTGGTCATCTATCAGAGCAGATTAAATGGCTTGTGTGAAAATAATTTAGTAGCTGCCCATTAATTGCCTTTCCTTTCACAGAACTGTAGAAAGAGACCTCAAGAGATCATTTACTTTCAATCCTCCTATCCAGCCAGAGATGCATCTTTGTCATTCCTGGCAGATATTTGCCTAGCCTCCTCTAAGGGTCTTTGGAAATAGTAAGATGTCATGTGGAGACAGTGCAGTCTTTCTACATAACTTGTAATAATGTGCTGCTTCATTCCCACTGAAAAGTTTGCTTGCAGGATGGAACAGAGAATTATTGCCCATAACAGTGAAGAGGAAGTTAGATGGATTGCAGAATGCATAGGAATTGCCATGGAGATAAAAGGTAATGGTTCTAAGCGGGGGAGTCAGGACAGTGCAGGATAAGCCCTGCTTGCACACTCTCCTTGTGTGCAAGGGGAACATGCACATGTATTTTTGCTAGGATAAGGTTCTGTGCATCTGTGCACCCATGCATCCCTCCAGGCAAAAACATAGAGCAGAGCAGAGCAGCCTGTAGTGTGAGAAAAATATTGAGACTTAAGCCATTTTAGTAGTGTGATGGAAGAGGTTGCCTAGAGTTGACTATCTGATTTAATCAGGACATTTAGAAGCTCCTGCTAGCAGTCTGTGTGTCCAGTATGGATGTGCAGTTTTGCATTTGCAGGGAGATAAATTTGTTTTGCTTTCCTGCTGCTCATGAATAGCATTGAAGACTTTCCAGGAAATGTCTTCTGATCTACATACTTATATAGCTCAGTAATCATTGTATCATGTAATCATCTCTCAGACATCTAAATTGATTTGTTCTTGAAGCTTTGTACCAGATAAGATTGTAATTTTATGGATTTGTGGCCAAAGCAAACAGGGAATGTAGCTGGCTCCAAATTGCATGGGAAACTTGCTGCACATTGAGAAGCTGTGTGCCTGAACGATGGAGCCATCTGCTTATTCTGAAGGAGGTCTCCTGCCCTGATGCTGTTGTGACTGTAGGATCAGATGACCTTGTTTACAAGAACTGGAAACAGCAACTGACACAGACTGCAGCTTCTGTCCCCAAACCAGTGATCACAGATGGAGTGCAGCTGCTGCAAGGGAGTCAGTGGTACCTTCTGGTCACATGAGGCAGCTGGTGCAGTTGCAGCTGCCAAGTGTCTCTGCTGAGCAGCTGAAACACATAGACATTATACAGGCGAGTGCAGAGGCCTGTGGGAGGTGATGGATATAAACTCCCCATGCCAGTGAAGCATCTTAACCACCCTGCACCCAGTGTGTGCAACCTGGCCTCACCTTGTCTCTTTAACTGATGTCTCTGGCTTTGGTTGTGAGGGGAGCAACAAGAGAGCTACAGACAGTGGTAATATAATTGCATTGAAAATTAATTTCAATTACTTATTTCTAATATCTGCATAAAAGAACCTGAGTACACACATGATCTCCTATTTTGCTTGTCCTAGGTTTAGGTCAGTGGGATGTGTGCAGGTCCAGAATTGGACTATCAAAGATAGGAAGGCAGAATCACAGTCTTCCACTATATGGGAAAAAATATTTTGGGAAATTCAATATTTGTGCAAAAACATGTTGGGTGCTTTAAGTTGAAATTGAATATTTAAACAGGCTGTGCAACTCCAGTAGTTTGCACTGTGCTTTTAAGCTGTAGTGACAAGTTATTTTTCAGATTTGGAGAAAACATCTGAACTAAAGAACTTTTCTAAAGTAGGAGATCTCTTGAGCTAAGATTTCTAGCACTCAGCAACAGTGATATATCAGTCTGTATGCATCAGTGAACAAGCCTACCATTCCCATCTGTTGACACAGTCCTGCACAGATTTCTTGAATCCTAAGAAAAAAGTTTTGGGTTAAAATTTCAGCAGCAGCTATGAGAATGTTTGGAAACAAACAGCAGCTTTGTTAAAACCTTCTAGTGTGTGAATATCCCACTTAACAATGAAAAGAAAATCGTGCCATCATAGTTGTCCAAATACATGTGTTAGTGGTTGATAAATTTTATGTGAATCTTTCCTCAGCTGGAAGGATGGGCCTGTGTTTAGGGTTGGACACTGAACTATTAAACTTGGTGACTGTTTATTTACAGTCCTCTCTGAGAAAAACACCCAACAAATGTCTTTAAAACCAGTACTTTCTTTCTCTATTTCTGTTGTTCTGGGTATTGCAGTTGGCAATTACTGTACACAGCAACCTCTTTCCCCTTTATTTTCTTATGGAATTTCTTTTGGCTCTGCCACAAGTACTTACCGTGAGTAAAGGTCACCACTCTGGTATCTGAAAAGATAAAATACTTTATTTTCTGAGGAAATGGGACATCAAATGAGTAAATAGAAGGGAAAAACTTAACTGAATATGAATAAAAAACTAGAGGGAGGAACAAACAGGTATAAAATATACAGGGTACAGTTGTTTGAATGTATTTTTTGGTGGGAAGGGCCGGACTTGTCTTTTTGTTTGGGTTTTTAATGTTAAAGTAAATACTGAGAAGACACTGAATAATCTCCTAACTAAAAAACAATAAGAAGAAGCTTAGTTCATATAAAAGTATTTTCAACTTTCAGTGAATATATTAGAAGGTTTCATTATCAGAATAAACTTGAATTACAGTTGTAATATTTAAAAGTTGCACAGTCTTATATTTGTTACTTTGTTCAGTTGTTTTTCCCCCCAGTTATTTGTATGTGCAGTTACTCTTTTCAAACTCTTTGCTAGCACTGCATTTCCTACCTGGACCCCCATATTCTCAGGCTGCTGGCTGCTCAAAAAACTTTGATTAGAAGTGGAAGTACCCTACTCATCTGTTTTGCAGGTACTTCAGTGGGTTCACTCTAAGTGTTATGAGTGATGAATATATTAAAGGGGAGATATTGCCACTGGATGGTGCTATTGTTATGTTATTTAACTTACTTTCTGTGATAATGTGGATAGCATGAAATCTCCACCCCTGTCCTCCTGAAAGATGTTGTAAGGATCTGCTGCAAGAAAATCCTGTGTATACAGGTCACAGTACCAGTAGTAAAATAGTCATCCACAACCTGTACCTTTACGAAGGTTGGGCAAAGGTTTTTCTGTCTGGTGTGATCTATAGCTGAGCTTTGCAGATAAATGTTTAGACAAGTTTGGATGACAGCCTGCCTTTGCTAATACAGCTGTTTTTAGGGAAGGTGGTGTTCTTGAGGAATGGGATACATTTGAGCCAATCAGCTGTGTGAAATCTGCATATTCATAATACATCTAATTATCCAGAAAGAGATGCTGAGTTACTGAAATTGTCACTTTGAACGGTTTCCTAACGAGGGGACTGTCTTTTAAAACGGCAGGGGTTACATAGTTAGCTACCTATTACATTACAAAAAAAAAGTTTTGACTGTTTTATGCAAATGTACTGCATTACCTTGTATAAATGAGAAGGTAAATCAGCTTTTGAAAGCCCTTCATGTTTTTTTGAGGGTGGAGAAAATGAATTCTTCTTACAAATTTGCATTTCAAGAAGTAAATAACTACTTGAAAAGGTGTGCCTTCTTTTAAAGATTTGCAGTTTGATAAGCTAGAGATTTGAGTGTTAAAATGACTTCAGAAATTTTTGAAATTCATCTCTGAATATGCTATGAACAGTTGAAAACATACTCCAATTATTTTATAAACTGGTTTAAAAATTATTTTTTTCTGTGCTTAGTCTCTCTCCCCCTTCCATTTTCATTTTCATATTTCGATCTGTCTGGAGCAATTGAAGTGAGTTTTTTGAGAGGCCTAGGAGAGGAAAGGAAAGAAAATCCCTAGAACCTAAGAAAACTATTGCTGTTGTCAGTCTCAACTTCAGAAGAAATTATGAGATTTGGCAAGACACCATCTTGTGTATTTATAGCCTGTCTCTTTTACCAATTGAGCTATTCTATGTCTGTCTTTTAATAACTCTCAAGCTCAGTGGGCAATATCAGAACCATATTTGACAGGGAAGAGAAAATGTGAAGGATAAGTTACTGAAGGTCTGAAGCAAGTTAGTGGCTTGATAAAGAAGATAAGATAAAGTCATGTAGGGAAAGGTGGTGGAACACAGGCATTTTTCACTCCCAACAGGATCATGCCTGATGGACTGGAACAGCCTGTGGGCACTACCCAGTCAACCCCAATGCAGGGAGCCACAAATCAGCATGTCCTCCCTTTTCACCAGTCAAGCAGCTGCATTGGAGGAGGTGGGAAGAAGAATGAGGGTGAGAAGGTACTGTGAAGGGACTTCAAGAACGTGACGGAGAAGTAAGGCTGTTGGTATAGCAAATATAGCATATGCATTGTTAAGAAACCAGGCTTCGTTATTAGAAGCAGTTTTACCTTCAGCAGGTATATTAAGAGGCTACTTCTTGGGTAGGCTCATTGCTTGCTGAAATCAGAAGCTGTTTGCTTGCTCCATCTGCACCTGAAAGACCTTTGTCTATGCTTCATCTGTCCCAGAGTTCTAATTTTCATTTTATTACTTGAATTCTCTGTGAGCAGCTAGCTGCTCTTTTTTTTTTCTTATTTAAAATTTCTTTTCGTTGTCAGGCAGCCTGTTCCAAAGTCTCTATTTTAACAGGCAGAGATTTCAGTCGTCTTCTTCTTCTGGTGTAATTATTTCATATGATTAATGTTAATTTTTCTCCTTTCTGTCTCAACTTATCAACTCTTTTACTGTGTTTATTTTACTTGCTGTTGTAGATGTTAGCCCTGTCTTGCACAGGTATAGTCAATGGCAGCTTAAACTTTTGAGGTAACAGTAAGTATATGGTCATACTAAGTAATGCTATGTATCTTGATTCTCTGAGAAAAGGCAATTCTCTTCCTAGAGCTCTGATCAAAACCAGGGTTGGGATAAGGCAGGATGGAATTAGACTGTGAGGAGCTGGCTTGAAGTGTTGACAGACTATTTATGAGAGAAGTCTCGGAAAAATTCCGAGGCTTAGGGACATGGTGCAGTGCTGTTGGCTCTAAATGGAGATGCTTGAGGCTGGGGGATGCTAGAGAAGATGCAGGGAATCCCTGATGGAAGCTGAAGTGCAGGAGTTTACAGGAAGTTGACCAACATACTTTGGAGCTTCACATGAAAGTTTGTATAACAGTGATAAGTGGTATTGATCTTATACTTGGAGTGTCTGTTGGGCTGAAGGTTGTACTTACTTGAAGCAGGCTATTTTTGTACAGATTTTTAAGGTGGTAGAAGTTGAAAAGAGATGCAAAGTATTAGACTAGGTATCTCTAGGACATTATCTGAAAGGATTATGAATTAATGGACGCATTTCTCTTGCATTAAGAGTAGAGAAGATGGAAGAGATTTAATTCTAGTTGAAAAATCCCTTTGTTATGTTTAAACACTTTAATGGACTATATAGCTCTTCCCACTTGATAAATGCAAATGGTTAACTGGATCCTGTTTTGGTTTCTTTTGAATTTCCACTTGGCTGAAGTTTTAAAAAACTGCTTAGCGTTCAAAAGGACCTAAAATGCTTAAAAGGAAGTAGAGATCTTGGCCAGTGATAATCTTATTCCATGTATGCAGCCCTGTGAGCTGGATGACTCCTTTTAGTGTGATGTATTTTTGTTTCGTCATCTCTTAAATACGTGAAGATGATGTGTTTCAAAAACAAAAAATGGGAAAATTACCTTTGCATTCTTCTTTGTATCCTTCTTCCTGGGACAAACTGAGATCATCTGCAAGATCAAATACCTGCAAGAATCTGTATTCTTGTAATTGAAAGCCAGAAGTCTTCTGTGGATATTTATTTGACAGTGTCATGTCTCTGTGAGGTATTAATAAAATTTGATTATTTTATGATTTCATTGATCATGCTTTATTTCACATTTTTTGTAGGGTTGCTATAAAATAATGTGTTACTTAACTGTAGGGGAAAAAAAGCCGACATTATTCACCTTTCTAGGTTTTTTTCAAATTCTTCTTGTTTTAGTATAGGCTCAAAAATGACCAGGCCATACCAAAAAAGTTTCAATAACTGGAATGAAATTTCTGAATCAGTGTAGCTAGGTCTGTGATTCTAGATATACATCAGTTTTTCAGTTTTTTTTTTCTCGTTTATTTGGTCTGCATGTGGAAGAGTGATTATGTTCTATTATGTGACTCTGCTATGCTGTCCGGCATCTGTATGAAATAGTGAAGCAGAATGACGCCTTGTTTGAAGTAGTATGAAATTCTAGGTACATTTCCACATGCAGTTCTGATGTTCAGTGTGTCATAGGTCTGTCTCACTTAAATTCTTAATACCAGAGATTCGTTTTCTGAGTGTAATGAAGTAACACATCAGAAACTCATGTTTTAGTCAGTGTGATTGTGAATATAGATAGGATGTTCAACAACCAAGATGTAGTAGTAACATATGTCTTTTTTTAAATTTCTAATGTACAGTAGTCATGATACATTTTATAAAACAGATATTGTTTGAGAGCATCCAGCTTCATTTGATAAATAAAGACTATTCTTTAAAGACACCTTCTGTCCAGGCCTCATGTTTTTGAGTCCAGTGTCTTTGTAGTGTAAATTCATGAATCTTCACTGATTATTAAAAGTCCCTTCTCCAACTTTTTTCCATTTATTATCCATTTCTTTCAACTTTTCTTTCCCAACTATCATTTATTTTTTTCTTTTTTTCCAATCTCTTCAGTAAAAGCAGTTGGAACTCAGGGTTACATCTTAGTGTCACCTCTTATGTCTTGGGATACTATTCAAAAACTGTAACTTCTAAGAGTAAGAATCCTTGATAGGTGCATTTTAAGGAGAGTGAAAACTGCCCTTTTATAGTGCTCCTCTGATTTTTTTTTTTTTTTTTTTTTTTTTTGTAATATGTCCTGGTTTCTTCTTCATCTGTTCTCCATATACCAGTTGTGTTAAATCTGTAAGCTGGCTTTCATTTGTTACCTTGTTGCTCCACTCTTTCTGAAACATGGAATTGCTAGAGTTGTCCTGTTTCTGTTGTGCTGTGCCTGGTCCTGTGTGTGGGAGCTCTGTCTTTCACTGTAGGGAGACACATGCACAAGTAAGAGAGGGTGGAAATCTAGGCCTTCTCCCAGGAACAGCTTCCCTCTTCTGTCTTGAAAACATCAGTGTTAGAGATGTTGTCCCAGACTTGACAACAGCCTTGATAGGGACAAAATGCAGACTTTTGGAGAGTGGTTTTTACTATAAAAGAGAAGCTAACCAAGATGAAACCAGTTAGGGAGTTTAAGGACTGCATACTGATCTAAGATGAAGCATGCTGAAATTGGTAAGCTGGTTGGATGAAGGAAAGAAAATCCTGCAAGAAGTATCTCAATAATTATGAAACCAATTATTTTTCATGTTAAGTCCTTAATAAACTGAGGCAGGGGAAGGCATAGGCAGATGTTAAATTTGGATTGAACCCCCCACAAAGATGCAGTGAGAGGGAAGAGAGTAGGGAAATTTCTCATATTACATCATGACTTGTCTCTGAGTACTTGGCTATATTTAAAACAACTTCACTGAATTGGATGAACTTTGATCCTAATGAAGAACATTTGATCAAATTAAATGCAGGCTTCAACTGGTGTTTATCTTGAAGAATTTTTTGCAAGTGTTATATGTGTATCTAAACAATCTAAAATTTATGTATTTAGTGTATTATATGCTGATATGCAAATTTCTGTTAGCCAAGATGTGTGTTTACTGCTTTCCGAATTGTGCTTTATGCTTCAATTTCTCTCAGCAAAAAGAATTCATATGGACTTGCATTTTCTTCCTGCTCTTTCATAATGCACATGTGGGTTTGGAATGAGGCAGTATAGTTTTGGTCTTCAAGGATGCAAAGTAGTGTTAGACCAATCCTTTCTGGTGCTGATAGAATGGAATTAATTTGCTCCAAGTACCATAACTTGGGGACAGACACTGCTATAACCTTACCTCCTCTGTGTACTTTGTAGTGCAAAAGTGAGATTATAGCTGGTTTTGGGAGATGAGAGGAAGTATTGTGATTGTCTGATGTATAATGCTACCTATAGGTTACTACGGCTCTGGAAATCAGACCCTGAAATGCCACTTTTGTTTGGCTTTTTATCTAAGCAGACTATAGATTATCTAAGTCAGTGTTAATACATAAATGAAGGATACTTAATTAAACTGAGTCACTGGAATTGCATTCAGGAATACCAGTTGGGAAGATGGATGTTATGTATAATCCTAAAATAACAGCAGGGAATTAGCCTTTGAGGAAAAGACCAGCAAATCTGGATGCGGTCTGTACAGATTGAACTAATGTGTTCTGTAGGTGCCTTGATGTTAGTGTCTAGTTCGAGTTTCCTCTACTTCTGAATTGAATTTTTCATCTGTCCCCACCTATTTCACTTGACTTTCTATTGTAGAATGATCCCTGAGCACATAAATGGAATTCTTTTTGGGCAAAACAAAAAAGAAAAAAATGTTCCAGGAGCATGCCTTATCTGCCTCAGCTGCTGCAAACTCAGGCTCTGGGAGCAGGCAAGAGCTAGTCTGACAGCTGCCCTGAGATACTTGTGCAGTGCATGCCTTCTGCTAAAGCCAGCTAATTGTCTGGATCCATCATGGCTCCATATATAGGAGCTTGAAATGAGTTTTAGACCTAGGACTTCTTGGGGCAACGCACTACTATCCATGAGCTATCTGCATGCTTACATTGGCATTGTTAAACCTTTCAAATGTGGGGCTGCTGCTGCTGAGCTCATAGCTGTTGATGCATTTGAAGCTTTTATCTTATTAGAAGAACAAATAAGTGAAGACGTGGTGAAGAGTTCACACTGTTCTTGGAAAAGAATAATGATCAACGTTGGATTTAAAGAAAAGACAAAAATCAGGACTGGACTGGAATGCATGTACTGGCTGTTAATAATGCTTGTTTGTTACTTTAGGGATGTTTTCATATGGTTAAGATTTTACAGAAAGACTGCTCTTCGTGAACTGGATCTGGAACAGTAATAGTTGGTTGCTCTTCTTTTTGCAGTTCAAGTTAAGCTCTACATTTAGCCTTAGCACAAACTGTTTTAATAGAGACTTTAATGTCACTGCAGGATTTTTTGGTATCACTTACATTTTTGATTTCATTTGTAATATTTAGATGTAAGGGTAATTGCTGCTTGAAAAATTGATTAGGTAAAACAAAGTTCACAGATACTAAATAGCAATAGAACATGGAAAAAATTGTCGTGAGTAGCAAAAGAAAGAAATGGAATAGTTGTGTATTTGTACCACCCAAGTTGTGAGTGAAATAAGCAGCATTATTTGGGAGTTGCCACCCTCTGACTCTTGACGTACATGAGAGAAAGTGGTGCAAGTTTTGACAGAAGGGAGGAGGAACTTGTTAGATGGTACATCTACTGTCCTCTCTGAGGTTTACTTTTATTTTCATTGTCTTGTTATTTGCCTTGAAGCCTATTAGTTTGCCTTCGGCTTTCTTGAACTGATGGACTACTAAACTGTTTCTTTGGGATTGCTTTTGTGACGTCTGTTTTCAAGTTAGACTTGCATATCTAGACTGAGGCCTGATTCTCTAATGTATAGGGTTTGAGTTTTTTTGGTATCTGTTCCTCAGCCTGAAATGGTTTTGGGCTTTTTATTTGTCTACCAGATCTTGAGTTATCAGTGAGCTGGAATTTCTGGTGAGTATTGTTATTGTATCACTGGTGAGTGAGAGAGATAGACAGATGGATAAATGAGTTCTATTCCTAAACTTTTGGGAAAAGTACCAATGTGTTTCAAACTTTCAGTAGACCAGGCATGAAAAAACGACCTTCTGTGGATGAGAGAGGCTTGATAGTACAGATAGTGCATTTGGATCACTGTGGTGCATAGCAGTGCTTTGACCTTTTATATGCTGCCTGTGTGTTAAGTTTCAAAGATTTGGAGGTAGAGACTTATGTCTTCTTGTTGGTTTGTTTGGGTTTTTTTCTTAAACTTTACAGCTGAGCGTTCTTGTTTGAATTCCTATCGTAGTCATGGTGTGGTCGTTGTAAAATTCATTTGTTAGCCTTTCAGAGGAAGGATGTGCATGCTTATTGTAAATTACATGCATCAAATTGATTTGAAATTGGACCATTAGTTACATTGATTTAAAGTGCCAGAAAATTGATCTAAATTTCATAATTTAAGAATGGAACTAGTTTCTCTTACATACAGGAGGATGATTTATTTAGAGACCAACTGGAGCATGAGTACTTGTATAATAAACTAGATAATGGAGAGACAGTAGTGCTGGGAAAGAAGTAAAAGGGCAATCGCAGTTTATTCAGGGAATAATTTCATTGTAGCCTGTTAAAAATCAAACATACATGAATATTTCTGGATTTCTTGTTAAAATGTGTTTCCACATACTGTCACATTTTTAACAATTGCATTTCTTTCCTTTCCTTTTTTAGCATGCTTTGAAGATTTGGTTGGTGAGCATTATGTCTATTTAGTAAAACCTTCAAAATAAAAGGCTTTTTCAATTGTAATGAGTGAGGTGATATGCTAGCATATGAGATTTGGAAGATGCTGATTAGGAAAATTAGGAAGTTAAGTATACTGGAAAGTTTGAAAAGGGGTCAGATCTTGACATTACCCTGAGAAACAACAGTTGGAGGAGGCATGTGAAAGTACAATTTGAACACTCTTTTTGTTTCTAAACCTTTACAACTGGTGGTAATATTTGGGGCAAACTGTTAATCCTGTGACTAGTTTTGTGGAGCCGGCAAATACAGTTAGGCCATATGCAAATGTACAATTTGTGTTTTGAATCAAACAAAGTGAGATTGCTCAAACTTGCATTCTAACAGTCTTCAAGCAACCTAAATAGCAGATTACCAAGTGTAGGTGACACTGGCAAATATTCTTATGTTATAGAAAATTTTAAACCACTTGTGGCAGTTAACTCTGTTACCTTGGATTAATTAATTAACGACAAGAAGTGTATTCATTAATTCCTGTAAGTTGTGACCTCTGGTCCACAGGATTCTCTAAAACTTTAAATGGTTTTTTGTACAACTGAATTTGAATGTTTTGGTGCTGAGCTTTCTCTTATTTGTCTTAGATTCTTCATGCTGCCAAGCACAGACTCGTGTTTGTCTGGTGCACTTTGTTACGGGGGCTCATGGCACAGTTAGTGCTATGCCTTACTGAAGCCACAGGTTTCCTAGGGCTGGGCTACCTGGCATGCTCCCTTCATGGTTGTGGAAATGGGCAAGGGGAGCCTGAGAACCATATATTTCTGCAAAATATTTTCTTGGTGCTGAAGGGTACAGGTGATGCATATGCTTTGAATTGGCTTCATATCAGTTTCATCATTTTGGTATTTGATTTTGCCAAAGTCATGTTTTTTACATGGGCCGATTCATTATTATCATAAACAGAAAGCTGATTTTGTGTTTGTTTTGTGTGAATGGACTTGCTGGAAGTTCTCATAAGTGTGCAAAAACTAAATCAGAACATTATGATCAACTGTGGTTACTCCTGTTGAGTTTCATTATAGTCATAATACCTTGTGTGTGCAGAGAGCAGTGCTGGTGCTAAGGTGTGTGAGTAAATAATGTGTCTAATTAGATTACCTGTTAGCTATAAAAATATTTAGGAGGGACCACTACGGAATTTGAGAGGCGGGGTGGGAAAAAACGAAGAAGGGCATTTTGTACCTTACCGTATTCAGGTTATTGAAGCTCAGTACATTGATTCAGAGAATCAGTAATATGTGTGGGTTGTCAGACAGGTTGCAGCAGTTCTAAACCAGAAACAGTTTTTGAAAAAAGATCAAGATGTACTAATTTTAACTTTTCCAAGCTAAGTTCAGCAGATGTAATGAAATAAATTTATGAAAGCAAGTGAAAATGGGAGGCAAAATAGTAGGTATAGAGATTGAATTTAGTTCTGATAATGAATAAATGCTGTAATTATTGATTATAGTAGGCAAGTAGGTCAGTTATGTTAATGTGTGTCCTTAAATTTGATGTTTGTTTAGTTTCTTTGAGAAAGATGGCAAGTATTCAGATAAAATAGTGGTAAGAAGTTCTAATTTTGGTAGTGAATGAAGCAAGCATTGGGAGAGGGGATGGATAGGACCAATGATTGTTCTTAAAGCTTTTTGACGCTTCTTTTGTTGTTAACTTGCAATAAAAAGTATTAAGGTCTTACCTCTTGAAATAATTTTTTTACTTTTTTCTGTGAACTTGCCCACTGGCTGTTTCACTTTTCTTGCTTGTCATTCATTTAAATAGATAAGAAAAATATTTTAAAAATACCATATTTCTACTGGTTGCTAAATTTGTTAGTGGCCAAGAAGGTAAAAATGACTTAAAGATTTTGTTTATATAATAAATGCATCTTTAAAAAAATGCATTCTAACTTGCACTGTGAGTAGCACCATTGGTAATGAACATCATAGAGCGACCTGACAATGTATGAATTATTCACTGGTAGATTATTATATCTTTGTTGTTAGCATGCAAGATAATGAACATAATTACTGTGGCAGTGTACTCAGGGGAATGTGCAGTTCTTCCCTCTGTCTAGACTGGATTTACCATCCAAAAGAGTTTTAAGCAAATATAGATGAGGTCTGGTAGCTGAGTTGCTTATTTCCTTCTGCTGCTTTAATAAATGCATATGCTTTGTATACTTTAACCTTAAGGTATTTTGGGTTTTTTGGGGTGGGTTTTTGGTTTGTTTTAGATTTTTGAGAGTAATAATAATCCCTCTGTTCTCAGACGGGCAATATTGCATACTGACTGAAAGGATTTGATGTTTAATTGTAGCAGCTTTGTAGATGTAGCCTCTTCCATTAGAATGGTCTATTATAGTAAATTAGTATGAACAGTCTAATTGCTTAGGAAATCCAGGGTAAAAGGTTAATCAGCAATTTAACTTTCTTTAAAAGACTTAGCTTGTTATGATTTACGTGTCTTCAAGAACTCCGCAGGCATTAGTTTGTACACTCTCTAATCTGTGAGGATGTCCACCTGATCTTAAGTTAAGCTTTCTTGATAAACCAAGTACTTCTATTTTCTGTTTTCTATTATGATAACATAAATTATCTGTAATAAGCCATCCTAATTAATGTTGGTAAATCTAGAGCTCTGCTCCAATTACACACTAATCAATTATACGCTAATTGAATTCTACTTAATTTGATACAGTGCATCATTAATCAGGTTCAGATTTAATACAACAGATTTACTGTATTAACCAAAAATTGATGCATTCAAGTAGGGGGAAATAAAGGAAGTCACTAGGCCAAACAGTGTACATAAATACTTTCTTATCAATAATGTGTTACAGAAGATTTCATTTTTCCTAAGGGAAGTATAACTGAAACTAGTTCTTTGTTAACAGATTATTGTTATGAGCTGAAGCCACTGATAATATAACACATTTAAGCAGATCATGGTGCTTGTTCTGAATGTTATACCTAATTATCTAATATAGGCAGTTGCCTTACTTCTAATGTTATTTAAATGATTAGTTATAAATTAAATGTGTAAATTCTCCTCAGACTTTGAAAGGCTTTACCCGTATATAACTCTGCATGGGAGTTTAACCTATCTGCTGCCTTTGCCAGTGAGACAGACACGTGTGCAAGAAGGCGTCTGCTCTCTTTTCCCTGTCCTTTTGCAGGGCTTAGGAATGAGTGAAATCTGCCACCTGGAGACTTTCTAAAAGTTTGAATTGCAGGGTGCAGTTGCTCTGAAAAGTAAAGAGGCCACACAGAGCCAATATTGTTTCCAAAAGGGCTCCCAAATAGAGGCATTAACCAGACAAATAGAAAATTCTTCAAAACAGAAGGGACAGCCCAGCTAGCAAAAGAAAACAAGGTCTGCAGATGAGGTCACTGTACCTTGGAGAAATAGTTGAAGGGGAATAAGGAAGTTTAACAGATATTTAATAAAATAAAATAAAATACTAGGTAGAAATTAAATTGAGTAATAAATGAAGTTAAATTTTCTTACTCGGTATGATAAATTCTCAGGTATTTTTGCCAGAGAAAAAGCAGGAGGACAACTGGGTTGGGGAAAATATTTTGGAAACCATTACTCAAAAATGGGAGTAGGAGGACATGCATAATGGTTGCTATCCTTGGGTCTGCTGTTATGGATAACATGCATGTTTGCAAAGAAAAGAATTTGAAAAAATACTTCTTTCCCTGTTCAGGTACAAAAAATCTCATGACTGGACTTATTTTCTTTTGCTATATAACCTCTTGGTTTGTCCACATTCAAGACTTCTGCTTTTAACATGCATATATTACATTTTTAAATCCAGGAGATGGTTTGCAATAAGGGCTTGGGAAGATATAGTGATTTGTCTTCTAAAATTTTAATTTGAGGTTTGTATGTGATGCCTTGATTGTCATTGCCACTGCTGTTTCGTTTCTGTCCTAAAAGTTCAAAGCATGTTAAAATAATCACATGTTCAGGTGAACAGCAGCTTCAGTTCATTTTTTTCAGAAGATCTTCAGGTCAGCCTTTTAGAGCTCTTCAATTTGCAAAGACTTGATTTAGCTTAATAATCTTTGTCAGCCAAGTTTGATTTCTCTGTTGTAGGATCTAAAACTGAAACAAGGAGGTAAGAAAAGGTCTTTAAAACTTCTCTGAATAATAAATACTTCATGTCTTCAGGATGTCTCTTTGTCCAGCAATATCTTGTATTTACGTTTTCTGGATATACTTGTTCTTTCTGCATGTAAAATTAACAAATGCATAGTTATTATCAGTTCCAATAACAATGTGATGATTGCATATGAAACACAAAGGTTTACTTTCGGGAGTATTTTTAGTGTGGACATGCCTACTCATTATCTCTGAAAGTGATTTAAAGTAATTTGCCTTGTTTTACATTAAGACTGACCCATCAATGATTATAAAAGCAGTTATTGCCATCTCCACTATGGTGACAATAGCTATCAGCGGTATGATTGTCTTAAATTCTTTAGTCTTGATAACAAGTGGGTGTCTCCATACCACTGGTCTTTGACAATATGATCATACACTATTTTTTATGTAGAACTGTTCAGAGCACAATATGAAATGATGGTGATTATGAAATAACAAGATGTCCTTGTGCATAGCCCATTGTACTCTATGAAAGAGGGGATATGGGAATACGAATCAACAGAGGGAGAGTGAAAAGTGTACAGGTTCCTGTACAGCAGAATTGAAGAATCTCCCAGAAGATTGATTTCTGCTCTTCTGGTAACTTTTCTAATTTTCATACATGATTCTTTTCTCATTTTCAAGTGTTTGACTTGTGATCTAAATATATGCACGCATACATACAATGGGTTTTATATATATGCACATACACATACTTCTTTCTGATAATTGGGGGGTTTTAATTTTTATTATTCCTTTTTCTTCTATTCTCGTATGAGTTAAGAGTCAGTAAAGTGATTTTCCAAGACTGTATTGGTTACCTCTGTATCAACTCTTTAGGTATTATTGAAGGATAGCATCTTGCAGTATTGTTTAGTTACTAGAATGCAGGCTTTAAACACAACTTGCATTTGGCCCTGTTTTGACAATAGTAGTTAATAATGTATGGCTTTTGTTAAAGTACTGTTGAAAAAATATCTTATTGAGTTATTTGTGGTGTTTTTTTAAAAGATGTTTAAGATTTCACATTCAGTTTAACTGATCACAGATGAAACTGTAAATTAATACCTCATGAGTTTTACTGACTGCAGGGCATTGTTTGTCATTCAAAGCTGCTTTGTTCCTACTCACTAGGAAAAGACCATGTTCAAGCAAACAAATTAGAGTTCACCGTGATATCAAACTACTTATTAAAACTGAATGCTCTGATTTTGAATTTATTATTTGACCATGACTTTTACTATAACCTGTTAAGAACGTACTTTTGAAAGCCTAGATTTTTAAGGATTTAAATAAAATATATAAAATTGTTTTAATTGTTGAGTGAAATTTTGTACTTCAAGGATTACATGGGATACAAAGGGAGAAAATGTTATAAGTTACATCAATTTGACTTGTTTTTTGATATGTTTCCATTGCTACTGACTTGTATATAGTCTTGATACAAATAGCAGCTCTGTTGCAGAAAACTTTCAGACATATTTAATATGTAAAGTTTAATATTCTCACTACTACTTGTCATTCTTACCTAGAGAGAGTTAGGATAAATAAGTTTGTTTCCAACCACCCTTTTTTTGTATTCTCTAATGTCAGAAAGCATTTGTAGGGAGGCTTTTATACTTTTCCTATTTTTACAGAATTAATGTATAAAAGTTGGAGAGGGAAATGGTTTTGCACAATTTGAGACATTCTTCCTATGTGACAACTAAGTCAGGAATTTCTGCTACAAAAAGAGAGACTTTGCCTACGAGCAGAGTGGCATATTCAAGGTTACAGGAGAGTCAACCAACATCTGTAGGTAGTGACACTGTCTTTAAGCTCTCTATTCAATAACTCTCTCTGTGGATCATCTCACAAGGCCACAGGTACTTCAAAAACGACATTTGAAATGTGTTTGAATTGGGTACTATTGCAGCAGCATGGCAAACACCACCGGCCAGTCTTGGGCATAAGGGCAAATTTGTTTTTGCATGCAGTTCAGCCACACTAACATTAGTGTAATACACCCAAGTACTCTCAGTAATAAAGCAGTGTGCAGTGGTGACCAAGGCTGCTTAAAACAGCTGAAGTGCCTCATATCCCTCTGCTTGATTTTAAGAAACAACATAGTTAATGGTCACCTGCAGTCAGTTCGAAGGCTTAATTACTAGTATTTGAGTCTAGATGGAAGGACTGTGAAATATAACAACCATTAATGAGCATTTGTGTTGAAGAGTCATTGTTCAACTGTCCATATTGTTTTTAGACATTTCTCAAGTTAAGGCAAATTTTTTCAATCTTTTCTTAAAAATTGATTTGTGAAGAAAATGCTATGAAATTAGTGGTAACCAGGTAGTTATGCACAGGTATTTTGTTTCAGCAGCCTTCCAGACACATTAACTTCTGTTGGTCTGTGACTGCTGAGTTCCCACGTGGGATTTTCTAAATCAAGAAGTAGGCCCATGTGAACCTCATGAGGCTCAACAAGGCCCAGTGCAAGCAAGGTTGGGGCAAGCCCTGGTATCAGTACAGGCTGGGGCATGAAGGGGTTGAGAGCAGCCCTGCCAAGGAACACTTGGGGTCATGAGTGGATAGAAAGCTGAACATGAGCCAGCTGTGGTGGCACACAGCCCAGGAGGCCAAGAGCATACCGGGCTGCATCAAAAGGAGTGTGGCCAGTGGACTGAGGGAGGGGATTCTGCCCTGATTCTCTGTGCTTGTGAGCCCCACCTGGAGTGCTGCATCTAGCTCCAGGGTCCTTAGCACAGGAAAGACATGGACCTGTTGGAGGGGTCAAGAGGAGGGCCACATCCTTAGATATATTCAAGGTGAGGTTGGACAGGGCTCTGAGCAACCTAATCTAGTTAAAGATGTCGCTACTTATTGCAGTGGTTTGAACTAGTTGACCTTTAAAGGTTTTTTCTAATCTAAGCTAGTCTATGATTTCATGGTCCATAATGTATTTCTGTACTGCATAAAGAGAGATTAATTTTTTTGCAGGCCTGAGGGTAAGAAGGTGAATTTCTTCCTCCTCCATTACAGCTTTCTTGGGAGTGGACAAAAATTGTTTAAGGCCCATCTCCTGTGACAAAATGCTGTCTTTTGAGAAATACTGTTCAGCAAAAGAACTGACTGGATTCTATGCAACCTAACAGCTGACCATAAGCTTCTTAATGAGAGCATGAAGAGTAACACAAGGTGTCACCAAACATGTCTTGTTAGTGTTGTAATGACAAAGTGCACATACACAGGGGAAGTCAAAATTACTTTTTTCAGAAGAAAACTCAGTGTTGTCTTACTTGCGTCAAATATTTGTATTTTTTATTTCAATCCAGGAATTGTTGTTCTGCTGTGAAATTAGCCTTTTTAGTGGTGTTTGGAACATTGATTTTTGAAATTATTTATGCAGCACCATCCCCTTGTAGCTTTTCTGTAACTTGTGATTTTCTTTGTTTTATTAGGTTGGTGCCCCTCTGCCTTGCCCCACCCTCCCCAGTTTATTGCATATGCTAATTCCCCCCTCCCTTCCTCCAAAAGGTGACCGTCTGAGACTGTGCCCATGGAGCGAAGAGATGGACTGAATTGTCATAGGCTGTGGGATGAGTTATTTTTAGCTGTTGGCATTTCAGGCTGGAACACTTCATTCTGTCGTGCTTGTTAATGAGTCATCTGGAGAAAATGGGCTTGCTTTCAGAGAGGGTCTGTAGCAAATAATAATAGGCTAATCTCTGCAGGAGATACTCTGTCAAGTAACTAAAACTTCAGCTAGAAAATGTGTTGAAATCGAGACTAATCTCCCTGTAAGAATAAGCATGCACTCGCTATTATTGTATTATCATGTATATGAAAATCTCAAGAACTGGAAGACTTAGGAAGAGCCTGGTAATGGTATAATAGGGAAACATTTTTGAGGAAGAAGGTTAATTGAAAACAGTCACCTTTTAGAGATGGAGAGAAAAATATAGTTGCTTCCTAATTCAGAACATCATACACTTCCTAATATTTGAATGTGTTACCTAGTTTTAGAGGAATCTCCTGAAAAGATTCCTAAGTAGAGGAACCCTATATAAAGCGTATGCCTTTGCGAGAACCCCAAATTCATTAACATTATGTATTATTTTTAAGGACTAACCAGGATCTTTGCTTTGCTCCCTACTGAGGATTATATTTAGTTTTTTGTTTTTCTTCTCTACGTGCAATTTGTAGTCTCTCCTTCAACCTCTTTCATCAGAGTTTGAAGGTTTTGTGCTGATATAGCATTGGAGGCTTTGTTTTGGAGATGAAAATATCACCACTCAAGTAAAAAAATTAATGTAAGAGTAACTAATCAAAGCTGTTGATCTGGTTGCTTTGTTTTTGTATTATTGAAATTCCATACTTTGGTAGTGCAAATGATTCATTTGTTAAAAAAAAAAAAAAAAAAGGAAAAAAAGGCAAATATTTAGGGCAAATTGTTGAAAGGATAAAAAGACTCCCAAACCCTATTCTATAAGGGAAATCATTTGAAGAATAGCTTGAGTGTCAAGTCTTTTTGTCACCTTTGGTACTTCTAATGCTATTTACCATCTGTATGGTTATCTTATTTTGTTTACACATCTTCCTTCTGTAATACATATCACAAGTCTGAAGAGTGCTTCCTTTTTTAGTGGCAAGAGGATGTTTCCTTTAGAGCTAGTAATTTTTACTCTCCATTGATTATATAACATTGATTTATCAGTGGAGTACTGAAATAAAATAGAATACTTCCTCTTACCTTATTGTGATAAATATTTTTGCATTATTAGCACTTGTTGACCCTTCAATGTTTATTGTTTTAACCCATCTTCTCATATTGCTGCAGTTGCTACAAAATGCTTTAAACCAATCCTGTGTAATGATCTGATGTCACCAGTGTGTGCTGCTCCTAATTAACCCACAAGGCTTGGACTGGGTTAGTCAAGATAAATTATTTTACATTTTAGAAATTGGGCAAATATCTACATTGTGGACAGTAGTATTCTGGTCAGAACAGTTGAGAAACCTAGGAATAAGCTTGTGTTAAGTATCAGAGTCAGTTTAACTGCAGTAGCATGGACGTTTGTTCCAACTATGGCTAGGTGACTGTCTTAATGTATATTGAAGACAGAACTGTATTGAGAAACAGGGAGGATAAAGAGAACTGAGAGGAAATATCTTGAGGTATTTACTGATGGTCGTGCTCAGAGCAGGGTTTTCTGCACTGATTATTTGTTTATGAGAAAAATTACTACAGTTCACTGCATGTTAATAGGAGCTTAGAGTGGATGCATACTGTCTTCTTGGTCTACTTACATCTTCTGATCTATTTTTAATATTTTCCTGGTTTAAATGTGCCAACTGGCTACTAATTTAAAGAATTTAACATAGCAAAAGGGTTGAAGAAAAATAGATGTTTTAGCAGTGTAGTCACATTGATGTGAGCCATTTATATTATTGTAACCAAAAAAAAAAAAAATGTTTACATTGTGGTTAACAACAGTCACCATTGTTTCGGGCTTTGTGTTAATGGAGAATACTACTTAGATTAAATGTTTCTTGATCTGAGTGATGCATGGAAACAAATAGTTTATAATTTGGTTTTGAAACAGCTCTGCAAAACTTTCTGGTATTTTACTGGCTCTGAATCAGAACCCAAACTTTGCACCTAACACATTTTTTGCTGTTTTTATGTATTTACAGATGAAAGTACAAATTGTAAAATTTCTATAGTAAAACATTTCTGTCTTCATGTGTGATTGTGCCTATGGATTTTTTGTGGGTTTTTTTGTCAGCTCTTTACCATTTAATATGATTCGTACTGCAGCTTTAGATAATCTAAATTGTAGCAGAGATATGGTCTAAGATCTCTTGATGACTTGATCTCTTAATATTAAAATATTCTTGGCAAATACTCTATTAAGTTGAACAAACTTTCACTTTGATGTGAGCTGGAATAAGTTGGTGCTTGTGAAACAGCAGTTTCAATTAGCATTCAGTAAAGGTTTATTGACAGTTAACACCTGGTCTCTACTGTGCCAAGTGGGAAGCATCTACTGCAGTCTCTTATATTTGTTGCATAATTAGGATTATGATCTCTAATTTGCTCTTAATTTTGTAAATCTAGTCTTACTTTCAAAATCAGTTAGTGTTACTTTTGTTCCTGTGTTTTTATTGTAGAGCAAAGATACTGATGTTAAAAAGGATTAAGTTCACTACTTTGTAGTACGATAAATAACTTGCCCTTTCACTGTTTACTTAGCAAGTAAATTTGGACACGAAAAATTTGCTGGTAGGGCTCATAAAGCACATAGTCTTCACATGCTATTTCTGAGAAGCAAACAGAAAATGACATCTTTTTTTTTTAGAAGTAGTGTTCTTGTACGCAAGCTGCCAGATGTATACTGGGAACATCAGGAGCAAGTGTAAATGTTGTAATGCTGCTGAGAAATAGCATAGGAAATGATCTTGTTCCTTAGTGCTCCAGAACAGACTCTGGCGCATCCAAGGATGAAGAAGATAAATTCTACATACTTTTCCTGCCTGCAATGTCTTTTGATCCTTATTTGTTGTGCATAAGGGCAGAGCTGTTTCTGCCTACAGTGTTTTGCAGCAAATACTATGGTGGAAATCCCTAGATGTATTCACAAAATGTTTGAGCCTTGGCTGTTGTTTTGGAAGTTCTTTCAAAAAGACAGTGGGAGGAAAGCATGCAGTTGTAGTGAATTACTGAAGTGTCAGAAATTCTTTATGATAGTATTCTTGATTACTATCCTCATATGAAATTTCTTAAAATATTTTGAATAGAAATTTAATAGAGGGAGGGATGTTATAGTAATTACATATTATACACAAATTTTAAGGTTTGAGAAGGTGCTCTGTGTATCTATTTGTACTATTCTGTTTAGAGACAGAATCAAAAATGTGATCTTTTAAAAATCTAGTGGTATAGGGTAGGGGTTTTGTGGGGTTGTTTGTTTGTTGGTTTTAATTTTCCCACACGATTGCAGAATATCAGCAGAAAAACTTGCCTTGTGGTGGCTGATAGTTCTGAGTGTAATCATGTATATTTTTGAGATAACGTAGAGGAAGCTATCCAGATAATCTGGAATAAAAGGTGGGCTTTTCAAGAACACTTGCATAAATTTGCCTCTGCTGAAAAAGGCTTTGAGAAATTTCTTTAAATCATGATCTTAAGAGCTGATGTTTTAACCTTACATTTGAATGACTGTTACTTCTTCCATCTTGTTTCAATATGCCTAAATGCAAACACATGTGGAAAATGTTCTTTTGGCTTTTATCAAACTGACATTTAAGTGCATTTTTTTCAACCTTGCTAACATTTGTGGTAAAATATTTCAAAGCTATGAATCTTGCAATTTGCCTATGCATTTTTTTCTTCTTTCATATATTAACATTTGGTACTCATAATCCTAACCTGGTTGGAATTACTGGCTTTTTTCATTTGGTGTTTGTTTGGATGAGGTGATTAGGAAAATACTTCATGTGAAATTCTAGTTTGCAGCAGTAAATGCTTCCATGAAGAGTCATCGTTCTGTGAACTTAAGTAAATAAAGGAGAACAGTACAATTATCTGCTCTATTCAGTTGTGGCAGTCCTTTTCCTAATAAATTTATCTTTCTGTTGTGTTATATGTCCATGGTGCTAACCTGTCTGCAATACTTCCTTCTTAGAATGCTTCATTCTTCCCCTTTACTCCCCTACCCATTCCCAAGCTCTTTAATTCTGTGCCAAGCTAATAAGAACTAGCTCTGCATAAAGTCAGTCATTGCCAAGCAGCTGTTATAAAGTTTTCTCATGTACTTCATTTCAAAAGGGGATTTTTGCTCTTTCAGGTTAAATTTTAAGTAAGAGCAACCTATTATATCTGTATCTCAATCTTAATTTGTTACATCTCAGGGAGTAGAGATGAAATTGTTCACATATATAACTATCCTTTTTAGAGTTTGAACTTTGAACACTGAGTCGTACAGTTTAGGTGGAGAAATTAGGTACACTATTTAGAGCTAAAAAATATGAATTGCTTTTCTTTTTACCCACAGAATTTGTTCTAAAATATTCTCCCTTCTACTTCTGTTTAAAAATAATAGTCTCTGATTTAATTACCCTGTTTGAATCCCAAGACTAGACCTTTTCCTTAAATGTAAATTAGATTTTACTTAGGATGAAATTATGAGGGCTTCAGCTTGCCTGCTAACATTGACCAGGGAAGGTTGTCTTTCAACAACGTGTGCCCCATCTGCCTGGCGGTGTGGCTGCCTGCATTGTTCTGGCATTGGCCCAGGCTGTGATGAAACTGAGAATGTGACAGATGACAGGCTTGTCCAGATGTATGCATAACTACTTCTGCCATGCCCTGCAAAACAATCAGGATGCAGGTTTGGCATTATGTGGTTGTTTGTGTTGGTTTATTCCTTAAGGGTTTCCGTAAAAATTGAAATAATATTTGGTGTTTGTTTTGTAGTTTTACTGAGCTTTTCGTATTATTAAAACAGGTTGTAAAATATGATGCTTGCTCTCTTACATACTTTTTTCTTTAATTTATGGAGTGATTTCATAGGCAACTGGACACAGGTTACTTAATTTGAAGATTTAAGTAGATTTTAAAAAATGCAATTAAAAGGATCAAACATCTAACTGTCAGCGTATTAGTCTGGTTCTCCTCACAGCTGAACATTTAAAGCTATTGCTGTGTCTTAATATGACTGCTTCTTGCCAGTAAAAATAAATATCTGGCAACGGTGTCAGAATCACCATTAATTATGATTTTTAATTAAAATCTAATTAAAATTCATCCAATACCTTGAAAGCATACCAAATCCTAGTCTACCTTCCTCTCTAGAGGTACCAGCAATGGCTGCATCCCTAGCCCCAACATAACTTCAAAGAAAAGGAGTTAGAGACTTATGTGCAACTTGCAACCTTTTATTGATTATTTAAGAGGTTTCCGTCTTAGAGGTTTTGAAGATTTTTATAACATAAAAAAGATATAAAATCCACTGAAAATACTTTGTTATTGTTATACAAAATGACCTGATTTTTGTCTTATATTCAGGTTGTCATTATCTGGTTCTCTGGCATTTAAAAGGGCAAAAATTATATTTCTCTCCTCTCTAGCTGCTTTTGGCAGGTGATTTTTTTTTTTATGTGTACCTCCTGCTGATGTGTGCTATTGAGTACATCTTAGGTAATAAGCAGATATATCAAAAGATATCCAGGGCAACACACCCTGCTGAAAAACAAGAGATTGCTTTTCTCTGTTTCTTGCGGATAAATAGCTTCTGACATATGCATCAAGAATGGGTTTTTTTTAGTGCACTCTCCATGGAAGACAGTTAAATGCTGGTATTCCATGGCCATTTTCCTCTTCAGAAAGAGGATTTTTTTTTTAAAGTTAATAAATTGTGTCATAAAACTTAACAGCATTACTTGAATTGCTTTAATTTTCCTTACTGTAGCTCCACTGCCTGATGTTGTCTGCTTCTGGTTGTAGGGAATGTTTTATGTGCTTATTTTTCTTGTCAGTTTGATTTTGGAACCATGGTGAGCCATACACAAGTGTATCTGTTGCTTGTGTAACAAGAAGATAGTCCCAGCTCCAAAACCCTCAGATTTTGTGTATAAAGCAAGTTACGAGAGACGGGTATTGATCCACGAGAGGATTGCCAGTTATTAGGCTGGAGAATAGCCTCGGGAAATCACACAGCCTTGCTGATGACTTTTTTTTGACATTATGGTGAAAGATAGTTTGAAGGAAGATTTAAAGTAGTTTTGCTAATAGTCATAGAAAATTCTAGTAACTGGACATTGGATGATATCATGGGTTAGTGAGAGAAAAGCTATTTTTGTTGACAGCTTTGTGCCTGGAGGCTGTTATAAATCTGAATGTACCGAATGAAGGATAGTATGTTCAGTGCATAACACTTTGCAGGGCCTTGAAAGTGTAGAGAAGTGACTTCTGCTTTCAGCGACTGAGAAGGGGTGACAAGAAGGCTGGGGGAGAGGCAAGAGCCGGTCAGAGGGGTAGCAGATGCAGATGATCTTTGCAGGTGTCTGAAGGGATTAGATATTACAATGAATGCATTTTTCTCTATAGTGCAGTCAATCCTGCTTTTTAAGAGGTGCTACGAGAAGGCATAGTGTAAGGTTTGCGCATACTTTAGTAAGAGCACACAGAGAAAGTGGCTAGTGATGCTCTGGTTATGAATGGTCTGAGAGTCAAACAGGGTGGTGAAATTGTCAGCAGTGATATTTACGGGGGAAATTCTAACAGCTGTCTCCAGTTTTTGAGGTAATGGTATGGCATATGTAAGAAGTGTCTGTGCCTTCTGAAAATAAGCCTCCACCTCCTGTAATGTAAGGAGTATTATTTCGTTTTAAAAAAAATGGTAGAAAGATTATATTCTCATTCTAGTTTGTGTTCTTTTGTATAATAGCTTCTTCTACTGCCACCTTATAACTTTTTTAATAGCCATTAATTCTGTCAAAAGTGAGGCTACTGAACCCTCACCTTTCAGTATTAAGTTCAATTAGGAATATGTTCTCTTTTGAAAAAGGGAAAAAAAAAGCAACTGACAGAAGTATTATTGCCTTTACTGTAACTGAGCAAAACATTAACATATCCTCTTTGGTCAGTGCTAGAGGTGATCAGCAGTATCACAGCTGAACACATATGCAGCTGCAAATGCAAACTTACTTTTGTTAAAATACGCTTTAATGTGGTGGACAAATTCATGGTACTAAAAATAGGGGCCCCTTTATAGGGTGCCAATTGTGGGATTTATTATTCTGTTATTTAAGGTAATGGTATGTTGCTAGGTCGGGAACAGGGTCACGGTTCTCAGATACAGAACAGCCTTAGAAATACTCAGAAAAACCAACAACTGCAGAATGTGAAGCAAAAATAATATTCAGTTATGCTCATACGGTTCTAATTTTCTTGAATTATCCTAAGTGTGATAACAGCTTAGTTCTGAAGCACACACAGCAGCTCTGTTCAGCATTCCCGAGCCTTGGAGCAGTTTCTACAGCTGAACTTCCTTCGTTAAAGTGGAGGGGATTCTAACAGCAAGCACCGTGTTTCTGAGGCGTGCTGGATTGACAATCTGCTCTTTGCAGGTCGGGCAGACAGCAGACAGTGACAAAGTCTGTGTTCCCACGCTGCCTGTGCCATCTGCTGACATTGTGAAAAATGTCCATCTAACTGTTCATCTTAAAATAAAAAATTATCAGCATTCTGAATCTGAGGTCGTTCTTCATACAACTCAGGCTCCTGTGAATTAAAACAACAGACTTTATATTGTCCTTCTGATGTGTCATGGAAAACGACCAGCAAAATTTACTTTTCTTGCAGCTGTATGAAGTTGTTCTGTTTTATATAACAGATATTTACAGATGTTGAATTCACCATCTTAATTCAAAGAAGCAGACTTAGGTCTTTTTATATTCAACCTGAAATAGTGTAACCATCATTTGCCTTATTGTAGTAAGTAATTGTAAAGTAATTTGTTCAGATTATTTCTTAGATTACATAACTGTCACCTTGACATTTTTATAATATAGACAGTATTTTATGGCAGTCTCCCAATTTTTTTTTCCCTCCAAATTCAGATATTGCCTATTTTATTCATTTGAACTGCAAGGTAATTATTTAAACATACTTACCTGGACACTGAGCTGCTTACATAGGTGATTAGCTGAAGTATGCTGTGTTTATAAGGTTTAACATGCCATTAAATAATATGGACATGGAAACTTTTGAAGTTCCTTTAGGTAAAAGAATTCAAACATCAATTTGCATGCTTATAGATATACAAGAATACAAAAATAACCATGTGAGTTTGCACAGTGCATACTCAAATTGAATGAAAAGGCAAAATGCCAATTAAATTAAAGAAAAAATATTGCCAAAATACTTAATTGGTTCATGATGGTTTGTCTTTGCCTGAAAAGCAATTGTTAAGAGACCTGTTGGGTATGGGGTTTTTTTTTCCCACTTTCAGCTACTTGCTATCATTTAAGGTTTCAGTTGCTTGACATAGAATTGGTGGATAATTAGTAGTGTGGATAACTGTGGAAAGCATATGTAGTAATTTAGTTCTTGATTCTTTCTAATTGTCTGCCCATTGGTAGTTTGCTAGGGTAAGTAGCTCATTATTCAAACCCTTTAAATGGAAAGTACTGTAGAAATAAAAATGCTCTTATTAATAACATGGTATTGAAAATAAAAACCTTTTAAACAAACAAGTCATTACTTGACAAATCTATTCCCAAAGCTGTTCACATAATGTAAGAAAATTGGAGTTATGAAAAGAGCAAGGGTAGGGTTGATAGATAGCATTCATCTTTCACTGTGAACTGAAATAAAGGTGTGTCACTCCTTGAAAAGACGCCAAAGGTAAAAACAATAAAATAGATTGGAATATACATCTTACTGGGCAAGCTTCATTTGTTGAAAGGTAACATTAATATGCATTAAAGGCAAATATCTGCTATTAATTAGGGTCATTGAGGTATTTTTGAACCTCAAATGTGCAAATAAATTTTACAGTAAACATTACAACTTGCCTGCAGGAGTACTCACTTTTGAGTCTAACATCTTCTGAGGTTGTTAATCCTGCTGTTTAATCCACTTATTTTGAAGTGTGCTTGGAATTTAAAGGCCTGATTTGGTATTTGTGCATAGGGTCCCTGCAGTCTCCATAACTCCCTCATTCCAGTTCCCTTAACTCACTCACTCCACTTCCCTTTTCTGTAGCCTGTGACCACAGAGGAGACTGATTCTTAAGTTGTTGTATCCTCTGATCAGAAATGTAACATATATCCTAGACAATGAACAGTGCCTTACAGACACTGGGTCTTAATCAGAAAGTTTGATCTGAAATATGAGGGTAAATATTTCTGTTAAAATTTAAATATTTATTTTAATATTCAAACCTAATATGCTACTGAATATTAACAGAGAATTCTATATTTTCACAGTAGTATAGCTTGAAGGATTTGAAAGGTCTACTGGAGACACCTTTTCTGTTATCAAATTTTCTCACATGCCACTAGATTTGTTCATTAAAACTCTTCACCTATCAAAATACACAAGTTTATATGAAATCTTAAAATATATTACTGTTGATTGGGTTAATTTTGAGCTAGGCACAGATCTCCTCAATCTTCTCACTTAAGATAGAAACAGAATGTAAAATCTAATGAGGTGGAATAAGGATCTGAATATCCTCATTTATGTAATTCTTCTTCAAGCATATATTTTACTAGTCTAACGATTCATTGCAGTTGAGCTTATTCTCCATATAATTTTTTTTGCCCCTCATTGTTTATTCCACTTGCAACTTTAAGGTGAAGAATTCAATTTGATGTCATACTTTGTATTGTGATTTGGACAAACTCTGAATTGATGTTTCCAGCTTGCATCACGTGTAACAGTCAATATACGTGAATTTCTTGTTTTCAAATAATGTGATGTCATCTACTTCTAATCTTCATTACTTGTTTTGGAAAAAAAATTGCAGAGTTTAACTTTCTTCTTCTCTGCTTTTTCTTAACAGATTCGAAGAACTTGTGAAAAAGTTCAAAGTAGAATATCACGCTGGTGGTTCCACTCAAAATTCCGTTAAAGTGGCCCAGGTTTGTTCTTCCTTAGCAAGGAATTATTGATAATTTCAAGTGTTGTGTTTGAATCTGCTCTGTATTGTCTGTTTTGTCGTGAGCACTGCAGAGGGGCTACTTGTGATTCTGTTGCTCAGACTATGCAGATAGTGTTGTAAATGACTTGTTTTGAAGCTGTGCTCTTTAGTCTTTTCACACCGGCTCTGCTAAGGCTATAGCTGCAGCTACAGTGTACTAGGAGTGAAAAGCTTTGGTCAAAAGTACCTGCTGAAAAGGTGAGAGGCAAGGACAATGTTCCTAGCTGCAGTTAGAAATCTTACAATGAGAAAAGTCACAGTGACAGTGATTAAACAGGGAAGTTGTTCGACCTCTGTGCTTGGCTATTTTCATAACATACCAGGATGAGTCCTTTGGTCAGCCAGATCTAAATTTGGGGCTGTCCCTGCTTTGGCTGATGGGTTGGACTGGAGACCTGCAGAGGTCCTGTCCAGCCTGCATTTTTCTGTGATTCTAACCACATTTATTCTATAAGAACTTCAAAGTTTGTCAATAAAAGACTGAAATGTAAAACTTTCTTTTATACAAGGAGAATGTTTCTGGCTATGGGTATGATAAATAACAGTAATGATGAATTTGTTTTCAGGTATATTAGGTTTTCTATAACTAAAGTATGCCTTTTGTCACAATACTTTCAAGCATATACCTGTGAGCATATTTTTATATTATGAGAGATGTAAAAATTTATTAAAAATACACAGATAGTACTTAGAACCTTCTTGGTAATGATCCTGGCTTATTAACTTCAAGGGTCCCTATATAATTAAAACTTAGTGGCAGATAGCATTAAATGCACATTTGGAAGGAATAAAATTATAATCTAATAAAGCTTGCCCCCACCAATAAAAGGGGAAAAAAATCATTGTAGTTACTGCTCCTCCTTTCTACAAAATAGTTGTTGCTTCTTTACTAAGGTTTTCATTTTCTGAAACTCCAAAGTCTTGAAAATATTTTGGATTTTAAAAAAAAAGTTGCATGTGTTTTAATGTATATAGCATTCTCATTCTGAAATGGTTATGTTTTTAAAATGTAGTCAGCTTTCTGAGCTTTTTTTCAACCATGTGGTCAAGCCAGTTTTTTTGCTTCTGATAATTTTGAAAAATCTCATCAAGGGAGCTGAAGTTATTGGAATCATTCTCTGTCAAATTATCAGTGTTGCTTGAGCTATGGGGATGGTGTAAAGGTGGTGCCTCTTTCATGACAGCTGATTAGAGGTGAACCTTTTGGAGGGAGCTCTGCAACCCTTTATTAGTTCAGAGACATGAAGTTCTGCTTCCATTGCACATTTAGACTGGGGAGATCTAAAGGCATGGTAGGCTCTCTGAAGTGTTTGAAGAGCCCAGAATTTTATTTCCATCTGTCCTTGGAGTTACCTCTGTGGCACCAGCTAATTTATTAGTAAACTACGTTTCATTCTTTAGCTGTCTCTTAACCTATCAGTCCAGGTACTGTTCAATAGTACACAGTACCCATATAAAGTCAAGGAAATAGGTGGCATTTAAATCAGTGAAATGTAGGTATTTCTGTGTCAGTGATCCTTTCTTACACTGATTAGGTTTTGTCAGTGAACTTTTTCTTTATTTTGGCTCAGAGCTGGGAGCCTCATTCAGCTCCAGTTGCCATCTGGAATTGTATTTGTCTCCAGGTGGTTTGTCATCTCCTAGTTTCTGTTTCAAATAAGATTGAAACTTAAACAGTTGTGCATGAATAACATCACATCACTAAGAGACTTTAGCAAGAGAAATGGGAGAGTGAGATAGAGGAAAAAAGTGAATTCTGGAAATCTTGAAAGAAGCTGTTATTCTGTAAGCTTTAGCAGAAGAAAAAAAAAGCTAGGATAGAAAAATGTAGTTGAAATGTAAACCATAAATTAAATTAGAAATTCTGGAAGAGTTTTTGCAGCAATATTCATCAGCTTATTGGAGAGAAAGAGTGTGTAAGTAATCTTAGAGAGAGCAACTTAAATATATGGTAATTGTCGAAAGTAACAGGAGAAAGTAAATACTAATTCAGGAAGTTTGTCTGGTGACTGAGAAGGACCAATAAAGAAGTTCAGAGTGCTGAGGTAGCCACACTCAAGATTGAATGTTGATTCTCTGTGAGAAGATGTGGGGAAGAAATCCTAAGAATACAGCTCTTACTAATTTCTCAACATTGGTGGGAAAAGTTTGAAAAAGTATGCTATAAAATGGGAGATAAAACCTAAAAGTTCACTCCAACAGTTTAAAAGTTAATGAGAAATAACGACATGTTAAACAAAGGCATCCTTGAAAGCCTGATTACAAAGAAATACAACTGTCTGAGTGAAATGGTTGGAAATGAGCAAATGGCCTCTGAAGTCTGGCAAATTGTTTTTTTTTTAAAGTTGAGTTCTGAATGGGTAGAGTAAGTTATTAAGGAGTGTAATAGGGAAAGTGCAACTAAAAAAAATGATTTGGTTAAAAAAAGGAAGAACTTAGGAAGCAGCTTGAAAGGGTATGGAATTCTTTGTTTCAGATAGTTGTCTTCTTTAGAGGTCAGAAAAGCAACACTATGTTTAAATAAAAATACCCAAATGCAAAATGGTTGGAGAGACTTTAGAGTATGTAACGTGTTTAAAGAGGAAAAATGAACCTGTCGTAGGCTTGCTTACATGGTGTATGGTGATCATTTCTTCTGTTATATGTGCTCATACATTTTGGATATTTCCTTTGTGCCTGTAAAGGTAGTGTCATCTACTCAGGAAATACTATCTCTCCGTATCTGAACAGGAGAAGCCAGTTTCTTTAAGAAAAAAGACTTAGAAATACTGTATTTGTCATGTGTGAAAAATTTGAGATGGTAATCACAGAAAGAGGCACAAGGAAGAAGTCCTGAATGATGAGGAAAACTGGGGAAAAAAATGAAGCTTAAATCATGGGGTTTGGAACTCGAATTTAAAGCAGCATCAACAAAAAAGGAAGTGAAGATTTTAGAAGTTTACAAAGAATTAACCAGAATTGTGGTTAAGCTGTGAAAAGCAGAATTAGATTTTATTTTTTTTCTAGCATGTTAACAGAAAGAAAAGGTGTGAAGTGCAGCTGTGAAGGAGGAATTTGGCTGGTAAGGTAGGAAAGGGAATCTTGGTATTTTTTCGATGTTGTCTTGCAGCAAAGCAGGAGAGTGTGTGGCACACTACAGGACTGAACAATAGTTGGAGAGCCCTGGGAAATTTAGAAAGCTGAATGTTGGCCATGTGGGCTGCCAAAGCAGACATCATGTTGACAGGCTATCTCAGCAGGGTCAGAAAAAGAGAAACATCTGGACATATGAAGGACAACAGAAAAGATTTTTTTTGTAGAAATGCTTCTAGTGTACAATGGAGAAGACATATTTCCACAAAATGAAATGTGGAAGCAGAGTCAAATCATCCATTAGAGGGAAAGCTCTGTAAAAGGAAAGGAAAGAGCAAAGGGAAAATTATTCTCTTGCAAAAGAAATACAGAAGAATGTTGGAATAAACATTGAGAGGATGGAAGATAAATGATAAAGGGGTAGAAATAACACACTCTTCAAAAGTGTGTTCTGTAAGCATTTCTGTAAATACAATAATATTTCTTAAAAATACCTGCACATGGTGAAAGGGAGTACCAAGGACAATGTAAAAGTATTGAAGGGCAGTACTAAAGCTCTTTATGGCCAGGTTTTCTGAGATATTGAAGTTGTTTGAACTGATCCTGGAAGGAGTTAGGGAATGATTATTATCATGGCTCAACTCATGATATGAAAGGGGGTGGGCGAGGAAGTGATTGATATATTCCAGAAATGACAGTAGCAGGCATAAAAATGGAAAAGATAAAATAAATGAGACAACAGTTTAGTCATTCCTTAATGAGATTAAATTAAAAGCAAATTATGCCTTGCAAATACTAATTCATATTAGGAGAGTAATGGTGACAGAAAGAACTGAAGAAAGTGGAGACAGAATGTGAGAGCAACTACAAAACTGAGAAAAAAGTTGATAAGTAATATGGAAAGAGAAAACCAGTGTAAAAATCCTAATGTTGCTCTGATTCTGCATCTGTCACTGTCCCATCCTTGTTTCTTCCTTATCAATCTGTTTTCCTTGTCCACTCTGATCTTTCTTGGCTGTAAGTTTGTTCACCTGCAAAAGAAAAGATGGCTAACTAGAACAGATTGAGTACTTCTAAGGCCTTAAGGAAAAGCCTTATTAAAATAAGTGTCTTTTTGTTTGAGACTTTAGTACTGAGTGGAAAAATAGAGACAGAATGCAACGAATGGGAAGAGAGTAAAAGGAATAACAAAGGGCTTTCCTGGCTACAGTACCATTCAGAAAACAGATGGAATCCAGATAATCAGTAAAAATGCAGGTAATGCACTCCTAGAGGTGCTATATTATTATTAGACATTACTATAATCCCAACAGTTGTTGGGATTTTTTTCTTCCTTAACCCACCAATAGGAAATGTTGATAATTTTGGTGGATCAAGTTTCAATTAGTTGGGCATCAGTCACTAAAAACTCCTTGATAATACTTCAGAAAACGAGGACCAGAGAGGATGACTGAATTGCAATCTTTAAACCAAAGTTTAATCTCTAAGTTTTAATCTCTAAACCAAAGTTTAACTTTCCTGTTTGCTTGGCATTAGAATAATCCTTTTATACTAACTTTTAGTTTTGCTGTATGTTTGAAGTTGTGATGCATGCTTAAGGACAAGCAGCGTAGGGGTATCAAATTGAAACTGCAGTGTGCTTCTCTGACCTTTACTTGTCTCATTAAATTTTGGCTTTATATCTAATATGATATGTGACATCTTGCTTTAATCTGAGCTTTTGCAATCTCTCCAAATGATTGGATCCATTATATTAAATCTATAAAATATGCATACATGTAACTGCATACAGTTCATAAATAATGTATTGTTTTAGGATTCTGCCAACAAACTAAATTCAGATTCGTGGAGACAGTATTTTACAACTACTCAGCTTCCTTCTGTAATTTTATTTAAGACTGTGCCTGTCTAACAACAGACATTGATTTGGATGAAAAAAAATTTCTGAGTCTTTTAATAGGGCTCATGACTTTAACGTATCTATAGCAAATAGCTTACATGTGCAGAGAGGGCAAGTATTGCTGACCAGGCTGTATTTGCATGATTTTTAACAGCATTTCTTTTGCTTTTGGAGTGCTGAGGTTAGAACTGCAAGAAGTAGTCTTTGAAGTTTTATCTTTCTGACACAAATGCTGGATTTCAAGTCTAACTTCATAGAAGTTTATAGCTTGGATTTTAAACTACACGACTGTGAAAACAAACAGCACTTTTTTATTCTTGTTTTTCTGGAAGTATTTATAAAGAATGCCCAATCTTCATCCTCAGGATGGATGCTCTTGGTTTTTGTTCTATTTCTCAGTAGTTTATTTTTATTCTAGCAATTCTGCTATTGCTGTGGACCTAATTTAGCACCTAGAGAGTCCTGTATTCTGTTGTTTATTCATCCTCAGAAGAATTGTGAAATTCTCATTACACAAGTTTTATTACTACTGATGCCATGTGAGCTTGGAAGAATGTAGCTTGACACATTTCAAGTTCAATTGGTAGGACTGGCAGGTAAAGGGAAAATGTAAGTTAGAATGTTTGGAAAGTTTTCATATAGATACTCTTGGGAATTCACAATAATGTTTTTATAATCACACCTTAGAAAATCGTAATAACTCCCTTTTTCTTTCTGCACTACTTTTTGCCATCTAATTGTAACCTTTCAATTTTGGGGCTGTGCAACATTTTTGGGCAAAGCCTACATCCTGTCATTAGATGCTTTGAAGAAGTTTGGCTTTGAATTAGAGTACGTGTTTATTTACTCTTAATAAAGTGTTGATTGGAATGACTTTTAAATGAGGGCTAACATTAAGAGAGAATAATATGCTAAATTATGTGGAACTTTTGAATTCCACCATCATCTGTATGTCAGGGAAGTAGGGCACTTTTTCAGGATCAGCCTCTGTTTTACGGGCTTGTAAATTAATCCCAATTTTTATTCTTTCATTATGATTCACTTGTTCTGTTAATCTAAAGCATTTGTGCTTTTTAGCATTCTAATGAACTCATAAGTTTGAGAATTTAGTTTTGAAAAATTATTCATTCTTGTTTATAAAAAAACTGTATGTGCTGAAGGCTTAGGAGTTTTTAAAATTTTTGCTACTTGTTATGTGAGTAATTAGCCAAACGTTGGATTTTTACTAAACATGTGGGTCTGCTGGGTCATGTCATGCTTAATCCAAAAATAATATGTAAAATTAAAAATTTATCTATGTAGAATATTTGCAGGCAGAACTGCATTTTATAAATAATATGAGCTGTAATCTTGTAAGTATATAACTAGCTTTATTGCAACTGATTCCATTCTATTTTAAAATTCGGTTTCTATGTATTTGTCAAGAATTACCCTTGGCTAAACAGTACTTACTGTATGTAACCTACAAAATCCATAACACAAGGGTCCATCAGTCATATAGCAATTTCCTCCTCACTTTCTTATCATCTGTGTATAAATGGACATATATCTAATGAATTTAATCTTTTCCTCACTTATGAAAATTTCTGGGTTAATTTCTGTGCTGTAGATTAGAGTGGGGCATAGCAGGAAGCAAGACTTGGCTCAGGAGCATGCCTCAGAATGTATTGAATATGCGTAACTGGGACAGAGATAAAGGAAAGGCTATCAGGGAGGTCACCCCAGGCATACTCTCAATTTTTTCATGTTGAGACAACTTTGCAGAAACTGTAATTTTTTTTGTGGAATCAATCATTCCATCAACTAGAAAAGTTCTCTCTTCTGCTTAGGTTGTGCTTAAAATTACTTATGCAACAAATAGCTTTCTCCAAAAACTGTTTGTGGACTAGCACTCCAAGAAAGTGCAAGTGAGTCCCCTAAACAACTTTTTCCTCCTACTTAGTGAAGTAGAGAACATTTAGCTCTGTATCTTTCTGTCGACCAAAAGGAAATAGGTCATTTGTTTTTGCTAAGAGAGGTAGGTTTTGTGCTTTCTGAACCATTTGGACCAGAATGTTAAATTCCTCAGAGTTAGTTTTGGCCTTACGCTTGATATTCCTTAAGCAGCTTCATTTTCATTCCTTACAGAGCTCTGCTCAGATGGGCTTGGTGGCCCCAGCAAACATGTGTTTCCAATATTTTCAGTAGTTTAATCCAGCTTTCAAGAAAATGTACAAAAAATATCTCTAACCCATTTTCTGTTTGGTATGGTTTAATAAACTTAGGGGTTTTAGCCTTACCCTCTCTCCAGAAGACAATCCTGAGGGGTGTGGTTTTTTCTATGCCAGCTCCCGCATGTTTCTGCCGTGCTGGTGTAGCATTCCGCAGTGTGGTCTTCTGTCAGCACCATGTTCTGTCCTGCAAGTGCACATACCTGCTTCTCAAACCTGTTCAGTGTGAAAGAAGATAAGCCAGACAAAAAGCTGGGTCTTACAGCTGAATTTTTCATATTTATACCTTACTAAAATTAAAATGCTGCTATCCAGTTAAGTGGACCTCTTAAAACAGCTCTACTCAGTTCTCTATGTGACCAGTCCTAATCAATGAGACATGTACTTGCTGAAGAAGTAACAAAACATGCCTCAGAGCTGACAAAAACCGTCCTTTAGGTTTGTCTTTCTGAAATACAGCAGTGGCTATTCCTTTGATGGCAAAGATGATCTGTTGATAGTGTCACAGTGGACAGTACCACATGCCAGTGTCATCAGTTTCCTCAGTTCTTATTCTCTCAAGTGCATTCTGTCATTCATGTGTGTTTCCAAATCAGTCTGTGTCAAACACAACAGTGATGTGGCCCTGCTTCTTACAGAGCAGACAGCCTTTCCTCATCAGAATTATAACATGCAGCTTGGGAATCTGGTATAATGCCTGAACTGATCAGTACAGATGCCAGAGAAATTTTGTAACATTTGAGAGCTGCCTAGATTTTTTGAAAATTGCCAGACCTTACACTCAGCTGTAGCTAAGATGATTTTCAAAGCCTTACTCTGAGCTACTTGGACAGTTCAAAACAAGCAACAAAACATTTTTATCCTAATGGGAAACTCTGCAAAAATGTAGGCAAATTTCCCCCCAGATTACAAAGCTGGGAACTTCTCAAGCTCTCTTTGTGCTTGTGAAGGAAGCCCATCCATTGTTTCTGTGGTTATGGGTCAGATGATGAAAGATGTAGCAGTGCACTGGAGGACCTGACTTTTCGAGGTTACTCATGGTGAGGCTTTTTTCTCTACACTGGGAGTGGCTATGTACAACTCTGTGTATATTCACAGACCTGGGAATATAATTTCAACAAATATGAGAATGGTCAGAAAATGAAGGTCTAAAGAGCAGTTTCCAGATTCTGCAATGCCAGGTCCCTAAATCGGTCCTCTCAAATATGAGGCAGTTTCAGTTACACCATTGTCAGTTTGACAACAGACTTTGTTATGAGACAGATGGTAACTCTTAAGCATTGCAAGACGAATGTCCTTATGTGCATCACTTTGGCATGGAATTGAGTGGTTACCTGCTGGTCCCATAGACTTGTCTGTTTGATGCCCCAAAATCATATCCACTTGTTTTTTCAGGTCTTGTCCCTGGCTGGCAACGTCAGTATGATTGTAGGAAGGCTGTCTTTAAAATAGATCACATCCAAAATCACTTCAGTAAAACAGCAAAAAGAGTTGTACCATCACATTCTTGCTAAATCTATTCAGATAGAACTTTGAAACTCTCTCTTCTTCAGTATGTTTGAGTGAGCTTCAGAGTACATATGCAGCCTCTATACATCCAAAATTGTAATTTATTTAAATGATTAGAAACTGTTTCCATATTCTGGAGTAATCAAACATCAGTCACCCACATGGAATCAGAAAGCACTACATAAATGGTAGCAGTTGGTTCTTCCTCAGTGTGCAATTCAGCTGCCTGCTGCTTGACTCAGCTTATATGCCTCTTTAGCTATGTTAACACCATGCTTTGGAGCTGTAAAATTTTTTTTCAGATTTTTCAAAAGCAACACTGGAATTTGAACTCTTGTCTCTAAGCTAATGTCCACCTGAATGAGTGGACTCAAACTTCATTGTTTATTGATGGTGTTCTTTCCTGAGCTAACACCACTTTTAACTTGTAAAACATGCTATATATGTCAGTGATATTAATTAGCACATTCCCTAATTTATGCTTACCCTGAAAATAAAGCTGTTTCTAGGTAATACAGTAATTAGTGCAGGCTGGGATTTCTCCTGAAGAAGCAAATGTCTGTAAGTATCAGTAAGCCCCAGGTGGGGGGACCTGGTTCCAAGGGTGTCATGATGTGAACCCTCCAACATTTTTGTATGCAGAACGACAGTGGGACTTTCTCAGAACCTTTTGCCCTGTAAAACTTTCCATGCAGCAGTGGGCTGATGGCTTGACTGACATTTATTTGACTTGTTCCCATTAGTTGACACTGGAAGGAGAATGAGCGCTTGATTTGGCAATCTCAGAAGAGAGGGTAAATCCCTGTGCTTCACTGATATTAATTTGGCGTGCCACTCAAGCCTTGGGAGCTCGGGAGCTGTTTTATCCTTAGCAGCTCAATAAGTTACATAACTACATCTTTAGCAATTAATTAATCTTAAGTGATGTGATACAGTGGGGAGTTAATTGCCCTGGAAATCTGAAATGCCAAGTTACAGGGGTTTCTTGCACGTCTCTGGAATGCTTCCTGTTGGAAGTATACTTTTATTCCCCCCTTTACACAAACACTGAAAATCTTGCTGTTAGCTAAAAGCTCTATGCAGGTTTTATAATGTACTATTCCTGCAGATCTTGTGCTTTGCTCAGAAAGTTTAAATATATTCGTATAAATTCCTTACACATTTATTAGATGTATCCACAGTTTTGTTGCTTAAAACTGTTCTTTTTTCTCCTTCAATGATTTGTGCTCGGTCAAAGTGAATGTATGTCTGACTTTCTACTTTTGATTGCTGCTAACTTGCATTGTAGACTTGTAATAAATTACTATACCTTTCTCTTTCTTATGTATATGATGGAGGTAATAGTGGTTTATCAGAATAGAAATTTAATATAGGAATTTACTTAGACTTTTTAACAGTGCACAGAGCTAAGGAGAGATTTGTTAGGAGGTACAGTAGTGCTTTTTTTAGGCCCCTGAGCATGATTTCAAAGGAACATGTAGGATTGTCAATCACATCAGCAGACTGTGTTTCAGTGGTTTTTGGAGTACCTAACATTATGTGCTACTTTGTTCAAAGAAAGGATATGGGATAATGCAATGTATTCCCAATAGGGAGGTCTTATCCTATGGCTACTGCATTAGCAGTTCACTTATACCCTGACCCATAAAAGTTGGCCTGTAGGTTATCGTGTTATTGAGATATATGTCTAGTCTTGGGGAAAAAAACCCCACAACTTTGTAAAATTTGGTCTCATTGATATGCATTGAGTTTCACAGTTTTATTTTTCTTGCTGCAAAATAGTATTTGGATGGATTTGGCCTGTTATCATCTCAAACAACTATAGTAGAAAATGTACCAGAATATTTACATCATGTTGCTGGGGTTCGATTCAAAATGGTCACAAGACCTGAAGGGGAAAAATATGTCTCTTGTATACTTTGAATTTGTTAAAGGACAAAAACATATGCAGCAGCTCCGCTTAGTTTCTTGTTATACTGTACACATAAAGTACTGGAAGTTGGCAGGTATTCACTTCAAGTGGCATGCTTGTGTTCTGCTTTAAATGGAGGTATTTTTCACTTGTAAGTGAAGGAAGGGTCCTTTATGTGCACTAGCTGGATTCTGCATCCTTTTCCCCGCTATGCACAGGATCAATCTTTCACTCTTCCTCCAGCATCACACATGTCACACTATCAGCACTAACTGAACAATTACTTAATTGTTCAACAAACAAAGTGTTTAATTTGTTTGCTTCTATACAGTTTTTTTTTTCCATTTTTTTTTAATGAGATGACGACTCTGATTTATCAAGGCATCTTTAGACTTTGCGGAATTGAATAGTATTTACTTATTAAGACATACTTTATATTACGTACCCATCTGTATAAGCAGAGTGAAGTTTAGATATCCTACTAAAGTGAAATGACTACACCCAATTATACTGAGTTTCTTCATAACATTACAGTCTGACAAATCAAGAAAATTATTTACTGTTGTTCTGTCAATGTGTAGCATTAATGTGTTGACATGCATTTGTAAACCCTAAGCATCTTTATTTTGTTGTCATTGTAGTGGTATAAGTGAGCTGTAGGATCAATTAAGTTGGTTACCTTTTAAAAATACAGCCTGAAATCAGTGATCTCATATTCTTAGTTTGCAAATAAAATAAACAGATTCTGTTTTTTAAAGACAACTTCTGAGAGCTCACTGGAACTCTTTAAGATTAGCTAGGATTTTCTGCCTTTTTCATGCATCTTATGTGGAATAAATTCTGCATGACTGTAGCTTAATTTCATAGTTTACAGTAGATGATTATTAAATGACAAGGAAACCTGTTGACATAAATGTTTAACATTGTTACTATTAATTGTTCAAGTTTTTAAAATACATGTACAAATAGAGACTAAAGAGGGTGTGATGGATGAAAAACGCTAACTTTTGTGTGGCCTCAGCAATTCTCATCTATGATCTCAAAATGGGTCAGCTTATTCTGTATCAGCTGCTGAATTGCTGCAACCTGCAGGCTGAAACAGTGAGAGAACATAGGTGCTGGTTTATTTTAATTTACCAGCTGTCAGCTGTGGTGGCTCAGAAGATACCTCATGAGCCAGTGAAGTGTTCCTGCAGCAAGAGCAAGGGTTGCTGGGAAAGAGATAGGTAGTCTGCTGGTTAGACACCACCAAACTCTCCTATGGAAATCTGTTCCTTCTCATAAGTCAGAGCTAGTCACCTCGATGAAAGCCCAGAGAATCGGCTTTTTCTCCCTAGCGGATACACATTACAGAAATTCATCTGGGTCATTCAGTGGTGTCCAGCTGTGTCTGTATGGGCCCCTGCACTGGTTTGAGAAGGAATTTGATCTCAGATTAGTGCATCCTCAGTTTATGAATATATCTAAAGGTAATTGCAAGGTAGTCCAAGATTCAGCATTAGTCTAATTAAAGGAACTGATCCACAAATTAATTTTGCTAATAGTTGTCACATGTGAAATGCAGATATCTTAATAATATGGTGACAGATATTACCTTTTAAAGTTGCTGGGAAAAGTTGCTAACTACTGCTGCTTATCACAAGCTGCCCTTCTCCCATCTTACAAATAATATAAAATGGTAACACATTATTAAGTCTTTGGGGATTGCCTATTTAAGTCACTGTGAAGTTTTTTCAGCTATTACTTTCAAGACTTTATTGAATGGAAATATACAAAATGGGAAGAAATTAACACTGCAGGAATACACCTATGTTACAATTATACCTTAACACTAAATTATCGTATCATTAATTGCAATTTTTAAATAGTTATGTGCTTTACAATACGTTAGAAGTCTTGTTTTTCTATGAAAGAAATTATACTCAAATAATTACTCTCAGATAAGCATTTGTCTGCTTATTTAGTTAGGTTCATAACCTTTTTGGTTTTTTTTATTGCAAGCTGGTCCATGGCCCTCTAAACTGGATAACTTACCAAATTTTGCCATCACTGTTGATGAAAGTATATCTACTTTTTAAATTCTTTGCAGTAACCCTGTAAGAAACTGCTTGCCTTGGTTTCCACTAAGCATGTTTTAGGATCCAGAGATCTAGCATGAGCCGAGACTGACAGGTCACAAATAAGAGCAAACTGGCAGGAGTCAAAGGAAAATTTTCTCTTTCTGCTACCCTATTGCTGGTATGGTTGGATAATGGCTTTAGGTATGACACATATAATTTTTTCAGAAGAACTAACATGATTTTAAAAACTGTAGCAATGACAGTTTTTAAATTTACATACATAATGTAAATTTGAGCTTTATGCTGGGAATGCTGCTGTGAAGTAGACCAAGTGTGATTTTCTGTGACAATCTAACTGTGTTAGAATTTTAGACTAGATGACTCAAAGCTGCCCTGCTAAAAATAAAGCAGGTTTGTGTTTTCAAATCTGAGCTGTATACACAAATTCAGAATATATATGCAAATAAAAAAGAAGCAGGCTTCTGTCTATGACAGATTTTTTAAAGGTATTTTATTTAACTCTGATATGCAGTTCAAAGATTTAAAGATGCTGAGAATTAAGATACTTATAAGAATAGTTAACTGTGACCTGGTCATAAGAAGATACATTTCTGAGACCCTTATGTCAATAGCTTAATATTTTTCTAGCAAATAAAAGAAGCTCTATGAAGCAATTGGTGAGGCAGCACAAGCTTGACATCCAGGTTTGCTTTTATTAAATACTGTGGGCAAGTTAAATTTTAACTTGAGGTCTAAAGATTATTAATTTAATTCCAAAGCAACTTCCCTTACAAAATGGAGAATGGCATGGCATGCTGTACTACCCATGTTGAGGTATAGTAGTTGAGTATGTTCCAAGTCAAGCAAGAAGTAATATGTGTGAGATTATTTATTTTTTAATTGCAACATGATGGAATGAATTGGCATTTTGGGTTCTCTGTTTTTCTTTCGTAATTTTTTATCTTGTAATTTTTCCTATCCATTCTTTGATACATTCTTTGATGAACTATTTTGTTAGTCATATCAAGATGAGTTTTAATTATTCTTTTTTAGAAGGCCTAGGAGGGGAAGAATTTGACCGTTGTGTGACCTGGGTTCTTGTTAGATTTTTCTCATTTAATTAGCATTATGAGAAATGTCTAGTTTTTAAGATGCTTTTAGACAGCTAAAAGCAAGCTTTTGACTATTAAAATATAAATCTGTTCCATCAAAGACACAAAAAAGACATAAATTTTTTTTCTAACTCATGTTCTGAGCTTCTCTCTGACCACCGACATTGAAGTTCTCTTTTATAATGTGTCTGGCTTAATAAGAAATGACCTTTTCCACTCTCCATGATCTCCTTTCTTGCTTTTTTTTTTTTTTTAAGCATACAAAACCCACCAAATATTCCCAGTTCTAAAGCTATAATTTAAAATTATATGGGTGAGACATCTAAAATAAAAAAGTTTTAAAACAAATCCCACCCTGTTCTGTTCTTTATAAGGCTTTTTTGATGGTTTAGCTTTGTAGTCTGGGGGCTTGAAATGGCTTCTGACACTAGACAAATTCTGTGCAATTTCCTCTTCACCCTGAGATCCCTGCAAGTGTTTGCTTTGGATTTGTTCTCTAATACAAGCTCACTGTACTTTTTAGGAGTATGTAATATTCCCTTGTTCTGATCTGAAGAAGCGAGCATCCCTTTTTCCAAGGGAGCCACTCCAGGTTATTGTCAGGACAACAGAAATACTCCTCCTCATATAATAGTGCGACCCAGAATGCAGCAGCACTATGTCATTACTAGAATGTTTTCTTTGTATTTTGGCAGTCTGCTTAGGGAAGAGCTGATGGCTCTTTGAATAGTACTTGGTATTTCATTAGTACAGAACTTGTCAGGTGCTGCTTGTTCTGTCAACAAGCAGCAGTCTCCACTGTCCTAATGGGAAGAGTACCTTATAAACAATTCCAAACTGGTCCTTTTTTGCTTTGGTTTTGGGGTATGCTTGGGAGTGTTGTGGCCAGACATAGGATCCAGCCTGTACTAAGTACTATAGAATTATGTTTGCAGTGTAGACATTAGCATCTCTTTCAAGGAGAGTGCTTTTTTTCTTTTTAATTCTAATGTATGTAGTGTACAAGTATAAAATACAATTTAGATGTAACGGAAAATTAAAAAGAAAAGCACTGGACGTTTCTGTATCTTTCTCATTGTATGATAGCTTTTCATTTATGAGGAATTGGCTTTAGAAACAGATTGAAGGACATCTCCAAAAAATGCCCATCTTGTGCCATTCTTTCAGCTATTTCACTTGGGTCTTCCACTAGGTTGGATTTGGATGTGAGCAAGCATTAATTTTAACAGAGTTCATGTTAGCATTGTAATCAGAGGAGTAATAAAAGAAGAGATGGAAACAACTTTTCCACAGTCATGTTCATTATTTGTTTGGCTCACAGCTCAGGGATCCAAATGCTGTTGCTGCTGTCCGTAGCAGTAATACCAAACTAAGTTTGCTAACTCTGTATTATGGGAATTGGCATCTTTGTTGCATGAGCTGTCTTGTACAGAGTCTTTCAGATCTCTGTTTTCTTCCTCCATGGTAGTTTGAATTCACATGAAACCCCAGGAGGTTATCAAATATTGCCAGTATGCTGACATGAAATAATTGTATGTTTCCTTTAAGTCAGTGCACAGAGCATTAAAGGCTTCTGAAGAATCTGAACATAAATGAAAGTCAATATATTTGGGCTGAATTTGGTCTAGAACTGATACCAATGGAAAGATGAAACCTTTGCTAGAAGTTAGTGCTTCAAATGTCACACTTTGTTAAAAATTATATGCAGCTTAAGATCTTCAGTCTTGGACAGAGCTTTTAAAAGTTGCTTTTTATTGACTACAACTCTGTGCTGTTACTCTGACATACAGATCTTACTTTTGAGACTTGAATGCTTGTTACTTCAACAATCATATACCTGGAAAGACCTAAGGCTTCAAATAATGCCTTCTGGTCCAGAATATGGCAGCTTAAGGTTCAGCTGAAGGCTTTAGTTCTAAACTGCAGTTTTGAACTCTATTACTCACTGAAACTGGTTACAGAGCATTGTGCTAAATATCAAAGATCACTGCTCTGCCTCTCCCATGATGGCTGTCCTCCACAGAAACAGGGTATTTCTGAAAATAACAACTGGATATAAATCTGGAAATAAGTAATCAAATTTAGAGACTGAAGGAAGTAATTTATAGATATGAACTCTAATGTATGCATCCTAACAGAGGCCAAATAAGTCAAGTCACTGTAAAGTAATATATTTTATGAAAGTTCTAGATAATTTTGGAACATGGCCTAGATTTTTTTCTGGTGATCAGCCCCTGGGAATTTTCTTGCAAGTGAAATTTGTGACCTCTGGTCTTCTGAACCGTCTATAAGCTTTCAGTGGTAACTGAAACCCAGGTAACTATTCAGTAGCTATTTATGATAACAGCCATTTTTATTTCATGCTTTCTATGGAGTAAAATAACTACAGATGCAAGAATAGAGCAAGATTAACATAGTAAAGAGTCCAGACAAGACTGAAAGGCAGCTAAGGGGGAAATGAAGATTTTCGGGTTTGGTTTGTTTAGGTTTTTTCATCTTTCAGTTGTTGTACCTTTAGAAATACTTAACTCTATGGTTGGCCTCAAAGGTAAAAATAGTTGTTCCTGAGGACGTGGTTAATCACTGGTAGAATGCTGTCAGGGAGTTTTATTTCATCTGCTTTCTCTCTGACCTTTTAGAGTCTCATTCCATACCTGTCTCTCAGTATATCAAGTTGCATGTGCACCAGTCAATTTTTCATGAAGGTGATTGTGGGACAGGAAGTACTATATGAGAAAAGTCAGCTTTTTCTGTAGAAATAACCTTTCTTTCAAACGCTTCCAATAACAACTTAGAGAGAAATAAAAGGGTTTACAATTGGGATTGATCTGCAATACTGCAAGATTTCTCGAAAATGTGCCTGGGCTCAGCATTCTCCTTGCTGACATTATCCGTGGTACTAGAGCATAATTATTGAAGCGTAGTAACAGCTTAACTTGCATGTGCTCATATGTTTAGGTTTCTTAGGTAATGAAACAAAACAAATGGATATTTTTGTTCAAATCTGTTGCTTTCTTCACTTTCAAGACTGTTGGTGTTTCTTTAATAGGAAATAAAACATCCTGCAAGCAAGAATAACAGCTTTTCAGTGTGTACCGACTTGCTGTCCTCAGTATAGTGTGTGTCTAAGTGTTGTAACAATTTAATATCTGTGATTGATCTTCATGGCATGTGGTGCATTACCTAGACACCATGTAGCTAAGGTGAGGAATCCTGCTAGGATACCTTTACTTCTGTTGGCAAACTCAGGCTTTTAATGCCTGTTCCAAGTTGTTTGGGTGTTGGGTTTTTTTGGTATATTTTTTTTTGTGTAAGTTGAAAACTCCATCTTCTGTATGACAGAATAATTTAGGGATCTATTAAACCTCTAATTCTAAAACAGTGATATACTGGTGATTATATGGGTAAAGTGGATTTGAGGCAATGCTTTTGAATTACAGCAAACAGCATCTGCAGAAACTCTTAAATTTCCACTGAGACAAATAAAAAGGAAAATTATTTTTCAGAACACAAAAATGTATTATATCAATAATTTAAGTACTTATTTTTATCTGAATAAATAGAAAATGTTTGATTTACAAATCTGTTTTGTAACAATAAATGAGTTGTTATGCACCTGCTATCACGTCTTCCATTGTTCCTGTGAATTTCAGGAAGTGTCATCTTGTTCTTCAGAAGAACATTGTTTGAGATTGTACTTCAGACAAAAATTCATAAACTGTAAAAATGCCATGCCAAAACACAAGCCACCTTGGGAACATAATGATTTAATTGCATTACTCCAGTCTTTCATGAGGGAAATAATGAGTCCTAGTCAGCTGATAGTACACTTTTGCTAGTGTAATATAATTAAATATAATGAATGTCAGTTTTGGAGCTTTGGGGTTTTTTTCTTAAAGAAGAGTTGAACCAGCATGGTAATGAAACTGAAATTAAGGAGAGATAAGTATTTAAATATCTCATTCTGAAAATGAACTGGAACATAAAATTTAAAATATCATCTAATAGCAATTAATGTTGAAGTTTTACTTCAAAAGTTCTTTTTTGACATTTTAGGTAGGTTTTTATGTATTTCAGTCTTTTTAATTTGGGCATTGCAAGAATAGAACTTCAAAGTTGGGAACTTAGAAAAGGACAAATATGGGGTTTAATTCTACAGCGTGCTGTAATCCCATTACTCCTCCCTCTGCATTTCTCAGGGTTTCCTAGCAGTAAAAAACATAGTGTTTCCCAACATGAATGTAAGAATCATGAATGTATTCACACTTGGAAATACCTGGTGTTGGTATTTACTAGAGGAAGACTGGTATCTATATGAATTTAAGAAACAAAATATAGAGAAGCCTAACCTTTTTCTTTGTCAGAAAATTAAGTTTCACTGGTACTTTGTGATGCTTTGCACTCTCAACTATGCCTTTGTCAGCAAATACTCTTTCTTTCCTATGAAACACCTGAAGATTTTCAAGAGCCAGCTTTTTAAGAGCCTTTACCAATTGAGCCAAATTTGACAGGATAAGAAAGAAATTGATAGAAGCATAAAGAAATGTTGGACGTGAGCCAACAATGTGCACTTGCAGCCCAGAAAGCCAACAGCATCCTGAGCTCCATCAAAAGCAGCATGGCCATCAGGTTGGGGGAGGTGGTCCTGCCCCTCTACTCTGCTCTCATGGACACTACCTGGATTGCTGCATCCAGAGGAGGGCCGTGAAGATGATCAGAGGGAGGAAGACCTCTCCTGTGAGGAAAGGCTGAGAGATTGGTTTGTTCAGGCTGTAAAAGAGAAGGCACCATGGAGACCTTATTGTGGCCTTTCAGTACTTAAAGGACGCTTTTAGAAGGACGGGGAGAAAATTTTTACTAGGGCTTGTAGTGATAGGACAAGGAGTAATGTTTTTAAACTGAAAGGTGGCAGATTTAGACTAGCTATAAGGAAGAAAATTTTTGTAGTGCTGGAGGTGGAATTCTGGGTGGTGGGTGCTCCATCCCAGGAAACATTTAAGGTCAAATTGGGTGGGGCTGTGAGCAACCTGATCTAGTTCAAGATGTCTCTGGCCACTGGAAGGGGGTTAGATTAGATGTCCTTTAAAGTTCCCTTCCAACCCAAACCATTCTGTAACTAGCAGTAATCAATGCAAGGATTACTGAAGTGGTTCATGCAGTCTCTGGGAACAGGAAACCCTAATTCAGAATGTCCTTTGCCATTTCTCAACACTGTAATTAGATGATCTGCAGCAAAACTAACTCTTGGATGTGCTCAGGTCTGTCTCTGATGAGGAGATGCATTTTCATCATAAGCAATCTTGACAAAAGTCTTGTCAAATGAAGATACCTTTCTGCACAATTAAATGAAATTAATTAATCCCAGTCTGCTATATTCCTGATCCACTTTCTTCTCTAATTTAAAACCAAGTGAGAAGAGAGGGTTTGTTAACAATGGGGAACAATATACAGTGGCTATTGGCATTCTGAGGAGCTTGAGTCAACTTCTAACAGTTACTGAGTGTCAGAAATTCTCTGGGCTCAGAGACTGAGGTACATGGTGAAGTGTACTGTAAGTACATTAGTTAGTACTGTAATTTAACATGAATCTAGCAGAGAGGCTGTAACCAAGGGAATATAAAAATTTCACTTTCATTAGGTTAGTATTACTGTCCAAGAGGTAAAAAATGAAACATTTTGCAATGTTTTCTTTTTTCAGTACTTTAAAAAATATCTTTACTGAAATGAATAAAGGTCTAAAGTCTCATGTTATCGTTAAATATTAAAGTTACATTTGGATTAAGGCAGATTAATTGTACTTTATTCAGATAAATTCAAATTCACTTCACAAGTCTGTGAACCACATTACAGTAGACTTGCTAGAATTAGTAAAAGTTGTGTTACAATTGTTTTGCATTCTTTATTTCAAAAGAAATTACAGAAGCATCTGAATATATGCTGTTAACTGCTTTTGAAGCAATATGCACTGTTTAGAATATTTAAATAACTAATGAATCCATTTATAATAAATCTTTCATATTTTGAAAGAGTATTCAAGATAAAGCTTGATAAAAGGGATAGGCTTTTGTGTTGTAATCTCATATTTCATCATGCTTTTTGGAACTTGCATGCTACAAAAAGGATGTTTTAAATTAAAAGTAGTGTTTGTGGTTGCTTGAAAGTCCTCAGAAAAAACTACTTGGATGTTAACAGAAATGGGATCCTGTTGGCATTTTCCATTTCATGCATGCTAAGTCAAAAGTGTAGTATCTAAATATGCTATAGGGAATTATTAAAATTATGCAGTTATTTCCTAGCCAAAACCTGAAATTATCTGCTAACTTTCTTGCTGTAATGTAGTGCTTAAAAATATGTACAATTTAACAGGAGTTAAAATCGTAGATGGTTTCCAACCTTTAAAATAATTCCCATTTGGTTGCAAATTCCATTGCAATTAGAAAAGGCCATAACAATTTTTAGTTTTATTTAAGACAGAGAAGAATAGATTTCATTTCCAGAAGTGCTGTGTATCAGCAACTCTGAAGTATTTTAAATTCTAGCCAGAAGCATAACTTAATTGATATTAATATTATTTGATATGGCAGCATTCTCAGGGCTGTCATTTTGCTTGTAATTTTCTCCTTGCTAGTAAAATTGTCTTATTTATTATTTTCACTTTATTCTTAATCAGTTTTGCTAATGTAATAAAAACATTGAAATGTTATTATATGATTAGCAATTTTCCACTATATTAATCCAGCATTACATTATACTGTGTGGTGACAATAATGATTTCTAATGTGGTAATGAGAGAGAGTTAATAACATGTCCCAGTATTTAATAGTTTCTTAATTGCAAGATGGAAAAATATTTTAAGTTACCATAATCAGCTGTATGAGTGGCAAGAATTGCAAAATAGGATCTGGAACATAAAAAATTTAAAGATATATTTTGAATGGAACACTGTCTCCATCACTATAAAGCCATTTTGATTTTATGCCTGTTTTCAGGAATCATGCAGTTATTTAAAGGATTTTTTTCCATATATCAAACTCAATATTAACATTCACAAATAGAGGAAGACTTGCAGATTTAACCCACTTTAACCAGTGTGCATTAAATGGGTGTGCAGTACGCTGTGTTTAATGAGGAAGGTGAAAAGTTTGTGGTATCCAGCTGGGAAGATGATTTAAAGTGATTAAGCCTCTCATAGCGTTGACACATTACACAGAAATAGCCACAGTACCAAACCAAGAGCTGCACGTTAGCAAGAATACAGATTCAGAGCCAGCATTACACAAGTACATAAATATTTTAAATTATTTCTCTAACTAACTACATTGAGTGGACTCTTACATTCAGTAAATCATTTAGTAAGTATTGGAGGTGCTTCAAAATGCAGAAGTTTGAAGTCCAAAGAGAGCTTCTGGCTTTCTTTGTGTGTATGTGCATGCATGGAGCAGGCAGGTTTTCCTGTGTTTGTATAGAACTGTTGCAAATACCTGATTTTAAAGTGTTTTTTAATTAGGCTTTGCAAGCTATTGAGAATTTTCTCTGTTTTTATTTAAAACATGCAAAATTTCACAAAAATATATTTCCTACTTAATTTTAAGAGTTTTATAGAAAACTCAAAAAACTGTTGGGAAAGAGTAAAAAAGAGGAAAATAATTATACTCAGTGGGGGAAACAAATGTATTTTCAGAGCTGAAGGTACAATAAACATGTATAAGGTAATGATACGATGGGTACTGGCAAGTATGTTGGCAGAAAATTTTATTACAACAGCATCGTGTTAAGTTTAAGATGGAAAACACACTATAAAAGTGGAAAATATGTAGCCCTATAGATAGTATTGTTATCAGTAATACAGCAACTACAGGGAAATTCAGCATTTGTCCAATGCTGGATGTTACGTTATTTCTAGAAATGAAGTTTCTTGAGAAAGTCCCTCCAATACAGTGGGTGTGGTATCGGAACAGCAGCAAAGTTATCCTATGAAAAGTAAAAATGCTATACTACAGCTTTTTTAGGTGCAAATTGTCCAGCAGGAAATGTGGGCTGTTTACCTTGTACCCTTTTCAAATCAACAATTTAGTTTATGAGGTAGTGTTAATGACATATTAAAAATTTCTTCTAATGGCTCCACTGGAGTGACTTGCATTTTATTACCCAATAAAACCAGTGAGTCTTCTATCGGGATTCTTATAACTGAAAATTTTGCATAATATAGCTGTCACTTGAAGCCAGTATTTATGGACATGAGTGCAGTCCTGTAATAACTAAAGGATAAGCTTTCACTAATTTTGCATCTGGTACAATTAAGGGATAGAATTAGATTCACTTTATGTAGCATGCTGTAAAACAGATTCTATGAATGAAGCTGAAATGTTTAGCCAGCTTTTATGACATGTTTAAATAGCATAAGGAATTGACATTTCAATACCCATCCCTCTAAACATGTATATTGTTCTCAGTGGTTAATTTAAATGTACTTCTTTGACTCAGTGATCTGCTTCTAGCAGAAGTTTTGTCTTCTCTTCATTTTTTTCTGTGTAAAACTCATTGAAAACTTGCTCATATTTCAAATTTTCTTTTCAAAAAGAAACAAATATAAACAAATAAAAACATTGCAAATGACAGCATTGCTTTCATCACTCTTGTGTATTAACTGGTTTTTAACCCCCAAATTTCTACCAGCTTGTCACTGCATTTTATCAAAAGAAGAAGTTTTTCATACCTGCTTCAGTTTTGTTTTTTTAAGTGGTAAACTGCAGTTCTACATTGAAGGAAATATTTCATGTTATGGTTGGAATTCTATGGTGAGATCAGACAATCTGCAATCATAGACCAACTGTAGTTTTCCTCTCTCAAATGAATAATAGTATTGGTATAGTGGCACCTGTAAGTCCCTTCTCCTTATAACATCTACTTTCTATAATGTATTATCCGGGTTACTGAAAACCCCATTAAAATACTCCGTTTCCTCATGTTTTACATTATTTCAGGGCCGACGTTAGATGAAAAGCCTTAAAGCAACAGCACTAATGAGATTTGATGTTTAGAGGCTACACTGACTGTTAGTTACGGTGTTACAAAAGTTGAGAGCATTACTTTTGCTACTTACAGTGGCATGTTTCAATAATGCATATTTGCTTCTGCTGTACAGCTTTCTTTTTGCCCATCTATATAGCTAAATATGACTCTCATGGTGTTTAATGCCTAGTTACTAAACCGGCAGTCAGAAGCTCTAACAGAAAGAGATGAGTTATCTCTAACAGAGTAAATGCTTATGAAGGTGCACTGCAAAAGCATTAGCTGCCTAATCATATGGGTTTGTGCTTGTCCCTTGCCACCCTTTTCAGATGTTCCTTTGTTGTGACAGATTACATATGGAATGCTATTCGTAACTTTAATTTATCTTTAACATAACTACTGGTGAATTTTTGTTGTTTTCCTTCATAGGTATTTATTTTCCGTTTCCAGATAAAAAAAATTGCAATACTTTTCTTTTGGATATTAGGGGGAAAAGTTAATTTGTGAAAATCTATACACAATTAAACAAAGATATATTGACAAAGTTTTATAATGGCATACATAACTTTCACCTTAATTTTTGCCATCTGCGTCAGTAAGTGACAACTGCAGATTCTTGGATGATCCTGCAGCAGTCTTCTTTTTCTTTTTTGGTGGTTGGATTGTTCTTCTGCACTGTGATATTGTTACATGTGGGTGGACACCTCTTCTCAGATCTCATGGATAAGAAATGAGGACGTTTAAAAATAGGTGGTTTTCCCCTTGTGTCAAAGAGCGATGTTTGAAACTCAACATCCTAATGTATGGTTAAGAATACTTTATTATTTGTCTGAAAATTTTTCAGATACTCATGCATCTCCTTTTCTCTCTGTAGGTACCTAAACATTAGCTTGTAAATTAAATTGATTTTCCTGGAAAAGGAGTCTTTTCTGTTGCTGTATCAGTATTTCTCTTCTTGCCTACTTGTTTCCAGTGTTTTTTCCTGTTTGTCAAAAAAACCCAAACAATCCAATGAACCTCAAACAATCCCCAAAGCAGCTTTTATATAAGTATTTCTCAAGCAACTTTGACTACTTCATTGCTCAGGCCTGCTTTGTTGGTTTGATGGTTCTACATTTGCCTATGCTTTATATTTCTCGTGTCGTACAGTATTTGGGTTTTTTTCTTTAGGGTGATCATGTGTATTAACAAGCAGGCCATCTGCTCCCTCAAAATTTTCTTCCCAGTCTGGTATCTAATTCTTGAAGAAAACTTCGTATTTATCCCTTTTCATGTAATTTATTAGAAAGATCATCTTCTCAGTTCTTTGTATTGTGGTGTTTTGGGAATGGATGGTGAAAAAGGGAGTAGCCTCAAGTTACTAAAGCTATAAGAAGTGTCTATTTAGTTTTTCTCAACTGCAGTATTTGCATCAAAATGTTCTTGGCTTGTCTTTTAGAGTACCTATGACCTCACCTGGCTCTTGATTTTTTTTAAATTTTGCATTGTTGCCAGTAACAGAGGAATGTCCCCAGCTGTCCTATTTACTTCTAAAGGTTCACATATAGTTTCATTCTGTGAATTAATCTCTGAACTGCCTCAGGACCCTTGAGAGAACTGAACTAAAATTGTCTTTTGACAGAGACTGTTTCCTACTTTACGTCATTTATTTCTGATTGTTCTCTTCTGGGTTTTGTGTATTGCATTTGTGATGTACTCTACACAGCTGGTGGTCATTTGTCTTCTCATCTATATTGATCTCCATGGCTGTGTCAAACAGCTTTCAGTCTGTTCCACCACAGCCAAAAGGGGAACAAAATGCTTGCTATAGCTATGTTCGTTTGTTCTGGGATGAAAAATAACGTCATACTTTAGGCAGTAAACTGCATCGATTATAGAATTCTTATATTTTCTGTTAATGGTCTGCATTAATAAAAGAAATATCAAACCTGATGGTTCTAATAGTCAATTGCTACCCTTTAAATTACAGGTATGTAATCTTTCCTTTGGACAAATCCATGCAGCCATCAGAACAATAGCAGTGTGCAAATTACGGCTTTTGCAGGAAATCAAGCAGGGAGTATGCAAGTCTCTGTTGTTTCTTCCTATATCCATCTTTGCAATAACAATGTCTCTGCTCGTTTTCACAATCCTTAATTGTCATTCAGAGTATCCCATTTGAGTTCAATTATACGCTCTTAAGGGGAAGGAACCCTGTTAATGTTTATCTGCAAAGCACTGTGTTCATTTATAGCACTCTGTAAGTAGTGATCAATTTTCTTTTATACTATGCATTCTGGTTTGTACTAAATCCATTTTAGCAGGCAGTAATTTTTCAACACCAATCTTTCTCAGTGTGTGTTATTGGTAGTTCAGTAAAAAGCTACAACAGTGGCATGCAGTTTTTACTTTCTTTTTATCAATTTTGTTTCTTAACTAACATTTTCAGAAGTAGTAAAATTACATATTATTTAAGAACATTGCATACAGGTCAGGGTAAATCTTATTTCTTCTATTTTTCCGAGACCCGTGCTTTTCATGTGCCAATTAAGAAAAAAACTCAGTAGGGATATCTGTTTATGCATGCAGAAAAGCTGTCTTATTTTCTTCTAAGAGGGCCATATTCCAGATCAGTGATTAAATGCATTGTATTTAATGTCTTCATTTTGCTTTTAAGCACTTTTGTCTTAAACATTAGAAATACAGAGAATGACTGATAAGAACTGTCTTATTCATATAAACAATAGAGAAGGAACTAAAGTAAGCTTAAGATCATGTTTCTCCCTTAACTTTTCACTGAATATTAAAATGTGAAGAATAGGAAGCCCACAGGGCTACTAAAAGAGACACTGTGGTTTTAACACTGTGCATTTGCCAGAACAGGAGCTAGTTCTGAAGATTATTAAAATAGAAATGTTTTTACAGTATTAATTCTGTTTATGTTTACCTGATGTCACAGAAAATTGTTCAAATGCAGTTTTATTGGACTTGCTGATTTAAGTTCTTAAACTGACTGAAAAACGAATTTAGATTGGCCATAGCTGGAAGCCAAATTGACTTGGTCACTTTTTTGAGTGGTTTTGTGACTTTTACAAAGACTACTGACCACTTGTTTTGGAGTTTTTAATAATAATTTTTGATTATTTTTGTAATTTAAAAGAATAACACGCAGTGGCATACCCCAGAAATCTTCATATGGGACATGTTTGCTAGATTGCACTTAGGACATGTGTAAGGAAAAGGTGTGAGGAGTCATGGAGATGCACATTTCCACCCAGCAGGTAGCTGACAAACAGGCAGAGCCTGATGGTTGGCACTTCCTGGCTTCCCTTTGCTTTTCCTCGTAGTCTTTGCAGATTCTTCCTGAAGTACCATTTTTACATATCTGGGGGTTTTTATTTGTTTGGTTGGTCTTTTAGCCTCCATGCAAGTGTACAAGGGCATTTCTGCTATTTAACTCTTCTTCCTTTCTTTATTTTTGACTACTGTCTTCTGAATCATTTAGGTGTCTGTAGAACTGAATAAATAACTGAAGTTTTATTTGGGATTGTAGATATATTTTGAGTATGAAATGATTCTTGCATGCCCCTATATCCCCAACTCTAACAGTAAAGCTGGAAGAACCTGAATCTATTTAAATGAGAATTGAATTTTGTGATCCCAGTTCTTTAAATCCTCTATCCTGCTGTCTAATGGGAGACTGATACAGCCAATTTCAGTTGTGTCAGGGAGTATCATTGGTTATAAGTGCAGGAACTTTTCATGAAAGATTTCGCATTCACTTCTTCTTAAATGGTCACACAGAAACACTCGGAGCTGCTGAGTGAGCACTGTGCTTTTAGTGTTGACATTCAGTATTTTATCTCTAATCAATGTCAATAGATGTTGGAGTTACCTAATACTGTTGAACATGGCAGCCAGTATATTCAATACCAATCTCCAGTTATTTAGGCATGTAGACTTGAAAATTTTTATGAGTTTTGATTCACACTGAAGAAATCCTGACAGAAGCTATTTCTAGTAAAACAAAACATTTTTAAAAGTTAAGTTGCTTCCTTCTTTTAGGATTGAAAATGTGGCTACAAAGAATTGTTACAGAGATGAAAGATTGCTAGACAGAGGAACTGACAGTTTCTAAATGTTCGTTGTCAAAAAAAGACATTTCTGGTGTTATCAATTCAAGTGAAATATAGTTGTTCCATGGCTTCCTAACAGTTAAATATAACTCTTTTTCCCCAAGGTCATTTGTTTGGTTGGTTTTTTGTTGTTTTTTATTTTTCTTGACTTGAGCGGTGTTTTGGCTTTAGCTGTTATATATTTGCTTTTATGACATATTTCCATCCAGGATGTTACCAAATGAAGTATTTGGCAGAATTACTCCTCTGATTTAGAAAAAAGTAAATTAAGCATCATCTGTAACTAGAGTATCCACGTGTTCTTCATGGAAAAATACGTTGTGGTAAATACCTCAGCATTTTTTGAAATGTTTTATTTAAGTTTTAAATTCAGAAACAGTATGTATGGAGTTGTCACAACAGTCATTTCAGAAACTGCTTGGTTACTTGTAGTTTATGGAAGTGTGATAAGGAGGGAAGGAGAATTTTTTGTGTTGCATTTTCATTTTGTAAGATCAGAGGCTAGTGAAAACTTACTAGAAGGGTATTGTGATAAAGTAGTACCTTCAGATTTTTACTTAACTTTGTAGTAGTCCGTTTACAGTGTTTGAAGTAGGATGACTTTTAAAATCCAATAAAGAACATATGTTTAATGCCAGCATAGGTCAAATGTGTAAGAAAATCCTGCTATTTCAAAATAATTACAATACAATTTTGTGCATTGTGTGGACAGCTGCTGTTTGCAAGAGAGGAAATTTAGTGATAACAGTTTAAAACTGCCAAATGAGAAGGCGAGATAACTCCACAAACTGCTACATTTGAATGCACTTCAGTAGAAAACCGTTTTAAATTGAGATCTGTAGATATTTGTTTTCTTGTGCATGCAAAACATTTGGTAATAACTGATAGTTACTATTCTATGCCATAAATTGTTTGATACTTCCTTACTACAGTTCTACACTTAATGGATAACTTGATAATCTGTTCAAAATAAAAAAATAAAACCTCAAGCGATGTTGGTTTTAAATGCTTACTCAGTAGTATGTTTAATTGCTTGTTGCCATGAAATCAATTGTGCTGAAGTGATGATATGCCATAGTTGTTAGCGCACTGAAGATGCTTTGGAGTGAAATAGATGAAATAAAATACACATACAGTGATCTTTAGATGCTGGAGTCAAGAAGAGGTGACATAACTTGTTCTAAATGTTTCAATTTTTGCAGGTTTGCATTTGAAAATTAGTATCTCTTAACTGTAGCTTATTCCTCTGGGATTTTATCTTTAATTGCAGAAATCAATCTAAATGCAGGCATTTAAAAAATCCTAATAGAAATTTTGGAATTTGGTGTTTTGGGGAAGTTGATAATTTCGGGGTGGGTTGGGGCTGGGAGCTGGAAGTTCGTTGGGTTTGGTTTCTTCCATTATAATTTTCCCTTATTCCCAAGGTATGTAAATTAAAAAGTTTCTAAGGTAAAAAAGTAAAGCCTACAGTACTTTTAGTGACCCCAGTCACAGTTACTTAAACATTAGGTTAGTATGAGCACTTACAATTAATTTGGCTTCTGGAGGCTTTGTAAGTTTTGTGATCCTGTCATTTTCTGTAAACATCAAAGACATCATGTGAGACACAGACGATGTACAACTTGCTGTTCATTTTGGAAATATTCATTACTTTAAATTTTCTGGTTAATTTTGCTTAAAGAAAGAGAACTTAACATGATATTGAAGTGTAAACCTTGTAATTGCCTGAAGGTGAAATTTCATTATGGGACAAAATACACTTAATCTGGGGTTTCTTAAAGGTGGTTGCACACCTGTGGAGGCTGTAATAATGAATGCTCAATTGTGTAGATCTTTGGTGCAGTATTATTTCATTGCAGCTGCAAATATGAGGTATGAAGTTATCTTTCTCTTTGAAAGTAAGATCTGAAATTGTCTAAATACCACTGCCTTTTATGTGTTGTACCTCCCTTCACAAATTTGCCAGCTTCATCTTAAAACTTACCTGATTTGTTTTCTACCCTCCTCTGCTTTTTCTAAAAAGCTATTCCAAAGTAAATAATATTGTAATGTGTGTCCTGTGTGTTTCCTGGCTAATTTGCTTCCATGCATGTGAAAAGATTCTCCTTCAAGTAGCCATTTTGGTGTTTGCATAGGATTGCACCAATTCTGAGGTTGGTTCTCAAAGCAGGAGCAGCTCAAGCAAGTTGTTGTGTACTAACAGATTTTGCATGGTTCCAAGGATGGAGTCTTCATAGCCTCTCTGAGAAACCTGTGACAGCTTTCAACCACACTCACAGTAAAAAAGTGTTTTTGTTATGCTTAAATAGAATTTCTTGTATGTCAGTTTGTGCCCATTGCCTCTCACCCTGTCATTTTGCAGGCACCATTGTGAAGAGCTTGGCTCTGTCTTCCTTGCTTCCTCCCATAATCTATTTATACATCTTGGTAAGACCTCCACTGAACCTTCTCCTGGCTTAAAAGTCCCAATTCACTCAGCCATTACCCATGACAGATGTGCCAATCCACTGGTCACCTTAGTGGGCTTTCACTGGGCTCATTCTGGTGTGTCCTGCTGAGTGGAGGGGAGCAATCACTGCCCTTGCCCTGTGGCAGCATCCTTCCTAAAGCAGACATGGGATGCTGCTCGTAGCCTTTCTTGTAAGGGGGCATTGCTGCATCATGTGTGGCTTTTCATAGGATCTTCATGTGGTTTTTTTGCAAAGCAGCTTTCTACCCAACCTGTCCTGGTGGGGTTATTTCTCCCCAGGTACAGAACTTTCCAGTTACTGATTTTGAAATTCATAAAATTGATGCCGGCCCATTTTCCCACCTATTGGAGTTTCCCACAACCATCTGGTCTATCAGCCACTCCTTGCAGCTCTGTATTGTCTGCAAGTGTGCTGAGGGTGCACTGCAGCTCATTCAGGTCATTAGTGAAGATGGGTGTCCTCAGTATCAGTCCCAGGGTGCACCTCCAGTGACTGGTCTCCAGCTGGATTTACTGGGCTGATTGCAACCCTTGGAGCCCACAGGTTCCGATAGTTTTCAGTCCACTTCACAGTCCATTTATATAGGGCATACTTCTTCATTTGAGAGTCTTACGAGAGAAGCTGTCAAAAACCTTGCTGAAGTCAAGATAAGCAACACCCCTTGCACTCCCTTCAGCCACTGACCTAGTAGTCTCACTGTAGAAAGATGTATAATCTAAAGTATAAAATCTTTGTCATCCTTTTTCTATTAAGCTACACAAAGCTAAATTATTTTAGGATCCATTTATGCCTTCTTCATTCTTATCTTCCCGTTCTGTTCAATTTTTATTTTTCTGTTCTGAAAACAATGACCAGACTGGTTCTGGTTGTGGTCGTGACAAGGATGCTTACAATGGACTTAATGTTTCACTCTCTATTTTAGAAATGCCCCCTGGGGTTTTTTTTTGGTTTTTGCTTGTTTTAATTTTAATTTCAAAAATACTGTCTTTTAAGGCATCTTAGGTTGTCTGAGGTCATGGTCAATTATTATGTCCACATCTTTCTCCAAAAAATAAACGTATATGCTTTCTGGGCATTTAATGAGTGAGCTTGCATTTCATGGGAAGGCATTACATACCATTTCTATTTTCACAGTTCAGTAGGTCTCTAAGTCAGTTCATTCCTCTGGAAGGCATTCTGATTTTCTTCTTTATTGAGCTTCTTGGTAAGCAAATCTCATTTACACTGTTCTAGGGTGTCTTTCATTAATGTTTTGTAATATCTGTTGTAGGGCTGATCCTGGAGGAGCTCCAGCATTAACTTGCTTGAAGCCTCGTGGTCCTTATTTCAGCATAACCCATTGCCAGGCACCACTGCGTACTGCTTCCTGAAATTTGTGTACTACCAAGTTTCCATTTCTGCAGCTTCATTAATACTTCCCTCTACAGCATTAAATCAAATACTTCAGTCAAGTCCAGATATATTAAATATTAGAGGCAAATGTCGTATTTGTCTGGCATAATCTACCCTTAGGAAGTCCATGCAACGTTTTTCTCCCTTTTACTTCCATATGTTTCACTCAGCTATTTGAAAAGAGTGCCTGTAGTCTTGCACAATGTTGAGGTCACATTGCACTTCTTCGGTTATCTATCTCATGTTTTCCCTTTTCTTAAGTGTACAAGCTATTTCTTGTTCCCCATATTTGCAGTACATGATGTATCAGTAGTCAATCTATTCTATCCTATAATTGTTTTTAGATGCCAATTAGCACCTGTGGGCAAAGAGCTGTAAGTCTCTGAAGCAGACATTTTCTGTAAAAAATGATACTTGAGGTACCTGAACATGTTTTCAGTAGCTGTAATGAAAATTGTTTGTGCATGTTTTTCATATTCTTACTTCATCAACCATGTAAATATGTAGTAGGTTTAATTAAATGACAGATTGATAGTTTTCCTTATTAGAACTCTGCTATTTTTCAAGTTTTTGATCTGGAACATAATTCTTACCCTGCAAAGGATGCCATTTATCTGTTTTGGAACTAAACATTTCCAGAGCTTTCCTAAGTGCACAGGTAAAAACTTGGTAGTGTGTGGTGTAAAATCTTCACTGGTTTACTTAAGAATTAGTTTTCTAATTTTTTTAAATTATGGTTAAAGTTAAATAAATTATCTCAGGAAATACTCCTGGCTTTTGAGAGTTTGGCGTGGTGGTCAGGAAGTTGGTGGGAGCACATGAATGTGGTTTTTATTTTAGAATGTTCATTATAAAGCTACCACCTGAAATTTTGTGCCTTCTTGCCCAAAATGCTCAAATTGTTGCGCTGCGGTGTTGGAACACAGGCAGAAAACAAGGCATGTGAAGTGTAGGTGAAAACTAGCAGGAAAGCAAAATGTAGGCAGCTGTTGGGCACAGTATAATGAACAAATATTATGTAAATACATTCCCATGGAGTGGTTGCTGCTTTTCTGGGATCTGCCCTGGAAGTCCTTGTTGGAGTTGGCATGAGAAAGGCACATTGGAGTCTGCAGCAAAGGTGGGAGTGAGATGGGGTGAGTGGTGGGGAGCTGCTGCCAATCCCTCCATGCGCGCACAGACCTCAGCATCTGATTCTGTTCAGACAACTGCTCCATGAATATGAGCAGGAGCATCACTGTGCCTTGCAAAGTATTTCAGAGACATCTAACTCAGTCCTTTGTACCCTCATGATGCTTTTGCCCTATTCGAGGGGCAGTCTGCCCATTTTGCTTAATGAAAAGGGTCTCATTTCCTTAGGTGTGTTCAGCAATGGGTAAAGCTATCTCCCATTTCCTTTGGTGCCTTCTGTTGGAATATCAGTTATCATTTTATCACTTTTTACATTAGTAATCATGCATGGTACAAATGCTTAACTAGAATAAATATATGTAGCTCATTTTTACTCTCCCATGTAGTCCCAATCAAGAGCTAATTAAGCACATGGGGATGACAGGGCTTTTGTGCATAAGAGATCCCTAGACTTTGCTTTCTAGCAGGAGGATATTGAAAAATAAGTACATGAAACATTTTTTTTTTCCCCTGGGAATTTTTTGTTTATTCATTTGCTTAAATATTTATGATATTGTGATTCTATTTATATCTTAAGTCAGACAAAGACACTGAAGAGAGTATTTCTGAATGCTCATTCACATTATAAATTCCACAAAGAAAGATTTAAGGAAGAATTATTTTGTGAACTTTGTGACAGCATGTTTAACTAGTGTTTTCAAATTTTAAAAGTAACAATTTTAAAATTCAAAACTTCAATTTTTAAAATTACTTCGATGTCAACTATGTTTAATATTTACATTCATCTCCTGAAAACAAACTGCTTGCATTATTTGAGAGTACATTTTATATAAATTCTATTTATATTTTCCTAATCTGTTAAACTACTTATAGCAGGTTAATTAGGTATTTTGGCAACCCCAATGGATTTAAGGTCAACTTTTGTCTCATTTTTTTCTTGTTTACGATGACACTTCCTGTCACCATCATAATAATGATTCTGTAATCAACAGGTTTGTAACAATATATTTAGAAATTAGTATTTTTTTTTAAATATCACTTTATGATTTACAATCAAAATAATTGCTTGAAATCTGTTAAATATTGAAGACATAGGAAAGGTGAAATTAACGTAAGTTATGAATATTGATCATCACAGACGGAGTTCATTTTACACCAAATAATTACTAGACCAATAATAAAAATAAGGTCTAAACTCCAACTTGCTTTTTATGCAACTTGGGATCTTTGGGGGATTTTGAAAGCTGTAAGTAGCCCTTATATGTAAATTTTTACTTTTTTCGATGGATAGTCCACTGAAATTTTAATTTTTCCTATCATTACTAAGGTAGAATGATTATTTAAGATCGGACTCTCATGCTGTGACTGTATGCAAAAAAAGCCATTTTCCAGTAAAATGTTCAACACCAAGTCAGTTGGCCATTAATATATATTTAAACTGAATGCTTTCAGCCAGATCAAAAGCAGGTGATAGTAAAACGTATATCAGTGTCAAAATATTACTGATTATATATCTTAGCAGCTTGCTGATCTGGATGCATTACTTTTATAATTCTCTGCAGTACTGCATTTACAGTAGTAATATATTTTATTTTGATCTTTCTAATGAATCATACGACACCTTTTGGAAAAGTGAGTGCTGGAATACTTCCATCTAGGAGTCTTTGCCAAATGTAGTATTATTATTATAAAGTAGGTGTAACTTCCTTTGCCAATCATATGAGCTATGATAGCAGAATGGAATGCCAAGTGCTGGCAGCTGTTTGTTCTTTTATTCACTGTCTTTGATATTCCTTGCTTAGTCATTAGTATTTCCACAAACATTTAGCAGGTTAATGTGTCAGCTCCATATCAGCTATGAAAGTATTTCTGGCAGTCTTTCAAAGAAACTTTTCTTTTGTGGCTGAAACAATCCAGTCTTCTGTTCAGTGTGTTAAAAATAACTTGAGTTTAGATTATACAAACTGTAGCCGTAAAATTGAACATGAGTATCACAGTTTTTATGAAGTATTTAGAAATCTATTAGGTACAATTTATTGTGAAAATTTAAATTTAGGAAATCTAATCTTTAATTAATTTTGTGTCTACAACATTATGACAACTAAATCTATTCAGTCTTCTCTTCATATGGTAAACCACTGCAGCCTCTTCCCCCCTTACTACCACTTGTACTTCTTCCTCAAGACCGTATTCTTATTGTGTGTTGTACTGGTCATTTGTTCCTCAGAGCTGCAAAAGCACCAACTGAATATATTGTCCTTTTTTTCCCATCGTATGATTTTTTCCTATTCTTTAGTTACAAGTTGTGTTTTCTTAACATGTTCAAAGTTCATAGAATCACAGGTTATCCTGAATTACGTGTATCATCAAAATCCACCTCCTGGCCCTGCACAGGACACCCCAAGAGTCACACCATGTGCCTGAGAGCATTGTCCAAACACTTCTTGAACTCTGTCAGGCTGGTGCTGTGACCCTTGGGAGCATATTCCAGTGCCTGACCACCTTCTGGGTGAAGAACCTAAACCTACCCTGACACAACTTCAGGCTGTTCCCTCAGTCCTGTCTCTGGTCACCACAGAGAAGAGATCAGTGTCTGCCCCTGCTCTTCACCCCATAAGGAAGTTGTAACTGCAATGGGATGTCCCCTCAGTCTCCTCCAGGCTGAAGAGACCAGGTGACCTCAGCTGTTGCTCATACAGCTTCCTCTCAAGGCCCTTCACTGTCTTTGTAGCCCTTCTTTGGACACTTTCTAATATCATTAACTTGAGCTATTGCTTCAAAATAGCTTAGAGTTAAGAGAAAATGTTTCCTCTTCAGCTTTTCTCTGTATGACTCTCAAAGAGTTAAGCTGTTCAGAATAAGCCAACAGAAGTAGTTCCCAGCAGTTAGCATGACTGTCCCCATTTAGAGCTCTTCTCTGCTGTGAATCAATAGCTCAGGATCTGAAGCATACAGTTTTCTGTCTTAGAGTTGGAAAGTGCAGGATATTATCAAAGCATCTTCCCATTTGCCTGCAGACTCTGCACTCTGTATTGGAAAGAGTTCATTGTCAGTGTGATGAACATGCATAACTTCCATTAACATTAATGGGAGTTATGCCTGAATGTCAAGAGAAGAATAACTTCTCAATGTAGTAAAGGAATTAATTGAGCTGTGTTTGGTTCGTTGGTTACTGAAATGTGATCATTAGACTCAAAGGAAAAAAAACCTATTAGGATGATAGACTATTTTACTTTGCACTGTGCTCAAACCTCTTGATTTGCCAAGGCAGAACTATTAGAAGATCAGTTAAATTTGGGTACTTGCTGTACAGTTATGGTGAATGTATAGCATGACAAAAGTAGTAAAATTTTGATACTGGTTCTGTGAGATGTAAAAGGAGCATATTTTATTTGTTCAATTAAATAAGCTGAAATGAGACCTTTTTTAAAGGTTGCTTATAAAGAAAAATCTGACTTTTTTCTCCCAACCATTTTGACATCTAACATGCTTATAGTAACCTCATGAAGAATTACTCACAGAAATAGTTCAAAAACTTTAATTAAGAGAACCACTGAGGTATGTACTCAAACCCCTTCTGCTGCTCCATTTGGTGTTAATACTATTGTGCTTGGTTTTTTTCTATTCTGTATGTATGGACTCAGATAGCTATGGTTGGAGTTCTTGTTTTCTTGTTTGTCTCTGTATTAAGCCCCACTATCAAACACAAACTAATCCAGTTATTTTGGCTGTTCTGGAAATTTTGTAACCTGTTCTCTCTGCCATGCATCTGTTATTTCAAATAATGTCTGAAAATAAATATGAATGCCATCATGAGTGCAGCTGTCATGATCTGAAATGAAAAATGGATTTGTAGATAGACTGGCTTTAAATTTTTTTCTTTTCACATTAGGTAGTACCATCCTGCAATTTGTGTAGAAGAAAAACAGTACATTCCGTTAGTGTTCATGTACAAGGTTTCACTGGGAGATCCAGATCAAGCTGCATATTTGGAATCATACAATCATTAAGGTTGGAAAAGACCTCCAAACTGAGTCCAACCTTTGACCAAACACCATCACAACAACTAAACCAGGCTCTAATTTCTTGAACACCTCCAGGGATGGTGACTCCACCACCTCACCAGGCAGCCTATTCCAATGCTTAACAACCCTTTCAAGGAAAAAATTCTTCCTGATGTTCAACCTGAAGTAATTTTGTTTTCCAAATACCAGGTGCAATTCCTTCTTTACTGAGCCTTGTGGTAGACATTGTGTTCAGAACACAATAAATAGCACATATAATAGTAGTTGCATATAGAGTATTTATTGCTTGGTTTAGGTGAATATTTTAGTAAATTTTGAATACACAGGATCTCTTTTATTTTTGGTATGAAACAGTATAGTGAAGTAAATTTTTAAGTCCTTTAATATGTACCATCTTTTCTGAACCAAATTTTAAGCTTTTGCTGGAGTTTGGTACAAAACATAGGAATGGAAAATTGCTTCATAATGGCTTCCCAGTGCTCATCTTTGATTTAAATTTCTAGGGGGATGCTGAAGATTTTATGTGTCTTGATGAAAGCAGAACGGTTTAATATGCATACCTGGGAACAATTTATTGTGATTGACGGAACAAATTTTATCTGTGTAATAGTAACAATAGCTTGGTTCTCTTCCAGGTACATTTGTTTCCTTAGTGTACAGTTCAAGGAGACCTTGTCTTGAAATAATAGCTTGTTCAAGAGAGAACAGTTTGTGATTGTTTTGCAAGTAGCTATGGTAGGAAGTTTTGAGGTGGTATACTCTCCTAGACAGAAAAGTAGAATTTTTACGGGGGAAATCAGCAAAGTCAGCATGGTTTTCGGGTGACGCACTGGTAAATGAGTAAGAAGTAATCCCCTGCTATAATGAGGTGATTGTACAATAGCTGTGTATTACAATAAAGAAGGTACGCCTTGAGATGTATTTAAGCTGTTAAAGTGACCAAGTATTGAATGACTGTATAATGCTTGGGCATATGGGCTATAGTTATACCTGCTTCTTTATTTTGAGGTAGTTTCCATCTTAACAAAACTCTGGATTTTTCTCTTAGTAGAAATTTCACGTGCAGGCGTAGAGTTTGTGGTATGTGCAGATTGGCTTGATGGGACAGACAGATGAGTAACAATTTAAGAGGATTTTTGTGTTTGTTTTGGTTTTTAAGGAGTCCAAAGCATTGGCTCAATAAGCTTAGACTTCTGTATGGGTGTTGAGGTTTGTTTGGTTTTTGATTGGTTTAGGGTTTTTTTGTTGCTGGTTTCATTTTGTTTTGTTACTTTGAGGAGGGAAAGGTTAGCTTAATGTAACACAGGGAGTTGTCTAGATGTGTGTAATCTCTGGCAAGGTCAGGGTAAAAAGGATTTTTACAGCTCCCTACATTGGTATCTTCTGAATGTACAGCTTACAGTACTATAGAGTTGTTGTCTTTTTGAAACCTCATTCCAAAACAGTCCAAGATTTGTCATATCTCTAGCTCTCATTTTTTAACATTGCTATCTTTTGTTCTGATTTTAGCAATTGTTAAAATGGATAATGGATTAGCAAGGAAATTAGATACAATTTCTTGACTTAGGAATTCTACTTTTGGCTTTTAGCAGAGGAAAGAAAGAAATAAAAAGTTGACGTGATTAATGCTACAAGTAATTTAATTGCAGGAATGACTGCAACAGCATTGTTTTCCTACATTTGTCATCATAATGTTTCCAAAATGTTAAAATACTGGATTAGACTAGGATTTTAAGAAACAAAATTTGGAAAAATGAAGTGTTTATTTTGGCTTATGTAAAAAATTCCAGAAGACAGCATGCTGGGGCTGGGGCTGGGGCTGAGTTGTTGAGAGATAACTCATCAAAAATACTGCTCTAAAGGGTGAGCTTTTAGTATCACTAAATCTGGAAGGAATCCTCACTATGGCAATTCTGCTGTTTGAGGGAGCTACCTAAGAATTAATAAATCTGGATTTAGACACACCAGGCATGACACACTGGTCTTTCAACAAAGGTGAGCTGTAACCTGGTAGTACTGGTTTCCTTTGTAACTTTCTGTTGGTTTGGGGATAGTGGTGGAATTGGAGCAGCTATTAAAGATGTCAGCTTGAACTAGCTGAATTTGGGTTCATTTCTAACTTAACCTTTGACTGAGGATATTGCTTAGTATTTGCCTTGTGTTTGTCCATGGTTATTCAAGTGATCTGAATGGAGTCACCGGCTTGTTAAGTGGTCCACAGAAATAAAAAGAGGAAATTCTTGTCTGCTATATGGAATTTATTTGTATAGCAAAAATCTAAGTGGATATGCACTTCCAGGATGCAACTGAAGAGGTCTGAAAATGAAGACTTAATACTATGTTGCATTTCATCACCAGAAATATTCGACTTAGTAGGCTAAATTTAAATGTAAATACTTGTCAGGCCCTCTGAGAAGTTGATCATGTGGTCTTGCTCCTCTGAAATTTCATTTAATATGAAAACTAGTACATAACAGATTTCAATCTCATAAAAATCAGCCTGTCGTTTTGTGATAGCTGCATTTGTTTTTCTGGAAAATAATAGTAAAATTTAAAATGGTTAAAGAAAGGGTAAATAATAATTGTAAAAATAGAAGCAATGGCAGTGATAGTAACTAGTCCCTGGTCAGATCATCATCATGATGAGGTGACAGTACACAGTCCATACCCTGTCCCTGGAGAGTGAGACTCTAGAGAGAGAACCCTTCCTGGCCATCTGGTATCATGTATCCATAGGGCACTGCTGTACATGGATGTGTGTTAAAATAAATGGTGAGTATAGGAATGCTCTTTATAAACCTGGATATCTGCTATCACTGGCCCCTGCTGCTACTGGCCAGTCATAGTTGGCTTTTAGCTTTCAGTAGCAATTTGTCCAGTCCTAGACTGCCTCAAAATAAGAGTTGTATTATCCCCAATTGTTTTTATCAATATGGCATTTTCCAGAGTGTGGGTTATGTCATGTTAGTAAAGGGATGAATGCTTTCAATGTTGTTAAAATAATGGATCTGCTGAAATCATTTTTGCTAATACCTGGATGGTCTAACTTAATTTCAGCTTGCTCTTTTTTAATATTAGATTGCTTTGATTTAATAAAAGTAGTTTTTGTACCTCAACTGAAAAAAGAAATGTGTTTGTATTTTCTGAGAAATAAAAAGTTGTGATGCTGCCTTTGAAATTGTATGTATAAGCAGAACTTTCATACCAGTGTCTGGCATTGATCTAGTCTATTCAGTTTTAAATTGATTTATGGTTACAAAATAACGTCATCACAGCCCACTAATAGAGCAAGGTATTTCCATCCTGAGGACTTAATTTTGAACAGTAGTACACTATGTATAACAGCTAACAATTTACCAACAGAATTAAGATAATAGGACCAAATTCTTTTTTAATCCATACTGGTAAAATCCCACTGATATCAGTTATATTCCATCAAAATAAGTATGAGCAGAAAATAGGCTTTTAGTTTAAAAGTATCTGAAATGCTTATGGATTTGTTCTGGAAAATTAAAAATGGGGATTAATGAGTTAACCTTTTATGTAATAACTTGTTAGCTTTTGCATAGAGAAAACAATTTTATGGTCATTATAGTTGGTGTATTTCAATATAGATACTTCTCCCTATCTTTCAGTTGATTTATTGACAGATTCTCCTTTTAATAAAGTTTAGATAGAATTTTTTTTTGTTGCTGTTGAGTCACATATTCTAATGCATTAGCATTTTTTCATGCATCATTGCCTGAAGCATGCATTCCGTGCCTGTAGCGGATATAGTGCTTCTGTTTTAAGAAGCATTTCTGAATCTTGCAGGCTGTATTAAAAAAACAAATTTGCATTTGATGTCAGTTTATCACCTTAACAGCCTCCTAATCTACTGTGTTCCTCAGTAGAAAACAAATTGATGGAATTACAAGTTGTTATCCATGGGAAATCATTTAATGATGTAATTACTGTTAAAATAGCATCTAACAATAACGGTAAGATCCAAAAACTCCAGAAAGAATCCTTAAAATGATGTTGCAGCTTTTGTCTTTTTGAGAAGGGAAGTATCTCAAGATACTTGCAGTCCAAAATAATTTGATTTTACTTTTCCATAGATGTGACGTTAAATGCGATTATACTTGTGCACTTGCTGTACAGAAAATGAAAATACCGGAGTAATAAAAGTTAATTATAGATCCAAGTTAATTAACACATATACAGTTAGGGTTCCACATCAAGTGCATGCTCTCTACTATGTTGGATGTTGAGGGTTCACAAGTAGCATGTCCTGCAGCCAGTGCAAGAGATGGGGTTGTTGGCTTGCCTGGTGCTGCTGAAAGCAGCAAATGCTCCTGAACAGGAAACAACAGTTTGTTGAATGACATTATTGCTTAGATGGTTTGTTATTTTCTTCTATAAAGCATACATAAAAATATTTCTGTAAAAAGTAAATGGACTATTGTATGTGCTCAGATGGAGATATTTTATGACAGATTTATTATAAAATCAGACTTACCAAATTTCTTGTATTGCCAATGCATCAGCTGAGGATTTCTGTCTTATTTACTAGCACTGACTGTTCTCCAAGACATGTACAGGCCCAGAGTATATCACACCAAATTTTGGCCACAAGATTTTTCAATTTTTTTTTCTAACAGCTATTGCTTATGATACTAGTAGAAACTACTCTAGTACTAGAGTATGTTTTGGTAAACAGTACCTTCTGCATATATTTCTGATTCAGTTTTTGGGGGGAGGGGTTTTGTTGGGTTGTTTGGTTTTGGGTTTTTTTGGTTTTTTTTCTTTCTTGTGTGGCAGCACTTCCAACTCTTGCCTTTTGAAATTAAGTTGTGAATCCACATTTCACCCTCATATTACGATCTTCATCATTAGGATACATTCTAAAATACTAGAAAAAAAATTACAAATTTGTGAATTTGTGGGATAGAAACAAACACATTTTCAGAGATGCTGGTTTTGCCTATAGTTAAAAGATCAGTTGCCAGTAGTATCATAAGACATCAGTGTAAAACTAGACTAATTGAGATCTCGGTCAGGCCAGGGCTTTCCACATTCTCAGAGGAAATTGGAAAAGGAAGTTTTTAACTTCAAAATACACTTGACTCAATATTAACTTGATCAGGAGTGTACAGTTGCTAGCAAAGCATCTTCTCAGTGTTTGGTGTATATATTTCTTCTTTTTTGTTTTTCTTTTTGGTTTTAGAATAAAATATTTCCTGTTACACAAAAGATAAGATGAAGTTCATCAGGTACAATCCTGTGGGGTTTTTTTTAAGCCAACAGCCAAAAAGTTGACTCTTTTTTGAATCAAAACCAGCAGTCTAGTAAATGTAAGCTTTCATTTGCCTTCCACTCCTGCCAAATTAGGTCTTGGAGTTTAGTGCTGAGGCGGAGCTGATCGTGGGAGTCAAGTGTCAAGTGCCTTAGCAGTGATTGAATTCAGGAAAAAAACAAATTTAAGAGCAATTTGCAGTTCTTTTTCAGAAGTACACAGGAGTTGGCAACTAAATTATCTGTTCTGTGGAAATTATTTGAACTTACTGGAGTGTTTGAGCTATGTGCCAAGAAATCCAGGTAGTGTCAAGCGCTGCTTTCAACTGCAAATAACTATATGTGACTTCTGTAATACATTTAGTTAAAATATTTTTTTTTTAATATTAGATTCGTTACAATGAAATATAAAAATTACCATGATGGAAGGAATACATCCTTTTCAAAGAAATCAAAAGCTGTAATAAATTATTCTATTTTGCTACCTTTTTATATATCTTGGGAATCAGAATGGGATGTCTTTAAGTTTACAGCAAAGAGAAACCCTCTTAAATTAATTTGGTAAAGATATTGCTTGTGCCACCACAGCAAATCTAAAGACATTATGGACGAAACTTGTGATGTGAAAAGAGATTCTTGTGATAGGAGCAGATAAAATACAGTATTTATATGCTTAAGAAATAGTACAAGTAAGTTATTTGCCATTCAGTTATTGGTGAATAGAATAAAACCCCATCTATTTATGTGAGTGGATAACATTAACTGCAGTGAAGTAGCCACATAGTGTCCCTGCCCTCAGCGATTGCCTGAGAGTGAGTGTGGAGTGCCAGGGTTTGCCCACAGGGACTGCTGACCTGGGGAGCTGTTGAACCACATTCAACATGTTGAATGCATGCAGCAGCCATTTGTGCAGACTTCCTGATGGTAGTGCAGCAAGAAACAATAAGAAATTAGTTGTGCATCTTCTATTCTGTCTTCGTTTTGTATCTAGCTGGTGCTGGAGGTAATTTAGAAATGTGAAAGTGTATTCTTTATCCAAAGTTTCTTGTTCTTTTCTGAACTGTCAAAGACACCAATGTTTGCACACGTGGCAGTGAACTTAATGGATTTGCTTCAGTAACAAAACATTTTCATTTTGAGGGAGTACTTCCTGTTGGGAATACTGTGGCAGTTTTATTATTTTGTAAGAGCACATGTGAGTCCTCCTCCAAAGCATTGTTCACATGCACACTGTGGACCTAGTATTCCCCTAGAATCTCAGCCTGGTCTGTTCTTGTCACAGATTTGGTGGACACAAAGCATTTCCAACTAAATGGGGTTGGAAGTCACACATGAGGAATCCAGAGGCTTTTCTGGGATTTGCCTGTCCTAAGGCAGTAATTTTTCAATTGGTTCACATTTTTCTTTCTTAGAGGAGGGATCATTCCTTAAGAATATTGAACCTTGGAGGAGGAGCATTTCAGTGGGGAGCTGTGGATGAAGTATAGGATAGAACAATTAGGAGAGGCCAATCCTGAAATACCAATTCCTAAAAGGATCAACTCAAAGCCTTATATCACCTTTCCAATGTTTCTGGCTTGGTCATTCAGAGGGCTCCTAGTCTAGTAGGAGAAAGCCTTGAAGTTAGAGGGGAGACACCATATTTTAATCTTTTTTTTTTAAACTTCTTTTCTTTTAATCTCTTTTGGAGAAGCCTCTTTATAACTCTGGAAGAAATAAGCTCCATATCAGCTTAAATGGAATGTTCCACCACAATGCTATAAGCCTTACTGTACATATACAATAAAGTTGAGGCTGAATTTGCACTCTTTGCTACTGGGTGTGATGGTTTTGTGTTTCTTTGAAAAAATATTGCAGTTTAGTAGTGCTAATCCCATCAGTTCTGAATTTGTTTGGAGCTCTTGAAACCTTTCCTCTTTTGAACTTCTATAAAAAAACCCAGTTAGAATCTGGCTAATTACTTAATTTCTACACCAATGCTGTTAGTGCTAAGGGATGTAATTAGCTGCTTTCCTGACTGGATTGGCTGTCTTTGTGACATGGGATGACAGGCTCTTGCACAGGCTCATGTTTGCAACCTGAAAAGATCTTCTGTTACCTGTAAGCCACCCCTCTGTTATGCATTTGGTGAAACATCTGGGCACGATGTATCATTAAAGAGATTTAGAATCAGTGTCTTCCTACAACTGCTAGGTAAACTTCTAAGGTTCAGGTTCTCCTGTGGGAACAACATGTGGAAATCAAACATTAACTGAATAAAAATGAAGTTTATTTAGTAGTAGCTGAAAATTCTCTGAAATGCACTTTGTGTAGACAAGCTTGCAACTAGCCCTCCTTCCTTTTTTGACCAAAAAGATTGGGATTTAGAAATGGAAAAGTACATTTTACATTATCCAGTACTTGTTGCTGTGGCAACATAGATGCATAATTTTAAAGGCAAGCATTTTTTAGCCTTGGGGTAGATAGCATTTTGTGTCTTCTTCCTATTTCATATTGAGAAACAGGATTTATGTTTCATCAGATTTTTATAATTAGCATACATTCATTGAAATATAATGTATGTTATGTTTGTAAAATGTATAATAATTTATAAATCAGTAAAAAGGTTGATTTTGAATTGCTCTGGGATGCCTTAAAAATGAAAGGTTTGCTATTACAAGAAAAATTATAATCTGTGTTACGAGAGCTTTGGTAAATAGTTTAATGCATTGGGAATTCTTGACAACAGCTAGATGAAGACCTGCCACTTTAAAAACTCCCTTGCCTTAACTGCTTTCTAACTCCAGTAGTCAAAAGCTGTTAAGCTTTAAGTGCTCTGTCATATTTGTGGGCTTTTATAGCAAAGAGTAGAGCAGGCAGCAGTGATGATGGAAAACGATGGTAGGTAGGCTTAAAATACTATAAAGCATAGAGACAATTGTATGTAATGCCAGGAATTGAAACCTTTTTGAATGAAATGATCGGCCATATGTGCCACCCTTATGGACCCTATAAGAAGAAGAAAAGAAATGTACCCTATTGCTAACTGTGCATGAAATTGCAGTGTTAGAAGATATTGACCAGATGTTTCAATCTCAACAAATAGCTTGTTATGTGACTGAGTGAAAATCTCTCTGCTGCTTTGATCACATACACCTTAAAGGAAGAAGTAATTTAATAGAGGTTGTCCAAGTTCATCATTGTCAATAAACTTTGACTTGACCTTTGCCATCTGTTTTTGATACTGTTGCTGATAGAAGCTGATAGGCAGCTGTTTACAGTTTGTGCTGTATGTATTCTGCACTGCCAGACAATGAAAGAAGTCTCTCTGCTTCTGGATTTTTTGCTGTCCTTCTGAGTGTGGGTGTATTCATTGAGACTGCACACCATTTAGCAGGGGAGTGAGGGTGACATATGCATGGGTATTGAAAGGGAAGTTTTGTTTTAATGTTACAGATACGCAAAATCATATGTGAAATATCGTGAAAATGTCACTTTGCACCAGCATCAACTTCACTTTTAGGTTAGTACCTAAACATATATATACAATGGTTTATACTGGAGGATTTTAAGGCATTTTTTAATTGCTTATCAGTCTTCCTTATATCTATTTGAAGTGCTAATTCTTTACAAGTAGAGTAGACTGAGGCATTGATTACAGTACCTTACAGTTGCCCAACGAGTCTGTCTTACTATACCCGAGTATGATGTTCTATTTTCATGCTGTTTATGTCCTTCCATTCACATCTGAACACCACCACTTCAGACCACAGAGGAACTAGACTTTTTTCTGTCATACTTTACATACCACTTTTCACTATTTCCCACCCAGTTTTCAAGGATATTAGATTTTTTTGAGTTCTTTTACTGATAAATACGATCTTAATCCTTACTTCATGCACAGCTTTGCAATGTTGGCAATTTTTTAAATAAATAGTTAATATAAACTGAAACAGCTGCAGAAGAATCTCAAGTAAATCTGGAATTTTTACTGTTGTGATACCCTTCAAGTAACTGTCATCTGTGAGCATGATGCAGAACTGGTGTGACCAACCCCATTCTGTAGTTATATCATCTTTTACGTGGTTTTGAGAAGGGAATGCACAAATTTTGAGAAAAGGGAGTGACACAACAGATCAGACAGTGGGGAAGTGGTTGATGTCTCAGGTTCTGCCCTTCAGATGGGGAAAGGGTACAATGCCAGCTGTTTCTCAGTTGTGGGTCTTACAGGAGATATTCTACCTTTGGCCTCAAATAGTATAAATTGACCTTCAGAAGAGGGGCTGCAGCACTTGAGGTATTTGAGGCAGAACTGTAGCATTATAAATACAGCATAAAAGTGTGACGGAGTAAGGAATATTGGTATTAGGTATTTAAAGGGTGCAGTAAAAAACAGCACTAGTTTTTGGTCACACTGAAACTTTGGAATATGGCTACTACATGTGTAATTACAGAAAATATGCTTATATTTCCTTGTACAGCAAGAAGAACTAGACTAAAAATAAAACAGTGAACAAGCAGATGAAGAGCAATGATAAGAAGTAGGAAATGGAATACAGAAGAATAACAGCACTGAAAAAAGTTACTTGGTTTATTTTTTTTGTAAGAGGCAGTTTGTTAAATTTGTTTTTAAATGTAGAAGTGAATGAAGTACTGCTCCTGGATGATTCATGTTTTGATAGGTATCTTAATTTGAAAAGCTGTAGTAAAAGGCACTTGTGGCACTGTGTTAAAACTAATAGTTGTTCCTGTGCAGGGATTTGGATAGTACATGTTGAGCCAAATGCTGAAAAGATTTAGATATTGGTCTCAGTGCAAGGCTTTAACTAGTCTTTTCCTTTAAAACATATTTTCACTTTTATCTCATTTGACTGGAAGTTACTTGAGGGTGTTGTCATGCATTTAAACAATATCACTTCCTCATAGAAGATTTGGCAGCTTCAGCTAATGGTAGAAGAATTACTGTACAGGACATGGGACTCCTTTTCACAAGCCTGCTTTTATAATGATAAGCTTATTTTTGCCTTTTCCCATTTTTTTTCTTATATGTCCATTATGTGATAATGGCTGTCACAACCTTTAAAAATTGATCAATGAAAATAAGAAAAAGGAAAAAAAAAGATTGCAAAGGTATTGGAACAAACTGTAGTAACTCATCTGTTTCCCAGGGTCTTGCTGCTCTAATCTCAGAACAGTGATTCTGGAGTTAGGTATACTGGGTCTGCTTGGGATGGAGTTAATTTTTCATAGCAGCCCATATGGTTCTGTGTTTTAGGTTTGTCACCAAAACAGTGTTATTTAACACAGCAATGCTTTAGCTATTGCTGAGCAGTGCTTGTGCAGAATCAAGGCCTTCTCTGTTTTTTCACTCTGCTGCCCCCAGCAAGTAGATTGCGGGGAGGGAAGGAGGTTGGGAAGGGACACAGTTAGGACAGTTGACCAAGGAGATAATCCAGGCCACATAGCATACGGCCACCAATAAAACTGGAAGGGAAAGGGAGTTTTTCCAAGTGGCCATGGCTCAGAGAGTGGCTGGACATCAATCTGATGATGGAAGGCAGTAAACGAATGTCTTTGTTTCATTTCTTTTTGAGCCTTGAGGTTTTTCACACTGTTGCCCTTCTAATTCTCTCATTCATCCCTCAAGGAGGGAGGATTGAGAGAGTGACTGGGTGGAGGCTTACCTGCTGGCTGGGGCTACCCCACCACGGTAGGGATTTTAAATGACATAGTATGTGTAATGATAACAGAACATCGCTTTCCATTTCAGCTTGAGGTGTATCGTATCATACACAAGAAATAAGTGAGCTTACTTGGAGCAGTGACACTGTCTTTTTTTAGGATTGTTTTGCATATTGTCAGGTTTTTGTGTTTTTAAGATATGTGATTTGATTTTTGATCCCATGTTTTCTCGTTTTATATGGTTATCTAAGATGAGTTGATTTAATTTCCTTTAACATCTAAAATATTCCTAGAAGTATTCTAAAGGGGTTTTAATGGACTGTGTATGTATTGGTGGTTGGACATAACAGCGACACAAGTGGTGAGGGGCACAGCAGACTGATAAAACCTTTTGAAAAGTATATAGACCCATTCTAAAATTTAGAACATAAAAATAAGAGATTCTCCATTCCTGTTTTGATTTACTAAAACTAACACTTCATGAATAGTTGCTCACATTGTTTAGTTTAGATTTCAGCAGGCATGTTAAGTCTTAGCTAATTTTAGGTCCTTGGAGTCCTCTCCTCTGTGAACTGCAATTTAAAATAAGATCAGATTTGACAGGTCATGCAGAGAAGAGTCCAGCTTCAAATAATGCACTTCAGATGCACTTCAGATGTCTGTATTCAGTGTTAATGAGTTTTGAAGATCCTTCACTGTGAAGGGGCATAATGCTTCCTGTTGTGTTGTCAGTTCCTAGGCATTTAGGATTCAAGTCCACAGTTGAAAACTCCTATGTGCAGAAGGTATGTCAGTCTAAGAAAAGCTTCGTATGCTTTGGCGTTGTTAGTTTAAGATGACTGACAGATGTGGAAATGCACTGCTGGCTGCCACTTCAAAAATGAATTCAGGAGCTCACACAGAGAACAATGTGGCTGTGAGTGTCTTCATCAGCCTCCTTGTTCCAGTTATCAGTGTTGTCCAGTTAATGGTGGTGCTTACAGCAAAGTAGAGAGTCAGAGTGAAACGAAATAATTTCTGAAGGATCTTTGTTATAGACAGAAGGCTATAAAGCTGTTATAAGATTCATCTGTAGGGTGTTTCTTTTTTAAGTCTCATGGTATGGTATACTGAGAGCCAGCAGCAGCAAACTCTCCTTTTGCAGGAAAAGTGTCTTTGCAACTGAAGACAGTGAGATAAATTAGTGGGGTCCTCCTCAACAGTGAACTTCGCAGGAACAGCAAAGAAAAGCTTTAAATGCAAGTCAAGTGTTGTAATAGGGAATATTGTGCTTTGCTCCTATGGCAGAAGACATTCTCAAGCTAAGTAGGATAAGCCTGGGAAATTCAAATTGAAGAACTCTCCCTCTCTCCCTTTTCCCTAATTGTATAAGGCCACCGATTTTCTTTCACGTAATATGAAGGGGCTTTTTTTTTTTGTATTGGTTCTCAAAAGACAGCACTGAGTATCCAATCAAAGTCAAGTCACTTCTAGTGTTAGGAGTGCTTCTGTAACTCAGAAGAAAGGAGAAAGGTTTTTTCCAAATGCCATTTTTTAATCAGACAGAAGTGGGAAATAGGTGTACCATATCTTCAAGTCCGAAGTCATGAAAAGACTGGGACATAGTTCACTCCAAGCAGTTTTGCAAAGTCACAACTGAGTCTTCAGGAGTTTTCCTTGTCACCAAGTTTTCTTGGCATCTCAACGTCTTGCAAGAAAAGATGGTGCTGTTCTCTGCAATTACCACCCACTCCCTGGAACACAAAGGTTCTTACACTTCTCTGATAGCTAAAGCTTGCCAAAGAGTTCACCCTGTTCAACTCCGATTGTCAATAACCACATGAACAGATAGTCCTGCTACTGTGAGCCCAAGTTAGCTTCATGAAAATAAGGAGAGAAGGATTTTGTCACCCTCTAGTGTGACTTGGAGCAGCCAGGGTGCTGGCCTCTTTTGCAAGTGCCAGCCTCAGTATTTGATCATAAGAAATAATGTGTCTGTAGGGATATGGTAACCTGGTATTGGATTATGCTTATTTTGAAATCAGCTGAATTTTAAGACCAATTTATGCTAAAGGCAGGGCATAAATACAAGAAATAATTGAAGTTTTCTTTAAGTTTATCAGAGCGCATACAACAAAAATGTGAGGAAAACGCAATCTGTTTAACTCAAGAGATCATCTGAAAATTGTTCTATTTCTCATGCTCCTTTCTCTGTCACAGATGTTTATGCTAACTGAAAAGGTCGGGCCCTGTCCTTGTGTGTACCTGATGTCCAAGCTGTGTTGACAGAAGAAAACTTTAGAGCAGAGACACACATTAGATTTCAAAAACCACTCCTGAGGCTGTCATGTTCTTTCATGATAAGTTCCTTCTCTTGACACTTCTGTCTTTGGTCCATTAGCAGCCTCCAATTCTCTTGGGTGCTGGTGAGGATTCACATTGTGGCCAGGTGCCAACCTCTCCTGACCAGACTGTCAGCACAGTTTGTTAGTAGCTGCCTCTCTGCCTAGCCAAACCCTGGATAATTAACTCATTATGCTGATTCCCGCTGAGCTGGGTCATTTTCTCTTTCTGTCTAGAGTTTTTTTCATTCAATTAAATCTTGTATTTCACATAAATCTATAAAATTAATTTTCAGTTTGTATAACCGTATACCTGGCATTAGCACGTGCAGTTGTTATTGACCTGCTTATGATATTGGCTATAATGCTGCATAGCTGCTTCACAATGATAAACATCTCGTGATGACTGACTCCCACTCCCATTTAGAGTGTTTTAGCCAAAATGTCACTAAAACAACAGTGTGTGAAGTAGCCCATAGAAGCCTGTTTTTTCATATCAGGTTATTCAAACTTAAAATCCAGTTCTGGGTCAAATTAAAAACAAAATCAAGTGTCTGCCTTGAAGAGCCTTTCTTGTTTTTTCACACCTATGCAAAAGATGCCTGCTGTGGCTCATTTCACGAGGTGCAACTTCAGTGGTGTACCACAGAGACACTTCTATCCAGTTTCATCAAGTTTGTAATGTGATGTCTGCTTTTGCCCTTACTGATATGTAGCCTTTTAGCTGAGGAAAGGAGAATCAGCTTGAGGAGTTCTGCAGCTGAGACCACCTCACCACCATTATTGTGGGAATAAGCGCAGATCATTCCAAGAAGGAGCATTGGTAACCAGAGGTCTGTGATGAGAGGATCTTTGCGGAAACACTGCTGAACTACTGTGCCATCTTCCTCAGTGTTGCTTACCTCAGATACTCAAATGAAAATTATACCTATCTAGTGAGAATATCCTCTCACCATGTAATACCTCTATTTCAAATAATCATGAATATGAGTAGAGCTGCTGATGGAAGAAGTGGTCTGCACCATATATAGTGATTCTTCTCAGGAGAGTCTGGATCGTGACTTTTGATTCTCAAGTATAACTTGACTTAAATTTAAAATCAGGATTGGGACAGTTAATATATGTCATGTATCACATCTGAATTCAAACTGAGCTGCTGCCAATAGCCAAAACTGTGATACTTGAATGGAAATTCCTTTTTCCAAAGATTTATGTGAAATATTAGTTATTACTACTCCAAATGTTGTCAGACTTACAAATAAAGTAGCATCACTTGCAAAAATGTTGTAAGCCTAAGGTGCAGTTTGAGGTATTATGTTTTTGAACATTTTTTGGGTTTGATTCTTTGATAAATTTTTTTTCATAGTGATCTCTATTAATTCTTGTTATTTGTGACAGCAAAGCATGCTTGCATGGGACACAAGGCTTCAGGTACTTCTGTTCTTACAGTTGTGAAAATTTGTTCCATGTTTGCTTACAGAACTGTGGCTTACACTTGGCCACAGCAGTTTTCATCTTTTTAAATAGTCTGTTCCACTTAATCATACTTCCACATAGAAAGGATTATTGTTCCTGAGACATGCTAAATGAACACTGTGCAAATGTGTATTATGTATGTGCAAAGGTGTATCAAATACAAGGATATAATTGATATCCTTGTATGAAATATATTAATTCTCTTATTAGGGGTTTTCCTAATTTATATGAGAGTGGTATGGAATATATTAGCAGAGCATATATAGTGTGCATTTCATGAATGAGAGATTTAACGCTGCCACCATCTGATGATAAAATCTTTTTTCTCCTCAAACTGTATTCAAAATTGCTGCAAGAAAGAGACCTTGCAACTTTTGTCCACCTTTGTCTTATTAATGGAGGCTTTACATGACTGAAGATTTATATTTTTTCTCTCTCCCCTCTGGAGCTGGTAGTAATAAAGATGTGACTAAGTATGTATTTGCAACTTAGTTACTTGACCTTTCTACAACCCACAGCTACCACTAATGCTGCTTTGTAATGGAGACATTATCATTTATTTAAATCTTGATTAGGAAACAATTATAAGTAGGGTTTTAGTATAGCAGAAAATTGCTGTAGCCTTTAATTCATACTATAGATTGAGTGGATAAGCTTTCTGACTGTAATTAGAGTGAATTATAATGACTTCAGTTGGCTGACTCACCACCAGCAGAGTAGGGCCTATGATTGTTTCTTCACATTTATTTTTTTAATTCACTCTTGATTTCACATTGCTGATAAATGCTATTTTTTAACTTAGTACAAAATGGAGTTACATTTACAGCTGAATGATATATTTTTTTGTTAATAAAAGAGGAGCTTTATGAAATAATCTGGCAGTTTAGCAACACTGTGCAGCTTCTCGTTCTTTACAATTCAAGTGACAGAACTGCTCTTAATAAAGTTGGAGATAGATACTTTCATGTGTGGTTTAACAATGTGGAAAGGGAGCATTTCCTTTTTTGCTTGCAATTAAATGGTAGACACAAATGGTTATTTTCTGTAGCACTTAGTTTTTATATATATTATTAATGTTGCATAGTGTTGCTTAGGTTTCTCAAATGTATTGTTTTTCTTACATGATATCCCTCTCTTTTTAAAATTTATGTTGTTTGTTTGGGGCTCTTTTTGTGTGGGTTTTTTTTTCCTTCTTTTTTCTTTGTATTTTCTACAATTTATCTTTCAAGATACCTTATGTTGCTTGATTAAATGTAAGTGTAGAGACATCTCCTTTGAGCGAGGGAACTTGTTTTTGTATACCTTGTAAAAACATACTAATCTACTTTATTTGTAAAGAGCTACACGTGTTTAAGTTTTACGTTAGGTGTGAAACACTCAGTGGGATTCATTAACAGTAAATTTTGTTCTTTGCTGCCCTTCCCTCCCTTGCTGCACAAGGTGTTTTTTACTTCAGGCGTACAAGTGTTTTTTATGTCAAAATGTAGGCACAGAGTTAAATATGGTGAGTGGAGAGCAAAATAATGGCAAAAATAATATACCAGATATGTTAACTTTGGTTTTGTTTTGTGTTTTTTTTTTCTCCTGTCAATCTGCAGTGGATGATTCAGAAACCTCACAAAGCTGCAACTTTCTTTGGGTGCATTGGCAAAGACAAATTTGGAGAGATCTTGAAGAAGAAGGCTGAGGAAGCTCATGTGGATGCCCATTATTATGAGCAGAGTGAAGAGCCAACAGGAACCTGTGCTGCCTGCATCACTAGTGATAACAGGTCAGGGGCCTTTGATATTTTCTGAAAATACAAATGCAGTTGGCGTAATGAGTGCAGCCTAATTTGCTTGGAGTATCCAGCCTTGAAAAATTGTGATTTGAATGATAAAGTGGTAGCAGTGGTTTGAGACAGCACAGGACTGCCTAGGCCATAGTTTGGGGTGGAGTGGTATTAATAATTAATATAGTGTTAATTATTAATAATTAATATTTGTATTAATATTAGAGAATAGCAGTTGTATTATGGCCAGAAAGTGTGAGATAGTAATATACTACTTCTCTCTGAACTTGGTAGCTTCCACTTGCTCTGGAGAGAGAAAATATGTGGGAGACAACAGTTGGTTAACAGATATCGTTATGGAGCCTATGTGCAAGCTGATTGGTACATAAGGTTTATACTTGATTGGCAGGGGAGGAATACACCTTAGGTGATACTGTGTGTAGTGAGGATAGGTGTCAGCATATAGCCATATTGAAAGAAAGGGCTAATTTGATTTTATACAAGAAAAAAGCTTTTTTTTTTTTTTTTTTTTTTTTGCTGTTGCAGTTCTTGAGAAGTTCTTTTAGTACCTGTAATTCTGTATGTCTACATTTTAAGAATTTCTGCTGAATTTGTCTTTCATGTTTCCATTTGCTATGTTTTTCTATTCATTTATCTTGAGTGTGGCCCTTTGCTTTCTTCTTTCACTAGCTACCCAGAACACTTGATCTCATGTTCTACTTCTTTGCTGATTACCTTCTGACAATTGTTTTAAAGGTTTCAAACCCAACCAATCAGATTCACTTAATCTTAAGATGTTGCCAGCACACATCAGCCCTCCCTGATTTCTGACAGCATTAAATTTTCTGATACTAAGTGCTGAATCAATAATGAAAATAGTATCAGTTACCCTGTAGAATATTTTCTTTTTGGTTCAGAATAAGATAACAATATCTGTCATTATACTTTTTGGTTTCCCTCTGTGGCATTCAATGCCATTGGTCCTGAGGACCTGCTCTTTTCCTTTCAAAGCAGTATCAGAAGTTAGTAGAATTTACTACAGTGAGATAGCAGTCCCATAATTAAAGTCCATACCACACCTCCGGAGAAGTTGGTGAATGTTTTAGGTAGAATTAAAAAAGGGGGTAGACAGCAACATGAATTGAAATGAAAGTCAGGGGAGGAAGTGTTTTCCATGTAAGATGTAGAAGCCTAGAACAATTTTAATTAGAGCAGACATCTGCTCCAAAGTCCTGCAGAAGGCAACACCAACTTCCAAGTTAGATCAGGTTTTTCATGGCTGTGTCCAGCTGGGTTTTGAAGGTCACAAAGAATGGAGGTTGCACAAGCTCTCTGGGCAAACTGTTCAAGCATTTGATGGCTCTTCATGGGAGAGATTATTTTGATGGTACCCAGTTGCAGTATTCCTTCTTCCAGCTTGTGTCTGTTCTTTCTTGTGTTCAAGAATAGTGTGGCTCCATCTTCTCTGTAAACTTTTATTAGATATTTGAAGAAAGCTGAAAGGTTTCCCCTTAGGTACCTGTTCTTAAGGTTCACCCAAAGCCTTTCTGCATTTGTTAAGTGTTCCAGCCTCTTAATAATCTGAATGTGCCACGTCTGGACTCACTGCACTATGTCAGTGTCTTGTAATGGAAAGGTCACAGCTGGACACAGAACTCCAGATAGAGTCTGGAGATAGAGGTTTTCCTCCATTCTGAATATATAACTTCCTGTGTCTTCCTGGCTGCATGTTTGCTCATATACAGAAGAATGTGGTTAACCTTCTCTGTCTGGTGCACTGCTGACTCATGTTTCAAGCCTGGTCCTCCATCATCTCCAGGTCCTTCTCTGGAAAACTGCGGTATCCTGTCAACACTCAGCCTCTATTGTTGTGTGTAATTGCATGACTTTGCATTTACCTTCAAGTTTTTTGCCAGCCCAATTCTTCAGGCTGTTGAAGATCCATTGAATAACAGACAGCCCTGTCCTCCAGTTTATCAACCTGTCCCTCCCAATTTAATGTTGTACATAATGTCTTACTCTAAGGAATGAATGTACATACTCCATGGAGGAAGGAAGTTCATTCATCTTCATCTGGAGCTTTGACACTAATTATGTCTACAGACTTCCCCCTTCACCTCCAAGATCCATGTTCAGTTTTTCAAAGAGAAAAAAAGCAATAAAGATGTTTTGCTCTGTGATTCTCTCTCTCTTCAGTCGCATGGTGTCTGTGCATGCATCCTGTAGCAATCTTCATTTCCTAGATAACATGATGGGAAACTCAAGTCAAGACTGTCAATAGGCACACAGGATGAATTCAAAGAAAACATGTGCATCTCAATGGAATTTAAAAGTTTAGATAAACTTGTTCATAAGAATGTCTGCAAATACTTCTTTGCTTAATAAGCAGTATTTTTGGTTTGCTAACATGAACCACTCTTTTTTCATAATATCAAATATTTGCTTAAGTACTAGACAGTGGCTTCATCTCAATCGATGCTTTAGAGCATTCTGGAGAGTGGCAGGGAGTTCATGCTCCTTGGAAGAAACAAAAATAGCTGATGGTTGCTGCTAAAGGCTTTATTGTGCAATTGTCTAACTTGTGAGAGCAAGTTTATTCTCAGTCTTTAATTACTCTCTGATTGTTTCTTAGTTTTTAGAATTTTCTATATTGGTAAGAATCACTTCAACTTGGCCCCAGTTGATAACTATTTATTGATTAATCTCTTGTCCCAGCAGAGGTGTGTGGTAACTTCCTTCTTCTGCTCTCTTGTTTCTTTTGGAGGAGCTGGCTAATACACTTCTGGTTTTCCCAGGAAGAAGCTGTGTATATTTATGTTGCAGATGCCCTGATACGAATGTTTTTCACTTCTGCTAACTTTGTCTAGCTTTTTGCAGGACAGGGTTCTGAGCTGATGCTTGATTGCCACCCTGAATTCTCTAGTTTAGCGATATTGATACACTTTGTTTTCTCAGAGCTTTTCAAGAAAAACCTAACACATTATTAAACTCTAAAGTAATACTTACACTCTGTTATAGTCTATGGCTTTGATTTGTGCATTCTGCTTAGAAATAATCACATGCACAGTGTCTCCATTAAGCTGTTTCAATTGAAGCACTCTGGCTGTCTCCAATTACTGTATTTCATTGAAAAAATACCTACCTTGTCTGTGCCCCACATGTTGAACTTAGTGCTTTCAGACTTACAGTTTTAATTTGGAAAAGCTTGGTGCTTTGTCCTCAGTGTAGCAATCTTTTATTACCCATATGTGCAGAGCATCTCTACAGTTGGATGTAGCCACAGAGAGCTAAGTTTACAGTTTTGGGGGCATGTGGTAAGTGAAAGGAAACATATAGAAAGTTTTTGCTCAGTTTTCTGGAACATAATTGCTTTTCGCTTAGCAACATATATAGACAGACGAGATTTGTTTTTTCAAATTATGTCCTTGATGGATATTTAGGGTTTGCCAAAACTGAAGGATTTAATTTGCCTTTAAAATTTGATTTACAGAAAATTACCACAGTTATGCACGTCTTTCTTGGATTTCCTTGGTTTTCCAGTAAATTGTCACTGAAATGATAATACTGATGAAGAATGAAACTTGTTGCCCTGTTACTTGTAGTGCTAGAGATGCTTGGTATATTTGTTCATAAGTTGTTCTTTTTTTCCTATTTTTTTCCCTTTTGAGATTCACATTAGTTATTATGCCTTTAGGTTTTAGAATTAAAGAGATAAGCCCCAAGACTGTTCATGGGACGACATGACACAGTACTGTATTTTTTATATATTCAGAAAATGTTAGTCTAACTTTGTTTTCGTTCTCATATACATGATCTGTTTAACTGTTTAACTGACAAGGATTGTCAGTAATGAGTGCTTCAGGAAGTTTATAGGGAGAGTTGGTTGCTCTGTTCATAAAAGTTTTCTTTTGGCCTTTTATTTGTTTTTTATTAAATAAATTTTTAAAGAATATCTCATTTACTTCCCTCCTAACACCTGAATGTGGAAGTCGGCCTGGAGGCAGAAGCATCACTTGCGGAAAGCAGATGAGCAATTTATTCCCACCCACTGTCTCTGGGTTGTAGTAGCATTTATATGGAAAAGGATGATGCATAAAACATCAATTGTATGCACCTTGAGAGGGCCATAGTTTTCAATAGCCAAATGTTGTATCTATAATTACACATTAATTATCTGGCTGATGCACTTAAATATTATGAAACAGTGATGTGTTAATGTTAAAAGGGCATCCATTGACTATTAAATCTTGAAAATTGTATTTAAGGCTCTGTATGCTAGCGTGGAAATAATCTGTTTCCCCAACTGCCCTTCTCTAAATATTGCATGTTATTAAACAGTCTCATAATACAATTGCATAAAAGAATTTGGTCATGGTAGCCAGAGGAGAGAGCTAGAGCATAACCATCTTTTTATGACCTCTTTTGAGGAGTACATCTGTAAGTTTTGCATGTTTCATAAGGCTGAATCGAGTGGGTGAAGAAGATAATTTAAAATAGAATCTATCTTGCATGTCAAAGAGGCAATATGATACAAGTATTTTTGTTCTTGGTAATGGAAGTTGTGTCCCACAGCTTGTGTTATAACTTGTTAGGAAAAAAGGAAGTACAAATGAGTTTTTGGTAGTTTTCCAGTAATCCAAAGCTAAGCCACAGTTTTTTTAACAGTTCATAATCTAAAAGTATCAACCTGACCCTTTTTTATTTGCTAAAGGAAAATGTGAACCTGATGAGGGGGGAAAAAGCCACCAAAACAAGCCCCTTTTTAAATAATACAGCTGTTCATTGGAAAATTATAAAGGCAAGACTTCCACATCCATCAACCTTTTGCTTCTAGTGAGGGAAAATAGTTTTCAGAAGATAAACTGGAGTAACTACTTTTCTTTAGGTGTTAGGTACAAGAGGAGTTTTAATGAAAATCTGCAGATGCTAAACCGTACGGAGGGAGTCGATCACAGAATGCAACAAATACTGATTCAAAGCAAACCAAGGCACCTGAACAATATAATAGTGATAGGTTATATAAACTATGTAGCTGGATTTAAAATACATTCTTTAATATATGATTTAAGTTATATTTAATCTCATACTCAAGTATATATTTCTTTTTTATGCAATGGTCAAATTATGTGAATATGGCTCATGGTACTCTTAGTTAATTGCTTTCATGTTCTTTAGGATCTTTGAGAAATTATGTCCTTTGTGAGAAATTTGCAGTAGTGTTTTTTACAGAGGGTCTAATACCTGTTCTTTAATCACTTTCAGGTCTCTTGTAGCTAACCTTGCTGCTGCTAATTGCTATAAGAAGGAAAAGCATCTTGATTTGGAGAAGAACTGGAAGTTGGTGGAAAAGGCCAAAGTTTATTATATAGCAGTAAGTTCAGCCTCTTTCAAATTGCTAGAGTTTGTGTTAAAATATCCTGAGGTTTAAGCAATGAGTATGTCTGTTGCTTGTGGTTTGGGATGATTTCATAGGAAGACAGGGAAAGAAAATGACTGCTTCAATTTCAGCATAGTTTGATTTCTTCAAATTTAGATGTACAAATGTAGAAGCATGTTTTAGTTGTGTGTTCTCTTAAATTGCTGGGAAAAATCATAAGAACTGAACGTGTTTGCAGAGCTTTTGTAGTAATGCATCAAATTTACATTTCACATTTTCTAGTAAATTGTTGTGAAGGATGCACAAATTATGTAGAAAAACACTATTAGCATAATTATTCACTGCAAACAGTTTGAGCTTATTTGTGTGAACAATCTTAATTGCTATTTATTCCATAGTAATTACTATGGCACCTTATAACTCAATATTTCAGAAACAATGATTGTGACAAATCTCTTATATGTGGGTGGTGGGGCAAACTGATTTTAATGACGAAATCTTACTTCTGGAATAAAGGGTGTTTGAGGATGGGGCAGTAGTAGATTCACAATTACTATTCTTTTTTTGCCATCCAGAATGAATCAAGCCAGATTAATGTATTTGTGTGGATTACATCTTGGCTAAATAGAAGTGGTGAATTTATTTTCATCTTGCTCTCAAGTTGATATGACTGATCAAAATTAACAAACATAAAACATCTATGACAGATTAAAACCTCATAACATGCATGTAATATATGGATTCTGTATGACAGCTGTTTCCATTCTGCTACCTGAGCTATGTGGGAACAGCTGGTAAGAAGTGTAAAAAATTGATTATCCAGGAGGAACAAGTTCATTGAAAATACAGTTATTTCTTTTAGGTAGTGTTAATGTCTCCTACAGCCTGTTAGTGTGCACTGCTGTAGGCTTTACATGGTTGTTATTGATTCTTGTGTATGGCCAAGACTGCCCCTTTATAACTGTCAAAAAATACTTGCAGCCTTCTCAGTGTACAAAGAAAATATATCCTGCTGTTACGACCATATGTTTGTGCTGTAGTTAAAAAATACGTAGATGTATTGTCCATTTATTTTTTATTTCTGTTTTTTCAAGTGTTCCGATTTCTTTGTTTTCCAAATGCCGTGCTTGGGAACTAATGCTGTTGGCTGAAAATTTTTGAAAGGCTAAGATATAGTTTAAATAATAATGAGAAATATTCCCAAAAGTTTCACTGCACTAAGTTTGGGGTTGTTTTTTCTTAAATTTTCTCATGCTTATAAATTATTCCCAATGAAGCTTCTAATGTACAATTTAGAAAAACTAAACCTCGTGGAGATGCTTCAGGAAAACTTGGAAATACTACATGAGGTAATAATAAAAACTAATAATAAAATTAATAATAAAAAATACAGGTTTGTATTTTTTAAGCTATAGCCTTCATCTTATTGAACTTCTAGTTCTGAAGTCACTCCTGTGTTCAGTCAGTTTGATAACTTAAATTTTGACTAGGACATTGACTACACTGATTTTTATATATGTTAGAAGCTGCTTTTCAGATGCCACTTCTACAACATCCAAGCTTTGACTAGGAGACATAGCATTGTTGTACTAAACTGAAAATAAACCCCAATATGAGTATATGATAATGGATAAATAACATCAAAGTGCTAATAAATTGTATTAGATATTTATAAAAAGAAATTCAGATTAGGGAAGTAAACAATTGCAGGAGATATGCTGGGTGAAGAACCTTGTTTACATGTATAGCAAAAGCACTCAAGGATGGGCTCAACTCATTTCTAGGACAGGATTGTCACTTTCAATTACAGATTGCATATGTAACTTGAGGAGACAGTGTAGAACCGTCCATGGTTCCTCATGCTAGAGTGTTTATGCCCTTTTCTTTCATTTAGCTTCTTTACTTGCAGGTTTGTAGTGATTTACCAGATTAAACAAAACCATGTAGTGAGCAATTACCACTCCTGAGGTAGAGGGTAGCTCTCTGAGTTATTAATTTGGCCACTGTTGTCTGTCTTCACTTAAGTCTTGTTACCTCCCTTGACTTTGCACTGTGCATATGCTCCTTTTCACTTCCTTGTTTCTATCCAACTGTCACCTATTTCTTGGATTGCATTAGAGTGTATGTCAGTGACAGATACTTATTCTGGAAATCCATGTCCTGAGATTATCAAACAATCTATTTCCTTGGCAGAGCAGGACAGTTGTTGCTTTAGGACAGGTCTCTGATATCCTGTGGTCATCTGTATGTGCTTCCTAGAAAAGATAATATGCTTTTCAATGCAGCATTCAGCAGAACGACCCTCACATGAAACTGAGCTCTGAAATCTAATAAATTCACAGAGGGAGGAGTAGGTACAAAGGAAAAGATAGTGAAGCCGCAACAGAACCCTTATAGACAACTTCTGTTACCATGAATGAACACAATACATTTATTTAAGCCATCTGGTAATCAGATCCAGCAGACAAATTAGGGAAAGACTAGTGGAGAGTAGGACCTGGTAAATCACAGATAGAAGCAAAATACAGAGGCTGCCCCAGCTTTCTCAAGTATGGTATACTTCAAAGGTGTATTTTAATCCTTTGAAATGACTCTATTTTGTATCATTTAAGATAGGTTACATGTACTGTCAAACTCTATGCAATTTCTTTTCCTTCTCCAGATATAATTCCTATACTTGCAGTAATTTATACCACTGACATCATATCTTCCAGTCTGTCATATTCATTTCGCTGTGGATCAGCTAGCTGTGCTGCTGATGTCTGATTAGAATTCACTGTGAGGGATTTTATTTGGTTTCTACTGAGGCTAGAAAATGTCTCTTCCTCAGACATTTCCCTTATTTCAGAATAAGTTGAGAATTAGGATAGAAGTAGACACTCATTCAGTCTCTGGAACTGGGGATGGGACACAACATGAAAATAATCATAAATTCAGGGGAGGAACAGGCAAATTATTTTTTTTTCTTTGGTTTTTGTTTTCTTGCTGTGAATCTGTGCTTGCTGTCAGGACTTGCATTTTAGAAATCTTAAGTGTCAGAGTTGCATCTTACAGCCTTGGGTGATAAAACTCCATATTTGTGCACCTTGTCTTATTTTCAGAGGCATCTATGGAAGTTGCTGGTATTCAGTTTCTTTAATATTGCACACAAATATTTTGACACTAACGCAAATAGCTATTAATTTTCATATTTTACAAAGGCCTGAAATACAAAGATATTTATTGTCAGTTGTTTTGGTAAAAAAAAAATCTGCTGATAAGTTACTTAGAAGAGCAGAAAAATTGTGAGAATTTTAGTTGTCATTTTACTCCAATAGGCAACTTTGTGTTACTGTATATGAGTAAGAAATTTTGCACTTGTTCTTTCATAATGGGAGGAGAATGGAAAAGGAGGAAAGGCTTTCCTTCATTAAAAGCAGCACTTAACCTTGTGAAATCTTAACCGTATCAATTGATACATACAGCTTGCTCATACAGGCAGCTGAATTTTAACTTTCTCCCTGTATGTGAACATGATTGTTACAAGTGTGGTGCTTCCCAGATAATGTGTTTTCTCGTATTGCAGTTAGCCATCCTTATTTCTGCCAGTTACTGAGTTTCACTCAATTAGTCCGTCAGTCCATCGTGCATTTGTTTAATTGCTGCACTTGGTGACTATGAGGTGGATGGAACAGTGGCATTTGATGCTGGTATTAGCTCGCTGCTGTAGTCATGTATATCTCCTTGAAAGTTCCTTCTGTTCCTTTTGGTAGCTTCAGCTGGGTTTTTTTGTTTGGTTTATTTTTTTCCCCAAGCACTTTCCTTTACTCGGCATATGAAATGGTAATATTGGCTGCAGTTATGTTCCCAATCCATAGTAAGTTGAGTCCTAGCTTAGAATAGTTAAGTAACTTCTGAAACTCAAATAGATCTTCTGTGTTATTTGGCTGTTGTTATTTCACAATCTGTAAAAGTTTAAATTGTTTTCTTCTCCTGCATAGCAAGTACTTGAAGTCTCTCAACAATGATGCCCTCCAGTTGTACCACATTGAGTGTAAATTTTCCTAATGCTGCTTAGATCCGTTAGCCCACAGTTGAATTACATTCACCACTTTCAGCATCTTTTGTGCTTTCAAAGTTAATGTCATGTGTCGTTTATTTTGATAATAATGACAGTTCTGATCAAGACCAGGAATTCTGGGCTTAGGCTGTGTTTCCAGGAGGAAATGCCATTTGTTGCTGCAAGTCATAATGGACCCAATGTAACATACCTATCTGCTGGAGAAATTTTTAAAACTCCAACCACCCTGGTCTGTTTGAACAAATACTGTGATATTTTTATATTTATTTTCTTTTAATGCCTAAGTACTTGTCTAAGCAGAGAGATGCTGTGGTAGTGTAGTGGGCTTGATGGAGGAATTATCTGGTTTCAACATTAGTCTGTCAAAACATAAGCTTGATGTCAGCAATGTGTAGCAAAGCTGAAATAACATTCTACAGTATTTTACATGGAGTTTAGCTATTCTGCTTGAGAAAAAAATGCTGATTATTATAACAATGAAGTATAAATGAAATTTCTTTTGTGCCATCTCTTCCTTTCAGAGGCATATTCAGTGAATGCATTTTTATTGTAATTTACAGCTATGATAAGTATGATAACTTACAATGGATTGTGATAGGCTTTTTTCTTTGAGATGTGCTAGGTCTGTGTGTGCATGACAGGAAACAAGAGACTGGCAGGAAGCAAAATATCCCCTAAAAAGGACATTTGTGTGAGTAACTTCACAATAGGTTTCTTTTTCCCATTGATATTTTTGCCATAGTGCTCTGGTACCAGTATGTATGGTACCATGCCATTTGACATGGAAAAGTATTTTTCACAATAATGAATAGGTTTTATGCCCAGGAAAACACCATTCTGAATATTTTAACCATAGAGAAGAAGGTGAGGCTAGCAGCAGTTAGTTGTGGCTTTTTATGATGTCCTGGGATAACTTCTTCCTTGAGCCATTGTGTTTTTTGGAAGTTATAGCTGAAGTGGGATACATTTGTTGTGGAGAGATGATAGACTCTGTATCTAACCAGAAAGCAAATCTGACATTTACTGGCTTCCAAAATAAATATGGGGAAAAAACCTTTCTCTCTCATAAATATAGAAATCCACAGCTTTATTTCTTTGATTAAAATGCAAAAAAAGCTTAGTCTAAACTGGAACCAGCACATGTTATGTCATCCTATGATGTATTTAGGAAGTGGAGTGCATTATGCTACCATTTCAGGTATAACTTCTCATGCATAAACTATTTTGGTAGCACTTCCTAAAGTAACTTATTTGGAAAAGTGAATTAGAAACATTTTTTGTATTTTTTTGTTGTGAAGTTTGGTCTTCAAGATGTCATTCTTTGAGGATGAATGCTGTGTACTTTATGCAGAAAAATACGTCATCAACTTTCAACAAAGTTTATACCTCCTGTTTCTGTAGGATAAAATGAACAAGAATCTGTTCAACGTTGTAAAAATATTTATTTCTAAATGTTCACCTCTATGTTATTAATTGTATTTTTTAATATGAAGAGCATACATATTTCCTTTTGAGTCATTGTCCTCCTACCCCAGTAGCCTTTAAATTGCAGATAAGTTTCTTCAGCACAGTAATTAGTGAAGTTCAGTCATCACTCCTTTTATCATGTGATTTTTGTGTGGTTTTTTTAGAAGAATGCATTATTAGAACACTTACACAGCCAGTCTAGCTGCAACAGCCAGGCGGCAATAGCAGTGCCATTTTTCACAAAGAAAATGTTGAAAAGGAGCCAAATGTTTGGTGGCAGAGTCTGTTGCTAGGAAATCAAGTTCCTGAGGCGATTAATGACAAAGCAAGCAATAACAAGAAGGCAGAATTACAGATTTAAAAGAGAGGGAGAAAAAAAAGTGGTTGGTGTTATAATTACCCAAAGAAATCCGTACTCATTAAATTGGCTGTTTTTATGATTGACTTTAATTGGAGGTTAGCTCAGATATTTAGCTCCTTTCCCACCCCTTTAAACACACACATGCACATAATCTGTAGAACTGCAGACTTGTTTTTCTAAGCATTGAGAGGAGCTTGCCCTGTAATTTGATCCCCACTGACAGATGCATTTTCTATGCTGCCATTTTGAATTAACCTATTGTGCAACAATTTTCCTCAGCTCTGTTGAATAAAACATCAAGTCTTATTACCTCAGATGGATTTGATAGAGTAAAAGAATGTACTTCTAGCTGAAGTAGACTATTTGCAATGAGTTCAGTGATTTGAACTCTGCCAACAAGCCCCAATAATTTGTGATGTATACTTAAAGAATGAAAGAGAGAGGAGCCACGTGGGGGGGTCTTTTTGGCTGTATGAAGTTCAAACACAAACCTCGGAGTAATATTGTTGTATGTGCTAAGGTTATGTCCTGAGATCAAACCTTTTTAGATAGAGCATGTTAACTGAGATTTTTTACTATTAAGCAAATCAGGTTTGAACTGGAGATTCTCTTACCCCAGTGGTTATCCAAACTGTCAGGCTACTGTGGGATTAGAAAAATAAAAATCAATCCCCCTCTTCCAGAAACCCCACTATCTGGATTTTACCAATGAGACTTTTTTTGTGAAGGGAAAATTTCCCTTGTAGTTAAACAGGAATGAATGGCATTTTACAATTATTTTAAATTCCAAAGAATTCTGTGGTAAGGGGAGAACAGGCTTTTACCTTATTCACTTTTCTGCCCAATTAGAAAAACTTACACAGTTGGTTCAACAAAATTTTGGCACAGAAATGGGAAGGCAACTGCCCCTGACATTTAAATCCTGTCATGTTTCATCTCTCATGTTTGAGACAATATTCCCTACTTGGAGAAAATGATAAGTGAGAAAAGAACCTTTTGCAATACCTGTAAGTGAATACACAGAAGCTAACTGTAAAAACCAAATTGTGCCATAGCTCTCCAAATTTCGAACCAAAAAGTGAAACAATAGAACTGCATGTATTCTGTCCAACAATACCCACATTACTAATCAGATGCCAATGCCAAGCTGTCTGCTTTGTTAAATACCCAGGTTCCCTGAGGCAAGAAGACAGCTGCTATAACTACTATGAAATTTGGTAGCTCAATCTATTTTTGCTACCCTTGGGCTATCAAGCTACTGTTAATTCAGACCACCCCAATTGGTACACTTTAGGGATTCTTTTTCAAAGTGTTTGTAATTAAAATGATAAAACATCATTATTACTCCAAAGATGTTGTGCGCGCTTTGTATTTGACAGATACCTACAGAGATAAGCCCAGCGTGTAATTTTCATTGACATAATGGTTGTGATTGCATTACCCTTTTAAAAGTATATTGCTTTTTAAAGGGGGGTGGGGACAAGTAGGGAAAGGGCATGCTTTTATTTCATTAATAGAATATGTAAATCTGTTGAAATACTAGATCAGTCTCTTGGTTGCAAGCTACTTGTCTGCAAAGACTGAATCAGGCTTTGTAGCAGGCTGGGGAGTGAATTGGTGTTCACCAGGGACAGGGACACGTTGTGCCACCCACAGCTCACTGCAGAGACCTCTGTTCCCAGGTGCATCTGCCTTTAGGGACACTGAGTCTCAAATCGTATGTAAAGTCTGAGCAGACTTAACACACTTATTTAAATGTAAATTAAAAATGGAAGACTTCATACTCTAGGTGGTGAGGTGAGTCAATTGGAAGGGAAATTTTTACTGTAGCTCCTCTTGCATGTCAGGCTTTATTAGAGGCTCTCCTTATGAGAGAATAAGAATTTTGTCTGTTACTGTGTCAACTTTCTTAGAGCAAAATCTCAAAACTAAAGCACAATCAAATCAAGGCATCAGAAGCTTTGAAACAATATTGGTTCTAGCTCATATTATTTTTTGTTTCAATACTTCTCTGACAAGATTTTAAAAGAATCATTAATTTAAGGCTGTTCTAAAGACCAAAGCTTGAAATTTGTGAATTTTTCTAGTTTGAGTTAAACTTGCTTCTTTTGGTTGCTGTCTACCAAAATTTATCAGAAATTCATAGTCTCCATTCTGTGTACAGTTGGTTGAAATGTGAGCTTCATCCTTTCTTCTAAAGGACTTAATCTCATTAACGAAGGCAGTGTCATAGTCTGCATAACCCTGAAACATGTATTCTTCATGTCTTTGTCATCAACTTTTACTTTAAAAAAACAAATACAAATTCTGCAACAATTGTGCAGTGTTTTACATGAAGAAGGTTCATTTCTTAACAGCAAAAACTGCATTTGTGTAACTTGAGAGCTGAATTAAGCTAATTATGATAGCCCACTACTTGGTCTGAAGTGAAAATTACAGATTCATTTACCGTTTACTTGTGTAATAAGGACAGTGCAGTCGTTTAGATAAAAACTTCTTTTTTTTGCAAAGGGATATGGTGAATTATTTGCTTTGAAATGAGGATTGAAATGATAACATTTGGACTTGATATTTCAAAGCCAGTAACTTGCAGTAAAACTATAGAATGTTAAAATATGCATGCACATAATAAAAGGGGATTCATTAATGCTGCTTCCTATCCTGAAACTTGAATTGTACTGAAGGGCATTGATCTATACTGTAGATTATAGATGCTTTGAAAGAACAGGGCTTGCAAGGATAGGAATATGCAGACTACATTTTGATTCTGCAAGAAACAACTACTATTTTAGAAAGTAAAAATGTATTTACAGCATAGCTAATCAATATCCTAAAAGTCTGTGTCAAGAAAATTTTTGTGCTACATTGTGCTTATCAATTGTGTACTTGAAGTAAAAGAGCTATTTTGCAAAAGTGCTTCTGCACGGATTTGCAGTGACAACATATTAAACACATAAATAGTGTGCCTTGCAGATTAGGCTTTTTACAACTTTGTGATAAATTTTTTAGCCCTTTAGGAGGCAGAAGGGCTGAGTCCTGCTAGCTTTGTTTGTTATCAGGTTTATTTGAAACAGGAGCTGACTGGTTCCAAAAACAGGCTCTGGAAGTTCATTTGAAAGAAGGTACTGAGAAGTTTTTGTGGTGTGGCTTTAATCCTTCTAGTCATCAGGCTACTGTTCAATCAGCAGTGCACTGGGTCACCTTGGTAAATGTGCTTCAGACTGTCTGGTTTGGTCAAAAGAAAGAAGATCCTCCTTTTTTCTTTTCTTTTTCTTTTAATTATGGGTAGAATGCCAAGGGAGTACTACATTCTCTGAATAAGTGCTTTTTTTTTTGAAGAATTTTTTTTAATTTGGAGAAGTGGATGTAGGCACTGTTTCTTTCTAAGGAGTATACGGACAATCATGGTAGCAGGTAGTGCTTGACAGATAAAACATAATTTTAGCAATATGAACAAGATAAAAACACCAGTACTAATCCTTGCAAAGGTTTGACTTAAACTAAACTCAAAGGCCCTTAGATTTTGTCCATAATAGAAGGATTTTGCTGATGCAGCTGCTGTGGAAAACCATCCTGGGGATTTACACTTCTTTCTGGCATAAGCATCCTAATACGGAGGCACTTTGTAGCAGCTGCTGCACCAGCAGAAGTGCTCTCACCTTCCCAATCATACTTGCACCAATGTTTCTATTGGCAGGACTGTCTTGGTTAAGGATATTGTGGGTTTTTTTAATGTCTAAATAATGTAGCTGGTTGAGCAAAATAATTTAATAAACACCTGGCCATAAATACTCAGACTTCATGGTCTGAGTCCGTAAATACTGCAAAGCTCTTTCTAAATCACAAGATTTCCCATATGTAGTACGTGGCTAACAATTCTCGCCCTTGAAGATGTGTAGGGGACAAGATATGTCTTGTTACCACTTTTTATGATAAAGTTACTGAAGTTGTTTTGCAGAATAGCACTGCTCCTAATAGTTTTTGCCAACTATGCTGTTGCCAGATGCAATATAACAATACTTTCCTGCAAATTTGAAAATGGTGGGAAACAGCAGTTAACAGTATTTATCGTGAAATATGCCTCAGCATATGCCTCTGAACATGTCTTTTTAAGACCATATGGAGTATAATTGGTGCTGAACAACATTGAGGTGTTTTGTGAAAAGTAAAGGCTAAGTATTATAAAGAGTCATACAATCTAAAAGAATGAGGCAAATGTAAGAAATGGGAGAAAGAGGGCGGTACTGAATACTCTGTCTTGCTCTCTGCAGAACCTGAAGTGAGAGACCACAGTATTTTTCATAGATTTCTCTTCACAGTAGGGTTAAAATAAAGAAATTCAGGAAAACAAGGGCAGGTAGTAGATATGGAAAATTGGGTGAGTAATTGGAATGAAGCAGAGACACCTTGTCATCCACTGAGGGCACCCAGGACAATATTGGCATTTATAGCTGTGCATATTGTCATTGGCACAGATCACAGCAAAGTAAGGTAAGAATGAATTTCTTCTTTAAATATGAATTTCCCTTGTCCTTTGAGGACTGTAGTTAAAACTAAATACTTTCTTTTTTTGTTTGGTTATTAAGATAACTTATTTCCAAGAGGAGAAATTCCACTTTAGAATTAATAGAGCAATGTGCTAAAATTTAAATTCCTCATGATTTTACTGATTTTAATCATGAACTACAACTCACTGTTGAAAAAAATTACAAACTATAAGTGATTGAAAATTTTCAGCAACATGAAGGATCCAATTTTCTGTGAAGAAAGAAAGAAATTTTCAATGAGCATGTATATAAAGGATAGCAAGTATTCATTCCCCAGAACCAGTGCTGTCCCTAAGTGCTTCTTTGTACTGCTGAGAATGGGCTGAAGAGAGTTTCTGCTGAGGACTGTAGATTCTTATCTCCCTAATTGAGCCATCATTTGTTGACATGAGGGAAATCATGTGACTTGCCTTTAATGGATTTCACAGTAACAGCAGAAGTAGAAAATGTAGTTCATGGAAGGGGAGCAGAAAATGTTAAAATTTTTTAAATTATGGAATATTGTGAAATTTATATTGTGGCAGAGTCAAATGTTTGAACATTAGTATGGTAAATACATGAAATAAAACCATCAGATTCTAATTATCTTGAAAACATTGCATTTCTTTCTATTACAAAGCCCACAGACCTTCAAAATATGAATTTAGTAAGTTCTTTGTTTTATCAGTATGATGATAAAATTATGTCAGTAGAATTGAAAGCATGTGTCATCTTTCTTTTCTTTTGATCAAAAATGTCATTATAGTAATCTGCCCAATTGCAGAGCTGGTACCAAGTGTACAGTGGTAAAAGTGACAGCAGAAAACATCCAATATTATGATTCAGTAGATAGGTATCAGAAAAGGGTATTAAAAAACCTTGCAATTGGAGGCACATTCTTTGCTTTATTTGGTCACTCTACCATATCAATATTATGTTAAACTTCAGTTGTGCTCCCCAACCCAGTATCGTATTTTATAGAATGTAGAATTACAGGCTTAAAACAGTTGTCTTGTTGGGTTTTTTCCAGCACTAGATTGAATTGATCTTATCGGTAAGAAAAGTTTATTTCAAATTTGTTTTCAAAATACGGGATTACTGGCTGCTGTGTTGATGAAGTGATATCATAGGTTTGAGGAGTAGGGTACAGCACTAAGACCACTTTAGAATTATATGTAGAAATTATGTAACCAAGTAACCTGAGACTGGTAGCTCTCTGGAGATGATTTTAGCAATGAATACATAGTGTCTGCTAATTTTCATATCACTAGCAGTCATGTCATCACTGACCTGATCAAAAAGTATCAGAAGAGTACTTCAGTCCTTCTGCAGCTGCAGATCTGTGTAGGAAATCCTCTATGCTGAAACTAGTTGGCAGCTGGAAGAGTATTGTATGTGTTTCTGTTGTTTTACCCTTGTCTAGACATCCACTTGTGGCTGCTGTTGGGATGTGATACTGGACTAGGAAGGACTTTGAACTGATAATTTACTATTGCAGCTTTTAAGTTCAAAAGATTCATGGCTTGCACCTCTCATTCTTGATTTTTGACCTAGTGTGAGAACTGAAATGGAAACAATAATGAAAAGTAAGACAAAAGCATTAGAGGTTAAAAAGAAGCCTATAAATCTTTAGATGTTGGGGGAAAAAAGTCTCCTGGGCATGTTATAACATAGTGTCTTACTTTTTTGCATAAAAAGAATATGTATCCTTTAATGTTTTATTTTCAGAAATATTGTGATAATGTAGTAGAATACAGCTTACACACTGGTGAACGATGAATATTTACTGTGTTTTCCACAGCGTTTGAGCTATTAGTTTTAGATTTGATAATAGATTTTGTTAAGCTATAATTGTTTTAAACTTGTGTTGCCAATCAAACAATTAACATCTACCTTGAAGGTGAATGTTTTAATTCTGATGGTACAACGTAATAATATCTAAGTAAGCAGAAAATTCCAGGATGAATTTAGACTTTTACATGTAGAAGGCAACACCCAGCATGTTACCCAGGACATGAATTCCATTTTCTTAGCTGAAGGCTGTAAATAGCCAAAACACCTAAAAAGCTCAAATTGAATCACAGTCAATATATATTTGAGCTGTATTGTCGTAGTAAGATGGACTTTTTCCAAAAATCTAAGCTCAGTCATCACCTTGACTTTTCAATTTTATTAGTACCACCTATATTATAATGCTAAAAGTAGTTACCAACATTTTATTGTAAATAGACACTACTTAATATCGCATCAGTTTTACAACACTGTCTTGTCCTCTTGTTACAAATCAGATTAAGTTTTCAATTTTACAATAGCTAGGTTGAAATTATTAGAAAATGCGTAGCTTTACGTGGAACTCGTGGAAGCTGCTTCCACTGGTAGCTGGAAGACTCCAAAACAAGAAAAGCAAAACCAAAAAATCTTAGTATTATTGTGTGGTTTTGGTTTTGCCAATTCAAAATGTCTAGTGGAAATCAATTTCTGGTTTTAGTTCAGCAAGAAAGGGGTGATCAAGATAATAAGAACCTTGTTTTTTTGATATGGCCACTAGCAAAATATTACTGTTGTAGAGTGACTCATCTATAGCAGGATGGCAGCAGTAGCCCACAGCTGAATAAAAAAACGTATCAGTTACTTTGTGTGTACTCTTACGTTTTGCTTATGTGCCTTAATTATTTTAGTTGAAATAAGATTAAATACTTACTATGACCTCAAGAAACTAAAAAATAGCTTTATGAATTAGGCAAAATCTTACAAGACAATCCTGTACAGATTTTGGGCCGAATCTAGAATGTGTTTATAATCCTTTCAAGTTGAAGAGCTGTAGCTAAGTATGGAATTTTGATGAAATGCATCAAGTATGTTAGCTGTAAATTCTACATGAGTAATGCTTGCTTGGAGTTCTGTTTGCATTCACTGATAAGTTTGCCTAGCCATACTCTGGAATGATGACTGCCCTGGAATGGATGATTGTTTAAAAATAAGCCTTGTGCAAATTAGAGGGAGTTAATATTTGCCTGATACAACAAATGGGTAGAAGTTTTAGAGCAGGTATAAAAGCAGTTCCCAAATTAAAATCTCTTGTTTAAAAACAATGAAAAGCTTTTAGAGATCCTGTGAAACATTGTGAGTTCATCTTCCGTATAACATTTATTGCCACAAATGTTTGAGAATATATTATAATAAACTATCCAGTTCTTCCCAGATGTTAGGGATTATTATTAATGACTCATTTGGCTTTGTAATTGCCATAAAATTTTTTCATTACCAAGACCTCTGATGAGAAAACAGCTTTTCCAAAATTTCTCAGTACACTGGTTTTTATATTGAACTTTATAGTTTGTTTGTTTTTCAAAAGCTCTTAGTTTGTAATGTCTGATATAAAGTGTTTTTTTGTCTAAAATTCATTGTAAAAGGGCACACGTATGGTTGTTCTGTCTTTGTTTTATTTTGCATAGGCTTGTTTGGCATAATATTTCAAATAATGGAATACCACAGATCCTTCAACCCCCAAATACTCTCTGCTCTTTTGCTAATAATGGGCCAGAAAAATTGGATTGCATTCTTTTGTCATCTTTACTCCCTCTAACTTGCCACATTGAAAGGATTGCTGCCATTTTACAACAAAATCCTGGGTTTTAAGTGTATGGAAGCAGAGGACTTCTACAGCAAGGATGGTTGGTTTACTCTCCAGAGATCCTTTTTTAAATCTCCTTTGAGATAATGTTCTCTATACTTTGTCATTTATTTTATAGTTTAATTTGCTTGTGTCACATGGAAGATTTCTGTTGGTTACTGTAATTTGATGTAAAATATAAAAATTCATGTAGTCATTCTTGTAATCTCTCCTGCTGATGAGCTGCAGGATTCGGTAGCCCACAGTCACATGGGCCTTTAAAACTGAGTTATGGACCTCATAAGTCATCTAAAGAGCAGTAATGATACAACCTGCAGCAGTTGTCATATGTAGGAGGTGTGACTTTTTTTCACAGTATGGAAGGAAATTAAATGTGAGGGGGCAAAGAGCATGTTATAAGGCAGTTTAGAGTACCATAGGTAATGCTACTCATGTTTTTATTCAACATTTTGAAGATACTTTGTTAGGATGTGGGATACCTCATTCGGTTTACAGTATGGTTTTCCTGAGAGGGTAACATTGGTTAAGCACAATAAAGCAAACAAATCATTTTCTCCAGACATCTGTGGTTGAAGTTCAGTGATTGTTGGCGTTAGGAGCCCCAGACCAGCAGTGGTTGATGTGCCTTGTGCTAATGTGAATGCCTGTGGTTGGTGGTTCAAATGTAGCAGTAAATCTAAGTGTACTTTTTCTCCGGTTTTGCTTATACTTTTGTTATATATATATCAAATATCTCTTTTATAAGAGATTATGTACTAGTAAGATCACCCAAATATTTGATGTATTATGTTGACTATACTGCATAATTGCTAGTTAAAATTTTAAGAAAATTTTATTCAACACTATCATATGTTCATAATGATATTTGAATTTTTAATATAAATGTTAGTGAGTTTAATAAAAATATAACTTCTCATCTGACTCCAGCAAGCTAATCCTAAAAAAGAAAGAAAAAATAATTTCCTTTCAGAAAATAAATTTTCAGATACTAACAAGTCAGATGCAAAATTAAGCACACTTTCCAGTTGCTGCTTTGTCAAAATGGATTTAGTTAGGGAAATTCCTGTGGATTTAAGTGAATTCTCCCAAGAAGTGGTGTACGTGACAGAAATAAAGAAAACTGCTTAACTTGCTATGAAATGCACAACATTTATTATCACTTGCAAAGCTGATACTTCATGCATTTGTCGCTGTTTATGACTGGCTTGGAAGTCATAAACTTCCAAGCTTATCCAGCAGTTGGATAAGGCTGCTTTCAGAGGTGGCCGTGCTGCTCCAGCTGGGATGTAGCAGGAGTATTGACAGTTGGATTTAGCTGAATGGGAACTGTGCTACTTTGGGCAATGCTTTGTTTAAGAGTACTTTGTGCTCTGATTGATCTTAATAGTTTAAGGTGCTCTCCAAACTTATAGGGATGTAGTTTAATACAAATGTTCAGGCATGGGTTGGACAAAGTTACTGTCATTGATTTTCCTTTTAAGTTCAAAAACAAGAATTAACCTCATTCCCTCTAGTTGCTTTAAATCAATGCTGTTCATTACATAAACTCTTTCCCTTCCTTTTATGGCATTCTCATTAGATAATCAAACAGATATAAAACTGGGATTTAGATACTGTTTATTTTCTTTAAAATATTTTCTTCAACAGAATAAAATAGAAATATAAATGAGAAATAAAACAGTGGAACAAAATAAGAGCAAACATAAGAGCAACTCTTGAGCAAGCTGATAGAGTACAGGAAGCGCTAAGGGAAGAGTAGAGGATCACAGCCAAGCTAAATATGCACAAAATACCCTCTCAGCTTTCAGTAATCTGCAGCTCAGGGTCTTCCTCAGCTAAATGCAGTGGCATGTTGCCCAAGAGTTCTTGAGGTTTATCCGTTTTTCACAAGTAAATTTAAATAATAGTTTTTCAAACTTCTCCCATTGTGGCCTCCTGGAGTAACAACTCACACACTTCAGTAATGTATGGATGGAGTATAATTTTTAATTTTGAACTTGGTACATGGTAGTTTTATTTGATGTCCTGTAGTCCCCACAGTATCAGAGACACTGAGCAATTGTTCTCCGTGTCCTTCCTGATGCAAGAAGCTGCCTGTGGCTTCTAAAATGGTGATTTTGTATGAGGTGGTAGACATGGACTAAGCAGTTATGTGAAAGGAGAGTGACCCCATATGGATCTTGTTAGTGTGTGTAAGTTGTGAGGAAACACTTCTACCTTTTGAAGTGGAACAGGCTAATGTGTGCAAAGGCTGTAAAGTCCTAAGGCTCACCTGCAGAAACTAGAGAATAGTAGCATGGTAGTCACTCTACTGTTACATGAGTGCTGTTGAATGTACACCACATTGAGGGAGCTGCAAGATGTACTTTCATTCTAAAAACATGGATAAGTTCTGGGTTTAGTCTTCCTAGAAGTTACCATGGAGTACAAACTGTATTTAAGATTGGACTTGATGATCTTGGAGGTATTTTTCAACCGTTATGATTCTATGATTCTAGTACAGTCTCATTTGCTGTATATATATTTTCCAATTTCTTAGTTCTGGTTTCCTTACTTTGTCTTCATACACCAGGTCTGCCTGCAGTCACAGAGTCTTGCTTTTGACTCCCAAGAGCTGAACACTCTATTCAGCTGAGGATGTGTGACTGTAATTTATTCAGAATTATTTCCTGAATTTTGCTTTTTATTGCAGTTGCTGAGCAATGAGTTTTTCTCAAATAGGTAAACCTTGAGGGTGTGTCTGGTTAGTTTTTTCTCCTTTCTTAAGCAGTCTAGTGATGGAGAATTGGAGATTAAAATATATAATAAAAATTTGAAAAATCATTAATCTAGCTTTTGGGAGGGTAAAGACAAAAGGAATGAATCAATTGACAGCATGTGAGAATAGTCGCTGTCTTGAGGCCTGAGTCAGTATGTCTCGTTTGGTGCTGCAGGTGAAGAAGAGGGCAAGCTGAAGAAAGACTCTCTGCTCCCAGAAATCAGTTTGCTGGTTTGTAAGTGGTTTCTGATAGTTTAGGTTTCATGAAGTTGAAAATCCCACGCGTAAAAAAAAAAAATATCCATTTTGTTTACATTGTTTTGAATTGGTATGCTGAGGGTTTTTTTTAAAGTTAATTGCTCTGTGGTTTTGTTTCACGTTGTTTAGACAGTTCACAAAATGTTGCATACATGGGTATCTCCCAAGAGTGTAGACTTCTACTTCTTTAAAAGCCTAAGACTATTGTGTATCCCGTAGCAGGGAGGTAAAACAAAACAAACAACAAAGAAAACACCAAACAATTGCCCAAAACCAACAAAACAAAACTTGGTAATTATAAAATGTGGGCTGCTACATGTGGCTTAATGCCAGAACAGTCAGTCATTTGCAAAGAATTAGTTGTAGCCTGAAAAGAATTTTATCACAGTGCCACCCTCCTACACCTAACCCTGGCAGTTGTCTGTGGCTTTGCTCAAAATGAAGCTAAAAATCATTTCATGTTTTCATAGCACCAAATACTCTTACTCATACAGGCTGTTGTACAGACCACTTGTGATTTGTAAGGTTAGATTTATAGATAAACATAACAAAGCAATCAACAAATACTTTCAAAAGAAAATAGTGGGAAGACAAGGAGGACGTGGTAGCTTTGTGATGCTTTGTTGCATGCTTGTTTTGTAGAGCTGCTCATTTACTAAATAGTCTGAGCATGGCCTCTCTGAAGTGTGCATGGGCTGCATTTCTGCCCAGGCCTTGGAAGGGCATGTGTGCCTTTACATGCCATCTAGTTTAATTTTCCCCTCAAAAACATATTCATAACTTTTTAATGTCTGATCTTGAATTACAAATATACATTTGTCAGTGTAACCTGGTACTGGCTTTACACACACAACCCAGCGTGAAATAAATTTTAATGTACAGTGTTTGCACTCAGATTGAGTGCTCCCAGGAAGGGTCCTGTGTTACTGAGGAAGCACATCCTGTACATTTACACTGCTAGGTCAGGTTTTCTAAGCTCAAGTTGGCACGCTGTAAGTTACTTACCTTGAGTGAGAGTGCACAGTGTGCAAAATAGCACTTGAGCTACTGTGCCCTGGCAGTACTGTATCTGGTGCAGGACAGAGGGTCCTGGGGCTCATCCCAGGGGTGGCTAAACCACTATCCCATATGTCTCCTAAGCAGTTATGTTAAAGCTACTCAGTCCTTTCAGGGCACATAATTATATGTGACAAAGAATTAGAATTCTTGTCATGGAGCTTGTCAGCATCCACATTCAGAGTGTTTACATTAGCAGGAATCAAGTTGTTCTAGGTTGAATATTATTATATATTGTATCATAAACATTTCTGCTGCAGCAGAATGCAGCAAGCTGACAATCTTCTTCCCCTGCCACCCACAGCACAACACTGCAAAAGATAATGTTCACACTTGTAACTGAACTCTGAAATATAATAAAAAAATTCCAGCCATAAAAAGGGCTAATGCTTAGTAGTAATAATGTTGACACCTCAAGAATTGTTGGGGTTTTTTTTTCCCTGTGAATCACTGTTTATAGTACAAGCCTGCTCATAAATACGAAGTATATGTTCCCAGGGGAAAATCTGGAGAGTATTTTCTTAAATACACCAAATAAATTGAGTATTCCAGTTCTTTTCTTTTAAAACAAATATTTTCTGGAAGACTAGTCTCTCAGAAAAGTGGATATTGATGTGGTATCCATGTGGGACAGAAAAGGATTGTTTGAGCTCACTCAAGTGAAGTCTTCCACCCCTTTTGTAGCAAATGCAGACACCAGTAGATGAATGAGTGTTACAGCTGGTGCCTGTCGTGATCACATGTTCTGCTTATGGATCTTGTCTTATTCTAGACTTGATGTATTACAATAATTGATGTAATAAACTTCACAGTGAAAGATTCAAGGAGTAAAAGATACAGCTTCTACTCAGGCTTGAAAAGCCTCCCTTTTATTAAATTGAGGGTTTGAGGTTTAGGACAGCAGTATTTCTGTGGCTCTTTTTTTTTATTAAAAGGCTGAAATGTTTGCTCTATTTCTAGTGAGTGTAGGTGTAAGAAGGCAGCATTTTGTTAAACACATGCAAATATAACAACATTCTGACAGGAGTAATGTTAATTTATAAAAATTTCCTTTGCATGTGAATAATAGATAAGGCTCAAGTCTCCCAATGAAGTTTCTACATGACATACCCGTTTCACAAAGGAACTTAATTCTTTCATAATGGTGCTTTTAACTCAGGAGAAACAAATGAATAAGTTACTGAAATGGATGCCTTTCATTCATATTTTTCCATACTGTAGATACAAATGGTTCTTCTTTCAAGTGACCTATGCCCTGTGTAGCCTCAGTATTTTCATGTGTGGTATGCAGCCTGTAACAGTAAGAGGAATGTCAGTGCTGTGGAAAGAGAAAAGTAACAGATGTCTGTGAATGCAAGGAAATGTTGTGGAAGTAGAGATGGGGTGCAGTGCTATCTATAGCTTTGTAGATATTTCTATGGAAACTTGACACTTCTGGAGTGCTGGTGTCCCATACCATTGTCTCAGAGCACACTACTTGCCTATGGTAGGAACCTTGCCTATCAGTAATCCTGACATCAAACTAATGTATTTATTTGTAGAAAATGCAAGGTCTCAGATTCAGCAAGTCTTCCATAAAACAAAACAAATACGTCTCTAAAAGAAAGCCAAATCCAAAATCCATGAAGAAAAAAGAAACTATGAAGAAAATTATTTTACCAATTAGTTTCTATTTCTTACTATTGCTTTCTTTTTGTGTGTGTTTTTGTTGTCACTGTAATATTCTGCCTTTTCTTTTAATAGTGACTTTTTCATACATTTGCCAGTTCATAGATGAAACCACTGTTAATTTGTTTTAATTTAACTTTCTTGTGAAGTTGATGCTCTAATTATTCTTAATAATGCATCCGCATAAAATATTTCTATAGAAGTTAGTGGAAAATACTGTATTCTGCTCCATAAGGCTTCCTGAGATAAGCATGCTGATGTGATACGACATTTTCCCTTTGTATCCTGTGGTTTCCATGTGTCTTAGGAGTAAAACATTGACAGGAAAAACACATAGGACTCTAGTTCTGTCTCCCTAACAATCTTCATCAATCATTATAGCTTTTAAAGGAGTTAAATGCCAGGGATGTGTTGTTCAGCAAGTTTGCTTTATCCTAGAAACAGTTAGAACTATTGTTGCATTAACTGGTGCAATGTACCTGCAATTTCTTATAGGATAGCTTCAGTACATGAATTTACATGGTTTATAAAAGCACTATTTAGCTTGAGTAAGGCTAATCTGAAATCTTGCATTTGCCTGGTGCTAAGCTTGTTTGCCTCTGAATTTCAGTATGTGTCTGCCATAGCATAAGGTATTCAGGAGGAAGTACTTGATCTTGGGGACTTAATAACAAAAAGAGAACTGGTAACAATATTGAAAGCCTCTGAGAATTGGCTATTATGAATGGATTTTGTATATAGGGGTAATAATGGGTATTTAGGATGCAATTCATAGTGAGGGGGATCTTAAAATAGATTTTTGAGGGCTTTTTTTTTCTGTTTCCTGGACTTCTGAGCGTACTGTAAGGTCGAAGATGGAATTGTTGTCTAGATTTTAGATCCTGATGCAGTGCCGGTTTTTTTCAGCATACAGTGCTATATTACAGAAAGTACTAGCAGAATAATGTATCCAATTCTAACTTGAGAAAAGCTCAGTTAAAATCTACAAAGAAAAGCATCTGGTTTGTCACAGTCTTTCTGAACATTTGAACAGCTGTGTGTGTGTTTCAGCTTCAAGCTCATCTCTCAAAAATGTGTAAATGCATGCTTTACACAATTCTGTCATAAAATTCAGTTGGTTGCATTACTTACGTGCCCTTTTCACAGCATTCTCTCACCTCCCACTCATCTTTAGCAAACCTCTGTAGTTTTTCCTACTGATTAAATTGATGCTTAGAGATGAGTAGAGAGTAGTGAGCTGCAGGCTATGCATCTTTTGGATCTAATACAACCTTTGAAGGCTGGTGGTTGTGGGTGTGCTTTTTATTTACCTGTTTGAACCTGGAGGTAAAGTTGGCATTCAGAAATAGCATGCAGTTCTCAACATGTGGCGTGGAAGCCTTAACATGAATCATTACAAGAAGGTAGCTGACCATCCCTTCTGTGCTGGTTTTATATTTGAGCTGGTTAATAAACTTCCTTTCCTGTTTACTTTTTCAAACTAATAATTTTGCTTTATGATCAGGTGAAGGGTGCCTTAGCACAGGGATAAACATTTAAACCCATGCATCTTTGGATCAGTAATGTTACCAAGGTGCAGTTTGAACGGGGAGCCAAGACAGTAATGGGTTTTTTTTCCAACTGCAGGAATGTACTGAGTGCAACAAACATAAAAGGCAAAAAGGATCCATAAAAATATTAGCCCAAGTAGGCACAACTGTTGATCTAGAATGAATGGAAATCACGTATATTATCTTCCTCAGAGTTTCTGACTCAAGGTTCTGAGTATGTAAATGTTACTGTTATTCAGTACTTAACTGTGAAATCTGCTAAGGTATTTGATCCTGAGTTTTTAATGATGTGGTATTACATGCATTTAAGTGTATACCACATCAAATGCATACCACACTCCTTAGCATATACTGTCTGATGGAAAAGGGAGCTAAAGAAAACCTTCCCTATCTAGACAAATTTAACACAGAACTCCCTAAAGTCTGCCTTTATAGCAATATTTTGTATCAGACTTTGGGTTCTGTAACTATAAATATTAAATTGCTCTTAAGAATGCCTGACATCTTTTATTGTAAGGCTATTTGTGTATGAAGATGTTTCTGAATTTGCTGCTTGTTGTCCATTTTCACCATTGAAATCCAATTTTAAGGCTTGGGGTCAGCATTTTTCAAAGTTTGCAAAACTGTAATCCTTGAAAAATACTGTACATAAAATAGCAAGCTGTTTGTATTTGTGAGAAGCTGAGAAAGTTATTACTCCAGCTTTTGCCAAGTAACATGACTACAAAAAGAAAAGTTTATTGTGGAGGATTACGGAAGGAGCAGATTTATGGCAAGTGTCTGATATATACCCTGTATCCTCATGTTCAACTAAACCAGACTTGCCCTGGGCCTTCTGGGGCACAGTGCCCTTAGCAAGTAGCTTTTGACAGCTTTTTCAGGAAGCAATATTTTTCTTCAGAAAGAGGGTCACTTCAGTGTTTTTCCTTCTCTCCTGTCTTATCTTTTGAGTTCAGGAAGTATTTTAAATTTACAGCCAGCTTTGAAGGCATGAAGCAAGTTCATCCCCAGAAGTATTTCCTGTTATGGCATTAATCTAATTCCATGAAAGTAAAACTGATTTTTCATCTGTAAAGTAAAGTGCCTGGAGCAGCAGACCATTACTCTAGGTTATCATGATAAAGAGGCTTAGTTTTGACACCGAAGTGTTTATCAGCCTAACCAGGGGAAGATTTCATCCATTTTGTTGAAAGAGATATTAATGGATTATAATATTTCTTTGCTTCATGGAGACAATGAGTTCATATTGAAAATGTTGACCCGAAATAATGATGTTCCCATAACATATTATGAGTTAATTTATCTGGAAGGCTACCAGTACCTGGGGGAACTAGTTGTAAAATGATAATACAGTGAGCAAGTGTGTCCTGAGTACATGATAGTGATAATTTCAGAATTATAAAATAGTTTTAGAGCACTGGCTGTTTGCTTTATCATTTCAGTGATGCCTGTGAGTGAGGTTAATCAGATCTACCTCATTTTAAGGATGTTGCAAAATACATGACATAATAGCACTCATATATTGTAGATGAGAATGAGTTTCACACCTCTTTTAGTGGCTAAAATGATGTTTGCCTTTATGTTTCTAACAGCGCTTAAAGCATTTAGCATTTAACTTGAAATGTGCAACAATTTATACTATATTCCTTATTTGTTAGACTACCTTTTCCAGTGTTTAATATTTCTTTAGTATTTACGTTACAAAGAGAGAGTTTGAAGTTAATCCTTAAACTTGTCTGTAAAACCTAGTGCCAGCTTGAAGCCTTGACTGTACCCTGACTGTGTAACTGTAGAAGCTACATGTGCAAATCTGTTTCAGACTGCAGGAGCTGTAAGAAATCTCAGAGTGCACTTCTTCCCCACTCTGGTTCCAGTGTCTGTATATAGGTGTCATCTTCCCAAATTAGCATTCATCTCCATATTTGTTTGTTTGTTTATTTTAGAACTATGGATGAAGTGTATTCACTAGTCTTGTGAATCTTAATATAATAGTAATTTTTACTTCATGCGTAATGAATAGATTTTCATATGGGAGTGCCTAAGGACTAGAAAGTGGTGCACTTCTTCCTCACTGACCTCTTGGGAAGTGTTGCCTTTGGTTTGCATGGGGAGGCAGGAACCTAAATTTGTGCAGCCAGCAGGGAGGAGCATGCCCAAGGCAGGTACCTGGCATGGCAGCTAAAACAGGGTTCTGCAAGCATAGAACAAAACAGAGATGCATGGGGCCAATTAAGCTGTAAGTACTCAAGGTTACAGGAATCCCTGAAAGTGACTTTAGACTTGAAGGGAGCACAGTTAAGAAGCAGAAGGAAACAGGATTCTGAGTCTGAGTAATTTTCAGGGAGGGCAAAACATGAGACTGTGGCTAGTGTGAAGGACCAGAGGAGAGGAAGGGAGCAGGATTGTCCTGAGCATCAGCATTGCTTGAAAGCCTCCTAGCTGAGAGGGGAGAGAGCAGTGCAGTCTGCTCTTGCTTCCCTTCTGTATCTGCTACCAAATGCCAGCCTATACATAGGTGGTTTGTTCCAGAAAAATGTCTGGGCCCACCAGCGTTAATTGTCTTACACCTTCAGGCCTTAAGGTATGAATTCTCTACCAGTACATTTGGTCATTTGGAAAAAAAAAATACTAAATGGTATAGTGTGGTTGTATAGCTGTATGCAAATTTATTATTTTTAAAAGTGCTTACTACATTTCAATGGCAGACAATGTAGTCTTAGTCTTAAAGAAATATGAGAGAGCAGTGTTTTCCCATCTCTATATCTAAAAAAGTTTCAGGAAAGGGTGTCTGTACCTTGCTCATGGAGAGTATAGTGTATCCCAAGTGTGTTTTCCCTGTCGTTAATTCGTGTTTTCACTGGTCTACTATTACAGTCAATTGTGCTGCACTCTGAAGTGAAGCAGGGGACTGAGGTGAGTGAAAGAAACAGAAAATAAATGTTGGGGTTTCAGCCAATCACCTAGCAACCCCACAAACAGTTCTCCGATAAAACTGGCCATGGTTTAGGGATATTAACTAGCAGTTGGGAAAGGTAGAGGTTAGGAGTTACTCACTGCTTATAGTATAAGTGTGCACGTAATTGTGATCTAATTCTATTTATTTCACATTTACATTTTTAACAACGAAAAAAATACATATGTAAAGTACATTTATTTACCCCCATTTCTAATACCATTATGCTTGTAATTTATTACTTTGGGCTTCCAAGACATTAATGTACTACTTAGTCTTAAAAATACCTTTTTATTTAAATGTGGGTAGATGGTGGTGTAGTAACTAAGCAAAAGCTGTTATATACACAGAAAGTTAAATTTGAAAGATTTCAAAGAATTATGCCTCCTATTATAATTTTGCTATTTGGCATAATTATATAAAAATTAATATTATTTGGTTTTGCTTGTTTTGTTGTTTTTTAATTCTGCATAAATTTGGGATTGCCTTTGTCTATGCATTATCTGTTAGGGCAGGCCTGTAGTGGTGCATTCATTCTGCAGTAGATCTTCAGCTTCAAAGGCAATGTAACAAGCCCCTTGAGCCACTTTTCCCCACGGCTTTCCCAAACTGCAGACTGGAAGTCTGCTGGGGGAGGGGATGGGAGCATCTGGGCCTGAAAGGATGGAGCACTTTCAACTCTGTGTTCTGTGCTGTAGAACAGCTGTTGAAAGAAGGCAACCACCACACTTTAGAGCAGCAATTAGCACTTCTCTGGCATATGTTGAAATGCTCTTGCCCATCCCCTGGGAAAGTAAAAAATTATGTGAGACGCGAAGGTAGATGTTCTTTCTCCATTGTGTCTCCTGTATGATGTCTTTCTGAGATGGCATTATGCCTTTAGTCTATTCATCAAATTCCTGTCTTTTGATATTTTGAGGAACAGAGAGGTGAAGAGTAAGAAAGTGATGATTCCTCAATTTTTCGGTAGACTTTTGCATATGATCAATATTTAAAAGCTTTTTACTGATAAGTGTTTTCTGTGAATTTCCCGTGGTTTCACTGGAGGAAGGAAGGAAGGAAGGGGGAGTTGTGCATTATTACAAGAAAATTATGTCTTGCTCTAAAACTGCACCTATGGTTTCAATTAGTCAAGTCTCAATTATAATAACGTAATGAGGAGGTGGGGGTAACCTGGGTAATTGCAAAGGTGATAAACACAAAACATATGTAAAATTAGATTGCAAGAGCCACCATTGGCAGCTTAATGGAAATAAAAATCCTATGATAGCTGTTGGTGTGCATGGAAGATCCCATGCAAGTAGACACGGGGAGCAGGTAGACACTTATGTTGCTGCAAGGAACTTCTACAGCTGGGTCACTCCTGCACACAGCCAGCTCTCCAGCAACATCAGGCTTCATCAGGCTTAATCCAAATATGGGTGGTCATGAGCAGCATGAAACTGCCAGGAACAGCATTTTAGAAGCAAAAAATACCTTTTGTGAGGAAGGGAGTGTTTTCTGGGGACCTTCAGTAACTACTGAATTGATTTTTCAGAATGGTTGTTAAATAAGCCTTTAGGACTTTTTTTCCTTAATATTGATAACTGATAAATGTTATCCTGGTCAGATATATTTGTTTCTGACTTTGCTAGTATCTTTATGTTCAATAAATACAGATGACTTTAAGATGCAGCTTTGTGGCAATCAGAGATGATACAATTGTATTTCATCCTTCTACCAGAAAATGCAAGCTTCATATGTAGTGTGGTAGCTGAAGTGCAGAGGCTAATTGTTCCCTTCCTGTATGTTAATATAGGAGGAGTGTGTATGACTCTCTTCCCATCTGCAGCAAATATTTGTATTTGGTCATCTCCCTGCTTTAAAAATTTTTTAAAAAGTAATTTGTGGGGGGGCAGAAAGTTGAAACTGAAAGTACGCTTGAGGTACAAAAATACTTTCTGTTGGTTTGGTTGACAACTGTGTCTATTACCACCTTATCTAAGGTCAGGATAGAAACATATCTATTATTTCCTTTCCTTGAAAAAAGGAGTATGTTTTGCTTTTAGAACACATTGTCTGAGGATTCTAATCATAAACAAAGGAATCTCTGTATTAATATTTTCTCTAGCAAGTAGTTAAACATTTTGGTTTAGATTATTGGAGATAATCCTGTTGTTCAAGCAATCCCTGAAGTTTCAAGGGATTTAGAGGCATGTAAGCTGGAGATTTTACCAGGAAAATTTAGTAGAGACTTTATTAAAACAGAATTAATGAGTGCCTGGCTAAATGTATTTCACTTGGGAGAAGTCAGTGTGGCTTCTGCAAAGGGAAATCCAATTTGTGCTGTTAGAAGGACTCAACAAAGCTGTGGGTGAGGGATATCCAACTAACACAGCTGCATTAGGAAGGAATGCCATACAACAGGCGCAATTTTCAAGACAAAACCATTTTGGAAGACTACACACCCATGTTATGTTTGGTGTGGGAGAGCAGGGGCACTTGGAATAGTTCTCAGCTGGCCAGCAGGACTACAAAACAAAATCCAACCTGAAAATCAGGAATCATAAAGGAAGGAGTAGAGAAAAAGGTACAAAAGATAAAATATCATTAAGTCATCAAAGAAATCAACACCTTGGATAATGCTTATAGTTCTGTCAATTCTGAAAGATTGTAATATCACTGGAACAAATTCAGAGAACGGCAGTATACAAAGAGAAAGAATGGTTCCTGTATGGTGAGAAACATAGGCCACTTTCTTGAAAAGTAACAGTTGAAAGGAAGAAACTACAGAAAAGAAAAAAGCAGTCGTAGTCTAAGAGGATACATAGGAATCAACTGTTCACTCTCTTTCAAGGTGAGACTGAAGTGTTTCCTAGTCAAGCTAGTAGAAGCCAGATTCAGAATAAATACATGTCATAGACGTGTGGTACATCTTTGGCAAAGGTGTTTGTAGATGCAAAATGTTCACTTACGAGATGAGTTCTAGAAAGATGGATCCACAGATTAGTGCCTTATACAAGAAACGACAGCATGCTAGGGAGGTTTTTTGAGCTGGAAACAACTGGGGGCTGAAAGATTACACGGGGAAAGTGAAAAATGCAGCATGCCTTGTTCTCTGTTTTCCCTGTGTGTGTCCACTCATGGCCATGAGTAGAGATAGGAGATGGGACTGGATGGATCTTTGTACATAGTTATGCTCAGTATTGAAAATTGTGGCTTGTTCTTCAGAATGTTCTGAAACATTCAAAAATATATAAAGAATTGTTCTCTAGAGAGACTTCTCTTGTGTATAGAGCTTATGGGAGCAACTGTGCTACTCCTTGTTTCCTTGCTACTTTTGTTTTCGGTAGAAGTAATAAATTGGCTAAACTGGACAAGTTTGGGGTTTGGGCAGAATAGTATGAACACCTGATATGTTCACATATAATATGAACATATTATATATGAACACCTGATATGTTCACATATAATATGAACACCTATATGTGGGGAAAATACGTTTACATAAGAACAAATGGAGAGCTGCAAACGACACTTTATGTAAGCCCTGTTATTTCATCCAGCAGAGCTTCCATTGGAGTGAAATGTTGATTTTTGCAGAGTAAATACAATTAATAACACTAATTCAAATAGTATATATTGGCCATCAGCTCTTGCCAAAAAACAGTGATTGGAAAAAATCTTAAGCACAAGAAAGCTAAAATCCAAAATTAATTTCAGATGCTTCACTGTAATGGCAACAGATTGTTCAGCTTTGAGTGAGTTGTGCAAAAACTACAGTCAAGTCATAGAATATCCTGAGTTGGAAGGGACCAACAAGGATTACCAAAGTCCAACTCCTGGCCTGCACAGGACACCCCAAGGATCACACAATGTGCCCAAAAACATTGTCCAAACAATGAACTCTGAACTATGGCAGCGTTGGTGTTGTGACCACTTCCTAGGGAGCCTGTTCCAGTGCCCAGCCACCCTCTGGGTGAAGAATCTTTTCCTGATATCCAACCTAGACCTCCCCTGACACAACTTCAGGCCATTCCCTTAGGTCCTGTTACTGGTTACCAGGGAAGAAATCAGTGCCTGCCTGTCTACATCCACTAGTATTATTACTAGCATTCTTTCATTGCATCTCAATTGTTACGGAATTAAAAATTGTTTGGGATACTCTAAATTCCTTTTCAAAAGTTCCCAGGTGCGCATCTGCCTGTGGTTTGTCTTTACACATGTAGTTTTGAAGGATATCTGTAATAGCTTAAAACGAGACAGCATCCCTGAAATAGTAAGGCATGTTTTAAAGCATGTTTCTCTGGTAGAATTGTCTGTATATGTGAAGCTATCACTGCTCACTGGACTTGCCATTTTCATCAGTGTCTTTGACCATCAACCATGTAATTCTAACTCTATTTCATTTATTGTCCTGTCTCAGCTCAGAGATTTCAAATCATAAGGGCATGACAAAGAGGCTTGATGAGTGCCTGTTGCTCATCTGATGCTGCCTTACGTTGAGGTTGGGCAGGGACTCTGCAGCCAGTGAGAGAAAACAATGTGCCAGTCCCACAGCATGCATTTCTTCCTCAAAAAGAAAAAAAATCTTTAGTGCTTCACACATTTACTGGTTTCTATTAGAAAGTTTTAATATGTTTTCTTTATAGTGCCTTTATTGCTGTATGTGTGATTGTGTTGCACTGCTCACAATGCATTTATGTTCTGTTTTCTGATGGGGGAGATAAGTATATATGTATTTTTTTCTGCAAGGTCTCAGGTCAAGATAAACTTCTCTGGGCAATTTGACCATGATCATTTTAGTCATGTGTTAGCCTTTGTGCATCACGAGGTTTTGGGGTTTGGGAGGTTTGTTTGTTTGTTTTTAAAACAAAAAAACCTCAAACACCATAGAAATTGATGCCTGCTAGATATTTATGATGTCTGTTTTCTCTCATAGTGAGAAAGCAGCTTAATTGTTTTCCAGTAAAACTTCAGATTGTTGGATTGAAATTTGAATCATTTCTTCAGAAGTAGAAACAGAGCATACTGTTTCTCTTAAGATAATGACATGCATGTGCTCATGACTGATTCAATGTTTTGATCTCAGATGCTCTGGACATCTATCATGTAGCTACTGTCATATAAATTACACATTAATGCCACCAAGATTTATTCCAGTATTTGCAGTAGTAGAAGTTCCCTTCATGATAAAGTATTAAAAAGTATAGGGTATATATCCTATTATTGGAAATATAATTTAAAAAACCAAAAAAAAAAGCTACTTACCTAAACATACTAAGAAGCTGCATCTCATCCAGCTTTCTGCTAAAAACTTACCACTGATTTAATTGAAATAGTTGGAAAGCTTACAGAATTTTCATTTTGTAAATTAAAAAACAATCTTAATCTTATAGAATCCAGTCTTCTGCACTTGGTAAAGCATATGTGATCCATTGGTTATAAATTTTATAATATCTGTCTGATATTTTAAGATATTAGTGAAGATTTCACTAACCAGTGAGTTTAGGTCATGAGGACACTTGTTACTTTCATAAGGCTATTACAGAAAAACATGTTTAAACCAAGCCCTGTCATATGTGCAAGTTTCAAAGCCAATGGAAATACTAATGTGTGTTAGGATACCTTTGTGTTCCCAATCCTTAGCTTCGTTTCCTGTTTCCAGACACTTGTACTGTTTGTTAGTCAGTAATTTGTCAGCATTTAGAAAAGACAGAAAGAGGGGGCTTGCAGACAAGGATGAGGGGCAAGGCGAGGAGGAAAGATGGGCAGGTGTGGAGTACAGAGGGTATGTCTTCAGCTTAAAATACTAAATCACACCAAAAATATTCATGGTGATGAAGCTGACATTTAGAAAACATTCAAAAAAACCTGAATATATAGGAAAGAAGTATAACTCCTAAACAGCTTCTAGGCAGGGTTTGCCTTGCAGGGGCAAGGCAAAGGAACATTTTTGGGCTAGGACTAAGTTCAGAAGACTTAAGACTAAGTTCAGAAGAAGACCAGGAGCAACAGCTGGCTTAACTCCATAGTCTGGAATGGCCAATCATGGCAATAGCCATCACTCCTTGAACAGGAAGAGGTTCCAGGAGCTGCTGAATACCTGTGGGAGATTTGTACAGCTATCCCTGCGAGAAATGCTGCACCAAGTAAATTGAGCAGTTCTGATTCAGTGCAGTATGTTTCTCTTTTTTTCTTTTTTCTTGTAGCCAAAACATGGAATTGAGAAAGGAGACATAATTGTTAAGTTATTTACAGTGACAGAGGAGGAAATGGAAAGGCAATAGGGAATTTATGGAGGTTATAAAAACAGTAGGTAACTAATAGGAAGTTTGTCTGTGCTCTTAATTACTTTGCTTGTACCTTGAATCTCATTCAGTTGCAGTTTTTCTGAAGTTAGTATTTTAGGGTAGGAATCAAGTCAGCCTTTATGTATAGATCACCTGTACTGTAATGAAGTTACTATCTAGATCAGAGACTTTGAACATTACCACAACATGAATAAATAACCAAACATTATTAATAAGAAACAGCAGCCCATCTGCACAGGATGCACAACTACACTAAATTGTATATATGTCAAATGTAGATGAGTTGCAAGGTTTGGGTTTCATGAGTTAGTGCACATTTCTGGTGTAGAGAAAATTTCCTCAATCAATAAAAGGCTTTGTCACTGAAAAAGAAGTACTTTTGTATGCATGTATCTATTAAAAGAAAAAACATGTATATTCTAACAAAAAATACAAGTTATCTGGATCTAGCAGAATTTCCTGCTTTTGGGATTTTAAATTACTAGATTGTAAGGATTCCAAGATAGAAGCTGTGGGTCATTTCTAATTGTAAAGCAGTAGCACAATGAAATCTGAAGTAACATTCATCATACAAAATAATTTGTTCAGAGGTCTTACCTTCCTTTATGTTCCTTGCTGTTCTGAAATGTGAAGATATCAGGCAGCTGACAAAGGAAAATATCAGATGTCCGTGGATAGAAACACCCTAATAAGCACTTAGCAGGATACTTAATGATTAACTGTGTGCATTAATTAGTTACACGTGTTATGTGTCATTAATAAATCTATACTTAATTACAATATTATATACTGTATATTTATTTTACAATTAATTACATAACTAAAGCGCACATTTACATGTTTGTAAATAAGTGATGATTGCAGAGGAATGATTGTTAAATTTATTAAAATTAATTGTTCACTGTGTCATTGTAATCTGCATCTTTCACTCAGTCTGGGACTGAATGAAACTTGTGGCTGGGGAAGGGGGAAGATTCCTCACCTTGTTTATATATTTGCATGAGAAAATTCTGTGGTGTAATTCTTCTTGTGTATTTTCAGGTTAAGAAAGATAATGCAAAACAAATTCAAAAACAGGAGCCTGTTTTTAGCAAAGGCAGATAGTAGTGTTTACTCCTAAGTATGTGAGTATGTTGTTTTTGCAACTTAGGATGCTGGTAAATGAATAAGAAAAAGTGATCCTGTTGTGTATTTGGCAAAATGCTGTCCATCTATATACAGTTCCTTGGGAGAACAAATAAAAGCAATGTGCATTTTATCTTTATGTTAGAAGTGATTATACAATATGTGCCTTACAGTCTGTTTCTGTCTCGTTGAAAGTTGGACAATGTCTTATTTAACTTGAGCAAAATCAGACTGTTATTGTTCTACACATAAGAAACTGGTTTTGATGCTTAAACTAGTAAAATGCAGCTGAAAAAACTGCAGTTTCTTAGAACTATAAATTAAATTTTTCATCCTTTAAAAGCAGATTACTTGCGTGCCCACTACTTTTTTTAAAAGAAAAAAAAGAGAGAATGACCTGGTAATTTCTATATTTTTTGCCTATTCAGTTTTCTAAGAATGGCAATCAGTTTCATTCTTATTCAACAGGTTTTTTGCATTACATGTTCTTCAGTTATTTCCAGTTAATATCTCTAGGCTTACTTTGTGTAGTAGATAGCAGAAATGGCATGGGACTGAAAAAGCAATAGGAAGGTGTTTCACCCACACTGGTTCCTGCTGTACCTCTTACCTCATCACTAAAAAGCTTGGCTTATTAGGATATGCTTAGGTTTTTTTCTTATGAAAACAAAGCAGTGTATTTTGCACAAGCTCATTAGGACATTTGAGAGCTCAAAAAAAAATTAAATAAGAGGTGTTTCCTCTTCAGGTGTCCATCACTTTGTAAATAGTAAGGTTTATGATTAATTTTTACCAAAAAGTGAGTTGTTTCATTGCATTTCTCAATGTATATACGAAGTTCTCACAAAGCGGCAGTGGTGTGATGTTGATCCTTTCAATATGACTGAATGTTCAGTGGCAGATTGTGAGAAAGATGAGGAAGGTGACCAAGTTGGAAACAAGGAATTAATGTGAGTCTTAATTGCAAAATGTCTTATCTTCAGAATTATTAGGAGGAAGAGGGGGAATGAGAGGAAGTTTGTCTTTGAGATGAAGATACTGAGTCTGGAGCCATTAAAAACACCTTGTTTCCTGGTTGTACAATTAGAATTTTTTGCGGAACCTTGGCTTGGAAACTTGCTATTTGGTTTAATTCAATAACACTTGTGAAACCTTCTCAGCTTCTGTTATAAGTACAAAGTATTAGTATTATTTGCCTTGTTGTTGACAATTTGCCCCAGGGATAACTTCCTCAGCCAACATTTCCATTTGTATTCACTAGTAGTTACATATATGATACACCCATGGGTCCTATCCCTCCCTTTTTTCATTGTGATGTGCTGAGGAAGGAAATTATGAGTTATATTTCTGAAGAAATTAGGGACATCTTCCAAGAACATGTTCTGTAAAAATCCAATTATATGTAACATTATTAAAAATCAAAGTTCTGCTTTGCTGTTCCAAGACCAAGAACAGTTCATTGGACAGTGCTTCAAAGAGGTGATGACTGTATGAGAGATGTCATCACTGGGAGCTGTTGGCTAGATGAGCAAGAGTAGAGATCTGTTCCATGCATGTGCACAGGTATAGTGCAGGATGGTATCTACTTTACATACAGTTTGCAATTTCTTTTGAATGGAACTTCAATTTTTTCTTTATTATAATAGAACTCTGATTGTAATTTTAAAAAAACCCAATTTTTCAAACATGAGAAAAAACATTTTTTATCTCACTATATGTTTACACTAGGGAATGTTAGATTTGGTACTTCCAGCCTGCAAAATACTCAGAGAGAAAGTTAAGGCAAATTTTGTTTCCTGGTGACATATACACAAGACTTAACACACACTTTAGATAAAGATAATAAAAACATAGTAATATATAATATGTTATTAAAAAAATTTAAAAAAACAACCAAACTTCTATCATTGGGGGGTTTTCAGCAGCTGCCAGAATTTGCAAGAAACCAACACAGATGCAGAGTTACTGCAGGACACCAATGATTTTGCCTTCTCTCATCAATTGCTAATTAATTTTGCTGCAGTTTATGAAACACTTACATTGTTCTAGCTCTCGTTTTTAATAGTAGATGAGAATGTCTAGTTCAACTGAATTAAACTATTACAGCATTGTGAGATGGAGCCAGAAATGAAATCTGGCTTGCATGCTCAAGTATTGGAAGTCACGCTTTTTGGAAAGCAGCCCATAATAACTTAAAGCTTATAGAATTTAACTCCTTGGTATTCTTTGGATGTTCCAAGTGCTCCACTGGATGTCATGGCCCAGATTCATTAACTAAGTTCTGCCAAAGATCTTCTGTCTAGTATTCCCAACTGGCTGCCTCTGTTTCCCAAGTGTTTTATCCAGTACAACACAGTGGAAGCCAGGTTTTGCAGATTTTAAATGGGATGAGTCCAGCCTCACTAAGCTACCTCTGAGAAAATAGTGAAAATAACTGAATGGATGAATTTTTCAAAGTACAAATAACTATTTTAAGTAATAATGTTTGTTAAGGTGCATGTTTTAAAAACTAATTAGCCATGCTGTCTTGTCTTCTTATTTTATCTGCTGGTCAATGGCATGTTAATGCATGAAGACTGCTTTGCTTCTCACTGTGCTACTTCTACTAATTTTAAAGAGAAAAAAGTAGCCAAACTTCCATTCCATCTTTGAACAAGATTATGCTGTTAAAATCCATTCTCTGCAAAATCTAAAAGGTTTTTCTGTACAGGAGAGAGCTGGAGAAAATCCAAGTTTCATAAAAATAAAAATTTTTTTCCTTTGTAAACAGGAGATGCATCTTCTTTCTTTCGGAAAATAGTATAAGACTGCCTTTCATTTTGGTAACATATTTTAGACACCTAAGAAAGGTACTGTAACTATGTAGATTTAGAAAATTAATTTTTGGCATAATGAAGTCATAACATTTTCTGGTGTTCAGTCACAGATGGGATACAAGACTAGTTTGAAGGCTTTCATATTACTTGGTCTTTTCCTGGCAGGACATGTAACTAAGAACAGCTACCATAATTTTCAACTGCCACTGGACTCTGCCATGTGTGGATTCTCAACACATATCATTTTTACCAAATCCATAATAATTGCCATAGAAGGTCATTCTATAGTCAAAATTGTAAAATAACTATGTAGTAAGACTATGGGTAAATCTGTTGAAAAACCAAAAGAAATCAGGTGGCAGTTGCCTAACAGGGACTGTGAATTTTTGCCACAGGGTGAGTATGAAATGCTTCTGCTAAGACTTTGAGTACTGATCTGCTTGAGTACTGATCTGAGTACTGATCTCCTACTTGAACAATAAAAAGTAACATGATTTTTTAGAAATGTGGAAATTTTTCTTTGCATGCCATCCTAGAAATATAATAAATATTTACTGTGTAGTCATAACTTAGTATCTGACACACATATTCCTTCTTCAGCCCTCTTTTTTTCCAAGTAAAAATTGCATGTGATACACTTTTGTTTTTTCTTCAGCCTTCTTTGTGCTGTTCTGTGAATTGATGAGTGGTTTTATGGGTAAGGCAGAAGAAATGTACTGGGACTAAGTGATCATTATTGAAATACAGGAATCACCGGGAAGATGCAGCAGTTTCATGTCCTGTATCTGCAACATACTTCAGTTTTGGAACTGGTGCTAATTTTGGTATTTTCAGGGCCAACAGGTCATGTTATGTAATTCTGAATGTGCACCTGGGATTTTCACAGTCAACATTATTTCATTGTAGCTTTGAGGAAGATACAGGATGGCATTCACTCATTTATCATGTGCAAAGTTAATGAGAGACTTCAGACAAAAGTTCAACAGTCCTCAAGATTAATTCCTTGGATAACTAATATAAAAGCCCTCATTTTCAGAACTGAATATCTGCTATGCATGATGCATCATAATAATAAATATATCCCTTCTGTTAGAACATTTCAGTACATTTTTGAAGTACTGTTCACACTTAGAAGATAAAACTTACATGGCAGTCATGACTGGCCAGCTAATCCATAGAAGACCTTAAAATTAAAACTAAATTAATTTCCTGCTATTACTAGCCTAGACGGGGTAGTATTTCCCTCAAATGAACTTTAAACTTCTATTAAAACTTTCAATGTTTCATGGTAACCAGAGGAAATTGTGACAACCATTAGCCTGTAGACAGTCAGAGTAGATCAGGTCTTTTAGAGTTCATGCTGCTGTTTTCTGTAGTAGCTGCAATCTTGGAACTGTGGGTGGTACAAAAATAATCGTGGAAGAATACTGAAGCATTACATACTCTGTTGAAGTCAAATGGCAATTACCACTGGCTGTCTAAAGGCATGAGTGGGAAATCAAATGTGAGGTTACCTGAATAAAAGTTCCAGTAAATTGAAAGAGAAGTCTAGGGGTTCCATACTCAAAGCTGTCTGGGTGCCTGGTAATACTGATGGTCATCAAGAGTAGTTTCAAAAGTCATTAATATCTTACATGCCAGTATCTTTTTTTTAAAGCCCTTCAGAGTGTCCAGTGTTACAAGGATGAATATATAAATCTGTCCTTCTCTTTAATTTCAGCTCTTCTCTTTTCCTGCCTTCTCAAGCCTACTCCTTTCTTATCCTGCTCTGCAGTTGGATGAGTCAGAAACCATGGCACATTTAGACATATCCCCGAAATCCTTTCCTGTTGAAGTATTTGTAACATTGAAATAAGACTAGTAGTTTTCATGCTGTTGAGAAATGCAAGTTACTGTAATTTTTAACTTTGGGGAGTGCATATTGGGATTTTTCCAGAAAAGCACAGTAAGGTATGCTCCTCTTAGTGATAATCTAACAGTTGTGTACTTTATGGGTGAGAATTTCTACAGCCACTAAAGGGCAGTGCATGCCACCTTATGATTTCTTTTCTGCAGCTGTTGAACTGTCTGTCCTTGTTGTTAAGCAGATGGAGATAGAACCCATTGCTGGGCTTTCTTTTTGGAGACATTTGTGAGCTTGATGCAGTTTTCAGCAGATAAGATTAAAGGTCTGCTGTTGTGAGCAGGACATGAAGAGGAAAATTCTGTCCTTCTCCTGTTTCTATTCAAAGGCCAACTCTCTTGTGCCTGTAGTAAGTAAAAGGGCTGATTGTTTTTGAAACAACATGTTTGTTGGCCAAAAATTGACTTACATTGAAAGAAGAATCCTAATTTCAGTACTGGTACTGATACAGAAATACTATGCAGATCTAATAGTCTCATGCTGAACACAATGTGTGGTATTTACTGTGTTGTTGAAACTCTTAGCTTCAGTGATGAGTAAATATGATCAGGTTTTGCATGAAGCAAGTAAACAAACATAATAAATGAAGATATTTGAAATCACATTTTTCGTTTATGTATTCTGACAAGTATACTTTAATTATTGATCAAGATGGCAATATAGTAAATATGCAGTTGGTTGCATTAAAAATTCAGCATTTTTCAACATTTGCTGGCAGTATCCATAAAATATTCTTAGTGGTATGATTCTTTTACCACTGTGTTGTTCCTGTTGGACAATGTTGGTGTCTTTTTAAGAGTAATTTTCACCTTACAGTGTACTGCGTGGATATATTGTCTTAGAAGGACAAGACTACTCTGAATCATTGCACTGTTACGTGTGACAAGTATTGATCAAGTACGTGATATAGGAAAGTGGAATATCAAAGTGGTGACTCAGTGGTTACAGGGTTAGTAGTTTGTTTGGTCTTTTGGGTTGCTTTTCTTTTAGTTTTCATGGTATGTCAAATTTGGGGCTCCATTAGGATGAACTGGAGAAGTCGTTACTCTAATGACAAATGAGAAATATATTTTCCTTCTATACGCAGTGAGGGAATAAAATTCTGTAACAATTTCAACAAAGGCTTGTTCTTCCTGGGCAGGTTTTCACAATCTGAGGGACGGCTTTTACTTCAGTATCATCATGTTTTCAACCAAATTCTAATGGTAGAAAGAATGAAAAAGACTCTTTTCTGAGTTTGGGTGACAGGAGTGGAAATGTGAAATAGATACTTAAGTGTTTATCAGGTAGGATATTGTGGATATTGTTAAGGAGCACATTCAGTGCAGTAGCTCGGGGTGCAGCTGCAGTGGGAGCTGCAGGTTGAGCTCTGCATGGGAGGCCATGAGCTGCCAACACTTTGCATATCAAAGAGCTCAGGGAGCTGTGTCCAAGCCAGGGGAGTGGGCACTCGAGGACACAGCAGGAGCCAATGACCACAGACTTACACTTGGACTATGAGGGTATAAAAACCTGAGGGCTCCTTTGTCCATGGTCCCTTCTTGGAGGCACCAGCTCAAATTGTCATTTTGTTGATTAATTATTGCACCACGATTAAACTATATGAAGGATTTGAGACTCTGCTGTGAGAATCCTGGGATGGAGCTGGTGAGGAAGCCTTGCCTGCCCATGTGTGTGGGATGAGCAGTGAGTCCCATTGAAGCCACCTAATGTGAATGGCCTTCAGTCCCAGCACGGGTGGGATGGAGGTGACTGCCAGAGTGGCTCCTGGATGGTCACACAGGGAAGTTTCCTAAACAATATGCAGTCCAATGGCTTCCAGTCTCTCAGTCTCGGGTCTGATTGCTTAGTAGGTCTTTATAAAGCATTGCCATGTTATGGAGCCCCATGGCATCCAGACTGATGAAATACTGTACTTGGGTCAAGATTTTAATTTAGTTTGTCTTTTATAAGAAGGGTAGTATTTGAACTAAGAGGTGATAATGTGTTCCTTTTCCAGCAAATAGGTATTCCAGGAATCTGATTCTGTGTAGGGAAGAGTAAATGACCAAAGGAAGCAAAAGGTTTCTGCAATCTGTACAGCTCTGCTTAAAAGGAACAGAGGCTTGTGGAAAAGTATCAACTCCAGTACCTGGTCTGCTTCTGTTAAAGCTGGTTATTTTTATTGAATTACTTGAAATAAACTAAAGACATGGCAAAGCAGTAAAGACAAGCTATTTAATTTTGTATATTAATATGCTGAGAGGTTTTTTATTGGTGGATTGAGCAGCTGTGTTTTGTTTTCTCTTTATAAAAAAGTTTTTGAATTCTTGAAAACAGTATGAAAATCTATCATTAGTGCTTACTGTTGAGGCTTTAAAATGGTGATAAGTATTTAAAAATCTGGGATCATCATAGTAAGGAAATAAGGCTTTGAGGCATAGGTATTCTACTGGAAGGTGGCTGTTTGCTGTACTCTCTATTCAGATGGTTTCCAGACTAGATTTTTGTGAGGAAAGTGTCTGCAAAATAGCACCATAGAGGTGACTTTGTCTTTGGAAAAATAAATTGCTGGATTTGATCAAATTCATATCTCTCAGTATTTACTATTTTAAAAATATTTTAACAACACGTTAAGATAAAGCATAGTCCTCACATGTTTGTCATCCTGTGGAGAACTGAATTCAAGTCAGAGTTACTGTATGCCCTCAAGTCCTCTGCTTAACATTTCCTGGAAAGAGTATTATTTTAGCTTAAAGAAGACATCCAGCACTGACAAATTTTGACCCAAGTGGGAAGTTTTACAAAACCATATACAACTGTGAACACTCTTCTAATTGGATGTATGAAACCACTTTAGTTGTATGACACTGAAGGGAAGTCCCTGATTTATGAACTTAAGTTCCCATTGAGGTGTCAGATGGGTTTTTTTTCCTGGGGGCATTTTGCGGTTGTGAGCTGAAGTCTTGTACATCTCACCTTTTGTCATTTGGGGATATTTTTGGTGGAACTGATTTGGAGGGATTGGGGTGGGGGGTGGTTTGCCGCTAGTTCAGTAGGTGAAAATATTTAGTAAATGTCTGTCAGGAACAACACTTCTTTGTCTGAAGAGATTAGACCTGACACGTGCATGTCCCCATGTTCCCAGTTGCCACAAAGGCTGTGTGTCCTATCAGTAATGATTTTCCTTGTTGACAGGCACAGATTTGATGACTGAAGTGTGTAAGTCCAGTTTGCAGGGCTGCAGCTGCTGGTTTGGTCTTTGTGGGGAGTACGGTCACCCTGCAGAGTCGCGTGTTTCTGGAAGGTGCCGGGTCCTGTTCTGACCTTCACTGGCACAAATGTCCCAGGGCTGAGCGGTGACAAAGCCAGGCCACAGCAGAAGGTGCTGCTGCCAGCCTGGGCTCTGCTGGGCTCCGGCTGCTGGAGGAGAGGAGAGGCACACTGAGATCTCAGCATGGCGGGCTTGCTGCTGGGGAAGTGTCAGCATTTAACTGCTGAGTGAAATGCAGGAGTGGCACCAGCTCCAGCAGATGGGTCTTTGTGGTGTCCATAGTGGTGTGAGCTTCCAGTCCTCAGTGGACTGACATTAATCTGCAAGGACTTACTACCTGGGGTGAGGTGGAAGAGTTCTAATAAAACAGCAGGCACTTCAGTTCCATGCCATGCATCTTTCTGTCCATTTACAGTCTAAGGTTTTACACTGGTATAAGCATGGGAAGATGCCTGTTTTACACATCCATTTGACAAAATATCCATAGAAGTCCATGGAAAGCTTTCAATATTTAGAAGAAGATTTTAAAGTGTATTTGTGTATGTTTATTTTTAAAAAATTTTGAATTGCAGGAATATGTTACTACTGAATGGTGTATGGCCTTTTAAAGAAAGAAAAGAAAAAATCGCTGCCAACTGCTGAACAGCTAATTCACTCAATATAAAACAAAGATGCATTTCTGTAGGGCTAACGACATGCATCACATCTCCTTGACAACTGCTCTAATTACCTCAGCTTGGGCGATCAATATTTGATCTTTTTCCCACCATACAAACATGTCACTTTAACTGCATAGCTTTCTCTTAGCTTTTTGATAATTTGCAGCCAAGTGAAAATGGTCCTTTCTATTTGTTCTCCCTGGCTTGCGGCCAAGGGTTCTCTCAATAGTATAATGCAGTTCATTGATATGAATTTGTTGATCTCCTGGGTAGTTTTTCACAAATTTAGGGCAATTAAAAATCTTTGGAAAGCATTTCAGTTGAAGTCAATAATTTTGCTTTTAGAAATTACTTTGTTTTATGATCATTTTTCCTTCATCTGTTCATAAAACAACTTCAGAAAAAAAAAGACAAAGCACCGTTTTATTGGGTAGCTTATAGATACATAAAAACACAGCTTTCAAACCTAGAATTAAGCAATAATTTAGAAATACTTAATTGAAATGTATAATTTTTAAGAGTACAAATTTTTAAATTCTATTTTGGCCTCTGAAAAGTAATTCTTTAAGTGAAGTCGCAGCTGAAGTACATTATCTTGTAAATAATGTGTTTAAGATATATGGACAGCAGACTTTGAAGACGGATTGATCATGCTTCCACTCAGTGAACACTAGTAAGTTGCTGAAGTTTGTGGAGATGTTAGTACGGAGGAGATGATACTCTACAGTCCAAAAAAAGCTTTGTGAATTGTTGAATGTGGCCAGTCAGAAGCAGAGGTAGGGAGCACCCAAAATTTAGGCCATTTAATTAGTTATGAAGTGAATTAAAATGTAAATGGTTTTATCAGGGCGAATAATTTTTTGTCATGTGGTGTATTTATTAATTTTGTTTCCTTTTTTCCCATGCTCTCATGAGGGGGAATCTATGTTGCTGCAAAATACTATGATTACCTCAGGTGGACAGTGTGAGATATTTTTGCTATCTGCAGTTGTATAGTCGTATTGTTATTTATGCCATCTTTAGGAATTACCACTGAGCTCTTGGTGTTTTATGGAAGAGTTTAAATACTTTGTTTAGTGCATGCTGTGTTTATTAAATAGTTGTGCTGTGTTGGATTATAATTTGTTCATAGAGTAAAAGGCTGCTATGCCCAAGGATACATTAAAATCTTTCCAACTGCTCATATCTGCAAAACAAATGCCATCACAGTAGACCAGGGCAAAAGTCCATGTAAGCAAATAATGGTCACATATTCCTTAAATGTTTAAGGAAATGAGGGAAGGAAATGTGTCTGTCTTCTGGTATCCTGATGGCTTGTGGCTGTCAGCAGTTATGGACTTCATTGATCTGAAATTGAATCTCCTCATTTAAGAGCATCAAGTTCTCACCATAATAATGAACAATTAATCTATTTTTAAAAGTTTTTCTTTTGACATAATAGATTTTTTTAATGAGTTTTAAAAGCATATTTACACTGTCAAATTTTTGCTTCTGTGAAGTATAGCATTGTAATAGAAATCCTGAGAATTCTGGTAGAGATTGCTAATATTGAAGAACTACTGAATCTGTAATTTGGAACAGAGTACAGGAGTAAATCATTCAGGACCTATACCAGACAAGCTGAGTGTTAATAAGATGACACAATTTCACTGAGTACAGAATCATCTCCTTGAAGGCAAAAAATAATTTCCCATGAAATACCTTCTTTACTTAGGCTAATTAGATTCACATTTGAAAAATCTTCACATTTAGCAATGGCCTAATTATTTAGCCAACTAAATATATTGCTTAACTAAAGAGACAGTCAAAAGAGGAATTACATCCTGTTATTTGTATGAAGTACATTTTTTTTTTACTACTGCAGGAATTTGGGTTCAGCTTTATTACCACAGTTATTCCTGTGAGAAAGTCCAATTCCAGAAGACGTGTAATCCTCAGGGAGGAGGAGGATGTTGAGAGAGGGGATATTAGAAGGAAAAAGTAGATAGAAAAATGTAAAGGCTAAACCATTAAATTCAGTGTATCCTTACAGTTTGTTCCTATATTGTCAAAGCACCACTTTCCATTACAGATACATGACATTGAACTCTGGAGGTTGCTTTTCTTATTGCTTTTTAACTTACACCTTTGCTACTTCTGAACCAGATGGGTCAGTTGGTCCTTTCTTTTTGTTGTAGTCACAGAAAACATAAGACATTGTTGTGGTATATTTTTTTCAAGTATACTTAGATAGGTAATTTTATCATAATAAATCTACTTAATAACTGAGTCTCTTCAGAAAGTAAAATATCTTCAGGAGCCATTTCACTGTAAGCATTGTCTGCAAAATGGTGGAATAATTTTCATGTAATAATTTTATAAGAGTTTGTTAATTAAAAGTAAATAGGGCTCTTAAGTGGAAAATGAAATTATCCCATTGCTTGAAATACCTTGATGCAGTTTTTATTACAGGTTGCATATGGTATCTGTTAGGAATTTGAGCATGGTTGGTTGTTGAATTATTGTGTGGATTAGCTGTAGTATTTGAAGGTTCTCGACTTTAAAAGCATGTGTCTGTTTTAAATCCTACATAAATTCCTCACAGTTTTTTCGAACAGTCTGTAACTCTAACCAGGACATTTTTAACACCACAGCTTCAAACAACAGCAGGAGCAAATCTAAAACATTGCTCTGAGTGGTTTCATAACATCATTAAAAGATTTCCATTTAATTAGATAAATTCCGCTTTTCTTTAACTTTTCAACCTTTCTCTCCGAAGTCCTACAAGGCAAAGGGTGAAAAGACTAAGTGAATTGAATTAAATATTAAAACATTAAAACTGGCAGTTTAGAGCTCATAAGGAAAAGACAGAGAAAAAAAGAACTCATGAAAAACATATATTTCATGCATATTTTAGATTTTATTTTAAGACCTTTCCAAAACTATTATGGATATTCTTAGTAAAGAAATATTATAGGCTGTGTTGTCTCCCAGGGCAGCTAAAGTTTCCAAAAGGAAGTTCAATCTGTAATACATCTTTCACATGTTATTTTAATAAAAAAGCAAATATAATTTCTGTGTTTCCACTGCTAAATGGAGACTCATTGTTTGGTCATGTTTCCCTACATCAGCAAATACATTTAGAAAGAATAAAGTAAATTTTATTTTGAGTTATACTGATGTGAAACATTATGTGTATGTTTGCAGTAAAATTGATTTGAGGTTGAATGTGAAAATAGCTTAGCTGCTGTCTCCCAGTTTGTGTCTCTGTGTGTCCAGGGTTTTTTTATATTCATAGATTCATTGACATGTTTGCAACATTTACATTTTTGCAACTTTTGATGGTATTAAGTTCTTTTGTTTCTTCTCACTTGAGTCAAGAGACTTTATTGGTATTCAAGTACTGTGATTTACAGAAGTGTAAACTAAAGAGAAATTACATTTACTTAGTGTGCTGTTACCATTTCTCCAGAGCAACTTGTAATTTGTATAACAAAAGTAAAGGGAAGCTGTTCACTGCGTATAACCATTGATCTGCATTGTAAAACCAATATGTCTTCCACTATTGTGGCCATTAGTCTGAAATGTGCTGAAGGTATCATAGCAAGCCTTTGTCTTACTAATGTGTTTTACTAATTTGTCTTACTAATATGTTGTCCCTGGTATTGGTAGGAAATGGATCTTCCACCAGTATTTCTACTACATCCAAACCCTTTGATGCCTTGTGAGAAACATGGTATCATAGGCAGCATATGTTGTTCTTGGGTGTTTGTCTTGGTTTTGAGGCACAAGGGAGCACTGGCTTTTTCTAAGAACATTAATTTGGTTCAAACCATTTGAATGATGAAATCTGTTACAATGTCATAGAAAAGTGTGTTTCAACTAGGTTTCTTGAGGAAAGGGCAATGCTGCGTGTGTAGACCTGATGTAAATTTTGTAGGCTGAAACTAGAATAAGTTCTATGCTCTTATATGTTGTTTACAAGGGAAAACAGTAGCTGGTCTTTATTTATATAAGATGTTCAAGCAGAATTCTTATAGTGATGTCTAGGTGCTAGTCTTAACTAGTTTATTCCTTTTAATAAACAATTAACATCAAGGGGATGCATCCTGCTGAGGTTATATCCATGCCATTTTTACTTCCCCACAAGAATCATATGCCCATCAGCAGATTGTGTGGTTAGAGTTGATGTCTAAGGTGATGTCTTCTACACTGGCGACTTCACTGTAGAACCTCTGTCAGTCTTTAGGAGGGGAAAGACTGAAGCAATGGGTTGATGTGGGTGCAGCAGAGTTTACTCATCACTGCACAGCCAAGAGAGGATTTTGTTTGCTGAACTTGCATCACTGGTAATTGAACTCTTGTGAGTCCATCCGGTCACAGAGGCTTGGGTAATGAAGCTCCAGTGCAGAAATGGATGTCACTTCACGGCATGCCTGGCCCAAACTCCTCAAGCATGTTCCAGATGCAAAATCAGAAATGGGCTTTTGAAGCTACAAGAATTAGGGCCATCTTCAGGTAAATTATCCTCTTTTGTTATTCAGGCTGTAACTGAAAAAAGTGTCATGGGATAGCTCCCATGTGGATGAATGTTTTACTCATCATTCTTTTAGACATGCTGTTGCTTTTCTTATCCATACTGACAATATGTTCTTGTCCTCCAGAAATGTTTTTCTTGTTCCATGCCCAGACTTGGTGCCTGTGACTGAGCGAGTAGTGCATGTTTGAGGTGCCAGTGGAGAAGTACCAGTAATTCTGGTCATGCTCTTGAGTGCTACTTGTTACCTGTTCATGGCTAGAGCACTATTTCTTTTTCCTTCCTGCCCATATAACCATATAAAATTTTAAAGGATGGCTTGTGCCATTTTGCTTGTCAGAGAATCCTGGTTTCTGAGTTCAGTTCAGAGAGTTCTTACGCGTCATGACTTATGGAGGAAGTAGAAGAATAGTGTGAACAATTGACACTGGATTATTTGACTGTATCCCAAATTAAAAAAATGAAAATAGCAGCAACCAATTTGGTAAACCCAGGTTTACCAAGTCTGTGGGAGCTTGGCAGTCAAGGACTTCTATTTCTATTTCTTACTATAGTTTAAAAGTTAATTGATTCCCTTTGGGGATTATATATGGTGCAGTTTTATATATTGATCAGTATTTTTAAATGCTTTTAAGGCTTTTAGACCAGGTGTTGTCTGAGGACACAGCTTCTCTTGTCCTTTGTAAGCTGGTAAGAGTGCTAGGGTATTACTGAGTGATTGACAGGGCATACTTGTGTTTTGTCCTCTACTTCTTATAGAATACAAAAAAGTGAAAGAGAGGAAATACAGAAAAATACATTTATCAGTTCTTTAGTTTTGTATATTTATTTCTAAATCTTCTTGAATTTTTTTTCCCTAATACTATCATAGAAACTGCAGCCTGTTTATGCTGAAATTGAAGTAACTTTTCTGACTACTCTGTCTGGAATTAATTTTTATTTGGCTTTTATCTTTTTGGTCACTCTGCATAATTTGCCATAATCTAACAATTCTTACTTTATTTACATTATCTTTTAAAAGTCTGGGTTTTTTAAAGTTTATGTTACATGTTGTTTGTTAGGGATACAACCTGTCATCTCTGGTAAATTCTCAGAGTCTCAAGGCACTTTCTAGGTGATGTAATTGATATATCATATAAAGAATCAAAAAGAATTAAGCTGCTCAATAACTCACAATGGCACTATGTGATAGTTTAGAACAGGAAGTGTGGAATAACTGTGTGCAGCTGGATCTACAGGATGAAATTAAAGAGACAGGAAATACTTAACCAAGCTGGAATTTAACCACATCCAAAGTGGAATTTGATGTGGAAACTAGCACCTTTAATTATATGACTTTTTTTCCAAAGGAATGCTTATGACTGTATGTGATCATAATTTTTTTCTGTTGACACTGAAATTCATTGATTGAACCAAATTTTACTTCTCTTGTGATAATGTCAGGATCCTAAACTGTCTTTGATATAACTTCCTCTGCTGTACGGTATTTAATTATTGAATAGAAATGCTTTTATGGTTTCCAGGATTAAATTAATCAATAATGAGTGATTTTATTTTTGCTGTTTAACAAAAGAATGGCAGCTATCCCCCCCGCTCCATTTCTTCTGTTGTTTTACTACAATTGCATTGTATGGACAGGACTGACTGTGGTCAGTGTTATGTGAGTTGCACAGAGTAAAACACTCAAAACCCTGCTCTTTTTTCTCTCTGTCCCTGGAATCTTCTCTGTAAACTTTCACACAAACTTACGCTTTTTTCATCCTATTGTTCTAGTGCCTTGGAGCCCAATGACAGATCCAAGCCCCGCTGGGGTGCTACTCAAAGAAATATTTCCTGTTGTAGAGTGTGCAGTAGGGAAAGCACATAAAAATAAGAACGTAGCAATGATGTTGGTCTGAGTATCCCAGAATTCCCAGAATTTGCAGCACTAGAAGTTTTGTATTGGACATGGAAAAGGAGGGGCTTATGGGAAGCTGTCCACCTACTTGTAGGACAGAATGAGATAAAAGCAGGTAGCTAATTGTTTCAAAAGTGAAGTAGCAAGCAGCGAATGCTCACATATAATCTGGTTTAAGATGCATATGAAAGCCTGGAAGAGAAACCAAATCCCAAATACTTGATTCAGGAAGGAGATGAATGGAAAATTATATTTCTTTTTCAAACTCAGTTGGAATAAGGTGATGTCTGCTCAGTTTAAGCTATGTGACTAACAGAAACTATGTTATGCAGAAACTATTAGAAGAATTCAAGTGACAACATAAAAAAGAATTGAGAATGTGGTTTAAAATGGGCATCTCAGCTCGGACAGAATAAGGCAGCACTAAAACAGAGAGAGGAGAAGAAACAAAATTCCTTCCACCATCAGCTTAAATATGTTTGGTAATGATTCCTCAAAATAGGCTGTAGCCAGAGGTAGCGTAAGGATATGTTAAATGCACCTGTAGAACCTTGTTCAGTACTATAGAGGGGCATCTTTCAAAAGAGGTACTGGAGGAGTTGTTAGGTAAGAGCAAAGGAAAAGTTAGCAAAGTCAAGAGAAAAAGAACACTTCAGAAAAACAAATTTGCATCAAAATTTACTATAGCATTAAAGGAGTGGAAAGGGAATTTAGGTTGGAAGTTGATGGCTGTATTATGGAAAAACAGTGCAACAGCCAAAAAGATGGGAGAAGGCAACTTGGAAATCAAAAGCTGTTGTTGATGGGTGAAAGGGCAGGATGATGTAATAACCGGTTATTTTTATCCTTGAGAATTAAAGTATAAATTATAGAATGTGCTACTTAAAAAATTAGGTATCTTTATTATAAATTCTTTTCTATTGTCTTCCCTTTCATACCTGTCCTTTCCTTTTCCTTGTTAAAACAGTTGGTCAATCTTTAGCTTGCTAAGTTGCACATTATGTCACTGGTACGTTGAGGCACATGTATCAGCACAGTTCATAAATGGAAGCAGCTGGCTTCCTCCGCACTTATGAGAATGTACAAACACACAACCAAGATCTTCAAATCCTCTGTATGCTTTGGATACAATTCCTATCCTGAAAAGCCATGCTGTGATTTCAATTAGTGCAGATGTGCACCAAGCCACCTTATTGGCTCAGGAAAAAATTCTTTTGTTTCAACACTTGAACTGCTAGATCTGGATAACGTTACCAAATGAAAAAAATAACATCACACCTATGGTATTAGTCTTATACTCCAGTATCTGAAAAAACCCTGGCAGACAAAAAAAAAAAATGTTGTCATCTCATAGGGAAAAGCTGAATTCATACACAGGAACTGCAGGATTACTTCGGCATTTTACTAGTCCCCTGTAACACCAGCAAGTCCCATAAATGCCTAATGGAAAAACAGCAGAAAATGAGATCTGCAGCAGCCTTTAGAGATCAAATTTATGTTGCTGAACACTTTTTTCAGGTCAGGTTTAAAGGTCAAAAGAAAGTGGATAGATTAAATTTACTGATTTTGCCAGCATTAAAGGCCTTTTTTAGAGGTTTTCTGTTTCTACAGGAAGCCCCAATATGCTTTTGGATAGTTTTCTGCAAGAACTGAAATGTATAGAATTTGTACTGAATTTTTCTCATGTGAGAAAGACATTCACATAACAATACTTCATTACTGCCGGTGTGCACTTGAGCAGTAGCTGATGTAGATACAAGGTATGTTATCATCTTAGAGTAATTAATACTTCCATTAATAAAGTTTTTAGTGTATGTTAATTTCATATGCAGACTACACTCATCTATCACAAGGCCAGTTGTGACACCAGAGTGACAAAAATGGTAACCCCAATTCATTTTCACACTTGTGTTAAAATTTGTTTCCCTGCTTCTCACACAATAGTAATCTCTTCTTTGTCCCAAACAGAAAAGTATCTTCCCATGGGCATCACTAGCTTTTACACTCTGTGCTCCTTTAAATGTGAATAGAATAGAACTTACTACCCTCAGTGGAGAAGAAAGAAAGTGGAATACAAAATCTTACCACAAGGGACTTTCTAGATCATCAGTCTCTGCAAACACTAGTTACAAAATGAATGACTGGAAGTGGGAGGATGGCTGTGGACAATATCTTCAGAATCCTAAGTAATGTGGGCATAATGCCAAAAATGTCGGTTTTAGAAACAAAACACATGCTTTTCTACAGGGTAGTAATACTACAGAAAGACAAGTTGAATTAAAAGCTTAGTTTCTGTACATGAAGCAGTGCAGAGCAAGCAGCATATTTGTATATCTGTATTTTGGGGGGTGGAGGAAGGAGGGGAATTTATTTATATGGAGTTATTTCATCAGTCATTAAATGTACAGGTAATTCAGTGCAAGATTTTACAATATTAGCTTAACATCAAATCTTAATACTTCCCAATTCAAAAAATGTTGACCTGGCCTCCTCAGTGTTCCCCCTTACAAAAATCTTTAGTTTGTAGCAAATGCAATTGTTCTCCCAGTGTATATGACTACTTTTAAGTTATGCTTAAATTATAGTAAATATTCACTCAAAAAACCTTTTCAAAATTACTTTGAATTGCTACTTTAACTTTCTAGTGGATATTTTTCTCATATCTTATGTTTTTTCAGACATGAGGTTTTCAGAGTAGTTCACAATTTTTATTAGTGTCAAATTGAGCAAAGACCACAGACAACTGTGTTGGCTTTCAACTGTGTGAATTTCCTGTATACTCATTAACGTTAGGTATGCCTTTGGAACGGGAGAATTAAGTGATATCTGTAATTATAGATTTTCCAGTATCTCCGTAACGAAGTACTTTATTAGCCACTCTTTAAGGAAAAGCTTTCAATATTAAGCTTTAAACACACCAGTTTAGTTTTGTAGTGAAGTTCTGCTAGGATTTGAAGAGCTAGCTCTGATGAGATCTTTGTGGCTTGCATGTAGTCCTGTGGGATGTTTTGTAGCTTGAACTCCACTTTCTATGAAGATTTTCAAATTAAGCCAAATTCAACATAATAATTCCAGTTTCAGAGCTAACTGAAAAATTTACTGAGGTGGGAGCTCAAATATCCAAGCACTCTTAGAAAAATGTAGTTGTTTTTTACAACCACAAACACAGAAGACTGCCTGAGCAGATATGGACCTTGCTGAACTAAATGGAATAAAGATTAACACTTGGTTTTCAGCTTAGAAACAACTTGTAACAAATGTGCACAAACTCAGAGCAAATCTGAAAATTCTCCTTTTGGAGTGAAGCTGATGGGACAAATTTTAATAAAATTGGATACATCTGCAGTGGTATCGTATATCAACCAAGAGGCAGACAAAAGAAGTAGGAATTTATTGGAGGAATCCATCTGACTTTTCTTGTGGGCAGAATTACATCTGGCATTTGTGAGGGTGTGCCATTTCCCAGATCTTCACAGTATGTTGGCAGACTCTTATAGCAGGCTTGGATGTTCATTTGGGAGAGCATGATCTCTGAATAGATGCATAATTCACTGCAGTAAAACCAAGGTACACATCTCCTCAGAATGTACTCTTTTGCCACAAGAAAAATATCCAAAGACAAATACAAATTTGTAGCAGGCAGTCAGAAAAGCAGACAAATTATTACTCCATCAAAATGCCAGACATTGAGAAGATGTTTTATAAAAGTTCCGGTTTTTAAGCAACTCCTGGTCATCTGTATCGTTTTCTCAGGATAGAATCCTCCTAGAATGATTATGCTGGTAATTGTGGAAAATTCGTCATCATCAGTGGTGTTAAATATCTGAATTCCAAAATGTATCATAGAGCCTTGAAATTCTTGAATATTTTCCAAGGACTATTATTTGCAGTAAATATTCTAAAGTTCCTTTGCTCTGAGGTTAGAGTGGTCAGGGATATGGCAGGGTATATGAGATGTAAGCAATTGTTGTGGAGAGCAAATTGCTAGAAAAGCAAGTTCATGGGAAGACTTCTGCAACTCCTGTGTGTATGAATGCACTTTGTCAGGAGTAAATAGGGTCAGATGACACTTCAGGGACTGTTTATTACAGATATACAGAAGTACTGCTGTGCTGCAAACCATTCTCTGAAGTCTGCTTTTTCAGCAGCCTGAAGCATACTATGTTATTATTACTCAGAGGTTATGGATGTGCATTAGACTTAGACTTGAGTACTGTTGGATTTACAAAGTTAAGTGCATAAGCTTCATAGGCCTGAGGCTCTCATTCAAGGGGGACTCGTCATTTCTCTGCTTCTAGATAAGGCCATGTCTGCAGTTTTTAACAGTAATTACCTCTGGCTAAACCTAACGGGTGTTAAAGGCATATGTTCTTTGATTTATTTGTATCAGTTGTAAGCTGGTATGGTGTGGATGAAGCCAGCTTTTAACTGGTTCTAGTTCACACTGGATAAAATCAGTTGAGTGCTGGCAATAGAAAATCTGGACTCTCTTTGTTGGGTGTTAAGTGTCTGTTCATTCTGTTGGAGCCAGTTTCTTCTGTTTTGGTGCTTGGAAGGGAAACTTCCCATCTGACTGCATATCAAGAAAGTCAATTTCTAAACTCTAGTTCAGCAAACATTATGAAATCCAGACCAGTTTCACTGTTGGCACAGTGGTGATCATTTGTAAAAGCTAATGTAAAGCCTATGCCAGCATGAAATTTATTCACCTCTTTACATTTCAGTTTGTGCCCCTGGTGATTGATTTAAAAAATTATCTTTTTTAAAGTAGCATCCATGGAGAATAGGTATATGGGTAGTCACAGCAGGGATCAAGTTTACCTGCACAGCAGCCACTGTCCTATGATGAACAATTTTTCAACAAGTGTCATTTTCAACTGTTATGAAAATCTGTCAGTGTCTGTTTCTGGTATGGAGCAACTGTGCTGACTGTGCTCAGAGGTGAGGGATTTTTGCTTTAGAACTGCAGGAAGAGCTGGATGTGCCTGCATGGTTCTTTCACCTGAGTGACAGGTCAGAAAGAATGTCTCTCTAGCCTTCCTGGTGGCTCTTTGGGTGTGGAAACAATAAACAAGCAAACCATCTGTTTGTGGATCTTCTTTGAATTATTGATGCTGACATCTAATATTTTATAAACCAGTTATTTCCAGTTATAAATTTTTTGCATTGAATTTCATTAAATAAGATGTCCTTACTACAGAATTACAGAGCATGAAATGAAAAGGAGTGAAAGGTAGTTTGGTGCTTCAGATTAGTACAGCTAAAGTGAACAAAGCCATCCATTGTGTTGTTTTCGTGTCACTGTTGTTAGATATTAATTTGATAAGGACAGACTATGTTAAAATGAGGACTGGGAAAAAATGTTGAAACTTTTTTTCCCTTGACTGCTCTATCATACATTATAATGTTTATTGTTGAGATTAAGTACCCTCTATTCAAGCAGTAACAAGTTTCATAGTGGAACAAAAGTAAGCAACACTCATGAAATTCATTTTAACAAAAAGTATGAGCAGAAAGATATGAAAACTATTGATTATGTTGTCTGTGGTGACATACAAACAAAATGATAACTGTTCACATTTATACAAATGGAAGAATGGCAATGTGCAGATTGTGCAGAGATTAACATAAGAATCTGACATCTTTGGTGAAAATTTATAATTACAATTGATGCTTTGGTAGAGATTGGAATGAGGGTGGAATCTTGTCAAATAATTTTTTTTGTTGTTCATGTCATTGCCAACTGCTTAACCCTTTGATTATCAACAGTATTACTATGGATAAAAGTGACTGTTATAATAAGTTTTTCTGTGATTTGTACCAGTTCTGAACATCTGTTTTAGAAGGAAATTTCTTGAACTTAATTTTGTTCTGCAGAAGGTGTATTAAATAGTATTATATAGATAGATACTGCTTTCTAGGGCAAAGTTTTGTGAAAACAGCTGATTTGTGTCTCAACTGACCTTCCTGAAGAAAATTAGTGCTCTAAATATCAGAAAATTGAAGAAATGTAAAGGATTTATCCATGACTGCTGAGCTCTGGTTTCAAGGTACCATCATCACTTCTGTTTCTTATTATTTATAGAGGTGTTTGATACCACTCTGCCAGCTTTGGTTTCTCACTAGACTCATAACTGGGTTGGACCATAGATGTTGCTGAGGAGGCATTGTAGGGACAGGAGTAAAGAGGAAATCCTTGATTTCCATAGTTAGCTGTCTTGAAGAGAGAGCAAACTCCAATAAACACCACATCATCTGACTTTTCTGTAAATGAAGGCATGTCATGGATATAGATGCATAAAAATATACCAATATTTGAGACAGATGCTTTCCATGTTTGCTTTGATGAGTGTGTGCTGCATTTTACTTTGACATGGGCTAATAATTTTCATTCCCTTAAATGAGGTTATTCTGTTAGACAGTTTCAAAATGTTCTTGTTTGGCTGTTTAAAAAGTAGAAATTATGTTTATCTAGCATAAGGAAGGTATTTAAACTCTCAGAACTAAGTAGGTGATTTTGAGACGTCCCAACTTCATTTTCTTATAAAAGCACTGAAATGTGAGCTCAAATGCTGATTTTAAAAGGAATGCTTTTTCATTTCTCTTTGTTATGTGCACTGAATATGTCAAAGTTATTCAGTGATAGTCTAATCCAGAAATCATGGTTATAGTGTATAAATTAGCACACCAGTTAACACTGTTAAATACATTATGATAGATTTAGTATCCATTTTTCTTATTCTCTGTGTTTTCAAGGACACGAATTGAATGGGCAAAGATTCAAGTAAAGGGTGAAAAGGAACAGGGAATATTTTTTCATAATTAATATTATGATTAATATTCTGTAACAGAGCCCATTTCTGTTCAAAGGGCTGTCTACATACAGGGTTGTAGGCATTATTAAGATCACATTGACTTCAGAATTTGGAATTCAGAGATGCTCCATGTGAAGTAGAAGGGCTGCAGAAGGATCTCAAGCTCTAAGGTGTTCCACTTTGAATGCATCTACATGTTTTGTTTGCAAAGCATGTACATTTTGTGATGTTTATTTCAGGGTAAAATAGCTAACTTCTGATTGTTAGAGTAAAACCTGGGATGCTCTGCTTTGAAATAATTTCTTAGATGCTAATAGAACATTGGAGACTGTGTGGTTTGTCCACATATTTTTTGTCCATACTTTTCAAATATGCACAGATCTAGTATATCATAGACTTTGAGAATAATTCAGCTAGAACAAATTTGAAGTTTACAGTTGCTGTATGTTCAGTCATTTTGAATACTTCTAAGGATGTTCTGATGTTTGATCCCTATCATGAAAATTCTTTTTCCATGTGAAATCTCTTCAAATATTTTACAACTCACATGAGTTTCAAAAGTAGTTTGATTTAGATAATTTAAAATACCGTTTTTAAGGACATGAACTCATATAAATCTCTTCTTTTTCCTTATACATGTCAACATTTCAAATATAAGCTACTTGAATTAAACCACACAAACTAATTTGGGCACTAACAAATAGGAGAGACATTGGTTCAGGGGTTAGGCCTGACTTAGAGGACTAGAATTGCCATGTTGGAAATATCTCCTTGAATGTCGCCTTGTTTCCATAAAGTAAAAGTTTTTGAGACTTCAGTGAGTCCAAAGAAGTCACTTTATTACTAGTTAGCAGTGATTTTCTTAATTGCTGGTTGTATTCTGCACTGTTGTTTTTAATCTGTAAATTGATTTGGAACTGCAAATTCTCATTTACATGGCAGTTTACAAAATCCATTTTTGGTCATACATTAAAAAATGGTGCCCATATGTTTCTACTGCTGCAGAAAAAATGTGTAACATTGCACAGTATTTTTAAAATCAGTAGCAGGTAATCCTGTAGTGAAAAATCACATCGCGTTGCGTCTGTGTGAGCAGCCTGGTTCAGTATCTCCTGAGTCCCACCCTGGCGCAGGAGAGGCTGCAGTGGAACAGCTGGGATGGGCAGTGCTGTGCACGCACAGTCACATGAGCATTTTGTATAAACACAGCATCACACCCACAGAAGGCTCCTGTATGCCGGTTGGACTTGGATGCCTGTTCATGAAGACTGAGAGGTCCATGGGTGCCTTATACTTCCAAGGCAGCTAAAGGGGTGTTATCCCATTCTTAGGGAACACAGGTATTTGCTCACTAAGTTTCAGGGGCTTTCTCTTCTCAAAGTCCTTTGACTTGTAAATTCATTGGTACTGTTCACCAGGAAAGGTTAGTTCTCTGTCATAGGTTGACTATCTAAACTGATCTTTTATTGTACTAAAACTGGTTTTTAAATATTACATCTTCAATTAAATGGGGAAAAAATGTTTTTTCAGTCATATTTCCTGTACCTGGAGTGTGATTTTCTCTGAAGGTCAAATAATGTGACAGGAGTGGAGTCACTCTCAGGTAGAGAAGCATGAAAATTATTCAGTAGAGAATTAAAACTTAGAGTATTCAAGCATCTTGAATAGCAGTGCAAAGCGAAACCCCTACTAAAACCTCTTACTCCCCCAGTAATACGACATTACAGAAAATAATGTCTTAACAGGGAAGTTTCCTTGAGGTTATAAGATCTGGAAGTAAAAGACTAGCACTGCTCTCCCTGGCTACGATAGTGGTCCTGCTATTAGTGGGTTCCTGAGGTATGAGCTCATAACTTCATTAGAAACAACAACTTAGTGTAAGTATTACTTGCCTCTAAAAAGCTAGTAGTTAGAGGTATTTCCCACTTGCCCTTGGAATTTGAAGGAAGTACTTATTCAGACCATAATAACTAATGCAAAACACTTACATAGCTCACTGTATTCAAAGTATTCTACAGGCAGTTACTATTAGCCAAATTAATTTAAGTGAAGATATATCTCTGTTTAGACCTTAGCAGCTGTCCACATTTCAACTATATTAATAATTATTAGAATTAGCATAGAGCCTGACCCTCATTTATTTATGTTCAGAAACAAAGCCATGTAAGAGTCTTTCAATAATGAAAATTAAAAGGCCAAGCAATAACATTAATGTTCTTTTAAATAATTAATTTTAATGTGTGGAAGTGTGAGCAATAAATGTTTTATTGTAAACCCTGATGTGGTAATTAATCCAAGCGATTAGGACCTAATTACATGTTCATAGTAAATGTTACATTTGCTGTGAAAGACATTTTGTTGCAATTGTGGTTCTGAGGATAGAGTTGTGAGAAGAGCAATATTTAACACACTAACTTGTAACTTGGTAGGCCGGATATTGAAGGAAATACGTCCTTTATTATTATTATGCCAATTACGGTTTTAGTTCTTCTGAGCTTTTTATTGCACTATGCACTTAATTATACTCAATAGTGGTGCTTAAGCATGAAAGTAAATATAAGGATATGTAGGCTGTTTAAAATCAGCTAGGAAGCACCTTGGGGAGTGGGAGAGGTATTTGTTTTATTAATCATTTACACCTTAATTTGTGAGTAGTGGAAGTCCTCCTATTTCATAAAGCTGGTCATTTCTTTAATGCAAGGAATAAGTCATCCTGTGAATGATGTTGATTTCAGGTGCCCTGGTCGTGCTTTGGGAAGCCCTGTCGCACACCAGATGAATTCACATCTCAGATCTCCACTGAAGGTTTGGAGCTGCTCCAGAATTTCACTAGTATATTGATGGAGTTTGGATCCGATCCTTCTTTTTTTTTTTTTTTTTTTTTTTTTTTTCTTTTTTTCTTTTTTTCTTTTTTCTTTTTTTTTTTTTGTGTGGTTTTTTTCCCTCAGCAAAGTTACATTTTTTAAATATACTGTATGTTTCTGTGGTTCTATATAGAGCTCAGTTTTGCCCATGGTGAGTCTGCCTTGTTTAAACAGAGTCAGCTAAAGGATGAGTTGGCATTTGAATAGTGCTATAAGCTTCAGAAATATTTTCAGTTACCACTCGATCATTTTTTTTTTCTCTACATACCTACCATGCTACATATTTCTGATGATACGATCTTTATTAGTAAAATAATATGCTCGTTCTTTGGGGCTCTTGAAATATGTTCTAACGATGATGGTAATGACTTTGATTAATATTTAATTCCCAAGCTACTATGTTCTTATAAATTACAAGATCTCAAAGGTAGTTGGGGAAGGGAAGAAAGGTTTCTGCTGAAGTGTTTCAGTATTAGAGTGCTTAGGGAGAAACATACCTATATTTCATTATACCTTGTATCTTCTTTCTAACCTGAATTTAAGTTAAACATATCATAGCACGACCACATTGTTGACAGGGAAATCTGTAAGACTGACTTATTTTCCAGGGCACTGGACTCGTTCTTTTGTTTGTTTATGTTATGTAACTGTTGCATTCCTCTGCATCACCTGGGGATCCTGACACTCTCAGGGCACAGGTATAGCAGTATATACTAGTATAGAGCAAGAGCTTGGTGAGACTTTTTCTTTTTGACACCCAGTCAATCAGTGGTGATTATCTACTAATATATCAATGGTCAGTCGTTGTTTCACTCTTTGAGTGTTTAACCTGTATTCATAAAACAAACCATTGTGCCGATATAAGCCCATTCAATTAAGCAAATACTCCTATTTGTTCTCTTCTTGTTCAAGGCTATTTTAATAAGCAAGAAATAGGCTTGTTTAAAGTATTTGCTTAGAGAGCTTTCAAACTGAGGATTAACTGTCTAGAGAATTAGAAATTCTCTATGCATTTGTAGTTACATAGATTCTCTCAATTTACTAATATACTGTAAATATTATGTACACACCAAAATTGAATGAATTCAACATATGGCTGATGTTTACATAATTTATGAGATGCCACATTATATTAATGGACTAGCCATATACGAAAAAGCAAATGTTGCACAATCATTGAGTGCCTAAATTAACCATACCTTATTCTATGCTTCCTGAAGTGCGTATTTGCCAGGACAAGGATCCTGGGATTGTGCTCAAAATTTTGGCAATTAAGATTGAAAACCATTATTCCAAACATCATCAATAATATTGTTGCCAGTTTTTAGACTTCTTGATGTTGTTTAATTAAACAATAAAAAGTGTGTCCGAGTCTACTTTTTGGTCTAAACTCAACATTATCCTCATATTAATAGATGAGTTAGACAAACCTAAAAAAGACTTATTTTAGAAGGATGAAAGGTGAAAGAAATGGTTTCTCTCTTTAATCAGCAATTTAAGAATTTTTAATATGCATGGCTTCCTCAGTAAGGACTGAATTGGTTTTCAATGAAGAAAAAGTGTGGCGAAGTGGTTCTGGGATACTAGAAGAAATGAAGTGGCTTGCTCTTTGTCATAGCTTGCTTGATTTGCAGCTTATATTTTATTGATGTTAATACCCTGTACACTATAATAGCTTTCAACACAAAATTTCAGTCATTTCAGTAATGTTAAGTAATTAAACCTCCCACTGGTTCTGCCAATGGAGGTGTATTTATCATTATAACTATTTTGCAAGTGGGTAAACAGAGGCAAAAAAAGTTGAATTATTAATCAAAGTAATAAAATTTCTGGGCTCCTATCTCCCAGATGATGTTTAGTACTTCCTCCAAAATTTTGGTATAAATTCAGTATAATTAAATGCATACATCTCAGTCCCTGAACTTACTAAACTCATGTAAAACTATACTGAATTTGAGAGAGCATATTTGAGAAGTGTTTTTGCTTTTTCACAGAGGGGCAGACTTCAGGGAGCAATGTCAAACCAAATTCTTAAGCTCATTTTGGCAAGATGAATTAAGATCTTAACTAATGTTTTACTTTTTAGGGAAATAGGAGAACTTCTTTATTTGGGATGACATTTTTCTACACCAAAAGTAGGTGTATATTACTGCTCTCTGACATGTGTTACACCTCATTGTTAAAGTTCTCATCTATACACTCTGTGAGTACTCATCTCATAAGTAAAGTTGCACAATTATTTTGTCCTAGATATGGTTTGGAGCAACTCCTGGAGAGTGCTGAATTTATTCAGTAGTAATCAGAATTGAAAAATATTTCCAAACTGATTAAAATTAAAAATAGATTGGTAATATATGCATAAAATAATTGCTTTTGTTAACATGCAGTGCCAGATATTGAGGGGTTTCTGCTACTGATAGATACAAACATGGCAGCAATGAGAGTTCACTTCAGCAACAAAGAAGCTGTTCACCTCTGAAAGCAATCCTCTCCTTCTGACATGTTGGCACCATCATAGAGGAAAATGTCATGGTCAATATAAGCACATTTACTGACAGTTAGGTTTTTTCCTGTGTTCCTGAAAACTGTTTGAAACTTGGCTTTTATCGAAAACAGAAACACTGGCCACTCAGAATGATAAAACAATAGTTTATGGCTTAGTCATTTTCCAGTTATAAAGCAATACTTTCATAAAAATAAACAATGCATACAGGAACAAGCCAAAACAATTACTCAGAGAAATTGTTGCATTCTTGCTGTCCTTGCTTCCTGATTTAAAACAACTGTCTCCAGTAAGAACTGGACAAAAAGCAGTAGGTTTTGTTTCATTATGTAACTGCTTGCTGATCACTATGAGATAAAATATACTTCGAAAATGTAATTGATATTATCTAGGTACTTTCTAAATTCCTAAATCACCTATTACAGGAAGAGCTAGTACATAGATTACAATAACATTCATGTATTTCACTAATTTACAGACTGAACATTTCCCAAGTGGATAGTTACAAAGAGCTTTTGTAGTTTCTACAGAAAGTGAAACGCTACTTTAAAGCACAAGCACCTTTATTAGTAAAGGTCATGTTGATTATTTAATTTGTGGGGTTTTTTAAATTATTTCTGGAGGGTTTTTTCCCCCCTACTGTATTTTTAATATCTGTATCATCATGACTATTCTATTGTAGCTCAGTAAGGAAAATAATTTAACAGTAATTTTAAGCAGGAACAGGTTGCAAGTATAAATGCTCAAAACTCAGAGATTTGAGAGGTCAGGGGTCAATAAATCTGCTGACTTGACAGTCTTGCACATTCCAAGTCATGTGCTCAGATGTTTCAATGGTAAAGGTAGTTTTTTAATTGTTCCCTGCTCTTTTAAACTCACATAAGTACTAAGACAGATGAAGAGCGTTTTCTCTGTCATTCCAAGGAGATCCCTTCTGGTTCCTTTTCTGAGGGAAGATGATTTCATTGCCATGTCTCACAGTGGGTGGGACGTGGACTGCACCCCATCTGTGCTCAGGCAGTTCAGACGCTGGAATACAAAAGTCTTTCAGACTCTTCCGCTTGTAAGAGCACCTGGGAGGCTTGTGTAAGTTGTTCCGTCTGGAGCAGTTACCTAGTGGTTTGTTCTCCATCTCAAGAATTGCCATGTGTTGCAGCCTCACTCTTTCCAAGCCCTGGTATTTTTGCTAGACTGCAGCAGATGAGTCTGATGGCAGAGCAGAGCTGAGAGATGCCTCTTCTGCCCAAGTGTGTGGCTTGAAGCTCTTTGTGTACAGAATACAGGAAACTTAACCAGGTCCAAAAGCTCTGACTTGGTTGTGTCTGTCATGTAATGGAGCAAGTTTTTTTTTGCACCTCAGCACTCTCACTCTTACTGGAACTGCCAGCACACTTGAAGTTAGATGATTTCTGTAGGGCTTTACTGAATCACAGTATTTATCAGGACTGTCACTACGTAACTGTCAAGCTTTCTGTGTGCCTGAAAAATTCCACCCTTTAGATGGATGAGACTGTGATGTCATCATAATTGCATTTTTATGTAAATGCTTGCTATAAAATAATTTTGGATTAAATGATGTGTTCCTTTCCTGTTGGCAGAATATAATTTGTCTTAAATGGCAACAGGCTGTTGTATCTGTTTTCCTGAAAGTTAAATATTTTGATTCACACAATTTATTGATTTTACATTGTTACCAAATGGCATTCCAAAATCAGCTCAGAATACCATGGTTCAAAATCCTGTCATTCATATGATAAAGTTATTTTCATGTAATCCACTCTGCAAATGGGAGTGGCAAGGAAAGTGGAAGAGCTAGAAAGTGAGGGCAAATGCATTTTAGCAGGTAGTAGGTTTGAAAGCAATCCTAATTTTTGTTATCTCCATATATTTTTGAGGTAGTGTTGCTTCTGTACTATTAAACAATAATAAATCCCAAATTGCAAGGCTGTTTGTTATTATCTTGCCCTGCATTTGTTAGGAAATAGTAACTTGGGAAAAATAATTTGATTCTCATTGTGCAAACATTCCTTGTATGTAATCCAGACATTTGTGAGCACGGATGTAGTATAAGCAAGACTTCTCACCTTGGACAGAATACCTTATACAGAATTACATTTACCAAAGCCAGAGTTGTGCTGGTTTCATGAGGTCATCTCTTCAACACTCTGTTTCTGTGCTGCTGACACTTGTGACACCCTTAATTTGCTGCCCTCACATCTGCTATAGCTAGTGCTGTAAGAGCTTAGTGTAGGTCAGAAGAAACCTTTTGGGGCTGTGTGTGATAAAAATGAGAGAGGTGGCTTACAAGAGAAATTACTGGTGTGTAAACTCACCAAATCCTTCTGGTAATGCTAGTGTCTACCAAAAAAAAAAAAAAAACCAGCCAAGAAAACCCAAACAAAAACTTGAATGTAAAAGACTATCAGACTATCAAATATTCACAGTACCCTGGCATATCTTATAAGGTGCATCAAAGAATTCCTGAATATTGTAAAAGTGAGATTAATATGATACTCTCTGTTGACTTTGCCCACTGCTGTTGTGTGTATCTTACTGAATTTTAAAGGCTCTTAAGTTACAAGTGACTGTGTCTCCCATAGCCATGTGTCTGCAATACATGAATGTATTTTTCTTATTTCTTCCTTTTTGTTTCTTTTTATCCCACAAGGAAAATGGGGTTTTTTTCCCCACCAAAGGACTGTATTTAAATAAAAGGACTGCTTACATTTCATAGGAATGGTATTGCTTTGTGCATGTGTACATGCAAACATGCATATACATAATTCAGCCTACCATCCTGTTTTCCTGGTGCGTATTTTGGTTCAGCCTTGCTTTCTGGCTCGTGGCACAGTGGTACCTTCCTCCTGGCATAGAAAAGGCGCTCATTGCATTTTGAGCAGCAGAAAATAGTGGCACATCATGAAGCAGTAGCATCTGGTATACTCAGTCTCTATCAGCACACGCCAAAGGAATGCTGTGTGCTGCTAATATATCTGATAGCCTTTAATGTTTATAGGTTTTCTTAGCGTACAGTATTGCTGCCTTTCACTTTCTGTGACACACTGCCCAATTGTCACATGTCCTTCTGTCATACAATCAAGGTGGGAAGAGACCTTTAAGATCATTAAGTCCAGCCATCTACCCAGCACTGCCACTGTAACCACTAAACCACATCACCCAGCACTGGATCCTGATGCCTCTGAAGCACCTCTAGGGATGGTGGCTCCACCACATCCCTGGGCAACCTATTCCAATGCCTGACCATCCTAACAATGAAAAACAAATTTGTAATATTTAATCTGAGGCTCCCCTGTCTCAGCTTTAAGCCGTTTCCTCTTGTCCTCTCTGTAGGCATAGTGGAAGAGACAAATCCCCACCTCACTGCAATCTCCTTTCAGGCAGTTGTAGAGGACGATGAGGTTCCCCCTGAGCCTCCTCTTGAGACTAAACAAACCCAGCTGCCTCAGCCGTTTCTGTAAGACACACTTTCTAGATCTTTCACAAATCTTGTTACCATTCTCTAGACACACTCCAGCACCTCAGTGTCCTTTCTGAAGTGAGAGGCCCAGAGCCGAAGGCAGTACTTGAGGTGTGGCCTCACCAGTGCTGAGTACAGAGGGACAATCCCTGCCCTAGTCCTGCTGGCCACACTATTCTTGATACAGGCCAAGATGCCATTTGCCTTCTTGGCCACCTGAGCACACTGCTGGCTCATATTGAGCCGACTGTCCACCAGCATTCCTGTCCTTCACAAAGATATATACATATGCAGTAATCTCATTTTTCTATGCAATGTGTATTTTCTAGGCTGTTGGAATTTCTGTTTGTTAACTCTCTCATCTTTGATTACAGGTATTTTCCTCATAGTTGTTTAAAGTACCTCTGGGTTTTGAGGGTAAATAGGATCCCAAAACTCTCTGAAGTAGTCTAAGGTGTGTAGGTGGGTATAGAATATCTTCTGAGTAGCCTCTTAACCATCTTGTTAGTGGGAATAGAACTTCCTACTAGTGAAATGCAAAGTCTTTTATACTGGTGATAGAGGATACACTTATGCTCCCACTCAAAGCTAATGCTGGCTGGCAGTTAATTGCTAGAGCAGGTAGGAGTAGTTGGCTTAGGCATTCCTTTGTATACATCTGTCTGGACCAAAAGCAGTGGCAGCTGCAAGAGCCTGCAGGCTGAGTTTCTAAAGAAGTCACAGATCAATTTTGCTCTGAATCCCAGTGAGATACAAGAAAACCTGTTTGCTTTCAGGGGATTCAATCCTGTACACAATTGTAGAATGCTGCAGTGGGGTGGTCTGTGGCTTGTCTAGCTGGAATTTAAACTTAGGAAGCTGGGTTACTGTAACTTCACTGGTCATAGCTGCATGGAATTCCACTAGAGACAAAGTCAATTTAAATACTTAAAGAGAGGGGTTGACTTAGGTTTCTTTAAATCCATATCTGTTCAGGTCAAATTTTTTGCATTTGCTACCTACTTTGTTAATTCCGTTGTGTGGATTGCACTGCTACAACTTTGTTTTGCAAAGAAATGTTACACTTGGCAAAGAGTTGTCACACACAGAACTCTTAATTTCTGGATGTTTTAATGTCAAACAGTTATTTAAATAAAAATATAAACAAAGTCAGAAGAATGCAATTAAATGGCAGAAGCGATTTTTAAGAAACGCAGAAGGCAAAGCTATAGCCTTTGAGATTTCCTGGCCTTTACTTTGCAGGATCTGAAAAGAAAGCTCTCCTATCTCTGTCTCAGCACTTTTATGTTGCCTTTCCAACGAAAAGGGAGTTGGATGCAGGCCTGAGTTAGATTTCATGGGGATAGTGTTCTGTACCTTAAATTACAATCAGATGTATTTTAGTTCAGATTAAGTTTGCAGCCTAAAATTGGTAAGAAGCCTAATTATTTGACCAGGTTACTATTTACATAGACCACTGTAGAGCAATCTGTCATTTATCCAGAGCTGGCAACATGTTACCCTTGAAAGTTTTTAATTTTGTGTTTGGAACAGTTTTTTAAATATCCATCTCTGTTCATTAAATGAAAAACTAAAAGATGGTAGAGATTGCTATGGAGATGAGAAGTTATATAAACTGTTTGTTTTAATTCTTCAGAATGTAAAAATAGCAAAGAAGCTTGGATGTTTAGCTTCCAGTTGTTCAGGGTACTGACTATCTCCACAACGTGCATAAGATTCTTGTGCCCTTTGGACTTTGATTGTCAAGTAGCAAATCGTGCCCAGATTTTGAAATCAGTCATGTATTTGTTAGACTGGAGAGTGTGCAGTAAGGAGAAGTAAATAGATACACTCTCAAAGTAGTCTTTAATCTGTAGACTTACATTATTTTTTCTAGTGAGTAGAATGCCTAAAATGATCTGATAACTGAAGTATGCAGGATGAAAATACAGATATTCTGTGATTCAAAGGCATAATCACATGGATAAAAACTGGAAAATAAGACTGTTTCACTATGACACCTTTTGGAGTGTCATGGTGGTGAAGTTATAAATAGGACTGAGATGGTGTTTATTTGTCAGACCCTCCTCAAAGTGGTTTATTACTGTGCCTGAGACATAATCTCTGGCCTTAAATTTAAAACATGCTGCTTATGCTTGAAAATTGCTATTATTCACTTAGTTTAGAGAACAGCTAGTAAAATTAGTTTCAGAATTATAAAAAGAGAACATGCATGGTTTTTTTTTAATTAGTGCAAAGTCTAAGCCTTTGTTTAATTAGTACATTAATGAAACTGTTGGGGATCTTTACATGGCTTCTGAAACGTGTGGTTGAGGTAACACCTGCAGTGCTAAATTCAAAATGGCAGCCTTGTTCTTCATAGGGTTGAAATCAGCATTCACAATTTAGTAGACAAATAGTGATTTCTGGAAGTTGATACTTAATTAAATGTTGATGTTCTGAGTAAAGAAAAGTACTTCTGGGAGAAGGGGGCAAATAACATACCTATGTGGGAACATGAAAACCCCCAGGTTTTTTCTGCAGAACAGTAACAACCACCACAAAGTCAGCATATTCAAGTCCCTTGTTGTAAGCAAGGTAATAATGTTTGAGGGATTTCATTAGTCTCCTAGGTGTGTGTAGAGCCATCATTCTGGAGTTCAGAATTAAGCAGCACAGTCTGATTGACACTAGTACTGTAAAGGGGTATTTGGAATTGTAATGCATCAATTTTAAAATATGAACATTAGTCTTAGCTGCCATGGGAAAGTGTACTCCATGGAATGCAGAGGTACAGAGTTACAGTTCATTTTGAAAGGCTGTGACTCTAAGCATATGCAGATTCTTTGTCACCTCTTTAATACCTTAATGGAAAGGCAGTATTTCCCAGAAGTTTTTATCTGGGCACGTGTATAACAAATGTGGGTTGGGAGAGACTTTATAGAAACAGCCTGCTTCATGTGGTACCTAATCTAAAATTAGTAACATACATTGATTTGTTTTGATGCTTGCAGGGATTCTTCCTGACAGTGTCACCAGAAGCAGTATTAAAAGTGGCTGCTCAGGCTTCTGCCAACAACAAGATCTTCAGCTTGAATCTTTCTGCACCATTTATAAGCCAATTCTACAAAGAGCCGATGATGAAAGTCATGCCTTACGTGGATGTTCTTTTTGGAAATGAAACGGTGAGTCATAAGAAAGTGTGGCAGTAATTTGGATCTCTTGCATTTAGGTGTTTGTGTCTCAGAGCCTGCTTCCCCAGGACATAGCCTCAAGCTGGGCCAGGGGCAGTTCAGGATGGATATCAGGAAGAATTTCTTCACTGAAAGGGTTGTCAAGCATTGGAACAAACTGCCCAGGGAGGTGGTGGAGTCACCATCCCTGGAGGTGTTCAAGAAAAGACTGGACATAGCACTTAGTGCTATGGGTCTAGTTGATGGGGTGATGATCAGTCAAAGGTTAGACTTGATGACCTTGAAGGTCTTTTCCAAAGTTGATGATTCTGTGATTCCTGGTGTACCTCTTTTTATAGAGGGAATATGACCATGTGAGGTGTCACTAGAAAGTTAAATCTGTGGTCACTGGACTGGGATATTTCAGTAGATGCCAAAGATGTCAATTGACCTGTTAGAAGTTTACAACTTGCTATTTCTAGCAGGAAATACCCAACACGTTGGTGCTTCGTAATAACTGTCCCTGTGCATAATGTACTCACCCTGAATTTAACTGCTGGAAGAAAACATATGAAGGGCTACCACTGGGCCTTTGTAACTTGATTCCATACCCATAGTGCTGCTATTCATAGCATCTTCTATGATGAAGACAACTCTTCGGGGAGAAGTGGGAGGAGATAACCAAGAAATAGAGAGTTGGTTTAAAAGGTTCTCATTGATTTTATGGTAGATGGACTGGAAGAAAGGCTTATCTTTGCTCTGTAAGTTGGCAAACAGATTGCATGAAATTCTGCCTGTAAATCCATGTTAATAGACCAAATGAATTCAGATTTCACTCGTCACTTTCTGATTTTTTTCACTTTAGAAAGTGTTCTTAAATATTTAATAGTTTTCTCAGCAGGAAAATGTTGAAAAAAGCCTTGAAATATGTGACACACCTAAATAAAATGTGGGTTTGCCACTCAAGATAACCACATGAGTACAGGGAAATTATGGAAAAGCAACTTACTCCTGTCAGTGGTTATTCCTGATTGTGACACAGGGACTTGCATGAACACAAGTCAGTTTTCAAACTATTGGCCACATGTCCACATAGGGACTTGTCGCTGTTGAGCCGCTAGCAGAGAAAAAACCCAGGTTCTCAGTGAGGCAAGAAAAAGTGTGTTTATTATTTTGATTTCCATATATATAGAGTTTTCAGAGGTCACCCAGATTGGTCAGCCAGAAACCTCCCCCTAGGCCTAATTGGCCAGGCCTGAACTGTCCAAATCTCGAGACACTGTTTGCAAAACATCCAAACTTTATCTTTGTTTATGAAACACAGCAGAATGTTCTCACGAGAAAGACCTGTGCTAGCCACAGGGACTAGCATTGTTATAGATATAAGACTTTAAAAAAATTGAAAGTACTTACTCTTAAAATAAAGAAAATTGCAATGTTTTTAAATGCTGTGGGCTAAGGGAAACCTTTTTAACTCAAGTTAATTATACAGAAAAAGCATTTTCCAGACGTGTTCATGCTATTCCCAGCTGCTACCTTTGTATGTCTTTCTTAATACAGTCCTCACAAAGATGGTATGGAATATTTTTATTTAATAGCAGTATAATCTCAACACAAAAAATCCTGTCAGATTTCACAAATTAGGTAATACCAAGTCTAGTCAATTTTGGAGTAGAAGAGCTTCATAGAAACTTCTGGGATTAAAACTTGTGAGTCTTTTGTATAAATATTGCTCTATTGACCTATTACAATAAATCAGCTCATAGGGGTTCATTAGGTGCTTTTTTTAATAAGTTGTTGCTTTTTGTATGTTTGTGTATTTTATAAGCAATAGCCCACTATACAGGTGACATTCCCATTACAGAAATTTTATTCACACTATGTTAATTTCCTCTGTAATTTCAATGTGTTATGGTATTATTCACCTGCTGTCATAAAATATTGCGCAGTGCTGTTGTGTTTGTTGAAGTTGAAAGACTCCCTGCATTTTCTGTGTATAATTTCTGAAGCACTTTGGTGTCTTTCAGGGTAAAAGATACTATTTAAACGTAAGTGATCATCCTTAAATTTGGCAGTACAATATATAAAAATACTTCGGAGTACCAGCTTCTTTGTTACTTACAATAATCATGAAACCCTGGTCATTTTTTAGTCTCAGCTTCCTGCTATATAAAGCTGGCTGTTGCTGTTTGGAGCTGTTGAAATGCTACTTGCAGTGGTTTATTGTCGTCTTACTGTGTGACTTGAAACCATGCTCTTGGCATGCTGTACTTGTAGTTTTGAGGAGCTTCTGAGTCTTCTCATTGTTAGTATTTCTCCTCTCTGCATGTGTTTTTTGATAGAGTAGCTGTGAAACTCAAAGCCTAGTCTGACATGTTCTGCCTTCTAGTAGCTTTCTCCCTTGTTTTTGGTGCTTTTTCTTTCATACCATGTTAATTTCAGCTACAAGCACATTCAGGATTTTTTTGTGTGTGTGTTTGTGTATGTCTTGATGAGCCATGAACTTCTTTAGCTAGCCAACACCAAATTTTTGTCCATTTAGTGTGATTTCCTCTTGCTTTTTGCTATATTTTCCATTAGTGTAAGTGCATAAGTTAACAAATAAGCAAAGCATACTAAGTGGCGTGGTTGTTACTTCATTAGTATGAACAATACTCTTAGACACAATTTTTATTCTTCCCTATATTTATCTTCACATTATAGTCCAATAAAATTCTGTTGTTAAGCACTGAGCTGTTTATTTTTTGAGTAATACAAAAACATCCAAGTGCAGCAAAATTCCAAATTGCTGCCATTCCTAAACTAAAAACAATTGGCAAAGTGATTTTAAATTACATCTTCTACTTAAAAATTTACATCTGAATGGAGATTGGTTATTTCAAGATTCAGCCAGATGGTAATTAAAATGGGCAAGTTATAAACCTCTCAGAATAAATGTTCTAGTTTAGAATGTAAATGCCAGCATACCCTTAACTGCAGTTTAGACACTGAATGCTGTGGTAACAACTCACTACATGTACCAATCTCAGTGTTAACTCTGTGACCACTGGTGTTTTGATAATTTATTTAAATCTCATTTATAACCTACCTAAACATCTTCTCTTGAATTTTTTATATTTATTAACAGTACTTCCTATAATAAATTTAGTACAGAACATTCAGAAAAGAAATAATTATCTGGTCATTGCAGCTAACGAAGTAGGGCCGTTCCACAGTCATTATCTAGCAATACATGACTGGAGAACTTGATTATTGTCATTGCTTTTAATTTTTATTAAATTAAGGTTTTTTTAATAGTGTCATTTTGCAAATGGTTCTTAGCAGTAATACCTTCCAAGCTACCATAATCACTGGATAATTAACCTGCCAGGATTAAGCACACTCTACTTTGCCTCAGGATGCTTAACTCTCAAATAAGGTCAATTATCTCCTGATGATAACTGCTTTGTCACAAGTTGCCGCTTAATTTGGCTGTAAAAGCTCACCTTAGAGTACATATTTTACAACTCAAAGTAACTTCAGTAACAGAATGGTCAAAAGAGTGAAAGCTTTGAAAGTGACATCTTTACACAGAGTTGTAGAAAGTTTCCTACATAGCAATTATTTTAGGCAAGTAAAGGAGACTAAATTTGTATATACCACTTTCCATTTTCCCAGATAGTGCTAAATCTTGATGTGCCAGAATTGCCTGACCCATCAAAGTCAATAATGGGCACAGGAATCTGAATTCAATTTCCAGTCTTCTCAAATGATATGAGTTACAATGGCATCTCCTCAGGGAAGGAACTACCTTTGGAAGAATGGTCTGTGTATTTTTGCATGTGCAGCATAGATAGCAGTTTCTTCAGAATTTAAGGGACACTGCAAAGGTTTCACATGATTGATCTTCATATATGGCACCATTTCATGACTCAAAGGAATCTTTGTTGATATTGATGTGGTAAAGATCATCTGGGTTCTCTTGCTATGTGTAGGCAGGGCATCACTGAAAAATTTTAGAATTTAGAAGCTTTGGAGTTATAGATACATGGAGCTCCTTATCTAGTGCTTTACAACAAAAACCATAAGCCAATGATATAACTTGTGGTATTCAGTGTAGAGCAATCAGGAGAAATTGAGGTTACATAGAAAAGAAATTGTGAGATTTTTTAAAATACAAAATAATAAAGAAAACTAAGATAACAATTATTCTTAGAAAATTGATCCTCTTCCTCTCTAGTGTAAAGAGCTGTTACTTCTAAACACCCAGTCTCTGAACAAATTAATTACAGGATTATAAACTGAAGTTCTGCAACGACAGAGCATCTGTGAGCTCATTGGGAAATTGCTGCTGGTGTGTGTGACAGCAAATGTGCTGGAAAGAAAGCCAGTTGTTTGCAAGAGCTGTACATTTTAAGAAGAATTGACAGTAGGTTTAGTGGTGGTTCTGGAGTTAAAAATCCTGAGGTTTAAAGAGATGTGTGCCTTTGAATGGAATAAGATATCAAATGGGTCATGTCATCATTTCCTCTTCACAATTATACTGGAATGGTACACTGTGCCTCCTTTATTTAAAATCTTTTCAAATGAGGTATCAAATACTAATAGAAAGATCCCTACAAATGTAGGTGGTTTGGACAACAACCTTTAATACACTTTGTAAGCCCTTATAAAGGCAAGTATCTTCAATGACATGGAAAATTCTCTTTAATGGCAAGAAAAAAACAGTAAATATAAAACTGAGGGTTTGGTGAGATTAATATGCTCCTGATTTTGAACTTGCAGGCAGTCTGTAGTTTTGTGCTTATTTTGACTGAGGGAGTGAATGGAAAACCTGCTAAGTTTTCTGGCATAAATGGTGTTCAACACACTGAGATTTACACCTAAATGACAGTTTCCAAACAAATTTGTCTATTCCCTTGCTGTAAACTCTCACTCCACATAGTTTGATATATTACATTAAGATATGACACTGAGAACAACCTTCAGTTCCACCTGCAAATATCCTCTGCTGCATTGTCACTTGGGATCAGATTGATACCTGCAGGCTTAGGAATCTACCCACAGCTCACAAGAATCTTGAATGAGACATAATCACTTTTGTAAGATAAATGAGCCTCATGGTGATTCTTTTCAAACTAGTGTGCATTCATAATAGCAAAACTGAACTGATTTGAGTTTACACAGTGCAATTCCTACTATTCCTAGATGTAGCAGATAGCTTTCCTCAACCACAAGTGTCCTTTCACACTGGTGAGTTGTCTGATTTTGAGGAAGCAATTAAGAAGTAGGAGTCAGGAGAAAATCAGGAGGGAGATGTAATTTGGTGTGTGGAAGAAGGGAAATAGAGTTTGACTTCCAATAAATAATGAAAGGGAGACCAACATTTCAGTCGGTTCTTCAGTATCAAATGGGACCAAGGAGTAAGGAACATGGCAAAGGATGGCTGGTCATGCCATAAATATCACTAAGTTGATGTTTCTGTTTGAAGTATTTTCAAGTAAGCATTTGCAATTATTTTTGAATGTTTGAAATTATTATTGAAAGACAAATAATAGATGGTAATTGAAACTGAGTATCTTGAAGATGCTTATTTTAGTGTAGTGCTAACTTGCATGTGTTACATAAAGAGCACTTAAGAAACGGGTTTTTTACCTTACTGGACCTGATCTATAGTGAGAGGTTATTTTCAGTCACTGGTTGTTTGCAGGCTGTCATGCTTAAGAGTTCAAGATTTAGCTTCTGCATCTCTATTCACTTTGAATGAAATTTTCAGAAACATTAATCATCTTAAATGAGATTAAGTTGGGTGTCAGTGTTTTGCATTTCAGTTTATATGCTGGTATTCTCTTTTTCCCTGTGCTTTCAGAAGTTCTCAGAAACTTGCCCCACAGGTGAGGGTACTTAGCTTCAAGTTCCTAGCCTGGGTGACAGACTTAGGTTTGCACAGTTCCCTGCAGGGAGTCTGTGGTTCAGTTAAAAATTGTAGTCAGATATTCTGACCCAGTTTATTAAATACACAGGGGAAAAAATTTTGTAAGGAGACATCTTATCTTCCCTTCTATTTTAACAGGTAGAGGTTTTTAAGGTCAGCTGCTGCTGGTTTTTGCTTTTCTAAACTGCAGTAAACAGATAGTATTTCTTTTTGTAAATCCTAAGTTTTGAGATTTCTGCAAAGTCTTTGGAGGGAGCCTGGGAATTAAAAATTGTTATTCTGAATGGAGGAAAAATAAATACTATTTTTCTTTAATGTCTTTGAAGAATTGAGATGCCTATTTCCTATTGTAGGTATGTTTTCAATTACAGGACAGCTATGGTGTTGCAATATTGCTCTTTAATTCATAGAATTGACTTTCTCAGTAGTGGAATATCTAATAAATTGTGGTCATCTGAAAAATGAGAGGGTCTCTAGCACAAGGGAGGTTGATAATGTCAATGGCATGTTGTAAAGATGTGCTGTGGGAAGGATGCTGAAACAGCCCAAGGCTATTTCAGCTGCAGACACTGAATCTGCTGCTTCTTCTCTCCTCTCTTTTTTTTTTTTTCCCTTTTTCCCCTCCCATGTGAACTGCAGTGGCTCTCTAAGATAAAATGCTTTTAAATCATTTCCCAGCCTTGCAGCCGTTTTTGATAAAAGCGCTGTTATCTGAAATGATATGAATCACTGTGGAGTTAACCATACCTTTTACAACAACATATTTTGTGATTCATTCTGTCTCAATTAATCACCTTATTTATCTGCATTGTCTCAGGTGCTGCACTTAAATTCATGAGTAATAAGCAAGTAATTATTTTAGTATAGTTTACCTAGTATGTTATGAATGAAAGGAAAATTGAGAGCCAAGTATTTAAATTTATATTTAGTGCTGCTTTCAGCTAATGTCTAGCTACTTAAGCAATTTAGGAACCCTATCTCAAAAAATGTCTTTCTTGTTTCCTGTTATGGAAAACAAGCAGGTATTTAGAAGCAAAGCTTATACTTTCCAACAGACTTTACTTCTTAAAACTAAAAATATTTTCTGGTAGTCACTCAGAATGCTTAGGGATATTTATCCTTCCTTATGCTATGCAGTGTTGAGATACTTTTAAGACTGTGAATACTGGAGAGCGTGCAGCACAAGACAGAACATGTCCTGGGAGAGAGGAAGGCAGATTCCACTGTATTTCAGCAGCTTGTGTTTTACTGACGATGATTGATAACCCTTTTCACTTTGTAGCACTTCCCAGAGCATCTCATAACACTTCATAAACATTAAAGCTCAGAATAAACCAATAAGGTGGGTGTGCAGTCTTGACTGTTTTACAGGTGGACAATTGAAAGGTTATTTGCCCAAGGTCATACGGCAAGAGCAGAGCCAGGAACAAGCAAAATTGAATTCTAACTCTTTCCTTCAGATAAGTGTCCTGAAATGTTGTCAGCTGCTAAATACATTTTGGACAAAACTCACCTGTCTGGAGGAAAAGACCTGCAGAACCTAGCCTTCAATTTTCAGTGTAATATTAACATATGTCTCTGAAAGCCTTTTAAAGGTAAATTACAAATGCCTTTTAATAATCAGATCACTAGGGTGAAACATGTGTAATACATAGTACCTAATATATAATTTAAGAACTGCAAAAATAAGTGTATGAATAAAATTGAGTTACACACTTGATACAAACATGAGAAATAGAGGCAGAAATGTTCACAAAAACTTTATTAAATCACTGTAAATTCAGGACTTTTCAATTTCACAGAGATATTTGCAGATAACAATGTAGGTGAAAAATATATGTTACAATCAAGGTTTGTTTTCTGATCCAGCTAAGGTTAATTCAGTGCCTCACATTTCAAGCCCTGTTTGGGGCAGATGTAGCCAGTTTCTGATTCAGAGTATATGCTAAAACCTCTTGTGCCAACATACACTGGGGATTCTCTCCGTTACAGAAGGTCCTTACAGTGGCTTGTAAGGCTGTGGTGCCATTTTATCCCCATGGGTTGCGCCTAAGTGTGAGCTGATGCAGATCTCTCCCACCTGCCCTTATCACATGATGTCATCTGCCCTCTTTACTCAGATTTAGCAATTTTACATCCATAGCAAGACTGAGTTCTGTGGGTCAGACTACTGTTAATCACTGAGCTGGTCCAGCTTTCTCAGGTTTAGCAACACAATCATTAGATCTGATTAGATGAGAGGGTAATACATGGTGGTACAAAGGACTTTGAAAGAGAAAGCCTGATAACCTCTCTGTTTCATCAGATATAACTAGCCAATGCTGTTAGGGTCTCCTAGGCAATCCAGCAAAGAAACGCAGTCATTGAGTGGCTTAAATGTTTTTATGCATAGGTAAATTGTGTATTAGCTGTAAACGTTCTTGGACAGAGGTTTTTATATAAAGAGACAGTTTTTACCTAAAGAGTATCTATTGATGCTTTCAGAATATGGATTAATGCTTCCCGTGCTTATAAATCTGAGTCTGAACAAAGGGTTCTTGAAAGGGGGGAAAAGGGAAGAATAGTAAAGGAGACAGTAGTAAGTCCATGCTGATGTTCAAAATCTTGAAAACATGGTTTGGGGGGTTTTGGAATAGAATTGGCAATATCTTTATTATATTAACCTATTTTTCTGTACTCTTACATAGCACTATTTTTTCAAAACTGCAGTTTCAGCCTTGTTCTTTTTCTCATGTTATCCTTCTCTGTCAACACCTTCCTTCACTCTGTTTATATAGCTCATATAATATTTTTATTCCCTCAAGAGAGTTTCACATCTCATTACAAATCTATTAGCTAGTTTCATTTTTCTGGCTTTGTTCAACAAAGCAGAGCAAAAATAGGCATTTGAACCCTCTCTTCTTTCAAATTAGCTATATAATCTTCCGTTATTGGGATTCCTACTGTAGATCTTATAAGAACAAATTTAACCCACTGATGTTTACTTAAGTCTATTGAAAAGTCACTATGTGTAAATGAATTAATGCAAAGAGATTTTTCCTTCATGCACTGACATACACGTTGAGGGTATTTAGAATGGACTTATACTAAACTATTATTGATTAATATCTGTATTTTATTTTTTAGTTATAATTTAGAGTTAAGACAATGATATGAAATGGAAAGCTAATAGTGCACTATATTATGAAGCATATGCAATGGGGCATAAATATATGTAAGGGTTGCAAAAATATTTCACAAATTTTAAATTTTTTTAAGAGTTTTCCTAGAAGCAGGATATAAGCTTGTAAAAGAAGTAGAAAAAATATGATTGCAGCATACCTAAAATACTTAAAAGATAGATAAAAGCATCCATGGTTTTCCCAAAGGCATTAATTGATCTCTAAAACCTTGCCTTATTTATAAACTTAAGCCACCCCATTTATCACAGCCTTTGGGTAATAATTCTGCAACCACATCAAAGTGTATTCTCAGGTTTAGTGGTCATATTCTGACTTACAATACCATTTGTTTAAGTCTTTTGTCCCTCCCAGGGAAGCAATGTGGAGAAATTGCTTTGCTCTCTAAGTGTTTGTTCTAAGTTAACAGAACTTATCCCTCCTAGTCATTACATTTGATTTTCTTTAGTTCTCCAGAGAAATGATCCATTAAACCTGTACTTTAGTAAAACTACTTCTAATCCATATGTGATAAGTAACACTGTCAAAATGTTGCTCATTAAGTCCTCAGACCCTCCTTAGACTCCTCATATTCTGTGTCAAAACCAGCAACATAAGCAATCACATGAGGGACACAAGCAAGTCAGTGTGCTTTTCATGCTAAAGTGGTTTCCAGGAGCAGGGGCTTTCTTCTAAAGGATAGAATTGTAGCAGCCTAATGAGTGGGACAGTAGAATTCTGAAATACGTAAACCTGTCTGTTTGTTGGTCAGGTTTCTAGCTGTGTAGAGGGGAACCCCCTACTCTGAACTTGAAATTCCACAAACAGATGTGTCCATCATCTTCAATTTATTTTATTTGGAGGCTGTAATTTCACAAGTAGAAAGTTTCCTTCTCCCACGGACAGCTGAGGAGAATGACCTCCTCTCCCCTTACAAAGAACCGGCCCTCAGTATGTGCTTCTGGCCCCAGCCTTTGCACTAGGCTGCAGCTGGGCTGTGCTTTCAACTGGCAAAAAGCCTTAGCATCTGAGAAACTGACTTGAAGGTAAAGTGGTACATGTTCCAATGGAAGACCCTCAGGATCCCCAGCTAACCTGCCCTTTGTGATACTTTTCAAGCTGTTCTGCTGTTGTCAGGGTATAGCCTTACTAGCTGAATAGGCTTTTTGAAGATGTCCCACATATTTCTGGAGTTAGGAATTTTATTTAAAATTTTTCTGATGCTCAAAAATGATGGATTTCAAGTCAAGGGAAACTCACTATTTTATTGAGAACTTGAGAAATTCTGCTTCTGCATCTTTATATGATTGTCCTATGAGTCTAAGCCAGTCTGCACGTGTCAATCAACAGCATGTTCATTTCTCTGTGGCTGTCCTTCTGAGGGATTCTATTTTTGAAAATCTGGGAGGCCAAGCTATGGATAGTATTTTTGATCCCTGGCAGGTAAGAGACCTCACAGAATTAGGTTCTCTTTAGGATCTCTTTTGATAAAGCATGTTTCTGCTCTGGAATTCCTCTGAGAGACGAGGGCATGTTTATCTTGTCTATCAGACTGTTGACCTCTCCACGTTGTACAGCACTCTTAAAAAGAAAATAAACAAGGAACTGGAATTTTCATGAGAAATGAAGTTGTAGCCATAAAATTGCGTTGTTGGGGCAGTTATGATCACTCAGTAAGGAGGACCTCCCTGCAATTGGAAAAATATCTGAAATTTCTTGGAATTGCAAGTATCTTTTACCGTCAGTTTACCTGGTTTTATTTAACTTTATTTGAAACATGGATGGGCAGTCAGATGGTCCTAACACACAATATTTGCTATATGTGTTATTTTGAAGTAGCTATGGTTAACATGTCTTTTTCCTCTTGTTGGAATTTCTACTAGAGCAGGAGAGATACATCTGTGAGTGGTCTTGGACACATACCAGTTTCAGATAAATGGATCAGTCAATTTAAATTCTGCATATATAGTTGCCAAACACTATGCATTTGATTTGAACATCAAAGTAAATGCCAGATTTGGATGGAGCTGCATCTTGGTATATGTGAATTACGATAATGAGTCAAACTACTGAATCTCACTGCTTAAAAAAGAACACTCATCATCTGGAACCAAATTCCTTTCTTCTAGAATCTAAACTCATGAGAAGAACTGAAGAAGTACATAGCCTTGTGCTGGCCAGTTGTAACCCATCTCTGAACAAGCGTTACCTGAGAGGTGGGTGGACACACTTAGGAGCATTCTAAAGTGTAGAATGGTGGGAGGTGGACCCATTACTGAGACCCCATGGAAACCCTAAGTTTAAGGAGTCCATATTAACTCTATTTGCAGATGGTTTTCTTTAATATTTCAAACAAGAGCTCTGTGTCCCAGGCTGAGTGGTGCATGTATATGGTTCAGGCAGAACAAGCTAAAACCAAGATGAAAGTGTTAAGTATGTTAATATAATCTTCAACAGTGTTCTTCAAAAATGTTTTAAGTTTGCCAGGAAGTAACAACATAACTTGTCTCAAAGTTATCTTTTCATTAATGGTAAAGATACCAAGTATCTTAGGGGAGGGTCTTCATTGTAACAGACTTTATTCAGCCATACCCATTCATTTTGTACCTCTTCCATTGGAGCTGGTTATTTTAGGAACTTAAATGTCAATTATCACATTTTAACCATGCATCATCTCTGCTATTCTTAGACAACAGTTCCTCTTTATTGTTACCTGAATTTGAAAAATGCACTGTGTAAAATATTGCAGCATAAATGAACAAAAGTTAGTTACTTTGGAGGGCATTTGCATAGATTTAGTGAGAAAAGAGTAGGTAATAGATTAATGAGCAATGTTATGAGACCAGGAAAATGCTTAACTCAGGAGTAAGCTATACAGACATTCTTTCTTGTGGATGTTGTTCAAGGTAACAGCTTTCAGAACAGTGTTTCATGTAATGGAACACAAAGCAAACTTCCTAATTTTTCTATTTTAAAATCCTGTACATTCAAGAATACTGTAATGATTTGAGTGTTCGGTGGATGGAGAGAATTGGGTAATTTATATAATATATTGAAGGGTTTCAAACTAATTTTTAAAAATTAGAATTGAAAAATGTTTTCAGTACTACTTTTTTTTTCATTTGTTAGTAAGATCTTCTACAATAAATCCTTGTTCAGAATTATGAGTAAGAAAAATTATTCTTCATGTAGATAAAATTCACAAAAGGAGGTTTGCAATATATCCAGTTCATCCTGAAAACTATTTGAAATGTAACTAGTTTTGTCCATGCTAAGCTGCCCAAACCCTGTTTTTAATTTAAATCAACATCCAAATAAGTTGCAATGCTTACCTTTTCACAAAATTTCCTTACCTGCTTTCTTTTTCTTGTATATTTCTTTCATGTCATTTTTCTGGAATCAAACACATCCTATCCAGCCACAGCCTGGGGTGCAGATTTTGTACAACTCTGCAATGTTTTCCTATTTTAATTCCACATTTTCAGACACTTCTGTGGGTCTAACATTGCCTGTCTCAGCTATGAGGAAAATATAACAAGGTCTTTGGTAGTACTTATTACTGAGTACTGAGTTACTGCTGTCTTCCACGAGCCAGCCTCTGTGCTCTGAGCTACCCCAACTACTCATCTTGCTGTAATAAACCAACCTGTGAAAACCCTTTCCATACTCCTGCTCCCACTAAGCTCTGCAAATATGAAATGTCTCCTTCATGTTCTCCTGGCTAGAGGCATAAGGCATGCAGTGTTCAGGCCTGCATCAGTGCCCTGAGTCCTTGAATGACTAAATGGAAGACTGACAGTGTTGTACAGGGGAGATCCCCAGCTTGCCAGCATGGCACACACAACTTCTGCCTGTCCATGAAGGCCTCCAGGATATTAAGCCTTGCACAGGCCTTTCCCATTTATTTGTAAGCTATCATGAGATAACCTTAGAAGATTTCTAAAACATTTTCCCCTGAGCCTTGTACAACTTCCTGACTTTGCAGTGAAAGACCATGAAAATTTGTATAAATAAAATTTTTAAATTCTCTAGAATAGTTTTCATGTGAAACATTATCATGTGCAGACTAGATGATGGGCTGGCATGTGAAAGTGGGGGTTTGTGGATCCTTTTCAAAGGCATCTTAGAAAGGCATCACATCACTATCTTGTGAAGTAACTATTTGAATTATACGTCCATCCCAAGACAGCTTTTCTAAGAAACCATCATATGTTCTTTTATTCTTGCCTATCTCCTATTGTTATTATTACAGCAACTAACTTTATAGCTGATGTTTGGAGTTCTATACACTGTGCAAAACAGAATAAGAGGCATGTCTTGTCCTGAGAAACTTGTATTTTAAACAGAGATGACAAACAAAAGACTGGAAAAGTAATGACCAGAGGGACGTGAAATATCATAAGAGTGATGCTACACTTGTTCAGTGCCATTACAAAATGTAGTTAAGGTTTTTGCTCCATAATCTCATATATCAATTTCTAAAAGAAATGCAGTGAATGGAAAAGAAAAAAAATAATGATGATCTGTTCTAAGGCTCGATATACAAATCCCATCACTATGGTTTTTTAGGAATTCTTTTCCATGGTTTTTTTTGTTTGCTTTCAGTCTTAAATATCATGCAGAATTAAAGCAGTTCATGATCAGTTAAAATTTCAAATACTTAAGACAGCAATATTTAAGATTAACTGTTTTCCATTTACTGACTGTTACTTGGAACCAAAAGAATCTTGTATTTTTGTAAGCATGGTAAGCTACACTGTTTTTCTTTAAACTTTAGGGTATGAATTATATTGCTATAATGACAGCTGCAGGGTGGAATGTTTTAACACACTGGAGTGAGATATATCTTGGACACATTCTTGGTACCTTAAGTTCAACATGCTCCATATGGTGCCACTGAGCCAGTGATTTTGAAGAAAACAGTTAAAGACTGCTGAAACAGCGTAAAATACAAATTAGTCTTTGCTATATAAGTAAAAAAATTCACTGTCAATCTTTTCAGCTTTCTGCATGAATACTTCCAGCAACTTTTAATAGTAGTGCCCATGTTTTAAAACAACTGTTGAATTCTAGCAGAACAGAGTGAAAGCTTGTGGGCTAAGAATACATTACTGAATTATACCTAACTCTTATGCAGGGGAGCAAAGAGAAAGGAGACTAGGCTTCCCTGCATTCCCACATTCATTTTTAATGTGATGGCAGAGATTGTGTGATGCAAGATTTGTGAGAAGTAGGTGGCTCTTTGTTAGCATGGTCCTCTGTCAGCACAAGAGCACCATGAAGGAGCTGTATATCAGGGAGGTGTCTCAGTCCTGCTGTTGAGAGTACTAATGATAGGGTATCATGTAGTAAAACTACAGAATAACTATTGTTATTACTAAATATTTTAGTGTTTGGAGAAGTAAATTAGCTGGGAATTATATTTTCAGAACATTGGACTTTTTTCATATATGTTTTCATTCATAGTATCAAGACAAGTAGGAGTTAGTGTATGAGTAACTTGCTTCTCTATCTTTTGTCTTAATGTAGTTGATTTTTTTTCAACTAACCTAACCCTGGATTTTCTGAGTTTGTATTCATGCTATGGATTTCAAAATTCTTACGGCATTCTTGCAGTTCTTAATACTGAAGTTATCAGTTCATACCCTGATTTTTACTGTATGTTGACTTGATGCAAATTTTCATCCTGGATTATTGTTATTAATCTCATTACTATTAATTATTAATAGTATTACTATTGTTGTTGTCATTATCATCATCATTATGGCATTTTAAAAGCATCATCCATGGACTCCAAACGAAAGACCAAGGATTACACAGCAATGCAAAAATTCTACTTTTCTTAAGTAGTGCCAACCTTGAATTGTTTTTATTGGTGTTGACTCATAAGAACAGATTTCCAAATGTAACAGAACATAAGACAAGCAACCACAGTGCACCAACCTGTTAACCTATACTCGTGTACCTTCTCTATCAGCAGAACAGCACAATCAAGTGAGAGTACTACTAATGAAAGAAGCCTTTGAGGAGGTGATTTGCAGAGTTATATTAATGTGGACTTGTTGATTACAGCCTGAGTTGATCTAGGAATTTACTGCTGGAGGAAGATGGAGATCTTGCTCCCTTTTGTCCCTTTTTAGACTTGTAGCTTCCTTCTCCGGTTCCCTCTTTACAGTGTAGCTAAGGCAGCAGAGACATGGGGGCTATTTTAAAAGAGAATGTGGCCACATGATTTTGTTTAATAGGGATGTAATTAATTAGAGACAGTCCATCTTAAAGTAAGGAACCAAAAAACAGTCTTTGAGCCTCTTTCCCAGAGCTAAATTGTTACAGTCTATAAAATCACGAGGCAAGGACTAATAGGTAACTACCATTTTAGTGATCCCATGTTAGAGCTACCTGCAATGCAGTATTCTCTCTAGATATAGTTAAGTAAAATAATCATGAATAGTTTGTGTAAATTTCCATCTTTGAATCTAGCACAAATGTCAGCGTTCAAATGAAAATTACTTACGACATTTGTTAAACCCTTTGGGATACAGGCAATGAGTATCTCTGGTGAAGGACCTAGTTGTCAAAGGATTCATAAGTAAAGTTCTTGTACACTCAGAAAGTATATTCAAAGCATGTAAGGTTTGGATACAGTATGGGTCATAGCAAAAAGAGGTCAAATATCTGCTTTAAGTGAAAAACAGAACTTAATATTGGCATTAGAGAGATGACCAGAACATCAGTGATATACTAAAGTGGATGCTTTCTCATCATGCATAAAACTAGCACCTTTTCTCTTTTTTTCTTGCAGCAGCTGGATTCTCTAGTTTAGAAAGGTGTCTGTTGATGTTTCTCCAGTCACTGGGCATACACTGATGTATGATCTGTGAAGGACTTACTCAGCTGTACTTCCCTCATCATGGATAACTGTCTAGGCCTTCCAGTCTCCATGGCCATCCTAATCCATTTGATACGATGATATAATGCAGCTGTCATAGAACACTATTCCCTTTATTTCAGAAGCATAAGATTTCCAAGCCATCCATGTAATCTAAGCCAAGGAAATTATCCCAAGGGATCCACTTGACCTATCAGTGCCTGCCTTCATTCTGTGCTATGGGTAGACTGGTCTCTTGCTCAGCAGAATTACAGTCCTGGTCTAAACTGGAAGACAACTGTGCTTCCTTTCTCTGAGTATCAGTTCATTGTCACTATGTGAGAGAAGCTTGTGTTAAGCTACATGTTAAGCTTGCACTTCACTGTTCCAAAACAAGCTTGTATATGAAAGGCATAATAATGGTGTTATATTGCTCTGCTGGGACAAAAAGGGGACACTTCTTAGGTCAAATATTCCTTTTGCAGAAGGGGGGACCAAAACCTTTTTTTGCACATAACTGCTGTTTGCTGAAGGAGGAGGCAGGGTCCAGTCTGTCCTTTTTAAATTCCACATCTCAGACGTAGGTGGATTGAGGAGAGGAGGAAATAAAGAATAAGAATAAAGAATAACACTTGAGAAGGTCCAGTGGAGCTCTCTTCCTGAAATGGCTCTGTATTTCCCAGTGATGGAGAAATTGTCTTAGCATTTTAAACCGCAGTAGCTCAGTCTTGCCTGAGTGCAAACCTGGAAGTGGTTTTCTTTATTCAGGCCAGAAGCCTGTTCATACTTTGCTACTTACAGGCCAATAAATTACTTCTTCAAAAAGTTCCTATTTTGATAAATTGATGTGCTTGTGTGTTTGCACTATATTATGTACGAGGAGCCTTGTCATCTTATTGAAATAATAGGACATTGAGAGATACCAAGTATTTATGGCTAGATTTAACGATTTTAAAGGAAGGAAATTATTGCAGCCCCAGGGCAACAGTAACTTACATAGTGACAACTTATACATGTTTTATGTACCTATTTACTTCAATGTTCACTACAAAAGTATAGTTACCATAGCAATGACCATGTCACCAGACTTCTTTGCTAGTTCTGAAATACAAAATACCCAAATGCCACCTGAACTGTGATTATTTTCTGCACAAGGATTGAAAGTAGAAGTTGAGAGTGTCATACGCTTTTCTAAACAAACAGCAACACACTGATTTACAGAATGTTTTATGTTGCAAATGGATCTTGGATTATTAGCATCCTTAGTACTGTAAATCCTTTGCCACTGAGCTGCAAGAAAAGCTTCACTGGCTCCTATCAGCAGAGACTCCACTAGTATATACTTAAACTGTAGTCTTCTGTGGAATATCGGTACTTACCTGCAATATTTCAAGAAAATTATGTGTGGTATTTAGGAAGACATTTTCTCTGATTTTAAGTGTGAACTCATAAGCAAAACTATCCTTTGGCTATTTACAGGTTGTTAGTATTATATAAAATAGCATCATAAAAAGTGGTGTGATTTTTACCTGCTGCTTCTTTTACTTCAGAAATGGCAAATTTGTGAAGAGTTTAGGTAATAGCTTCTATATCTTGGCATGCAGCTCACTAACCAGTAGAATTGAGAAGCCAGGTACTAGATTTCCCAAGTCAGCATTAACCACTGGGGCAGTGGTGAATTACCTCGACAGGACTTGTGGGCAAGTAAAAGGTGAAAACTCTCACCACACATCTAGACCACTCCTTTTTTATAGCTAGGTTTTCTCATGTGTAGGCAGTGTGAGCTAACCTGAATACATATAACAATTATGAATATGAATACTTGAAGAAAAGCAGTTTGCAGGACTGCAGATTTAATCCACCATTTCAGTCATTCTCCTTTGATAGAGACTTGTCTACACAGACAAATTAATCTGAACTCAGACAGCACATCATTTTAAGCACAACAGCTTTAACTCGGATTTGTATTATGTCCACTTGTGGACACTCTTATGCTGGAACAGGAGTGTTTTTTTCTTGTTTAACTAAAGAGAAGCATGGAAAATGAATTACTGAGCAAACATATCAACACATAGAGCCAGTCTTCAGCAATTCCATGTGAAAATGCAAAAGTGAAATTGATCTACATTTATGTAATGGTTGGTCTTGTCTTCCTTGCATCGTGTAGTGTCAGAATTCTTCTCACAAAGCAGGATTGTCACTTTGCTGTGTAGGGAAGTGGACATGGTGCTATTAGGTATTACATTTATCTGTAAGAGTTGTAGGGAAGAGTGAGGAAATTACTTTAGCTAGGAAATTTGATCCAACCTCCCTAAGTCCTTGAACTGGACATGCAGACTAGGTGGTTCAGATTCTAGCTTTATGTAGCAATGCTGCTGTTTAGACTCTTTAAATCTGATCAGAGCTCCCCAAAGAAAAAGGAAGTCTTAAATTAGAAAGAAACTTTTTTACAAAGCTTCAGTGTTGACTGAAAATTGTGTAAAAGGATCCAAAAAAAAGCCTCTTTCATTGTGTTAAAATTCTTAACCATTAGTAAGTAATTCCAGCTACTTCAGATTTTATTTGAATTCTTTCCATTTTCCTTCCTTCCTTCCTCCCTTCCTCCCTCCCTCCCTCAAAAAGAACCCTCAGTGTTTTTATGTTTATGTAGGCAGCAGGTGGAATTTACAAATAATCCTTGAGGTGTCTAGGTGTTCTCTTCAACCAAAGACATTTTAACTGACCCCGGACAGGCAACCTGCAAAACCAGGTGATTCAATTTGCTGGCGCTTCAAGAGTACCTTAAGATGCATGATTCTGCATGAATTACCTGCTTGGCCTGGTAGCTCAGGTAGTTCTAAGACCTCTGTGATGCTCCACTGCCTGCTATAAACATGGCCAGAGACTTGTATTGTGCCTGGTCCTTGCACAGATATACAGCCACTAGTCTCTATATAATTTTCCAGATAGCCTTTGTCAGTGACCTATCCATGGGCAAAGTAAGCTCTGGCAAGTCAATGGACTATGACCACCCAGCTTCACACTGACAGGCAGGTGTGGGGAGAAAACTGTCTAGAAAGCCCCTCAGCCTGCAGCTGATGGGCTGTGTGATAGATTAGGTCACTCTGTCTATGTCACCTCTTTTACCACATACTGCTTTCATAGTCAGAAGTGTGTTTGTTCCAGCTGTGATGTTAAAAAGTGTAACTCTGTTTACATCTACAGGGGTACTCTGGCCAGATAAATGATTATTTATCATTGCTGGCAAATACAGTCAGTACAGAAGGAAAGACATGCACCTTGTGTATGGTTGAAGGTATAACGTACAGTTGTCGTCGTTGACAGTGCAACAGGCTTAGGAATAAATCTGCCTTATTTTCTGGGTGAAGGCTGTCTTTCTTCTGCTAAAATCTGACATCCAGTTCTTGTTCTGTAGATAGTCAAGTATCGTATTTCTTCTCTGTTCTCTTGCTGGTGCAGCCCACCTGGTGTGGAGTGGATTCCATGTGTGTGATGCTCACACATATGCTGCTCCACTGCCAAGAGCAGAGGACCTAATCTTTTGTGACATGAAAGGAAACTTGCTGGTACAGTACATTACTAAATGCTACAGACTGACTTCATGAAATGGGAACACCGCAGGGGAATCTGGCAAGGAAGATGTGTTTATGTAACTGAATTGAGTGTTGCAACTGCCATCACTTAGTTCCCTTGGCTGCAGTGAGCGAGTTGGGAGAGAAAAACAATCCAAACAGAGATCTTCAGATGCTGAGGGCAGCTCTAATTACATACAAATAATTAATAAAAATGAAATGCAATATTGTTAGAAAATACAAATACCATGTATTTTCTTACGTGATCATGTGTACCAAGATCATTGATAGGGACAAAAACACTCAGGCTTTTGCACTTTTATTTGAAGTACATATTGTTTGGGTGTCTTCAGCACATTCTGATATCCCAGGGAGATTCATGACACAAGAATAATTGCACATAACATAAACAAGATCTGCATTAGTTGGCTCTTTTACTCAGAATCCTTTTCCAAGTCCAGATGTGTGATGTGTAAATGTTAGGAGAACAGAGTCCTTATGAAGTAGCTTTATCAAATGCAGCTAGTCTTCCAGCAAAATGGAGAAAATATAAATTACCACTCAAGACCTTGGTCAAATCTGGTGCATAAAATTTTATGGTTATATTTATGTTCCATATGTGCTTTGGACAAGTGCCATGTTTGTAAAGTACGGCTTCAATATTATTTTTTTAAAATGACACTTTTAGCACAGTATCCTCTGCAAACTGTTCACTGCTTGCCATGTAAGCCAGCCAGGCTCCAAATAAACTGATTTTCATGGTCCTAACCTCAGATCAAAATGGCTTCTAGAGCATGGTGATTTTCAAAACATGGCATGGTAGATATCATATGTGGTTTCTTAAAGCACAGTTCAGAAGGGTTGATTAACCTGACTGAAAGAGGAGCATGCATAATATAAAAATCTGACAAGGTAAGGAGTTAGGAAGTTGTAGTATACATGTTTGCTAGTGCTGAATATCTGTTCTAACTTGTATATACCATAATTAGATTTTAGTACATTATGTGAGCACTAAATTTCTTGTTGCTCTTCAGGAAAAAAAAAACCAAAACACCTCAAACCAAGGAGATTCTACAAATTTGTGCCACTTTTCAGAGGCCCCATCCTATTTTTTCTTCACTTCCCTAAATCCATAAATAACAGTCTTCAAAAAAAAACCAACTTCCAATGCAGCACCTGGTGTACTGTTATTGCCACTACTTCTGCTCTGAAAGTATAGCACTACTGTTTTAGAATGTTCCCATTCACTTGTTATCTGGTGTTTGGCCAAAAAATTTATTACTAATGTAGGAGAAAGAAGTACATTTCTAGAGCCCAAATCAGAATGCAGTCTGAACAAAAGAGCAGCTCTGAGTTGACCCTAGAGCTTTTTCAAATTTTGCTTAAAATGGAAAAGACACAGCATCTTGGAAGAAATCACAGAAATTCTTTGTGTTGGAAAGTGTGAGGCAAACTAAATAGATTGAAATAACTTCTGTTATATTTAAACACCAATGCACTGCTAGAGGCTGAGCAAAAAAATAGATTATGTATACTTCCAAACGCTCAGGAGGTGTGAGAAATCTGCAGTGAAGGGCTTGAGCGAGTACTTAGCTAAAAATAACCTGTCCAAACTGAATTACTACTACTATTACTATGACTACTAATTTCAGCTTCAGAATAATTTGTGGTCTTCCACTTTTCATGTATAAAATAAGAGATGTATCAGGTGCACTTTCAGGTTCATTTGCAATATGCTAATATATACTAAGCATATAGTAATGGTTAACAAATATATAAATGTATACTAAAATATAATGTCAATCTGTTATCTCAGTAATTAAAAAATAGTTGTGAGACAAATCCTAAAATAAATTTAGCATTTTAAAGGCACAGAATTAGAGGTTAAATGGTAACTGTTTTGAAGTATAACTGAAGATTAAAAGAAATTTCTTTGAGTCTGAAAGGATGTGGAGAATGCACATATGGTGGAATCAGAAATGGTAATTTTTTGTATCATTCTGTACCAAGTTTATAAAACTTCATTGATTGAAAACTATGATAGGTTTTTATGATCCTTTAGAATATACAACTGGTGCCACTAGGAGAGTGTCCTTGCTTGGCAGAGATTTAGAGAACTGCTCTTGTAAAAATAGCACTGTTGAAACTTAGAATTTTATTTTATTCAAATGTTGACCAAATTTTTAATTTCTCTTCTGTGTGAACTGAGTCCAAATTTTACTTCTCAGCTTGGCTTTAAAAGTTTATGTGAGTTTATGAACTGAAGAACAATAGTATATAGCAAATTGTACAACAGCTTCAGTCATTACACGGAAAGAAAAATATATTTATAATTTAATATTTTATAACTAGTGAATATAACAAATTATATTTTTAACAGACAGTTAGTCATTGCAACTATATTAACAAGGTAAAATCACTTTATAGTAACCAAAAGATCTATCAGTACTATTTAACATGAATGGTGCTGTAACCAATATATCTCAAATTATAGCTGTAGGTCTTCATAACATTCAAGTGCTCAGAAAACTTGAAGGTGCCAATAAATTGTTGTATTTTAGTGGCTGGGATTCCATTGCAGGCGCCTTGTTTTTCCCTAGCTGGATGTCTAGTAAAAACCATTGATTTGACCAGGAAGGGCTTGGAAAAGGGTGCATATAGAAAACTGAAATACAGACGATTTCATAGAGGAGTTCGTATTCGTTTTGTCATGATCTATATATGCATTAGTGAAAGTCATGTATGTGAGTGTATATATGTGTGTGTACATAAAGTTGATTTAACAGGGAAGGCAAACACCCCACAGACAAAACCACCATGAATTCAGTGTATCAGTATTACTGCTACAAATCCAGTGCATCTTAGGGCAAATTATAACATGGAAAGAAAGGAATCTGCATCCAGTTATCCGTGGAATAATGCATTACTAAACTATGCCCTTTTAACAAATAAGTTGTTGTCATAATTATGCTGTTATGTATTAGGTGAAAGATTACTGATCTTTGATGCAGGAATGTAATTTTCCATAATTACAACATCTAATTTCAAATTTTTTTTCCTATAGGAATTAATGCATATTAATACTTTTATTTATTTATTTATTTATTTACCTCTTACTTTGATTGTATTCCTTTTTTTTTATGAGTGTGATGTTTTAAAAGTAACACTGTGTTACTTTTAAAACAGTGGAGTTCTGAGTGGAGTGCTGAGTATGCTTGTAGTTTCATTTCTGTCATAGGAATTCTGAACCCCCTTCTTCAAGAAAAATCATTTTCATTTTTAAAAGCATAGCAACAAAACCAACCAATAGGATAGTCATGATCTTTTTATCTAAGCTAAATTTTAAAGGAAAAAGCGATTATAATGAAATGAGAGTGATTTGAATGCATGAAGCAATTGGTTATGGATAATTTGAATGTCTGCTGCCAAGCATATTATAACCCACATGAACCCTTTAATGGACTTACATGTTTTCTTCATCTTTGGTGTGCTGTACAGCAGTGGCCAGCAGTCCTTTGGCCAGTGAAAGCTGGAGGGAGGGTTTTTCCAAGTCTCTGAAAGATGCTGCTTATTTGTCAGAGGAGCTTATTGTGAGTTATTTATTATGTACTTCATGACTATCCTTACCCTGCTAGGTGGCTGTGGTTAATTGCTTGGGTTTTTAGCTGTTTCTTTGCCATCCTAACATTTATGTGTCCATTCTGCGTATTTCAGTAAATTGTTGATAAAGTCTTCCTGTCTGCCTAGCCCCGGCATGGATTTTATCCCATGCTTGGAGTTAGTAGCTACTATCTTAAAGTATAGTGACAAATTTCAAAGACCTTGACAGAGGGAAGAAATGGCCTCATGGGAATCTCATGAAGTTCAACAGATGAAAATGGAAGATCCTCTTACCTGGCAGGAATGTTGTTCCCAGGACAGGCTGGGAACCAGTTGGGTAGAAAGCAGCTTTCCTAAAGAGGACCTCAGAATCTCAGTGGAAAAGAAAAAAGGGTATAAGGCAGTGATGTGCCTGCACAACAAGGAAGGAAGGCCACAGCATCCCAGGCTGTGTTAGGAAGAGCCTTGCTAGCAGGTGAGGGGGCAGTAGTCCCTCCCCTCTGCTCAGGCCTTGGGAGATGAATCTGCAGCGTTGATCCAGTTCTGGGCTCCCCGCATGAGCAGGACATAGACTTACTGGAGTGATGCCACCAAGGGGCCACAAAGATGACTGAAGATTGGAGCATCTCTTGTATGAGGAGGGGGAGGCTGAGAGCCTCAAGAAGAGGAGGCTCAGGGAGGTCTTATCAATGCACACTAATGAGTAAATAAGATGGGGGCAGGCTCTTCACAGCGGTGGGCAGCGACATGACAAGAGGCAACAGCCACAGATTCAACTACAGGAAGTTCCACTTAAGCCCAAGAAAAAAAGTGTACTGTGATGGTGGTCAAGCATTAGAACAGATTTTCCAGAAAGGCTATGGAGACTCCATCCTTGGAAATATTCAAAACCCAATGGTCCGGGCCATCCTGCTTTAGCTGACCCTGCTTGAGGAGTGGGGTTGTACTAGATGATATTCAGAGACCCCTCCCAATCTCAACTGCTGTGTGACTTTTGTTATACCATTTTAAAATATGTTGGAATCTGTCCTAGGTTGCAATATAGATGTGTTTAAGTATTCTATTACCACCAGCTGTGGGCCGTTAGCTGCTATCACCTGCTAATGACCCACCCGGATGACAGGCAATGGGCCATCAGGGACCCACCGTGTGACTCATGGACTTATCTCATCCCATTGTGGGATGCTCTGCCCAGGAGGGAGGAGCCAGGTGTTCCCACCTGGATATAACCTGGCCTTGGAACTGCCTGAGCTAGCCCTGTCTACTGGGTTCCCAGAGGATGAGAGCTACTACTGGATCTTCAACTGGAGACTAGACCTTCACAGGATCACCGCTTCAACTGGACTACATCAGTTGGACTGCTACTACCACCCTAACAGGGTGTTAGGTTGTATCTGACTTTGTCAGTGCTTTTCCTTGTATTATTTCATTTATTTTTAATTTCAATCTTGACTTGTGATCTCCCACTGGTTTGTTTTCAAACCAATACAGAATCATATCCCTTTAATTTCATCATTTGGCTATTCTTTTAATCTCTACTCTGTTTTAGCCTGTCTCAAGTTTAGGATGGCTTCTAGTAGAAAAAGAACACACATACCCAAAACACTTAATGGTCAAAAGCAGTTAAATTTTAACTTTTATGGATCTTTTAAAAATTGATCCAAGAAATTAGCAGCTTGTCCAAGATGATAAATAGTGCCTTAGTCACATCTGGAATTAGAGCTTATGTTCTTCAGTCAGGACCACAGTGATCTAACTGTGGTCAGATTGAAATTTTGTTTTTCCATGCAGTAACCATGTTGTGAGAGGGCACTGCTAGTACAGACTGAGAACTAGGTTTTTCCTTTCATAAAGTAGCTACAGTTAGCTAAAACTGAAAATTTCAGAAAACAAAATACATCTTGAGTATTCATATCTTGAGCACAGTTAAACACATCATTGAATTTGCGTTAAACAGCACAAGAAATTCCAGTGAGAATCTTAAAGTCAGCTGAGTTTGAAATTCATTGAAAGGGTAAAATATATAATTTGAAGATCAGTTAAAAAGTTAGGGTTATTGCTGAAGATTGCAGTGAGCAACTTTATTTTCTTGCTAGAGTTAACAGGCAAAGCAAGCCCAGGACATTGAAGAGTGTTACAAAATAATTGCTTTTTACAGAGTTCCCAATACCACAGCCTCAGTTATAATTCTAAAAGGCTGTGCATGACATCACAGTAGACAAAGTATATAAAACAACTCAATTTCACTGCTGAAAATATGTTAACCTTTTACCAGGACTAGAGACCAAGTCCTGCTGGATCCTAGCACTTTTAGCACAGTATCTGATTATTCTCTTCATCTGAAATTGCAAGATGAGAATGTCTTGTCTGATTTCAGGCTAGTTTGAGTGGTTACAATCATAGAAGACCTCATTGAAAATGATGCAATCTTTTATTTCTGTTTGTCACCCTCCAGCCAGAAAGTTAGCCCTGGGAGCATTCAATGAACGGTATTAAAGACTTCAAAAGACACCACACATCTTTTATTTTTATATGCAAACAAAACTCCTGTCTTCTAGCTATTAATTTTAAGGTATTTGTTTTCATTTTTATTATGTTCTCCTGATTCAATGATGTTTAAGGAAGATGTGGGTTTTTGTCTTTTCCTTCTCTTCTGATGATGATAATTTATTTTGAAGGTAGAGAAAGACATTTGTATAGAGAAATGGTGTAAAGAAATATTGTTCACTAATTTAATGTTTCACATAATTTGATGCTTATGTGAGGAGAGACACACATACAAGAGTCATAGGTAGTTCAGTTCTTTAGGTAAGGATGTCAGACAAGTAAGTAATAGCACTTTATCCATCATAAAATTTCAAAATGGCTCAGAGGCATATCCCTGCTGCAGCTGTTGCAGACCCTGTAATGGCATTAAGCTCTGACTCAGGGTGATTCTTTCTGTAGAAAATTCTGGCAAGAACTATAGTTCTGGTAATAACCTGAATAGGAGAATAAATAGCTTGAATATTAATGAATTGTATGTGATATAGACACTCCAGGGTGAACCCAGGCAGGACAGGAAATATGTTTCTTTCTCAATTCTTTTCACACTAGGCTTTTTCAGACAAAACCCTCTGGTACTCTGCCAGAACCCCTTCTGAACATTACAACTTTAACCCCATATGGTATTGATACCTACTCTGATTATTCACTTGAACTGATTCTTATCATTTTATATTTTCAGCTACTGGGTGAAGGAGCATACATAGATTGATCACTATCTTTAGTATTTCTGGAGCAAGCTGAAATAATATTTTAGGATACATGAATTTTCGCTATCTATTCTTTATGAAAAATAAACAATGTTAGGGTCTAGCACTGCTCATGAGAAAAGGAAAGTGGGGTAAAAAACACCTCAATGTTCCTTTATGATAATCTGCCCATCCAGTTGATGCCAGCTGTGCTTTCTACAGTAGTAACCAGCGAGGGGTAGATACTTGGTGGTTCTCAGTGCTGATTCTCAAGCTGTGTGCAGGGTCTGTCCATTCTGTGACCACTTTTACTGATCTTCTCGGGAGCATGAACAGGTTTACACTACATGCTGAATCATGGATTTGGCCTCTGTGTTGTCAAACAAAAATAATATTGAGGCATTACATCCATCTAACTAACACAACCCCAAATGTAGTGCAGACTTTCTCAGCTGTAGCAGAATTTAACCATTTGTTTCAGAAAATATACTGGGTGGTTCTTTTGTCTTCTGTTCTCAGACTCTTGTATGACCTATATTAAAGCAGCTCTCTCTGAGGAAAAGAAAAAAAGTAAAAGCATGAAATTGCATTTGCCTTTGAGCCCTTAATGCCTTTATAAATGGTCATTTTTTAATAAAGGCCTATGAGCTTGTATTGCCATTACACAGTTAAATGTCGTAATAGTTGACCTTACAGTAATAGTAGACCTTACAGTAATGCCTGTCTAAATCAAACTACAATGACAGGCTGGATAGGAGTATCTACAGTGTTTTGAGTAACCATTGATAGCTATTTAGTGCAGAATGAAGATGAACATGTATATCTTGCCACTAACTACAACAAATGTATTGTTGGCACTAAAGGTTAGTGATCCAGCTGGAGCTATGTCCTGTAGACTTTCCACCCATTCATTTTAAGTAGCAGAATAATAGGAGCCATTTGTTGAAATCCTGTTTTCAACTGATAAGCAGAGTCTTTAGCAGAATCTACCTCTGATTCCTTAGGTGGGTCATGATCATCATTACCACAGCTTTGACATCACTCCTATTTGCATTGCATGGAAGTACTTGTAGTTCCTTTATGCTGTTAATTCACCATGTTAAGAGCTGTGGATTTGCTGTGATACCTCTCTGTTTGTATATATATATGAATCTATTATTTTCTTAAAATTGGGACAGGGAATAAAATCAGATTTACCTTAGTTTGGCTTTGTGAAGCATGTACAGGAAAAAGTGGTGTAGAGGCAGATCATATTGCTGCAAGTTCACGGGCTGCATTCAATACCTGGATTTGATAGAAGAGCACCCCACCAACTCTGCCGTGAAGTTAGTGGATGTGTTTATGACATCTTTGTTACAAATCAAAGGCAACAATTGAAAATACATTGTCCTCTCTGGGCCTTAAGCCCCATTTCCAGGGTCATATTTAGCATAAACTGGCCTGAAGCTGGAAAAGTGGAAAACATGGCATAGCACAGCTCACTAGGTTTTTTCTTAAAAACTAGCTTATCTCCTGCAGTGTGACAAGTTTTTCCATGAAGGAAATACCAAAAGGGAGGGCACATGGTGATCTTGATAATTAATTCTTCATGACTTATTTTCCGAGAACAAAAGGAGGGAGATTTTAACAAAAGAGGATATCTAATTTTTTAGCTCGTATCCAGATTTACTGGGCACAACAGATACTACTGAAGTCAGAGATTCTCAGGATGTATGGTATATATAAAATCAAGGGTATAGCTCTGAAAACACAGAATTGTATAAGAAAGCTCCTTGTTAGGGACAGGGAAAGATGATAGAAGGGACAGACAGATAAAAGGACAAATGTGCCTACTTAAGGAAAGGTGAACTACAAGTCTTAGTAATTATATTGCAAGAAAGCATAAGACTCATGTCTCTATAGGGCACTGAGACAAACAATATGTTCTTTTTGGGGGGGGTTTGTTTGGTTTTGGTTTTTGTTTTACAAGTCTACTGTCCTTCAAGAAATCATGAATAAATGTCCTTCAAGAAATCATGTCTTTTTCAGAAATCCAGATCTTCAGAATCTACCTCTAAGAAAGGAGATTATCAATCTAAAACAACTTTTGATTATTTGAGTCTGTCTTCTACAGAATGAAGTTGTAGATATCAGTGGGCATCACTTGCACAAGTCTTCCCTATATCCTTATTTGCTTTTTTCAGTTGTCACCCATTTCATTTAGATAACAGGGTTTTAATGTTAGAAATTTGTGAAAGTAACTTTGTTGCCATAAACAGTACAATCTATAGAAAAGCAAGGGAGAATACAAAGAACACAAAGTTACACCAGGATTGGAGATGAACTCAGAAGTGGGATGAATAGTATTAAATGATTATAGTGAAGAAAAAGGGAATTATTTGAGCGAGATAATCATAGCATTCAGTGTGTTCAAGGAAACAATGTAAATAGAAGAAAACTACCAATCTATACTTCTGAAGTGTAGGAAAGGAAGGAAATGTTTAAGAGTTATTTTTACAAGATTTGTTGCAGTCTAGAAAGTCTTGTAAGGTACAGTGTTGGAAGTACTATGCAAATTGTAATCAAACACGGCTGTTACCAGTAGGAATTGTCCCATCAAATGTAGACACAAAGTATAGAGCCCTCATGGTCATTCACTATGTCTCATTGAGCAAGTCCACACAAGTTTGCTTTTTCATTTCTTTTTGTTGTTCTACACCGTGCTCTGCACTGGGCTGCAAAGATCTCCCTCTGCAGTTACATTTGCTCTGTGTTTGTGTGCTGGCTTGAGATTGCGTTGATTCATGGGCTGGGCTGAACCCTCTGAGTCACAGACTTGTGCAGAGAGAAGAGGACGGTATTCCTGAAAATGTGAATAGGGTATATTTTGGGTAAGTCAGGAAGTTTACAGTTAATGAAGTAGGAACTCCCTCAAAACCTGACAGTAATCTCCCAATTAAAAGCAGTAAATCAAATCCAGGGCATAGTACTGTAATATATGAGTTGAGGTTATGCTGTGAGATGTTTTCCCTACTAAGAAGGATGGCAGGGGAGGAGGGATTATCTTCAGTGTCCCCTGCATTTGCTTTTTTGTGTAATTATGGGAAATGCATTCAGTGTGCAAGGGTATCATTGCTGTCCTGCTGTTTTATCATTCCTTTATGAGATAATGTTGATTTCAGCAATGAAATGCAAATTTAGTTTTCAGTGCTCCTTTATTTTCCATACAAAGGTTAAAATGCATTTTGTAGATAATAATGTTTCTGGTGTTTTTGAAACAGCCTTTGTCGTCTAATTTTGCCAATACATGGTTTTAATGCTGTTCAGTGTAACTGCATGAGTTTTATGTTGGCCTACATGAATTAGTTTTAACCCACTATGGATGTGGTTACTATTTTGTCTGTGATTTGATCAAGTAATCATAAAACCTTGGTACCAACAAAAAAAAATTCGCATGTGTCAAGAATATTTAATATATGTTGTGCCTTCTGTGTCTCATGGCAAAGAGAACATGCAGTTATTGAAGTTGAGCCATCTTAACTCTATAGTTGTAAAAGTATTCTTACTCAGGGAGCTAGCAAATATTCCTAGTATTGCAGATGCTGATGGATTCTGTGTTTGGAGGGTATGTTTCTGTTTACTTATAAACAAATAGTCTGTACTGCTGCTGATAAAAGGGCTCAGGATTTTAACAAGTCCTGTTAAAATTAGCCTGCATGTAGATTATAAGCAATTCCTTTTACTGAATGCTGGGGCTCAGACAGCAGTAAAATACATGCAAGAATGGAAATAGTTTTCAGCTAGCAAGCAAATTCTAACATAACCGCTAGGCCAGCACTAAAGGAAGTTGTCTTTTTTATTGTTATCTCCTTAATTAATCTCACTTTCCTGTGTAAACTGCTCACTATTGTGCAAAGAGAGGGTGTGTGTTAACTTTGGTGACATTGTGTTACTCCTATTAAGTGATGTCGCACACAGGTTTTTTCAGCATGACTGTACTTAGGATTTTTTTCCCCCAAACGGCATGAGCCAAATGACATTTCACAACTAGAAACAAATCTCGTTTCTACTTTAGGCGGTGCAACAATAAATTTGCTGTCACAGTTAGTAAAAAGATTATCTAGAAAAGGGCATGTGAGTTTTTAACATATTTAGTATGAAACAGTGATAAGGTGGGGAAAGGGTTTTATGAAATCTTCTGTAGACAGTAACAGAAAATAGCACTGAAAATGCTGAGTTGGCGTAATGAATGAATAATGTGTAAAGTTTATAAAAACTGAAAGAACTCCTGATGTGAAATGAAGCCTCCTAAGAAAATTCTGTTCTGTCGCTGTTTTGCTCTGCTGTTGTCGCATGTCACGCATGAATGAAAATGCTGCATTCTCTGGGGAGCGGTAAAGCTTCTGTGTAGGTTGTTTATTTCCTTAATCCCTCCTTCTTCGTGATTTTCAATGTCAGATATAAAATGGAAAGCCTGTAAATATAGTGATTATCATACTGATTATCACCTGCATCAGGGAACGCCCCGGCTGGCCGCTGTAACCCAAGCAGTCTCCACATGTTACAGCCACTTAGATTTTAACCTGACTACTTTATTAGAGACGTGAAGCTCAGTATGAGGTGCCCTAGGGCTGCACAGATGGGTTCTGCTTGTTTCCTGTTCTCACTGTTATTGTGAATAGATACTAAAAGGTTCTCATTGCTTTTATCTGGTTAATTTACTTTGAACTGTCCCTGGCAATCAGAGCCTGCCTCACATTTCTCAGCATTTTGCAAACTCCAAACTGTACAATCCAAATGTGTGTTTTGAGCTTTATTTGGTTTTGGTTGGTTTTTTTTTTTTAATGGAAGGGCCTTAATTCTTAAAGGGATCTCATTCTGAGAGAGGCTGATTTTTAGGAGACTGTAGGTACAATCCTTAGCAAAATAAGCTGCTCAGGAGTTGTTCTGAGGTTCAATTGATAGGAGAGAAGAAAATTAAGATTGCTTTTGTTTTTTGGCGTGTTCAGACACCCTTTAGATTAGAGGTCAACTGCAGGAAAATCTATGATTGTATGCTGGCTGCCATTATTCATGTAGCTGGGCAGCAGACCAGGCTAAAAGATGACGCTCTTACAGGAAAATCTGAAGATGAGAATACTTTCTAACAAATGTGGAATCATTTATCCTTTCTTGTGGAAGGGCCAGGTCTTCCAAAATACATGTGCTATGAATGGGTGCCCCAGTACAGAAAATTAAGATGAATTCTCTCGAAGTCTCCCACACAAGAAAGCACCACTTCACTAGAACAGCTTTTATTTAATGTACTGGTGTCCAGTTTCCTGGCCAGATAATAGTTTAACACAGATGTTAATGTCCTGGTGCATTGGGATTTTAAAGGAATCCCTTAGAATAGATCAGTGTAACTTCTGATTTCAATTGCATGACCAAAAACCTGAGGTTGAAGCAGTTATATGACTACAAGACATAATTTTTAGCCCATTTTCTTATTCTCTTCCCCCTTATCACGCCCTTATTTCTCTTATTGTATTTTTTTTTCTGTGTCACGGTCCCATTTGAGGCTTCCTTGATTGTGTTGCAGTTCATTGTAAGTGCATCACTTCAGAGTGGAAGCTTGCAGGCTCCTTTTTTCATATGAGCATAGGCTTTGTTAATCACATGCTGGTTTAGGAAAACACTGCATGATATCTTTGAACCCTACACTCCTTCTTGACAGCCAGGCTAGCAAATGTCATTGACTGTGTGATGTACAAGAAGGGATTCAATTGTAAGTAAATTGTCAAAGTGGCTAACCTTGCCCGCACCCAATTGTCAGGACCATGATTCAGTTTTTCTGTCAACATCAGCTAAGGGTAACCCGGTCAGCCTTATGTTTCTGCAGTGAAGCAGCCTGAGGAGTTGTGCTTTTCAGCTTATCACATTTTATTAACCTCAACTTACTGTTGTTATAATCAATTGTACCCACTTCAAATTCTTCTGTTGCCCCCAAATTGACAGATCATGTAGGTCCGCAACTATGTTTTTTCTGAAGCACTAAAACCTCTTATAGGGACGCTGGACTGGTTTGATACTGTAGTTATTTCTGTTTAGTTAGATCAACTCACAATTTTGGCTCAAGATTATCCCTCTGTTAATACCACTTGGCAAAGATAATCTGGAAGAATGCAAGTTAAAACATAAAGACTTCAAGGGTTTTCTGCAATATTTCCAATGTTAAGTTCGAAAGTGAGTAAGAGAAAACCATTGCTATTGTCTTCCATCCCCTTGCTTTTATTTAAAAACAGATTTTAATCACACCAGTTAATAAAAATAAGACACAAGGACATTCTGATACCATGATGTTTCCTCTGTTCTTTTAAGGAAAGGACATAGTTAAATTGCTTAAAGCGGTGATTAAGACATCAGAATATTTTTAAATGTTCATCTGATTCTATCACAAGGGTTTGAACACATTTAGTGATCCTGGTTTTTTAATGCACTGTAGATAACAAATGATTTTTTTTAAATGGCTTGATAACATGTATCCCATGAAGTGCCATACATAAATGGAGGTATAATACAATTTCAATTAAAAATATGTCTGATGGATGTTTGTCTGGTTTTCTAGCCGAAGTCCTATCTCCAGAAGTAACTTTCCTCACTTGGAAAAAAACATATTGTACCTTCTTTATTTGAACTTGTGAAATGTGTTGACATTGTACTGTTGTTGGGCTTGAGGGAAGAGGGGGAAGCTTTTGGTGCGACTATCAGAATTGAACAACTGTATATGGCTATATTGAGATAATCGTGTAAAAGGAAAACCGGCTGAATGAGTTTCAAAATGTGTTATTTCTTCATTATCTAGCACTTTATAATTAACTGTTCTTTTTTTATTATTTCAGGAAGCTGCCGCTTTTGCTAGAGAGCAAGGCTTTGAGGTGAGTTAACCCACAATTGCACACTAAACAGATCCTAAAGGTTTTTTTCTTGCTGATAATGAAGTTCTTTTGGACAATGATTGATGTGCTATTATACTCTCCAAGCCTCGCAGCGGTTGCCATGGAAACTTGGCAGTCGTCATGGTTTCTTTGTTCTGCCAGCTCAGTGTTATGACGCACTCTGCTAGGTCTGCACCCAACATCGCCTACAGATGTTATTTATTGAATTTTGAAAAGCCTCTTGGGAAGCCGAGAGGTTGGGCACGGTTTCAAGCTGCCTCTGCAGATATGGGACCTGTCAGTTTGTTCAGTTAAAAAGCTACCTCATTAGCTGCATTACACTCCAGAAGGATTCACTGCTAAAGCAGTGGTGAAGCAAGACTAAATAGTGAAATATAACACCGCTTAAATAACTTAAACCCTGCCATATGTGGATTATCATTATGCAAATGAATTTTAGGAAGGTTGTTTATAAAATTGTTAGGTACTGATTAATGTAAACCGTGCTTCTACAAACAGCTGCTTTTAGAAAAGGTAGTGTGGAAATTGTGTTTCGAAACATATTCACGTTGGTGTTTTCCATCTGAGCTCTAAATATGTCTGATCCTCTACTTTCTTGAAGTAAATACTGTTGATTTTACAGTGATTTTCAGAGCTTTTGATTTCATCTTCTCAAGGTATTTATTTGACTAGTACCTCCCATTGGCTACATTCAGATAGCTTCATCTGGAGAGCCATCAGCTATTGGTCTCTAACGCTGAATTCAAACAGGCAGGTTTTAAATACTATAATTAATGTGACAAGGCTTGTGCTAATTTTGCAGATAGTAAGTGATCTTACTGAAATCTAAATTGCAGAACTGAACACACATAAATCCTTTTACATGTTGGTTTTTTTCATGGGAATAAGATCCACCTTAATTGATTTGTTTGCAGTGTAAAAGAATAGAGAGGAGTTTGACTGCTCAACACCCATTTTGCATAAATAATAGAAGCCGCGCAATTCAAACCACATCGCTTTCAAAATGTGCCATTTCTGTGTGTGGATGGTTGTGTGTAAAAAAAGAGGGAGAGACTGACAGCTTTTGTTCTGCAATTTAGATTTCTTTATAACCATACACCAGCAGGTACATCAATGCCATCACTGTTTAAGCTATTAAAACTGTGGGCTGTCCCATTTCATTTTATGTTTCCCAAATTCACGTTGCTGCTTTGTAGAAATCAAGACTTTTTATCACTGTCAATTTTCATTTGTATAATCTGTATTGTTAAGCATAAAAATACACTTTTGAGTTTATGCTAACAAATGAATTTCACAGATGCCTCCAAAATATGAAGCATAAGAAATTATTGGTACCCTCTGGTAGCTAGACAATAAAAAGAAAGGAAGCAGTGTATTAAGTCTACCCATTCTATATTTTTATTGCTCCCTTGAGCTAAAGACTTTGAATGTGCCTGGTTTAAATTCAGCTCTAGTGACAAACTGCTTTTGCTGGTGTCTGCTAACTACCATCATATTAACCTTTCCATTAGTGCTTGCTTAGAGATTTTAGCACAGTTCCTCCTGAACATCCTAAATCTGCCACATTTGATTACAGCATATCAGTAAAGTGCACAATGATTATGATCTTATCTCTTATTACTCCCTTGCTTGGCAACGACTCACATGTCAAGTTTGCTGACAGAGATGAGTAAAACTTGATAAGTGTCCACAGTTTTGTTTTCCTATTGTGCTGTGGAAGCAAAAAAAAAAAAAAAATCACACTGCTAATAAAGTATCTTATAAAAAACTCTAAGAGCTTCAATTAGTCTTTCAATTAAAACCAAGAAAAATTTCCAGCAACTCTCAAAAGCTTGATATTTATATTGGCAATAGAAAAATGGTAAAGCATGGCAAATTAAAGGAAAGGATTTGATTGACCACGGCAAAACTCAAAAGGATGCTTCTCGTAGAAGTGGTTAAAAGTTGCTGGTGGCTGCATTTGAATTGCCACCTGGAAAGACTTTCACTTTTTAAACAGAAATTTTTTAGCATAGAGAATCAGTTGTGACTAGCTTGTTTGTTTGTTTGTTTGCTTGTGATTTTTTTGTTCTACCTCACAGTAATTTCAACAGTTTTGTGCACTAACTTCATCTGTTAAACATGGAATGAGTTAAATATATCTGAAACAGTTTTTGAAAATAGAGAAGTTACAATCAAGAGAATTTCAGAAAAATACACACCTTTTCTGAAGAAATAAAACTTTGTTATTGGTAGGAGAAAAAACCTTCCTGACACAAAGCTGATTTTTTCTTTGTAAGGGGAATTCCATTCAAAGGAATTTTAATTTTTATGCTTCGCCATTCCCATGGTTGGTTTTCCATTTGCTGAAATACAAGATATTTTCATAAAATCAGTCACAATATTTGAAGACCCTTATTTTCTTCACTTTACCCCCTGACCAACACTTATCTGTAATAATCAGAAGCAGAACATTACTTCTGATGTTGTCTCTTCCTAGAGAGCATCACTGGGGGATTGGGGATTAATTTTTTGTGAATTTCATGTTCTATGACATTTTAAAACTATATATATATACAGTAGATATATACTGTATATATACTGTGTACACACACTGTATATGTATACTGTATATTTTAATGATGTTTCTAATAATTTTCAAATAACAAAGGTTTTTCAAGTTTTGCTTTTACAAAAAGATAACTTCCTGTTTCTTCTGTGTAGAAATAATGAAAACAAAATACTACTTTTACATTAAATGTGTGGTTCAATTCCGTCTGTCAACCCAAGAAGTAAACTATAATGAACATAGCAGTAAACATCTAAGGGGTTAGTAGCAGCTGCCATGCAAAATAACTTTTCTTGTTAGAGGTCTCCTCTAAGTACGTGTTCATTGGGGAACCATATTAGAAAAAGTTTTGTTACCCTGAAATAGATTTAGGTCTTCAAGTTAACAGGGTACACTGCACAAGTCCACTGTTTTCAGTGGATTTATGCCTGTTTAGGTCAGGGCTATGATAGTCCCAGCTACTGGGTATCTGTTCAAAGGTAGGAATCAGAAGACACAGTTTGGAACTAACTGGATACAGTTTTTCACATGCCTTTGTCTGATTCTGGGTTATCTGATATGCTTTCTTCACATGCATATATCCCACTTATTTCCTGGAATGAATGTCACATGGAGGTTTTTCAGGTGCAGCATCAACAGGCAAATCATGCTTTAGTGAGATTTGTATGTTAGCTTTGTTAAATCACATTCAAGTATATAACTGGATATGTGGGAATATCCTGTGAATTCAGGGCGTGTGTAGAGGCTTTAGGACCACAGAGCAGTGCAACTCTTATCAGCCATATCTGTAGGCACAGGATGTATGAGAAAGATTCAGTAAGTGGGCAGGTGCGAGTCACTGCAAAACAAATATTATACATTTTGGCTATTTATTCTGAACAGAAATAGGAGATGACAACATTTCATGATGTTTGCCTGACAGTGAAATAAGGGGCATGGTACCTCTGCAATCTTAGCTGTAAATATTCACATATTGTAAAATGGTACAGTTGTATCTTCAAAACATTGACATTGAAGCTCTATTTTATTCTTTTCCTTTGAAAAAAGTTAGTATAGGAAGTAATTTTGGCTAAAAATTGTCAAGTTAATTCTCACAGAAGATACTATTCAGTTACTTTTAAAGTCTGCAAAATCAAACAGAAGTCTCTGAACCACTCTGTCTTGAAATTTCTGCTTTTTAAAATAAATTACCTTTTCACCCTAAATACTTTCCTTCTACTGTTACATGCTTATTATATATTTAATTCTTCCTAAAAACACACATGCTTTTTACTTTCTTTCCCTGTCTACTTTATTTCATCCTTTACCATCATTCTTCACTAATCTCTTTCCTCAGGGTTCTCTTTTCTTCATCTAAGTTAATCTTTATTCTTCCTTAAGCTGAAGAAATCATCTCTTGATCATGCCATTTCCTCCTATTATAACTTCATCATTTTCCTTTTAAAACTCATCGTGCATGTAAATACATTGTAGAAATATCTTCAAGCTCTTTGATTTTGGCGCCTGCTTTACTCCACCGAAATTGTGCCTAATAAAGTCACTAGTAGCCACTTCCTACATAGCAAAAACTAAACACCTCTCCCCTGTTTCCTTTGATCTTCATGATGCTTTAGTGCAGTTTCTAGTTTGTAGATCTCTTAATTACCAAGGCCTGAAGTAGTTCAGAATTTAAGTTAACCTTTGTGTGGTAAGCCTTTGGTAAGCCTACATATTACCAAACTGTAGGGCTGTTTTCTCCATCCATCCCGTATTCAACATCTTGTGCTGCCAGCTGATACCTGCTGTTCATAAATCTCTTAAAAAAACATTTCAAAACAGAAGAGCGGCAATTTCAATTTTTTTTTTCTCTGGCATCTTTAAGGGACTTGTTGCCTTCTGAGAATTAGTGGTAAGGTGGCTCCTGTTACTGTCCTCAGTTGTTCTCTGGTAGCAGACGTTACCTTCTAAAAGCTTTATTAATTATTGAAGCAGGAGGAAGACAGAAATAACACAAGTGAGATTATCATATATGGAAATGAAAAGTATGAGGGAATTTTAAAAAGAAGTAAAGAGACCAGCAAGTGAAGGGAAACCATTTTATGTTTGCCAAATGTCTATAAATCATTGGGTTCACTGACTCCCTGAGTTAGGGAAGAAATTAGAGGGAGGCTGAAAGTGTTGCAGAAGAGTTGCAGGTAATTTTCACATAAAGGGGTGCTGGTAAATATATAATTCAGGCATATTCTCTGTCTGTAGTAGTAATAGTGTTAAAAAATGAGTTTGGATTCATAACAAACAGTACACAAAGCAATGCAGAAAGTATTATTATGTTTTCATATATTCAAGGCTAGGCACTCCTTGTACCTTGTGTGAAGAGGAAACTGGGGAAAAAATACCATATTATTTAACACAGATATGAATGAAGTGGGACACAGTAGATAGCGCAGAGAATAATTACAGTCATACTTACTTTTCCTAACACTGGAAAAATAAAAGAAAAATAAAAGAAAAAATATATAAATTATGGCAAGAAATAGATTACATAGACCAAAGTTAATTTGTAGGACTTACTGACTGAAGATAAATTTGAGAACAAAAGTTTCCCATGTAGCATTATAAAAGGGTTGATGCTAATGCAAATAACAGAAATACCTATTATAGATTAGATTGAAAACTAAGTCAATTAGAAATTGAAACCCTTGTGTTTCCGATTGTAGGGAAACGGTGAGACGAGAAACCATAATATTCTAATGACAGGTTGTGTTGTTAGAGTTTGCTGCATTAATTTAAACATTCCAAGGTGTCAAAGACGCTGCATGAATGAGAGGTTTTGTTCAGTATGCCAGTTTCTCTGTTCCTTGCTACATGCACAGTGAAGTACAACATCCATTTAAAGCAAAGATTTCTGAAACCTTTTTGCAGCTTAGCCTTACCTCAGAAAATTGGTGATGTTCTGTGCCCCACTGAATATACTTTTTGCCCTTTGCTTCCCTGCATCTCAATTATGCAACCAGCTAGTGGGACCTGGGCTGCACACCCTCTCAGGTGCTACAGTGTACAGTTTGCTTGATTGGACCAGATACTGTAGGGAAGTTGGAGAAAGTATTTGTAATCCTGCTGAAGACACAGGTATTATAGTAGGATAAAACCTGGCTAAATTGGATGAAAATTGGGCTCAGAGTTTATCCAAAGTATTCTCTTAACCAATTTTATTTTTAATTTTATAATAGATATGGTTAGAATCCAGTCAGCAGCAAAGAAACTCACTAATTGCTCATTAGGAAATGCTCTGTAATTCCTTTGTTAGTTTTGCAGTGGTTGGAGTAGCTGAACTATCATTATCAAGATTAAAAACAATGGTCTCCTAGTACTCTATAAACCCTTTGGAGAATGAAGTATTCCTCATTTTAAAAATCTTCCTCTACTGGCAGTAAAGTCTGTTTTATACCTAGCTGTAAGAAAATAAATCTTTGATCTGCTAATAAAGTTCTCACCATTCCAGTATGCTGTAACAAGAATTTTCCTTCTCTCTGTTGATAGACTGAAGACATTAAAGAGATAGCCCGGAAGACACAAGCCCTGCCGAAGGTGAACACTAAAAGGCAGCGAATCGTAGTCTTTACCCAGGGCAAAGATGACACTATATTGGCTACAGGTATATTTTTCAAATCTCCATTTTCACTCACAGCAAATATTCCAACTAGTCAATCACAAGTTGTGGTTTTACAAATTTTAACTCTTAAATGGTAACCAGAGCATTTGCCTTTTGATGTTAACTCCATGTTTCTCATCTTTCATGCTTTTAATTGTTTCGAGAGTCTGGATTTAAGACATTATTATTTCACAAGAATGCCTGAGAATTTAGTTATGAACATTTTTATAACATACATCTAAAATATTGATCCAGTTGGTTTTACTCAGGTTTTTATGACTTGAGATTTTATCTGTGTAGCCATCTTTGCTGCAAACAAGAATACACTGTGCCTGCTGAGAGCAGCTGTGCAACAGTGTAGTATATTTAAACATTTGCGAAGAGGAGGAAGTGAAATCCTGTACTAAGTGAATTTCCAGGCTTTTTTGCTTTGAGCAGAAAGTCTCACTTTAGCTTTTCTCAGCCGTCTGCTCTTTAATTCTCAAAGGAGTACGTGGGAAAAAGGTGTTCTAGCAGGGATACAAGTAGTTTCTGCTGTCTGAATTGATGATGTACGATGCACAGATTAAGCATTATAAACATGACTGCCTACCTTTTGACAGTCTCTTTAATTCTGTCCACCTAGGCTTCTAGACTAAATAAAGCTATTAAAAACATGTGCTGTGGCGAGCCATTTTAGTAGTTCATTCCTTCACAAGGTAAGTTATTAGTCTGGGCTGAATTCCTCCTTTGGAAATCAAGTGAAGTAGAGGAAGCTTTGCACCTGAGGGACTGGTGCTTACTCATAAGATATTTGCCTCAAAATCAGAATTGGCTTCAGACTGTGGCTTCAGGGCTAGGCACTAAGCAGGTGTGTCACTGCTACATAGATCATTCCTAGCAGCAGTGTGAATGATTTCTCCAATAGTTTGCTGCTTCCCCTATTTTGTTAGCTACAAACTGTTTTAGAGGAAATAGAAAGCAGTCATTGAGAGCTGGGTATGTGTATCTCACTGAACGATGATGGAAATGTTCCTTCCAGAAAGTTACTGCCTAATGTGAATGGCCCATGTAGAGGCACTCCACTTGAGTATTGTACATTGACTGAAAAATAGCAGTATAAAAATGTTTTTATACATGAGCTAGTAATAATGTAGTAAACCTAAATCTTATATGTAACCCTCCTGTGCTCTTATTTAATTTTCACTGAGTACTTTTTTTATTCTTCAAACTGGAGTTGTTAACAAATCCATTAATCCCTTCTTTGATATTTTTACAACCGGGAGCTTATTTGAGGACTGACACTTGCTAATCTTAGCTGTTTGTTCACTATCAAATGAACTTAAATTAGAGAATGCACTTTATATGCATGATAAATGTGAGATGGATAGAGTCTGTATGCAATGGTGTCAGCTACAAAAGCAAACATGATAAATGTTAAGGCAGTTTTGAGCCGTGGGATAAGCTATTCAGTGCACAAGCATAGCTGAATCTCTTTGCTGTGTTGTTATTCATGGCAGCCAAATAAATGTCAATAATAAAAGAGAATTAAAGATTTTCATTTCCCAGAGGCAGTCCTCTAATACAGCTTGATCTTTCATTTCATTTGTAATTCGTTCTCATGTCAGGATGCAATCATTCGCCAGGCTCTGTGTGTCATGTTAAGTCATTTAATAATGATTAAGAACATAAAAATGTTTGGCCTGTGGGGCAATTCTCAAAAGAGATACCGATTTGTTATTGTTTTCCCCCTTTTCCCCTCCTTTGGTGTGGACCATCTTTTTCCTACCTCCTCACATTAAAATAATAATGAAAGAAGGAAAATGTGTCCCTTTAATTTAGCATATGATGATAGCTCAGAATGGCATAGAGTGCTGCTAACACATTTATTTCAGAACTAACTAGGTCTAGGTTTCAAACCTGCAGTGGAAAATATAAAAGTTTCTAAATTATCTTGAAAATAATTACTACATTTAGGAGTTACCAGTATAAAATGATTTTCTTTTTTCTAAAGTGGGGGAGTGCGGTTTTTGAAAAAGCAGGCTGTGTGTACTTGTTTATCTTACCTTTCTGAGGAAACGGTGAAGTCTCAAAGAGCTTGTGCCTAGATTAAAATAGTATTTGCAAAGTCAGCTATGGATTTGGGTATGCTTGTTCGTACCTTCTGCTTCATATTTTGTTCAGGTTAATAATAATAACAACATGTTTATTATGTTGAAAAACATACTTATGCAGAGAGACCTCCACAGATTGTGAAGAGACCTTGACAAGTCAGATAAATGGGCAATCACCAACCATATGAAGTTTAACAAGGGCAAGTGCTGGATCCTGCACCTGGGATGGGGCAGCCCTGGCTGTGTGTACAGACTGGGGAAGGAGAGGCTGCAGAGAAGTGCTGTGCAAAGGGAGCTGGGGGTCCTGGCCAGTGGCAAGGTGGATATGAGGAGCAGTGCCCTGGCAACCCAGAAGGCCAGCTGTGTCTGGCCTGGATCAGGCTGCACTCTGTGAAGAGGCACAGCCAGATAGGCACCCCCATCCTCCTTTGGCAAAATGAGACAGGCAGCACAGAGGCTGTGAGAACATCCTTAACAGAGCTCTGTTTGCTCTGCCTAAGGCTCTGGTAAGGATATTCCAAGACAAGGCAGCCATGAGGCTGGGTTACAAGAGGAAGGTGTATCTCTTCGAAGAGTTATGTGTAGATTGAATGAGGATGAGGTTATGGAAATAATGAGGGGACATACTTGGATACAGTTCTGTTTGGAAGGAGAAGGAAGTAAGATTCCTTCCAAAAAGGGATTGTTGCAGATTGCCAGGCCGTTCATGAAGGGGCACAGAATGGTACGTGCTGAAAATTTGACATGGACTTTTAGGGCAGGGTGGAGGTATGTGTGATATGAAGAAGGCCAGATACAGCTAGTCAATAGATGAGGAGAGGACTGTGGCAACAGTTCTTGATTCCTGGACATTCCAGAAAATGGAAGTATCAACAGATATTTGAGGAACAGAGCATAGGACAGAAAGGCATAGCTTATTACCGAAAGGAAAGATTGACCCAACATTTTGGAGAATATAGTTCTTGCAGATGACAGAGATTAGACTGAGACAGCAGAAAAAACATCTTCCACTGAAAACCTAGCCTAGCCATACTGCAAAGATGTTTAGTCATCTTATGAATTGCTGCAATTTATACAACGTTGTTTTAATGCCATCCAAAACCACTGGTGGCTCACCTCAAACAGACCACAGGCTGTAGGCGCTCAGGTATGGATTGACAGACAGCTTAGAGGTCCATATAGCTGGAGCAGATCATGGAAACCGTGAGAAACAAAAACTGCGTCAGCAGTCTCAATCCAAGCCATTCCCATTTGTCAGTCCACTTTCTTTAGCCGTCAGAATTATTTGTGTTTTCAGAGGAAAAATTTCTCTGTTTTTATCATGGAGCGCATTGGGTCTTTCTGCTGTCTGTTCGTATCTGCTCTGTCACAGTACTCCAGCCCCAAGGCCCCTTTTCTCTCCCCTCCCTTCCTGTTCTCTGTCAGTAGGAGTAATTGCAAGGAAGAGGCAAGCTCAAATTCAAGCTGAGTGTGATCAGTGTGTTTTAGAGGAAAGGATGGGAGTGTTTAGGATTGGCATGCAGGAGCTGTGGCAGATGAAGTGTTGCCTAAATTAACTGTCACCTTCTCATGAGACTCCACTGAGCACAAGCAAATGATTGAGGTGTGAGGTTTTCCTCTCCATGTCATAGAGTCATAGAATGGTTTGGGTTGGAAGGAACCTTTAAAGGTCATGTAGTACTACCCACCCCCAATGAGGAAGGACATCTTCAACTAGAACAAGTTGCTCAAAGCCCTGTCCTGCATGACCTTGAATGTTTCCAGGGATGGGAACATCTGCAACCTCTCTGGGCAACCATTTTTTGGTGATGTCCAATTTTATCTTCTTACTGAAAATCTTGAAGCTCTTGGACCTTCTCAGTGAGGTTAAGACTGAGCACGGACAAAAAAGATTGTAATTTTCTCTATCGTTGGTCCCTAACATGACTGAATTTTGATAAAATTCTCTTGGAAAAACAGCCTGTGTGAGACACCTGTGACAAAACTTTTCAGCACAGAGGATTATGCTTTGTGAAAGGGACTGGTAACTGAAAATTGTATTTATGGACTTGCTCAAAAACCATTTATTTGAGGAACAATATTGGGTTAATTTCTTGTGTGGATGCTCCTCATCCATCCTGGGAATTACTTGGCCATGAAGACTCTGGTGCCACTACCACGGCCACGTTCCATCATATCTGCCTTACCAGGCTTGAGGTGCTGGATTTGATTGAGTTTTGAGGTTTGACTAAGCTTATAGGATACATTTCACAAATCAAGACTTTTTTATGGATCTACAAGAAATACATAAGCAGAGAGAGCAGGGGAAGTTAATGAATACATGCAGTCTCCTGGTTTCAGCAGCTGGAGCTCTTAAGAAATGCACCAAAAATCACATGCCATCCATGCTCTGGCAGGAACATACATGTCATATATATATGTGTGTTCTAATGTTTGTCAATACCAAATGCTGGGAAAGCTATCCCTTTTACAGAGTTGCTCATAACAGTTTTAAACAAATTGCTTTTAGCCAGATACATTTTATGACTGGTCTTGGCCCAAAGGGAAATCTTCAGAAAGTCTGAGCAAAATCAGTTCAGCAATGGAAAATGCTTTTATATTGAAATATTTGCATAATTCAAGAACAGCTGAAGCTACAAACTTTAAACTTGGCTTGTTTTATAGCTTTAATAGAGGAAAGAAAAACAATCCAAATTTAAAGAAAATCACTTCAGCATTTTTCAAGTTATGAATGATGAAATCTGGCATGTTCAGGGGTGAACATAGAATTTTCCATTCTTTTTTCCCCCAGTGTTTGCAGGACCACCTCTATTTAAGGGCATGTTTGTAATAACCTCATTTGCTAGAATATGGCAGTAAAAATGTTTTTTTCTAAGAATTCAAGCATTAAAGCGAACTCAGGTCAGGCTTACCACTTAAACCACTTAAATCTTCATTTTTGGGACACATTACTTGAAGTATTTCAGGGAATCTATTAGCAGTGCTGGCAAGTGTGGTAGAAAGAGAGGTTCATCCTAAAACTTTATTAATGCACAGTGATGCACCTACCATGTAGTGCATGCAGAAATAGTTTTGTAGATTTCCATGTGTTATCGTTGTTTTATCTCGTCCATAGATTAAACAGCCTGTGCAGTGTAGCCAAGTTAATATAGAACTACAAGTTCTATATTAAGTTACACGTTACAATAGAACTTGCAATGTTACCAGATTTTAGAACCTGCCTACCAAGCTTTTGATATTGAAGAAATACTAGGCATTTGCTGCTATATGTTATCTGAAATGGAAAACTAAGTTAAATGGGTGTTGGTGTCACCCAGTACAACCATTCTTACGGTAATATATGCACACATTTTCATAAATTAAAAGTTGCTATGTTTCAATAGAAATAAAACCTAATCTAAATTAAAATAATGGCAACTGATAGTATGTTTTGTGAACTCCTTTTACTTTGTAAGGATATGTTTAATCTCAAGTATTTTAGGAGATTTTTTAAAACCATTTATTTAAGAAGGGTTATCACAATTGTGGAAATGGGAGATTTTAAATCATAATAGCATGATGGTGTATGCTTTTTGAGGGGAGTAAAGAGGGCTGATATCCAAGCATACAACTCACTCTTATCAGAGGTCAGTAGGTTTTCTTTGTCAGCTTGTGCTACATTCACAGGACAACATGTTACCTTGTAAGCCTATCTATAAAACATAGAAGTATTTATTACTATTGACACTGACATTTTATGGTGGATCTATTTGCAGCTCCTCTTTCTGTAAGTTGCTGAGTATAGTGTGTTCTTCTTGAAGAAGCAAGAAAAGATGGGGTTTTTTTCATTGCTTACAACTTTCATGCTTGTCCTTCCAGACAGGAAAACCTTGACTAGTCCCATTTTTATCAATTAGGCTTCCTATGCATTTATACAAACCAGAATAGTGCCTTGGACCCAGGGAAATAGTAGTTGAGTTTTATTACCATGTGCTCTCTTTTTCATACAATTACACACTTTCATTCTTCCCTATCCCTTTATATTCACAAATAGAAAGAAAAGTTTTAAAAGAGTGGATTGAGAAAAAAAGGGAATTTTAGTCCCCTAATGGTTTAACAAGTGAGCCAGTAAGCCCAAAAGAATCATACCAAAAGTGTATTTGTGTCTTAGAAAACCACAAAATCTAAATTAATAATTAACCTTTGTTGATAGGGATTAATGAATAGCAAAGCTGATCATACCTTTTTATAACTGAGAATATTCATGCTTTTATGCTGCATAGGAGTGGAAGACTGGGCATTTTAGTAGACAGCTGAAATACGTTATTAAAACCTAAATTCCTGGATATGGGTATCTTGTCTAGACTTACAAGTGTATCAACTGTTGCATCTCAAAGAAAGCACACGTGTAAATAGGCACATATGTGTGTTTCAGTAATTTCATACTGATTAAGGAAAAGGGTGTCTTTTCTAAAATCTGCTGTGTTAATACGGCAGTTTAGCTCAGAAATTGAGAGTGAAGCTGGGAAATCCCCTTTCATGTATAATCACTAATAGTAAGGAATATTGAAGGCAAAACTGTGTATCTTATCAAATCTAGCTCAAATTTCAGATGCTTCAATGAATTTACATTCATTAGAACTAAGTCATTCCTTAGAACTAAGCTCTTTTTCTTCTTACACAGAAGAATTTCTGTATTTGTTTTTCAGATGCTGATATTTAGGAATAGTTTTTATACTGTAATTCTATAAAGGATTAGGTACTTACTGCTTAGGTAGTAGCTATTATATCATATTGGAGTAGCAATATAGAGTGAAAGAGTAGAAGCAGGACTGAGGCAGACCAAAGTTCTGTCTCCAACATGATGTTTGTAACAGTGTATGGCTGTGGGTACTTGTAAAAGAGGATAAAACCAGAGCAAATCTAGAGTGATAGTTCCGTGTTTCACTCCAGCAAAACATAGCTTTGGGATTTGTGAACTAGAGATGTTGTCTTTGTGCTTAATAGGCCAAAATAGGATTTTATTATTCGTAATGTCTTGTGATAATGAGTGTCACAGAGTCTGTGTTATGTAAAAAAATACATCCCCTTGTTTGTTTATATTCAGGCACTTAATAATATTCCTGGCTGTCTCCAACTGCTTGTATTGCACAGCCAGTCCATGATCATTGCATGTACAATGTCTTTTTAGTTTTGATTTTACAGAACTCTTGCTTATCTGTCCTGCACTGGTCTTTTTTCCAGACTCTTTTTGTGTTCTGTTTACTTGTTCTGTGTTTGATCCATAATTCTGACACTCTGGGCCACCCTTCACTGTACCTTTTTTCAGGTCTGCTTACTCTTTGTGACTGGGGGACCAGAACATTCAACTTGCAAGTTCCTGAGAAATCTACAAAGTGGTTTAATTTTGTTGTTTTCTTTGTTCTGTATTCCTCTCTTAATAATTTCTAACAGTTTACTTGCTTTTCTGGCTGCTACTGATGATTGATCTGACATTTTTGTAGAATTATCTGTTGTTACTTCAAATTTTCTTTATGGTGTAGTAATTTGTGGTTTAGAGCCCATCATTGTGTATTTAAAGCTAGAATTGTTTTTTAAATGGGCACCTTTTTTACATTGATTGACAAAGAATTTTATAGCCCATTAATCTTGAGCACTTTTGCCATTCTTCACACTCAACTTTTGTTTTTATTATCCCAAATGAATCTAAAAGTCTCACAAGAAGATGGCACATGCTGCGCTGGAGAGCTCCCTCAGAAATGGTGTATATAGCCAGGATATGGTACTCCAGAGCAGGTACACCCAGTTAACATTGAAACTGGATTTAAACAGGGGGATTTTCGTAAGGCCACCTCTTAAAGCGCTTGAGGCCTGTCTTGCTTGACTCTGGAGAGCAAAATTGAATGAATTTACAGTAAGATTTTGATTCAGGTGCCATTTAATCCCAAATAGACATTCTTGTTCTGGAAAGAATGTACCTCTACACTGCAGTGGGGTTTTTTTGAGAAATTAGGCTTTCCTTTTGATGTTATTCCTCAGTTAGAGCACCCACACATAATTAATTTATCATAAATTTCTAGTGTCTCCTGTAATGGCTGTAATACTTAAAAACTGGTATCATTTTACTTGTGACCTGAGTGAGTTGTGAGGTATTTGTTCAGAAAAATGTTACATCAGTACATTATTAATCTGTTGGCTCAAACCATAAAGCAACAGAGCTGCCTACCACTTATCTTGAGAAGGAGAGAATGGTAGTAGTTAAACCTTGTGGTTACCAAGGCAAGCCCTACTCTTCTGAGCAGTCATGAAAGGAATGAGGGTTCAGCTTACGCATTCTATGTGACTATGTGGTCCCTAGAGCACGAGATTTTGACACTTGGGTCCATGGCAGTTTTAAACTGAGAGAAAAATCAGAAGTTGATGTCTCCTCCTAGGACATACAATTCCGTCCCCTACTTTTCCCCCCACGCTGCCAGCACTTCTCCACCTGCATGGGGCAGTTCATCAGTCTGCACAGACTGACAGACACCTGCCTGGTGAGGTGCTGAGCACTCTGAATCAGCTCCTTGCAGTGTCCAGAAAAGTGCTGGTGCCAGCATGGGAGGGGAGCATGCAGCATTTGCTATGGAAGGAGACAAGGATGAGGCTCCGTATCTGCAAACTGGCTGAAGCTGCTGTGGAGCCTCACTTTGAGGCATAAAGCATGGTGTTTTGTTTTGAACTTCCGTCTAGCAGTGAAGACTGTAGGTCCAAAGTTGGGATAGAAGCAGCTTCAATATCAGCTGTTAATACTGTAGAATGGTGTCTGCAAAGCCAAGAGCAAAGAATAAGGGGTCAGAGCCAGAGATATACTATCAGAAGGGAAACAATCTCTTTAACATCTCATGTGCTGAAAACCACCAATTTTGTTGTGGAACTCCACTAGAAGAATGGTGAAACAGCAGCATCAGTGATTGGGAAGCACTGGAAGTGGAACAACTTTCCAAATTTAAATTGGGCTTTTCACATACACATGTAATTGATGCAACTTTGTCAAGGTCATCCCTGTGTTCTGAAAGTGACACCTACCCCTCTCCGTGTACACTAAATAGGGAACTGTGGTGACTTTCAGTTTTTCAACAACTGTTTCTACATCCTACAGTGTTATGTCAGACTAAATATATCTTTCTGAGTTTTTGAAAAAACTGAAGAAAATCCCAAACGATAGTGTTTTGTTTTGTAGAATATAAGAAACCTAGACACTTTTAATTAAATTTTTGCTTTAAGATTAAAGTTCACCATTGTCCTTTTCTATGCATTCCTTCAGTGTTCCTGCAATATTCAGTATTGGACACTAGCCATTTGTCCTTAAAAGCATACGCTTTAATGAGTTGAAATCTGAAACCTGTGCTTTAAAGGTTTACAGTGCATACACTTCTCACCTCCCAACATTTGGGGTCAAATCATAGTAACAGGATGGCTACTTTATGAAATTAATCAGATAGTGGGGTTTTTTACCAATAATTTTTAAGGTTTTTTGAGATTAGATTTTCTCTGTATCCTAATTTGGTGTGATTATTTTTTTCATTGTAAGAAATTAAATGTATGGCTTGTTCAGCAGGTTTCATAATAGATCAATAATTTGTTGGCTTAACTTTTTTTTTTCCTGTGGAGATGTGGGAAGATCAATGTCTGTAGTGCCCTAGGTCAAGATCAATAGTTTTAATAAAACTTCCTTTTTTTTTTTCTTTTTTTTTTTTTTTTTGGGGGGGGTGTTGTGGGTTTTTTGTTTTGCCTTTGTACCTTTGTACAGTTTTGCTTTTATTAATGAGCTTTTCCTTTAGTTTCAGACCATTAATGGTTTTCAGATAATGTCATACTGCCCAAGGTCAAGGCCAGTTTGAACTTAAAACTCTACTTATCAATGTTTAAATCTATTGGATGGGCTTACATGTGTTAGAAGACATATGAGTTTCAATCAGTGCTTTCCAAGGTCCAAAGTTAAAACAAAATCTCAGCCTTTTGGGAGGATGACACACTCAGGCTTTTTTTGTGTTTCCTTAAGTAAATAATGGTTGTCTTATTTATGGATCTCATACTGGCATTAACAACATGAGTAACTACTGGGGCCTTTACTGCTCTTCAGTCAAAGATACTAAATGCTCCATATGGACCTTTATAATCATATATTACTCATTTCACAAAACCAGTTTGAAATAATATAGCATCTCTTTTGTTTATTCCTGTAATTCTGGATGGGCAGAAGAGAATTATCAAAATGTGTGTTACCAGCTGGAATGATTGAGAGGATGCGATGTTATTGTCTCTGAGGCTCAAGCCAGTGTCTTTTGAAATCAATGGAAAGATCTCATTAACTTCATTGGCTATTGATTATGGTCATGGAGAACTTAGAACATTCATGAATATTAATGGTTATACTGATCCATGTGTCTTTTTGTGTGTTGTACCTTATCCAGAATCTGCGATTCAATTTTTGTAGTCTACCTAGAGGTTATGGAAAAAGTGAACTTCGTGTAAGATTTGATACTGAAAGATTTGAGAACACACGTTACCTGGAGGTGTCTTCTTTGTTGTGTGGTACAAGTGAGGGGCACAAAGAGCTGCGCCCTTTGACCTCTGGCACCTAGGCAGATAATCTTCTGTAGGAGATATTTTTTTTCCATTATTTTGGCAGTGTTAGCCTGTTTTTTACTAGGCAGCAGTGTTCACTTCATAACAAATCATCACAGAGGAGTTTGAACAGCAGAATCTGTACTCAGAAGGTGCCCTACAGACTCTGATAGCCTAGCATCTTTAATTTAGTGATTTTATTTCCCATCTTGTGATTACAGCTGGATGAACATTGTAGAAAAGTTTAAATTGTAGCTATCTGTGTCATGCTTTTGCCATAAATAATGGAACTTATGTTTTCAAACCTCTAATCTTCACCTGCTCAAATAGTCCCTATAGAATAATTGTGCAGAATGGAAGGAGAGTAAAATGTGGGTATGTATGGTGTCCCTGGATGAAAACTAACTGCAGAAACTGACCCTTTGATTAGAAGTTTCTCTGCTGTAGCATCCAATTGCAGACAATGAAAGTTGTGGGAAATAGATGACTGAATGGAAGACAAATCCTTAGCTCCAGGAGGGACAGAGCAGAGATCCTGGCTCATGATAAAAACAGACAAAAGGGAGATTTGAATGGGTCCTGCTTTGCCTGACTTTGGGGACTTGGGATTTATTTTGTGTTAGATGACAAAACATCTAGAATGAACATTGAGGGCTTGTGAGAGGTTAATTGGAGTGCTTGGAAATGGTTAATTGTCTAAAAGTGGAATTGTGAGATTTTATGATCAGTTTGGCTCAGTGATTTCCACAGTAGGTTTTAGACATAATGCAAAGTGGAAATTATTTCAATGTCATATCTGAAAAGTAGGCTGTGAATGTCAGTCTGATACCAATGACCTGGCCTTGACACAACTGAGCGTATTATAGACCGTGAAGTGGCAGTTAGATAAAAACCTGTGGATGCCACAAAAATAATGTTTATATAGTTGATCCCATTTGAATGAAAGTGGGCTTACTTTCACCATCACTGTTTTCTGTGTGACTAAGAAGAATAAAGGCAGTAAAGTAAGCAGACCTGGCATAGAGTATATACAGACAGCAGATTTAGTGAATAGAGTAAACATGGACTATTTTTATATTGTTATGTTTTGGCTATACCTATTGAATTATATAATACTAATGTTTGTTCAAAAAGAATGCACAGAGTAGTCTGAAACCAGATTTAAACTTTGGGAGGCTGCATACACTGATTTTGTTTGCTATAGTCTGCTACCCTGTGCCCCCCATTGCCCTACTAATCCATCCTGATTCTTCTGCCTGCCCCAGTGATTAGCAGTCAAAACTAAATCAGAGAGGAGTCTATGGAACCAAATATTTATGTCCCTTGTAATGTGACACTGTGATATTGTACTGTGAACCTGAAAAGATGCCAGGCCATGTGTTGTGTCTAATAGCAATTGATCAAAAATGGAACTGCAGAATTCTACTCCAAATTGTTGGCTTTATAAATTTGATAATAAGTACATTTCCTGATAGAATATAAATGCAGTAAACTGTGCATGCCCTCTCTTCCCTCCACACCTGTCCAATTGCAGAATGCTGTTTGTACAGTACATTGTCGTTGCTGACAACTGAATAAGAATTTTTAGGAGCAGTTGGCTATCAAGTGATGGCAAATTTAAAGGTTATGCAAATTGTGCCAGTACAGCCCAGCTTGTTTCAGACCTCTTTTCTCTATTATCATATCAATTGAGTCAGCTCATAGTAGACAAAGCAAGGTTATGGGAACCACCTAGAGCATCATGCACCATTAAACATCAATGCAGCATACATGAACATCTGCAACAACGATCTTATTAACAGAGGGTATAACGGAAGGCAATAAACAGCTTTCTTAGTCACCTAATTGTAAAAAATTTAATAACCTAATACTTGCATTATTTATCAACAGCAATTTGGTCAAAAATTGCACAATTGCGGTGGATTAGATTACAATACCTATTGTCTGCTGTAAATTGCTACAAAATATGAAAATCCATTTGCGAGCAGTAAAACACTTTAGTTAGTAGAGTGCTAAAAATGCAATTTTCTTTTAATCTCTGACATATCATGAAATATAAGTATCTGCTTTCTGAACTGACATTTTTATACTTGGCTGAAACAAAATATAAAAAAAACTAAGAGTTGTTTTTTGTTTCCTGCTTAACTAGATAGCTTAAACATTTCAAAAATCAAGGCACAGTTGTTTTGTTGTGAAAAGCAGCATACAGAAAACATAAAATGATCTTGTGCGTGTGCAGTCAAAACAGATGTTTGGAGGGACAAAGTAAAGCATATTAAATGTCTGTACTGGATATGAGTTGTGTGTTGGGTTCTGCAGGAGACACTGCACTGGTCTAGAAGATGAGAGCATGTGAAGCTGTGATCTCAAATAGCTGAGGGAAATGAATACAAAAATTAGAATATGTTAGAAGTTAACAACAAACAGAAACGAGGTTTGGCTCCTTAAGGCCAAGCCAAACTCTGGGGATAGGCTAGGGCTGAAGCACAGCCTTTGCTGGAATCAGATCCATGGGTGGGGAGGGACAGCCCTCCTCTCCATGGAGATGGCAGCACTGATGAATCCCCTGGATTAGCAGGGAACAGAGGCTGCTCATCAAAGCTTAGAGCTACAGGAGGAGAGCACCACTCTTCCTGTTTTATCCTCAATGTGCAAATGTACATATATTTAAGAATAAAAACAGAAAATAAAGAAGACAGTGGATGAATAAACCAGTACAGGCTCAAAGGTTGAGTCTGACAGGTGCATTTGCAAGAAAATCCTGCTCCAAACATTGGTCTGCTCCCAAGCAGCTTTGTTCCTTTCTGGCACCTTCTGCTCCCAACTGTTGCCACTGAGTAGCAGCGACCAGATCAGATTTGTATTTATATGGAAAAAGAGTGAAGCCTTCGAAGTTTTAGTTAGCATAAAAATCCAAATTGTGCTAGGATCACTGGCTACCATCAGCCTCCTGGTTACCAGTAGACACCCCAGCCATTGCTTTAATCAGCAAGAATCAACAGGTGATGGAGAAGGATGGGGAAAAAAAGAAGAGTGATTAGACAAAGATGAGTAGAAGCTTGTTAAAAGTACAAATTTGGCAAGTTGAGAGTTACAGGTGTTAATTTTATTTCCATAAAAAAAGGAATGTTTTTCTTTAAAAGTGTTAAAGTCTTTTTTTTTTAATCTGCTTTTATTTACTCTAGGAAAAGATGGCAAAAAAAACCAACTGAACTGACAGTTTAGAAACTGTCTAAATAGCCATTAAGTATATGTTTTCTACTGAAATGGATCTAAAAGGAACAAATAACAAGAATTTTCCATTTCTTTCCACATTTTTGAGTTGCAGTTCAAATGATCTCACTCTGTAGACTAACCAGCGTTTTTTCTTGCATATCTCTGTGGTTTTTAAAGCAATATATGCTTCTTGCCTTTCTTCATAACTTTTCATAACTGCATCAGCAGAGTGTCCATATTTTACTTACACATATCTGTTTACTTGCTTACCAACCTTGCTTTTCAGATTGAAAACTCTTCAGTGCAGGAATTATTTTTTCTTCTAATACATATCTTGGTGGTCATCTTGACAATACAAGAACACACATTACATTTAAAAGATCATGAGTTGAACTTACCTGTATGTGCCAACTGAAGTTTGATTAATTTTAAAATGTTTTATTGTTTCTAAAAAAATAATTGTGGCATTTTGTATATTATTTTGGAGTAACTTAAATTTGAATTGTTCACAAATTAATACTACAGAAATAATACTGTAAGGAAAAGTAACCAAGAGTGACAGGTGATGATAGGAGTTTGACATGGTTCTGCAGAAAGAGACTGGAAATTTTTTATTTTTCTGCTAGGTTACTTATTTTGGTTTTGTCAAGCAGGCTGAGTTTACAGCATTGGGGTTTACATTAAATGTCAGTGCATGCCCTGTAAAGCCTGTTGGCTTACCTTTACAGATGGACATACAGGACTGCCATGCTTTAAAGGACTTTGTACACAAACACATGATCCAAGAGCTCTTGCCAGAAACTCCTTGTCAAAACTGCTAATACAGTAACTGTATGGAAATTCATTTAGTCCACTGTGTAGTCAATAATTATAAAAATTCAGGGTTGCATTATTTACATCAAAATGTGCATGATGTTATTTTTTAAAGGTGGTAGATTTGCCGTCCTGCTTATGTTAATGGCTAGGTAATACTTTTAAACTGGTAACATGATACTACAGAGATCATAGTTTGGGGTATTTAATTATCTAAGAAATTATCTGCGACTAATGTAGGGGGGGAAAAAATGCCTTCCTTTTGGGCCAGATTTTTATCTTAGACTGGCATAACCCTTAAAGAATTGCATGAAAAACAGCAGAGTTGCTCTGTTTCAACTGGCATTTTAAGAGCAGAATATTTTTTCATTCACATTAGAACAAATTTTGGCCTCCACTGCAGTGGCATCTTCTATACAGATTTAAAACCTGCTAAAGTCTGATAAAATTCATTTAGTAAGCATGTTTTATTCTTCAAAAATAAATAAATAGTCTAGAGAGATCTTAATTAAAGGCAACATGGAGCTTAAAAATACCAAATAGGAGGAAAAAAGCCTGCAAAAGTTCTAGAGTTGAGCTTTGAGTTAGAAGGATTAAAAATTGAAATTTCTAAATGTAATTTGAATTTTTAAAGACAGTGGTGTAGAATTTCTGTGGTATAGCTACCTCAGCAGTGTTCAACTAGTAACATATAATTTTTTTTTGTTGTTGTTAAGGAGAAATAGATATATGCATTAACTTATTTTTAGTAATACATCTAGGGAAGGCTGTCTCTCTCATTCCAATGGACTGGTTTTATTTATGAAACTAAATATAAATTCTCCCAGAAGAAAAATTTCCTTCGGAGCTGCTCTGTAGTGACCTAATGCTCACTCCTTCTCTTTTCAGTCTTACTGATGCTCAAGTGGAATAGAAGTGCCTTGGGCCCATTTCTGCCTCCACTGTCAACCCATGCTTCTCAGATTACCATGTAGCATAAAAAAAGCTGTCATGTAACATGGCATTTATTTAAATGATGTGATTTCTGTGTTCACCACTCTGAAACCGAGGTATAGCTAAGGAAGCTTGCAAGTTTTGACAGGTGTGTTTACCCCGCTAGGGCAATATGCTTAATGTATGAAAAATGTGAGGCAGAATACAGTTTTTGTCCTACTCAGAATCAAATGATAATGTGTTTTCTCTCTCTTTTTTTTTTGTTTTTGTTTTGTTTTGTTTTGTTTTTAGCCAATGCCCTGATAAGCTTTTGGGTGGGAATTGCTTTGACATGATTTATAGGTTGATACTTGTCAGAAGATTGTCCCATAGGACAGTGTTTTGGTGGTCCAGCTATGCAGTGGTTTAAAATAGCTCTGTAGAATACTGTGGAGTACAAGCATAAATGTTTCCTGTCAGAGTGTGGGTCAGTGCAAACAGCAAGTGGAGCGCTCACAGGGTCTGATTTCTGAGCTGAAAGATGTTTCATTTTTACACAGTCACCGTAGCCACATTTCAGAAGGCTGACGAGTGTGCATGAGCCAGAATGTGTGCCAGTGTAACCCAGACACACCTTTGTGATGTATTCCTTACACTGCACATTGACAGTGCAGCTCTCATCATCTGTGTGTGTTTACAAGTCTTGGCTACCTATTTACAGATAGAAATAGAGTTGTTTGTATTTCCAATTCCCATATACAGCTCAAAAAATAATGGTGGAAGGGTTTGGCTTGGTTTTTGACCTGTGAGGATCAAATAAGATGTACAGTGGCCAAAGCAATACATGTAGGATTTACAGTGCAGGGAGAGGTACTTAAATTTGTAAATATCCAAGGCCAGATGTGTTTTTGTGTCATCCTGTGCTCACTGGTGTGGCTCAGCTCACTGTGGTAGAGCTTGCTCTCCACAGAGCCCAGGATCATACAATTCATGGGCTTTGTGTATTTGTAACCCATGTCTCCTGTCTTCAGGACTGATTTTGGTCTGAGCTCTTTATAGTACACGATGACCCACACAGTCATTTGTGTTGTATCAGTGAAATACCTGCAGAACCTTTTCTTGATTTTGGTGCCTATGACTTCACATCCTTTGCCTTTCCTGAATCCTCCACCCCTGTCTGAGCCCGGACAGAAGTCCCAGGAGAGGCTGGAGCTCTGAACACTAGCTTATGTCTGCAGCAGCCATGTGAGCTGGAGCAGCGCATTTCTGGCAGTTCAGTGGGCGCAGTTTCAGCTGCCTCTGAAATCAGTGCCTGGCGGGCAAATGGCAATATTCGTGTGCTTGTAAGGCTTTTTCAACAGAGTTCATTGCCATTCTAAACCTTAAACATTGTGACACATGCCAGAAAAATTCAGTGGCTTGTTCTTTAGGGCAGTTTTTCCATATATATATATGCACATATATATATTTTTAAAATGTTATATTAGTAACAAACTGAAGCAGAATTAGTATTTTCTGTTGACCTCTTGCTTCTCCATCTTTTAAGCAACGTGTTCTGTTTACTTGTGATAAAAATTATTTAATATGAGAAATAAAGTAGGGATTCAACTCTTGGCACTGGCAGTGATAATATAGAAAATAATGACATTTAAGTGTGTTCCACACCTTCAATGAAGTAAACAAAACACATTTGGCCTATAGAAGATGTTCATGAGGCATTAATCAATGTTGTTACGCTTTTTACAATTGTAACTATATACAGAGTTCTGAGTCCAATCTCGTGCTGGTATAAATCAAGAGTTATTTCAAAGGAGTGGTGTTGAATTAACAGGATTGGTCAGAGAATTGGGTGTCGGTTCAGAGGATATAAGCTGTGTGCAAAAATAGTGTTTAATTTTACATCATTGCTAATAGTTGATGTGTATGAGTGTACAAGTTGATTCAGATGAACTTTCTTTCCCCTATTATCTCAAATCCTATGAATCACACTTCAGTGAGAGGCTACGAATATGACTTCTGAATAAAAATGCTCTTGACCAGCTAATGGTACATTGTGTCTGAGGAGAGCTATAAAGGGAAGACAAGTCTCATTTACCTCCTAGGATAGAGGGAAAATGGGGTTGCACACTGTCATTTCCCCTACGGATATCTATAGGACTATGACTAGAGCCACAGGAGATTCAAAGTCTTTGGCATCATATTCTTTCTCTGTTTCTACTGAAAATGAGCTACCTGTCTCTGAGGGACAGCACTTTGCATCTTGATCAACAATTTTGCTTAGCAAGCTGCAAAGAGAATTTTAGCTCCATTGCTAAAGAGAACCATTATTTGTTTTTTTTATTATGGAAATCAATTAATATTTGTACTACTTGTATCATACCATAGACATGTAAAAGCATTTTAAGTGACAACTGCTCTGTAATTTATTTAGGGACATTTGTTTATTATAGCAATAAAAGAAGAACAACTTCTACATTACTAGTTATAAAGATTTTCTGGGTACATGTGTACATGTAGACTTCATTAGAATACAGCATCATTTGTTGTGTACTATTAAAATACTTGCTAGAAAGATCCCAAAGCACGTGTCTGACTTAAATCTTGCTTGTTATGCTGTTTAACTCCATTGAATGCACATATAAATTCCTTCATTTCATGACAAGCCCTACATAGCTAAAGCACCAGACCCACAGTGCACAGACCTAGATGGTGGAGGGAGGAGGTGTTGGCATGCAAAAAAAGGCAAACTTTATATGCACACAGAAAGTGCCAGGAGGGCCAAAGTGTCCATCCAGAGCTGCAATCTGAAAAGTCCCAGCCTGAAAATGCAGCATCTCATTCTTTTTGCTCAGAAGTGAGAGGTTGCATCAGCTCTGCCAGGTTTGAAGTACATCATCACTGGAAGTCTGAAGGATTCCTAGCTGGGGTTCAGTGCCCTGCCCCACATTGCCTTGTAGCTTTGGACAGTGCTGTGTTGATAGGGTGAGGGAGCTGAGGTATCTCTTTGGTGTTCGTTATCCAGTGTGGTATCATTGTGTGAAGGACAGCTACAGCATTTTTTTACTGTAGAACAGAACAGGAGAAAGTGTTGCTGTGCTAAGGATTTTTAAAGACGTATTGATGTGCTGAAAAACATACTGAGACTTAGAGCCTGTAGCCTTCTGGGGTTTACCTTCTGGAGACAGGTGGGAGCTAAGAATCATCCTAAGCAACATGGGCTGGTTTCAAATACTTTTCTCATTACTTCTTACCTTACAGCTGCCCAGAGACATGTATAGGTTTTGAGCTCAGGTTTCTATGTTCTGTTAAGTTCTTCCTGTCTCATTTTTTTCTTTTCTTTTTATCTCTTTCTTTTGGCCCCGGATCTAAAGAAGGTTAGAGAGGATGGAGGTGGGGAGGAGATGGGGCAGAATTCTGTTTCACAGTTGTTCCTTTATTTTACAAGTTAAAGCTCACAAAAGAAACATGAATGTGACTCCATCTTGTAAGCATCTGTACTACCACTACCAGTCCGTGGATCAAAAGATTATTTGAGGAAATAGCTAGACCTTTTTTGTATATATTTTATGTCTCCCTTCTTTTATTTTATTTTAAAACAAAATTAAGGACACTCCAACATGTTGCCCATAAGAGTTCTGTTACAGGTAATTAAATGTAAGTTTACACATTTAATCTACTTTTAAGAGCAAGAGAGACTGGTAAATGACCCAGTTAAGGAAAGTACTCAGCCTAATTGGATGTAATGATTGCTTGCTGGTGTTTATTACTGTACTAAGAGTAGACATGTAGTCTGTGATTCTAATTTGGTTTAGAGACAGACCTGTAGTATTTGCACCTATCATCGGAGTTCAATTATTTCTGCTAACATTGTGAAATAGGCTGTAGTCATTTGGGAGCTTAGAAGTATTAGAATGGATGGAGCACTAGGGTTTTTTCAGTTATTATTGCTCACCAGTTATTATCTTTCCAGACTGTTTTACCTACAATAATATGTTAAGCTAGATACGCTAGCACATACTTTTTCCTAGGAAAATAAATAGAGATTTCCCTCTTTATATATGTAATGTGAGAGATTAACTAAATTTACCAGTGAGCTGATTCCTTCTGATTTATCTCTGAACATTGTCTTCAGCCTATATAAACACCACATTAATGTCTGAGTTTGATTATTCCTATGTCATACTGAAAGAGTTGAGTTCCTGACAAATGTAAAGTCACTGAGAGTTGAATCAAAGCCCCAGAATTTTAGATTTCATTAATGCTTGTTTTCTAACATTTCCCTAGTTATAGTCACCTTGTTGCAATTTGCATTCATAATTCTGGGCTTCCAGGAAATTATATCCAAGTGAAATATGTTGCATCATAGAAGATATTTGTTCCTTAAAAATAGAACACTGGATTTTATGCCCAGAGGAGCAGCACTTGGACTTCAAAACACTTACGTAATTATTCTTTATTTCATAAGCTCTCAGAATGATGAATGAAATCAAAACTGACTTTGAAAAGCAAGGCCACTGACGACCAGTGCACTTAGCCAAGGTGTCTCAATGTTCACTATGATGGATTTGGGAGTTTTATAACATAATAGATCAAAATGAAGTTAAAGCAACATTAAATTCCAAAAAAAAAGGATACTCAAAATGGAGACTCCTGCTTCATCATAATTCATCCTGTTGTGCTTAGTTGTTACAAAACACAGATTAGTAAGAGAAATTAGCTCTTTTGGTGCTATTACACAGACATAGCAATGTAATTTAATGGCAGCTTTAATTCGAACTGACTTCATTCATTGTGAAGGAAAGGTAAAAAAACCTCAACCTCAGTATTCTTTTGTTGATCTTTCAGGGTATATTATTGTCAGCTATAGTTTAGTTTACTCTACCGTGGTAAAAGAAGTTCTCCTAAGGTTAAAGAAAGATAATTTGCTTATTGGATGTGTGCAGATGGTAATATTTTGTAATGTAGTATGTGCTCCAAAGCCATGCTGGCTCCTTCTGAAACTTCAGTGCTTCAAAATATGAGATTATCGCTCCTCTTGAAAATATATATAAAGTTACAGAAAGAAAATGTATTACCAGGATACAGATGGAAAACTGTAAAAAACTATTAAAAAATTGTTCACCAGACAACTTTCTTGATGTATTTGGGGTTTTAGACTAATTCTGTTACTACAGAAAGAATAGAATAAGAGCTCCTAGTGCAATTCTTACCTGCATGTACTAGAGGGAGCTGAGGGAAGGAATCAAGACAGAGGAGGAAGAGAGAGGAGAAAGATGATGGTGAGAACTTTCACTTCTGTTAGTTTGCTTGAACAGAATCTTATTTGATGCCAAACCCCATTTACAGCTTTTGAAATACAATGTGCATTATTCACTCTCTGTGCCCAAACACAGACATTTGTATGCATATGCAATTGTCTGCTGTGCATTAAACGTAGAACATCTGTGTGTGCCCATGCACACTTGGGAAGGAGCAGGTTAGTTTATTACAATGTGTCTTCAACAGACTTATCACATTGTTCATTGTTTTAGTATTATCTAGAGCAAATCAATATACCTTCTTGTGAAATGGATGAATACGCTCTGCTTGTCTGGCAGAGTTTAATGTAAGACCTCTCTTTCTTGATTTCCAATTCAAATGAATCCTGTTAAAATTACTAAAAAACATTGCTCTTGAAGACTATCTTAAGAGCACAACACAGCATCAAAGCACGTTGCTAAATAGCTTTCTTAACAGGGTAGAGAGTAGGATGCACTGAGAACTGACTGAAACCTGTTCTTTAATTGGAATATTCATCTTATGTTTTTCATTACCCTTTTTCCTTTGCCTCTCATGGATGGTTGTTGCTAATGCTCCCCTCCCCTCCTGGTGGGCCAGCCAACAGTTCCCTCTGGAGGCAGCATCATTATATCTGCCTGGTTCACTTAGTAGCAGATGGTGAAGAGCAGTAGAGCTGATACACTGCATTTCACAGAAACCAGGATCCTTCTGGTACCTCTGCAGCATACACAGACTTGCCTGATTTGAGACTGTGAATTCTTTATATGCCTCCCAAACTAGGTTTCCTTGTTTGCTACTGTGTATGTCAGTGTAAGAGTGATTTTTATGATCTGCTCTGTTGCTGGACAGTGAAGAAACTACTCATCTCCAGGTTTCAGTTATTGGAAGCTCTATTTTCCATTTGATTTCTATTTTTACCAAAAATTAACAGAAAACAGCTCTGATGGTTTTCCTTTTCACTGGTTGACAGGCTTTTCTTCCCCCTCCCCTTTTTGTAATTCCTGCTGTCTGCCAAAGGACAATCTGTTTGCTCTGAGACAGTTTAATGCATACTGACTACCAGAGGCAGAACTTCCATTGGCTCTGTTACAGGGGTAATTTACACTTTAACAAGGTATTGTGACAAGGTGGTAATTATATTTTTATCACGTCATTATGACATTACCACCTGGAAAGCCATAGCTGATTAATTAGTGGCATATATTAAATTTATAATCCTAGAACTCCAAAGTTATCATACCTAAGTGGTGTAATTATGCTGAACTATGGTGTGGCAGTGAGTTGGAGGTGAAGATGCTGAGTGTCCACCTATTGCAATATATTTAATGAGTGCCAGTAGAGGGCAGGGAGCTGAAGGAAATAGTTGGGGTTTTTAAAATAAATACTAAGGAAGAGGGTGAAATCATTGAAATTTTGAAACCAAATCTAGTTAGGTGGCAAGTTGCAAGGCTTCTTATATATATGGATTTTTTTTAAAGATATAATTTGAAAGCACTTTGATTTACATTTGGTTTTGCTTTTTATTTCACAGCTTTATTTTAGTTAATTCACATGTAGTTTGGTTTTAACAATGCAGCAGTTTCTGTTGATCTTTTGGAGGCTTGTACTGGCCATTGTGGAAGCTATCTCACCTTTCTGGAACTAGTAGAAAGCACTGGTTTTGGCAGGATGGATTTTTCTCAATCTTGTCCGCATGCCCAGGTGTTTAATGTTGCTCCTTCCGATTTACTTGTTTTCTTTTACTCTTTTCCTTACTCCTTTTCTCTTGTCCTTAGTGTTAGGAGGTAGAGAAAACAAATGAGGCTGGAGGTAACTAATGAAAATGCCCACAACTTACAGCTTGTTTGAGTGTGTTTTCAGATCCCTATGCAGCAAATACAGACAGAATTATAAACCCAATCTATTTTTACCCAAATTATCATGCTAAAGGTCATAGTTCTGAATTGTTTTGATTTCCACTGTTTGTTGTGCGTTTCAAAGTCAGATTCCCAAGTAAGTTATGTTTTATTCTTCCCTTTCTCTACAGAAAATGAAGTGACTACTTTCCCTGTGTTGGTGAGTGATCAGAGTGAAATTGTGGATACCAATGGAGCTGGAGATGCATTTGTTGGAGGTATTTCTTACTTCTTTCTGTTTTTTGGAGATCATCCTATTATTCTCTCCATATAAAATTATTATTTTTTCATTCAACTGTCCTTCAGAACAAGCTTCATTCTTTTACAGCTTTTCTCTGCATCCGGAAGTGGTATGTTTTAATTAAGTTCTGATTTCCAAAGGGAAAGTGTGTTCTATTACTTCAAAAATAATATGCCATTATACTGTACTCTGGTCTTTTTCATGAGATTAATTGTATCTGTCAGACTGTTGCATAAACAAGCTGCATCAAGTACTATATAGTGTACAGAAATCCCTCCTGGCTTAAATGTTAACACATTGTTGTTCTTTAAAACAGGTTGTAGTGAATATTAAACAGTATGTTAATAAGTGAGCATAATGTCTCTGATCATGTAAATTTTGGTAGAACATCTGCTTCCAATACAATTATTTGGACATCAGAAAAGAACGCAAAGGGTTAATTTGTTAAAACAAACCCAGAAAATATCTGGCATTGCTTAATATCCATTTGCAAACTTACTATTTTTTTTGGCGCAAGCTCTAAGGAAAAAAGAGGATGTTATGTCTATGCCTGTTTTAAAAAATTATTCAATATAAGCCAAAACTCAATCTAATCCAAGATTTCTGTCATTCATAGTAACCTTCATCCATGTAGTTGTGTGATGCACTATTGCATCCTGAAGGCTCTAATAGCCAGTATGTAGTAGCTGTAAGGAGCTCCATTAGTCACTAATTTAGTGGAAATATTACAAAAGAGACTATAAATAGAATTGCAGGGCTCAGTCTTGTAGCTATGAAGGGGATAACAAGCAGTGTGTTACCAAATTAAAGCTTCAGAATTGTGTCCCACTTCAAGAAAATATTCAACATAAGCTTAATCTTAAGCATGTGAGTAATTCCATCCTTACTTAATACAGCATTTAAACCGATGATAAATTTTCGGTATATACATAAATCTGTTTGAGAATATGAATGTTTTACTCATTACTTCAGTGCTTTCACGAATCAGAAAGGACAGAAATAGAGGGTAGCACATTAGGTCATATTATTCATACACCTTCTAGGGCATGCTTGTCACTCTCTATTGTTCCTAAATCACAAACAAGACTAAATTTGACCCACTAAATAACAGTGACTATAACATAAATAAGATCATCTTAAAGTGCTTGTCCTTGTATACATTTGCTCTCTGTATGAGCTGTGCCAGTAAGCTGCTGTTCTTGTGAGGGGAAAAAGAATAAGAGGAAAGGTCTTGCCTATTTTGTTTTTATGTGTCTGCCATGTTTATCTCAGGTTGTATTTATTTTCAGTTCTTCAATTTTAGGCCTATTGAAATCAGGACTTTTTTTTTTTTTAATAATCCTAATTTTGTTCTTTCCTAGTTTAGCTGCAGGAAGGCTATCATATGTAAACAATCTGGGCTTTAAGTGCTGTTTCATAGCATGATAGATCAAATTAAGAAATAGATCTGTCAAAAGCCTTCCTCTTTAAATTCCATCCTTATCCCTGGTACTGCCATAGCTGTTGGTTTTCTGTACAAGGGCTAAAACATTGACTTTATTCAGAATATCCTGAATGGAAAGGCTGATGTAAACCACATCAGTCTCTATTCCAAAGTACTGCCTTCCACCAGCAGTGTAAGGATTTGAGGCACATTCTGTCAGGCTGGTCTTGGATCAGTTGTGAGATTCCTTTCTTGAAGGAGAAAAATTATGTGGACAATGCTCAACTGTGTAAAGGAGGCATGAAGGGACTTATTCTAAAAGATTAACTCTCCTTTATCATTCTAAGTGTTAAGTGTAGCAAGCTTCTGTATATTTGGGATAATCTTAACAAAAGTCTGTATCACTGTTCATGGATGTATATTATCCTCAGGTGCCTCACAAATAGCACTGAGGCATCAGATGATTTTTCATTGGGGCACAAGTGCAATGCAGTCCAGTGCATTGTACAGTTCTCCCTCACTATCAGGGAAAGGACACAGCTGGTTTTCCCTCTGTAATGGAAGTCAGCTCAGCCGTGGCAAATCTGTCTGAGCTGTCCTTGCAGTTAGACACTTACCTGAGCGTCAGAGTGTGAACTCAGCCTCTTGTTGCATCATACTTCTCAATCCTGTGACTCAATCAACATGAGTTTTAGAATATCCACAGTTCTTCCATTAGCTTCTGGGATATCTCAGTTCTCCTCTGTCATTCCATAAATAATAAATTGATCATTTATTCTCCTCAGAGAATAGAGTTTCCTCGGTTTAGTCCACATGGGAGAACTGGGACTCATAACAGTCTTGATACACAGCTGATTATAGTCTTACGTGTGCTGTGGTCTCCTTCTTCAAGGAGTCAGTTAATTTTCCCTCCCATATGTAGGAAATAGGATATTGGACTGGGTAGGCTTTGATTTGGTCTGTGTTTCATTCAGGGGAAATGTCTGTATTTTATCTGTATCACACGTTTCACGTGTTTTCAAAGTATGTGTTTGTAACAGAAGTTCTTTATTGTCTGCTTAGCAGCAAGCCCTGTGCATTAGTGTAGGCAATGCTCCTCATCTTCTAGCATTGGGTCTAGCACTGAGGCAGCTGCAGTGTTACTGTCCGGGCAAACTTTTTACAACAGGAAGGTTATATTCTCTTCAGTGCTTTTCTACTTCTTTCTTTGACTGAGGTTTTTTTCAGTTGTTACTATCTAGGCAACAGTACACGTAATGTTTAGATTTTAGTGTCCTTGTAGTAAAATGTTTCAAAATTAATCTCTAAACTAAAAAAAAATTACCTGGTGTTATAATATCCTCTCATGTAAACCTAGTTCCTTTATTCAAACAGCAGAGAACAAGACTCCCATGGCAAAGTTTCCCATACTTCTCTGGGACCAGTATATTAACATGACTGATCAGCGTTTTGCTGGAGCAGGTGTGTTGTCTGAGAGGGGAATGTGGGACATAATGAGAACTAACCCCATCAAACAAGATTTTTTTTTTTTGCATTAGGGGGTCAGGTTAGTTAGACTCTGTCATATTTTGAAAGGTCTTTCACAGAGACACTGTCTTACTCACAGATATAACACTCACAGGTATAACTCACAGATTATAAGGAAATTCCTTCTCAATAATTATGCCAACTTGGCAAATCACCCCTCATATGTTTCTCCATCTAAAAGTTGAGAAAAAGAAAATTGTTGGGTTTTGGTTTTGTTTTTTTTTTACTAGAACCAGTCTAACTACTGAAGCTCTTGAGACCTTAAAGTCAAGGAAAAGTTTGAAGACACAAAGTTTCTAGGCGCTTGTAACTCTGTGAGTTGATTCATGAGTTCAGCATTTCTGAACATGAAGCTGCTGGCCTCCAAGGAGAGCTAGCTCACCCCAACAGCTAGCAGCAAGAAATAAACTGCATTCTTCAGTTGAAATGTGGTTTTATTAAGCTGGCACCAGGAATATCTCTGAATTTCTTGCCTCTTACTGCAGGCAAGTCATCTGCCACTCATGCTGGTATAGGGCATGAATAAGAAACAGGGTTTTAAAATTGCCGCAGGTATCTATATGCTAAAGACACTTTTCTGAACAACAGTAACACAGTTCTGCTTTTATTGCTTACCAGCAACACTGCTTCCTTTTACAAGTTTAAGCAATAATGGTTTACTTCATAGCATCTCAGCACCTCTTGTGGTTTTCAGGAGTACCACAGATTTTTGGTTATAAATCCCTGAAATATCCATAAATTAAAGTTGCAATTCCACCTCCAGATTCTTATGACATTGACAAATCACTTGAGGTTTGCTGACATGGCTTATGTCACAAGAGTCCTCTTAATAGAATTACACCTTTTGTTTGTAGAGTTTGGGGAGCATTCTATTGCTCATTAAATTAACATTTATTTATTTATTATTAGTCAGCCCCAGTTTGAACCATTGCAATAATGGTAATCAAAGCATACTTAATGGCAATACATAGATTGAAAAATGGGCAGTTTTACTACTGTATGCTTTCCTTTATGCCATCCTGCTCTCTTTAGCCAGAGTAGGTCTGCCTTCTGTTTGAACTCCCCTTTGTCATTGCCACCGTAACTAATGAGAACAATAAACATCTGTTCTGATAGTTGCTGCCATTGTTTCCTGCAAAACCTCTCCCCTAGAATCTGTTCAGTCACTGAAACTGGGTACAGAGTTCATAACAAATGAACAGGACAAAGTGTAAAAGCCATGTTTCTTCAGGTTCCATCAATATAAATTTATTGACTTAATAATCTACTATGATTTAATCATATACTACATGAAAAGTACTAGAGTATGAAATGGAACCACAAATCATTTTCAAGTGCCATGATGAAGCAGTGACAGAATGATCGCAGCAATAAGTGTATTACTTATCACCATGCTATAAAGATGTTATACCATTCTCAAGGAAAAGAAATCCCAAGGTAGAAGGAGCTCTTCATTAAGCATTGTATGGTGCCAGATAGGAGCTGATAGCAATTTGCCTCTGTCAGTATCAAAGGGGAGGTCAATGGCTCAAACCACCTGTCAATTTAAAAATGGCATTGGCAGCTTTCATGTGCTGAGGAATCTCATAAAGCTGCTAGCTAGAATTTGAAAGCTACAGTCACAATTTTTTGGCCCACATACTTACAGAATAAGCAGTTCTCTCTTTCTCTTTTTTGTGAAGCCCAGCATGAGCCTTATGAGATGGCCAACTACTGTCTCAGCTATCAGAAAACTACTCTGATAGAGACAGAGAGAGCAGCAAAAGAGGAGTCATCCTCTTTTATGTGTCCTTGTGTGAGTGGGCCTCATGGCATCCTTATCTCCTCTTCAGGAACCACAGGGCTTAGTGAAGACACTTCCCTCTGTCTGCTTCTGTCTGAGCCAAACTGTCTCAGTAAAGCCTTTTCTTCATCTTTAGTAGAGGTTAATTTCAAATATTATTTTTCTGTCTTAGTCTAAACATCTCCACAAATTAGATAAAGACCTTGGACTTGTAGAAGTTTGCCTAAAGGTCCTCACATTGTTCAAATTTTAGCCTCTTTTCATGAGGTAAATGCAAATGATTTTCTATAGAGAGACATCCAGCTTTGATTTCAGAACTAAGTAATATTTGGTATACTTCTACATTATTGAAGTGTTGAAATATTCCCTTTAGTGTGAAATATTCTTTAAATATATTATACATGTACATATACATGTATGTATGTTTATAAAACCACAGTACAAGAAATAAAAATACAGGTTTAAAAAGAATACATAGTGCACAGAATAATTGGTCATCATTATGCCTCTACTATTTAAAGTTTGATTCAGAAACTTATTTTAAAAAAGGTCTGGTTCTGTTTTCTGAACACACTAGGATAGGTTTGGAATATCTTGGCTGAAGCTGGTGGATTTAAACAAGTACAATATTGATAAAAATGGAAACATAATTGAAACCAGTATAGTAATTTTTATGCTGTTGTTCTGCAGAATCCATCATTTATGGAAGGAATCCAGTGATTTTTAAAATAAAAATTAAAAAATCATCTTGATGGGATTTGACATCATCTGAGTTGACCCTGCCTTAAACCAGGGCCTGGAGCAAGTGACCTCCAGAGGTCCCTTCCCACCTAAATTTTGTTACGGTCATATGAGTTTTAATCCTACAGGTATTCAGTTTCCAGGTGCCAGTTCTTGCTCCTCTGGAAATCCAAACTCAGTCATCTTCAGAGGGCAATGTTGGTGGCTTAAGAGTAGGAGCTGACTGAATGTAAAAATGAAGCTCATAGAGTGGGAATTCCATCTTGCAATAAATCTGTTCTAGGGCAAAGAGGGACTGTAGTCATGACTTAGTCTAATAAGTCCCTTATGTATTTCTTGTGAAAGAATTTTGGGGATAGAGCCATGTGCACATGTGAGAAATGAAACAAGCTCTTATGAATAGTTCCTATATGGCTATTCCAGGAGTGCTAAATATGGAAAAAGATCTGATAATGCCTTCAGCAGAGACAGATCTGAATCGTTTTTCAGAACACTAAATTATGAGTAAGCTTGTGACTATATTAAAGTTACTTAATGAATTTTTAGGGCTCTTGAAGATTGGGAAAGAATTTGTTTACACTAAAAACAAATATTTCTCTTTATTTGTTATATTTTCCTTTCTGTATACATCTGCATTGTAAGGGCTGCTCTCCCTCCAGTACTCATCACCCCTAGAACATTCTAGATTTGTTGAAATAGGAGTTCAAGGAGTAAGGAACAGGTCTTTACTGAACAGCAGGAGCATGATATCAGAAGCTACTTCATCCACTTATAGCGGTCTTTAATTTTTATAAGGTTTTTATACTTAAGATACTTGGGAAATTGTCATCATTTTTAGTCACATTTGATAGAGAGAAATACAGTGGATAAAATATCACGGCTGTGAAGTACTCCCTTCTGATAACACCAGAGCTCTGAGATGCAGTTTTACTTGCCAGCTGGGAGCAAGGGATACTTTTTCAGTGATACCAATTAAATATGTATGTGCATGAAACTTGTAATGGCTGATTTTTGATACAGAATTTATCTTCACCAGCAAAGAGAGAGGGGATACTACTTTGAATTGTTCTGTCTTTTCTTTGAAGTAAAGATAACTGTTATAACAGAAAGCAGCACTCTCTTAGTTTTCATTTATACGACATGGGTGGCTAATTGCCTCTGAGCAATCCTGTTGTTACTGAAATCATGGTGGATGAGATAGGGAGCTTTGAAATAAAAATACTTACTTAGTGTCATCAGCACTTTGACTGACAGCCCATTTTGCCCGTCTTTACTACTCCTGGTTTATAAACAGCATACACAAGTATAATAGCTGAGCTGCAGAGAGGGCATCAATCTTTGCTTGCTAGGGGATAACTTGTCAACATGTTCATGACTTACCACCCTGTGTTCTGATGGCATTCAGAGCTGTCTCAGATAAACATCACACATAAACCCAGGCTATTAGATGATCATGTTATCTCTCTAACTGACCTTCTACAAACTAGAAAATGACCAGATTATGTGTTCCTAGTTGATTTTTTCTCAGTCTCAGCTAGATGCATGTCATTATTCTGATCAATAGTGTAGCCAGTTGCTAGTAATTTCAACATTAGTACTGGCTCGTTTTCGAAATTTGCCACAGTTTGAATTGCAGCTACTTAAACAAAAACACAAAAATAGATATCACTCAGAAAAAAACATGGAACATTTCTGTTTTCTTTTTAATATCCGACTTCTTTTTTTACCAATTTCCATTCAAAATTATTTCTTTGGAAAGAATACCTTCTTCTGTGCTGACATTATACTTAAATCTGGTTGCATATGTTGTCCAAGTGTAATTGTGATTGTACTGTTTTCATTGTTTGTTTTAATTGCTACCCTTCTCTGGGTTTCTAATTGTTCCTCCTAATTTAATTACATAAGTATTTTTATCATTATATAGTAATGTAAATATAATTCACATTTTCACCTGTTCAGTTTAAAATCAATCCAGAAAAACACAGTAGAATAAAAGTAAGGTAAAACATTAGTATACTTGCTGTCATTTCTTAAATAACATGTAGAAGTGAAAGATCCACTTAAAAGGATCAGTGTATGGAATTAAAAAACCCTCAGAAGTTTCTAATTAGACTGAAGCAGGACCTGATTCCTTTAGCCTCTGTGTCTCTCTTCCTATCAGTGACACCGTCAGTGTTAAGGGAGCCTCAGTACACAGCAAGAGGATTAATATTTTGCCAAATTGGGTTTTAAAAGGCCTAATTTACCTCACCATAAATTCTGTGACATTCTGAACAGGTTTTGTGAAAAATAAATGGCAAATAGGTTGTGTACATTTTAAAAAACAAACCTACTGTGTTAAAAATAGATTTTCAAAACCAATTATAAAGTTCCAATTTTTGCTGTAATAGCTATGGGACAATTACAAATTGACTTAATGCCTCAAAGCAAATCATCACCGTTTAAAATACTTTGTCATGCCTACTATCCCTACCCTCATAACATTTCATTTTATGTTAATGTGTCATGTGTTAGAAAATCATGTAATGATAAAGAAAATGTTCATGTGGAAGGTTAGAAATTACTTTAATGAGTTACTATTACCTTGCTTGCAGACTGTTGGCAATATTTTTGTGTTATTTTAATGTATTCTGAGTAGAGACAGAGGCACTCGTCAGATTGGATCATCAAGAACATTCCCCTGGGAATCAGGGCAGGATATAGTCCCCTAAGAAATGATGTGTCAGATTAAGCTGATGCTATATTCGCAGGAGATAGAACACCACACAATGAAATATAAAAATACACTGAAATACGTTATCTGTTTGACATCCACTATGCGTCGGTGGGCGCTAAGGACATGGACACAATGACCATAAGGACACTTCTCAGGCCATGGTGTTCACAAGCTGGGTCCTCACTCACAGCTGCCCTGTTATATAACAGGATGGTAAAGTCTCACAGAATTTGTTCACTTCCCCCACACTGCAATGGGCTCATACTTGAAGTGGGAAGATGGCAAGATTGCAATAAAAAGGAATAAAAAGAAAATGCATGGTCCCAGTTAAAAGCAGTGGCAATAGCAGTGCTTGTAGGTTGATTTGGCACTGATCACCAACTCAAGGGAAAGGGATGTTACTGTTATTGGTGATCAGTAAATTTTTGCTATCAATCCAGGACTGCAACAGATATTTAAAGAGCCAACAGATATTAAGTGTCACTCTGTTAAAATAGGAACATTATGAATATAATGCTAGGTAGGCTATTTCAGCCCACAAAAGTCATGAAATTCATAGGCTGCCTAGCTCCCCTATTCCCAGCTGCACTGGGTGTTGCTTTTTGATTCTCTTTACATACTGCTGGCTTGGCTGTGTGGAAGCACACCTGCAAATAAAACTCTCCTGAGAAATGGTTGTTCTACAAATACAACTTCAAATCTCCCAACTTTTGTGCATATGAATCTCAGCTATGAAGTTAGATTAATGTAACCTTTTTTGCACTTGAATATATGTTAAAACTGAGTAGAGGATAGTACATATTATTCCATTTTATTATCCTTAGAACTTCGTTGTAGCTATAGTCAGTTAGAGCAGTTCTCTTCCTCTTATTCCAAGCACTAGGTGTAGTAATCTGCACCAGTTAGTGTCAGTACAACAGATCTGGTTTGGGGCTCAGAAATTTTCCAGGTGCTAATAAAAGAAAGCTTATTTCACTCTGCTGTCTCAACAATTAGGAAGAAGAATTTTAGACTTTGAAGAACACTTCTGGGAAATGCTTTTAGGAAAAACAAAGAAAAATATCAGCCTGGAAAGTATTCTTTTTCAAATAGAGATGATACTTCCAATGAAAATACCTATTTCTGATTGGGCACATGCAATGTGCCTTGAATACTCCTTGTAAGCTTGGAGGGGGGTTTTTTAATCAAATGTTTCCCCTGGAGGCTGCTGGAGACAAGCCTAAGGCAACCAGAATCTGATCCTAAAGGAAATTTCCCAAAGCTCATCATGTGGACTTAAAAATGAAAAATAGGACCAAACCATGAGAAGTTATAACTTTGTTATCATTTTCCTCTATCACATCTTTCTTGGAGCATATTATAGACTGAAGTGGTTCTTTTCTTGGACAATAAGATGCACTGGGGAATTTAATAGAAGTGATATGCAATAGGTTATAAGTAGAGTTCACTGAGAACAATTAATGTGGAAGTGTGTCATAGTATAAAACACTCTTTATGTTTATAACAAAATTTAACAAAGCTCCAGCTTTGAGCTGTTTCCTCTCAGAAGGTGGACAGTATGCAGTCAAGGCACAAGGCAGTGATAGGAAAACTCACATCAATCTAAGCAGGCTTCACCTCAGCATCTCTTTTCTCAATCCATGGCTCAGCCTTCAGGGGCAAGTCACTACAGAGGTGCATACACCATTTCCACTTGAATGAAAGCACCAAAGAAACACAACTGCTGATCTTCCTTAGAGGGAGTCTCTGATGGGCCTGAGCACCTCTACAGACCCCGAGAGCTATGATGACACTTTGTTCTCTGAGGTGCAGTGGGCTGGCCAAGTAGAGCCAAACAGTGGCAATCGTGTTCAATGTAATGAAATTATTCAGCCTTGAGTAACTGATTCCTAATGCAGTAACAGGGATGTAATGAAGTTTTATTTCTTTTTTTTCTTTTTATTGTCACATTTCTGCAGAAATCTTTCATTAACATTTTCCACATGTAATGGTTTAAAGCATTAGAGACTCTGTTCTTTTTTTGCTTTGTGTATTCAACACCTCCTCTCCATTCCAGGAAAAGGCTGCTAAACTGAAAACACTCCTTTCACTTATTCATAGTTGTCTAGTAAATGCAAAGTTGTATTATTTGCATGTGTCCATAAATGACTACATAACCTTAGACTGAGGAAGATGTACAACCATCTGAGTGATCCTTACAGAAATCCAATGCATTCAAAATGTGTCTGTAAATAAGAAGAATACAAGAGGTTAGGCATAGCAGTACCAATATCACTGCTTTTCTTAAAACATTCTTGGTTTAGTATTCATGCTGGTGATTATAAAATAATAAGTTTTTTGTACATGGGCAGTAAAATGCTTTTAGCAAGTGACTATTTTATAAATAAAGCAAATATAGACTTCTGAAACATTTTATTTGTAATCTCATGGTTTTGTCATTCTCTGGAAGTAAAAATATTGACATTTACCAGGCTGTTTGTTCCAGCTTTCTGGTCTCCTGCAGTTTATTTATATAACAACCTTATCGATGAGCCTCTTACTCAGCTCTCTAGGTTTAACTGAGTTGAGTCGATTTGCTACCACAGTTTCAAGTCGCTGTTACAGAACAAGCAAGACATCCTAATAAAGCTGTAAACGTGTTTACTCAAACATGGTATTGATTTTACTTGGAGAGGGAGAGCTAGTGCTTAGCATGGTGTCAGGGAGGATGAATTTAACTGCAGTTTTTCATTGTCATCTGTCATGGTTGTGAAACACTAAGTGAAGCCACAAGAGGATAATTAGAATTGCCAGAAATTTAGCCCCTAAAATCAGTTAACCACTTGAGATTTTTGTAGTTTAATTAGTTTTTATTAAAACTTTCCTCCAGTGGTATAATCAGGAAGGATTTTCTAATGTTTTTTCAGTGAGAGATTTCAAGGTTGCCACTTGTTAGATATACATCTTAAATGACTTAAATGACTTAAATGACCATTTTTACAGAAGGGTTGGTAACCTTTTTTCTTTTAGTTGTAATTAGCCTGGCACTACAATTCTGTATAAGCACAGAGCCATTTCATTTTAAAGGAGAGAAAAAGACACATGTTTCTATGCATATACATTTGTAGTTAATAACACGTATGTGCATAAATGGAATCATTCTTACAGTAAATTTCTAGAGAGACAGTGCTAAAGTACGTGAAGGTTGAAAGAAATATAGAGTGTTTGAAGATGCTTACGTTTAATTTGTCTTATATACTGTAAGTCTGATGTGTCAGACCACAGTGCCAAAAGACATGAAAACAGAAGCCAAGTCCCTCCCTTAATCAAAAACGTTTCCATTTAGAATAGCCAACATTTGGTTTGATAGCAATGGGCAGGGCCTCTGGCTTACCACAGTTCTTGGCTGTAATATCCACCATCTGCCACAAAATTAAAAAAGGAGAAACCTCAGCATGTTGACGTACGGTCGTTCAGTGACTATGTTGCAGAATTAACTGATGCCAACATCTTTTACAAAATCTAGGGTGGCTGGTTGGCTCTTGGCAGCAGCTTTGCCAGCCACCTGATTACAAGTGACCAGGCTCATGCTACAACATTAACCCACTCCAACAATGCTAAAAGACATCCAAAAAAGCCCCAGTCATATCAGCTACAAGGCTTTACATTGACTGGGTAATGTTTCTTGAAAACTGCATCTTCCCACACTCCTGGCCTGGAAATCTAGTGGGATCACATAAAAATAGATGAGCGTTCCAACTGTGATAAATTCTGTATATGAACAAGAGTGTGAAAAGGTGCTTGCAACTGTCCCCATGGTGGAATAACACCATTTTAAAAAATGCAGTTCAGAAATTAGGCTGTAGAAATTTTAAATACAAAAAAGAGGAGGCAGCTCTGCTGGTCATGATCCTTGCTGTGGCTGGGACAATTTTGATGGTCAATGGCCTGGCTAGCATGGGTTATATTAGGTGCTTCAGGGTTCAGCTGGAAGCAGAATTGTCTGGGAACATCACATAGCAAAAAGGGTTTGAGGGGCTCTGACTCAGGGTCAGCTTGTAGTTGTTTATAATTGATGCATTTGATAATTGGGTTTTTTCAGCTTTTCCCTCTTGCATTACAAAAAAATTAATTTTGCCATGGGCATTTTATAAAGGTTGGAAGTGTGAGAGAAACTGTAGACAGACGAGTAGTGGGGGTACTCGGTGTCAGAGGCTATAAACAGATTTTCAGCCAGCATTAGTAATTAACAGTCATTAAAATTAATTGTCAAGTGTACAATTTGAAATGAAACATTTGGCTTCAATATTGAGCTGTTTTTAAGTGTTGTTAAACCATTACTGAAGCAGACCAGAACTGTTTTAAATCTCCACTATCGGACTCCCACATTGCTGCCCAACTGCACTAGTGCTAAGTGTTCATTCAGAATTACCACTAATAATCTGGAAATAAAACTTTCAAAGAAATTGCTGATTTCAGTGAAATTGCCTCTGAAATACCTGTTATGCTAAAATCAACTTGGTTCTCCCTTAATGATTTTTAAGTGCTACTCAGCTCTTAGGAGTGACAAAGTGAAGGTGACACCTTTTGTATCAGTCAGTGGACTGTCTTGCTGTGTCCTTTCAAACTTATATTGACATCCCCAGAGAGATTTGAGCTGGTCTCAGTGAGGGCCTCGGTTTGGGTCTGGATGTGAGGCTCAAGCACCACTTCTGGCACGTGGCTTACAGGACTTTCCATTTGGTGAGGAGCACAAAAAGGAAGAAAGCAACTTCACTTTTCCTTCATTCTGTTTGCAGACCCAACAATTACGAACATTGTCTTTGACAATGTGTAATAAGAGAGCTGGAGATAATAAAGATTAACTCTCAATTATTTCAGGCACACTTCTCAGAGCAAAGTGATTCCAGAGTTGCTTTTCTCTACTGAGCAGAAGAGAAATAATTAAGGGCCAAAAATAGCTATTGGTGTGTTATAATCACTTCTATCATCTGGGAATGCAAGTACATTTTGTACCACTCTAAGGTTTAAAGCAGCTTTTGAAGTGGTCTTTTTTCTAGGAAGGTGAGTGGGATGAATTGGACCCAGTTCCAAATAAATTCTCACCATTAGCAGGTGCAATGTGGTTACTTGGCTATCCATGCCTGTTAAGGACAAAAGGCATCCCAGTCTACTCTGAAAGCTTAACCAAGATGGCTCATATACAGCAAGGTGGCCTGCTAGACATCCTGCAACTGCCTTTTCCCTTACTCCATAAACAGTTAATATGTTGGATGACCAGGCAGGAGGCAGACAGGAAATCCTTAACTTTGGCTCTTGCCTTTGTGTTCTGGTATGACAAGAGTGGTACACAATGCTTGTACCACAAGCCACATCTTCAGCAGTGCAGAAACGTTAGTGCAGAGCAGCTGCAGTTAGAACATGTTAAAAAATATTGCCTGAAGTTCTGGTAAAATACTTGAAGTGAGGCTGTCTTGTGTAGCCAAAATATACTACTGCTTTCTGCACTCCATTCCAGGGATAGCCAGGAACTAGTTCGGACCACACAGAAATGAAGTAAATGCTTAGCTACTTTAGTACGTGCTGGGATGATCTAGGCCTGTGATCTCAGGCCTGTGATACAGGATCAGAATTCAATCCTGCCCTTTTGGTCTCTGAAGTTGTAGGAGGAGTGTGAAGTAAGTCTGAAGCCATGTTCACTTATCTTCTTGCATTTCCACTCATGGCACCTTAAAGAGATTACAGCCTTCAACTACTTCTCATTCTCCCTCCACTGCCCTGCTTGCTGGTTGGGCTGTGTGAGTGCTCACTAACCCACTTCAGTTTCTGTCAGCTGGGTTTGCAAAGATCCACTGTTCAACAGCTACTGTTTGAGCTGATTGGGCTCATTTTGACAGGCTATCAGGTTATACCAGCAGCAAAGAAGCATGGTGAAAAACAGATGGAGGAGTAACTTCTTCAGCTGGAGCTGAGATCTGAATCCATGCCTTGAGAGTATGACTCATGGGGTTTGCATCACAGTACCTTATACACTGGAGGAGGCAAACTCTGAATTATATTCTGACCATGTTGCTTTTTACTGCATTAACTAAAAAGAACATTCTGCAGCTAAGGCAGCCAACCTGATAGAGCTCTTTGCTTCTCTGCTCAAACAACACTGCTTTCTGGTGTTCCCTCGGGGTCTGCTTTGCCAACTGCCTAGTCTTACTATGTGATGTAGTTCTGTGTTTGTGATATGTGTGTTTGTATTGTCATTCGATGCGATATTGTGTCAGATACTGCTATTTCCATTTCATCTATGAAACACATACCTTTTAAGAGAAACTCAGCAGACAAGAGAATGGTTTGAGGGCAAACTCCCCACTGCAGTGTCTACATATCTCATATATGACAGCTGTACTTAATGTCATTTCTCCACCACTCTGAAATCACAGATATCTCTCATTTCTATCCCCAATTAGAACAAGATGTTTTTTCACCTGACTTTGCTTTCACTTAGATCAGAATAAATAAGAAGTAGCTTCACTGAAGACAAAAGATACATACTAGCTTGAAACTACAGTGAGCCTGGGAGGTGGTGACAGTGTTAGTCTAGTTGGTATTGAAAAATAATTCATGTTTTATGGTCCTTTTGCTCTGTGGATTTTCTCATCTTCATGTATGTTTGATGCCTTGATCATAAATGTAGGGGACAGTTGTTCTTTCTTGTATAAAACTCTCTCTGAATTCATGCTCTGCACAAAACCTAGCCCCATGTTTGCCTTTGGAGACCTGCCCAGTGCATCTTCATACTTACTGAGTCAGAAATGGACTGTCTTAACAGCCTCATTTTACATATGGTTACAACTTGCTCTCAAGTTTTAACCACCCAGAAGCACACTGGCAAGCTCCTGCCTCCCAGGCAGTTTAAATTTAATGATTGACACCCTCCACGTATCCAAGAAAGTTTCTCCTAAGAATACATGTTAATTTAATGGAGAGCAGACCATTTTCATCTCGTTATTCAGAAACTATCTGATTTCTGCCAGGCATGCTGTTTGAATTTCTCAACTGTTACCCAACTATTGCAGCTGGACCATCCTGCCACAGTTGTGTTGTCTGTCATCCCTGACTGCCATCAGTGATAGCACTCACAGCACAATTTCTTCATGGTTTAGATTCTTATCTTCGTATACCGATAACTCCTGTCTTCTTCACTTGTGCTTATGGACTTACCTTTTGTTGGTGAAGCAGTCATTTTTTCCCAGCTAGTGTCAGTCAATATCTATGAAATTCCAGCCAATATGTAACTCTCTAGAAAAGTATTGATGTCTGAAACATGAGTTTTCTCCTTTTTTAACTAATCTGCCTACTCTCTATGACCTCCCTCTTCCAATGAAAAGTGTTTGATTTATAGATGTAGTTTCAAACTACAACTATTGTAGTTTCTCCAATTCGGTGCAGTTTAGAGAAAGCTATATATCAACTAGGCTTCTTTTCACTATCAGTCATGGCCAAGAAGCCAAGATAGATATTGGTAATTCATGAAAACAGGTCTTTTGCTCACCAGTATTATCCTTCATTAATCTAACCTATTTTTCATGTTTTACATGATACTTTATCTCCAAAGAGCAGACATCATTGCATAGGATGAAATATTTTTACTATCTTCTAAAATTGTGCTGTAATGTGCCACAAAAGGAAATAGTTTGAAGCAGAGCACAGGTTAAATGAGAGCATCACAGTATAATGTAGAGCCTTTGTCCCAGTACTAACCCAGATGAACAGAGAAAGTGAATATGGAAGCAAACTTGCAAAACATATCAGCTTTGAATCAAAATTTGTAATATGTCAGAAGTTGCTACCTATGAGTTACACAGTACTTAGCAGAGAGATGATTTCAAGTACATTTGTACTGTCAAGGCCCAAAGCCTGAGCATGACAGAAACTTGAAATGGTGGATGAAATCTTTAAAAAGAACATCTTTCAGCTTGCTAGAATTCTGATTTTCTTGGGCAAGTCTCACTTTCCTTCTGTGATTGGATGAGGAAGAGAGATACATCTGAAACATGTTAAAAACAGGGTAAAAGTGAATAAAATATTACCTCTAGAATGACAGAGTGGAGTTTTAAATTATATGATACTAAGTTTACTTCTCACATCTTGAAAACCTCTTCCAAATTTAAAATACATATTTCACCTCTGCCATAAGTTCTGTCATGCTTTTGATCACAATAGTTTCAGCCAAGACAAAATGTTTCAGAAATGAGGGACTCAATCCATAAACTTTCTGGTGCTGCTTGTACTTAACTTCTCCAAGTACCTTTTTAGGACTCCCTGCATCTATTCATTCAAAGAGGTGCTCAGGTTTTCAAAGCACTCAGCTCCCAGTGATTCCTGGCTTTCTGAGCTGTGCATGCCAGGCTGTGTCAGCTGAAGCCATGAACTGCATGCCTCGATTCTGAGAGGCGCCAGGCTCTCTGTGCAGTTTGCTGTTTTGGGGGTATCTGCACATGCTCAGAGCTACCCACTGTTGCTGAAGTCTTAGATAAAGTGTCCCAAAATCAAAGGCAACACATGTCATCTAACTTCCCTCATCAGGTAAAAATTTTTCACCTTCTTTGCGCTGTGAGCACCTGTAACTCTGAATATAATGTTTCTCTATTACATGCCTGTCTCTTTTTTGGATAAAAGCTTGCAGGCAGCTGTGAGGGGCTGTGGCTGTAGCCAGGAGGAACAGAAGGAACTCTTCAGCAGGGAAAACTGCTTCTTTGTTTTCAAAATGGTCTTTGAGGAATCAGGGGTTATCTCTATAAAGAAGTGAGCAAGAATTCTGGTAAAATCATTTTGAGAACATGAATAACGATCAGTCTTGATAATCTTTAATTTACTGGAAGCTACCAAATGGAGACTTTAGATAGAAATAGCAGCAGCACTACTCCAGCCCTGCAGGTCACTCAAGCGCGATGCTCAATTTAAACTGGCCAGGCTGCAGGGGTATATACAGGCAGGCCAGTATTTCAGTGCTTTGCCCTGTAACAAACTGATACACTCAAAGAACTAATCTGACCATTTTCTCCCTTCTCTTTCTCTCCCACTATGTCCCATAGGCTTTCTGTCCCAGCTCGTCTATGACCGGCCGGTGACTGAGTGCATCCGGGCTGGACATTACGCAGCCAGCGTAATTATCAAGCGTTCAGGTTGCACCTTCCCAGAGAAGCCTGACTTCCACTGATAGTGGTGAATTGGAGGGATCAAGAGTAACTTCTGTGTTGCCATGGGATTGCTGCCTAAATTTTTCCTCCTTCCCTTTCCTTACCTTTCCAGTACCTGCATCAACGCTTCTGTACTTCTGTTCATTGTATTCTAAACAAAATATATATTTCTATGGTGTTTTCCATTTCATACATTTACCATGTCTTAGTAGTCTTAACTTTTGGAAGCAGTGATAAGTGAAGCTTATTATCTCATCAATCAGGAAAAAGTGTTCTATTTACACAGTTTCCAAGGAAGTCCCATTTAAATGACACTGCTGATTAACACCATTAAAATACTTCTGTTGAATTATCTAGTTTGTATCCAGCTGTGGCCAAATCCTGTCCAACTAAATGAAATCAACAGAGCTGACTTTATTTGTCACTTAGCCTTATAAACAGGGAAATGTTCTTTCTATCTAGTAGAGTCAGACCTGTGTAAAGAGTGATGTAAATGTCCCAGGAATTTCCATACCTGTTGGAGTGTACAAGATCTGGCCATCAGATCCAGCCCAGCTTCCATGAAAGTACATCACTGTTCTGTCAGTAATTTAAAGACCTGATCCACAGTTGATATTGTGCATTCAGTCATCTTGCACTGATGGCAGTAGCTTGGGTCTGGCCACTTTAGTCCATCAGTACATCTATAGGTCTATAGGTACAGTCACTTTTATCTGTCAGGTGAGCTAGCAGATAGGTACTTTCAGTGATTTCAGGGCAGATGCATGAGTTGATGAATATAAGCATACAGATAGGTCCTATTTCTTCCATGTGAGCTTTCTAGAGGCTGCATTAAGGTACACATAATGAAAATGAGGTACAGAAATATTTATGCAGGATATATTGACAGGATATGCCAAATGGAATCTCTGAAACGCACATTTTTAAACTTTTAATTTACTTTGGATAATTAAGCAATATGGTGGATTTTGTTTGTATTTACAGTATTCAAAAAGGTGATCTGACACTGCATTCATTACTTTGCTATGTAATTTGATACTGATAAATAAAAAATTGTCATACAGTAATTCCTGGTTTTGTGTTGTTATGTGTCTTTCTTCTGTGTATCCTGCTGAAATGGGATCAAGAAATGGGTGCTTAACCCACAGTACATGCAAAATCTCAACATTTTATACATGACTTTCAGTGTCTAGGTGGGCGTTCAAGGGCGATCTCAACATTAAGAAAGAGAAGGAACATCAAATTGGTGTTTGTACTGCAGAAGAGATGAAAAATTAATGGCTAGGGTTCATCAAAAAATGTTAAGTCAGTGCAGGGTTCACACTTTACTGCCCAGGATGGAACAAAGGACACACAGAGATTGAAAGCTGTTATTGCAGTTTGTGTATTGCAAAGAGCATTGGGAGGAATCAAGGCTATGATCCCAATTCCCTTGTTTGGCCCAGTATCCAATCTGACACATTGGACAACAGGCTCTGTCATCTTAGAGATCACCTGGTGTGGGATTCCTGCAAGTGCATCAACCAGCAGCTTGTGAAAATCCGCGCAGCTCCATGGAACGGCACCACAAGCACAGGGCACGGCATGGTGAGTCCCTGCTGTTCTGCCTGGCCTCTGCTCACACTTGCTGCCTGAGAAAGCTTGTATGTGCGGGCCTTGTCTGTCTGCACACCTGCTCATGAACAGCTTTGTGTAAATAAGACTTGTCTGGTTTCATCATAGTGCTACTCTCAAAAGAGCTTTAGGCTTTACATTGCTCATGTTCTAGCATAGGTGAGAGGAAGAGAAATGAATATGTTGGAGTGAAAATAGAACAGCAAACAAAACTAAGAGTCTGCAATGTACATGGTCTTCAGGCTTTATGGGTTGATCAGAAGAATGTTATTTTTTACATCTCATAGTTAATTTCTAATTTTTTAACTTGACATATCCATGTGATGTGTTTTAATCAAGAAAAACTGACAGGCCAAAGACAGATGTGTTGCAGTCCCTGCTTTTAATATATAGTCACATATGCCACACCACTCTTACTGCATGAATTTGCCTGTGAGTAAGGAAAACCCCAATGGTTTGGTGGTTAAATTTGCTGTTGCTGTTGCTCTGCTCCCATGACACTTTCCATTCCTCATGAAAAAACTTTATCAGTGTCCTGGCCTGATAATTATGGCTCATTTAAAATGAATATAAGTATGTAAACATTGTTTGTCTTACCAATGAAACTACAAGACAGCATAACTTCTGTAAAGAAAAGGAGCATATGTAAAGGCAAGTAGTCATAACATTGTGGAGATTCCTTCCTTCCTTCCTTCCTTCCTTCCTTCCTTCCTTCCTTCCTTCCTGCCTGCCTGCCTTCCCTCCCTTCCTCTATTCCAGTTCAAGATGCAAGAGAGTCAAGTCAGAGGTTCTGTTCTGAGCTTTTCCACTGATGTGCTCAGTGAGCTTGGGCTCCTGACATTTGGCTTTGAGTGTCAGCTACAGAGCGTAATTTGAAGCCAGTGGGAGCAGCTGAGCAATAAACTCCTACCCAATTCATAGAAGGGCATCAGAGTCTGACCTGCTCTATTTAGCCATTCATTATTTCTCCAATATCTGTCAATGGATATTTTTGGATGCTATATAGATACTTAGAAGCATATTGCCAAATCATGCTAAATAATTCAATTTCTGCTGTCAAATTGCCTGATGATTTCATTCTTGGTTTTTTTCAGGATCTGTATTCCTTTCCTTCTTCTTACTGCTGAAGGGGGCTTTACCTATGTAATGGATAATGATGTCACCCTTAATATTCTCTCTCACAAGTAGTCTCTATCTCTCTACCAGCTTATTCCACATACAGGCATGTTAGAAAACTGGGCTTTCTGGAAAACATTACTGAAAGAATTGTCTGCCAGTGATGTGTGCCACCGTCTCAAATCCCAGATGGGATGACAGAAGTGACTCTGTCACAGAACTTGAGCCATTATTCAAAGGCAGCATTTTTACCTGGGTTGCTATCAGGAAAACAAATATTGGAAATCCATTTCCCACTAGCCAACAGCCAAAGTATCCCTCATTTGTATAAAACTTCCTCTTTTGCTGGAAATAAAACTGCATCTCTAGTGCCCAGCATCATGCATTTTAGGCTTATCATACCAAGTGGGTAGCAATGCTGCTCAGATTAACAGGCAAGGAAACAGGCCCAGTATTCAGAAAGCCACATGCTAAATAGCTGAGAAGAATGATTCGGAATCAGGAAATAAATGTGGTGCTTCTGTTTCTGCAGGTGATCCACTGTGTAACTTTGGGCAAATCACTTTCCTCTCTCAATCTCAATCTCTCTATAAAGATGGTAAGATCAATGAGATGGTGAACTTGGGAAGTGAAGGTGGTAAGAATAATTCAAGTAAGGCAGTATCAGCCACATCTCTGCCTGTGCTCATTGCTGGTTTTTTGAATATATGAGTGCTCTGTTTTGTACATGAGCTAATGTAGAGCTGTTTGTTTACCCTTGAAAAATAGTGCTAGCTGTTACTACTTGTGTGAGGGTTAAGATAGGAGAGGCAAAGGAGGGGAGAGGGGAAGTAAAAAGCTTTACTTATGTGGAAGTGAAGTAAAATATGCTACATGAAAATGACAATAGAAATGCACACTGTTTTAAGATGACAAGTCGGGGAACAGTCTTTAATTTAAAGGGTCTTATCCACAGTTTTCATAAAGAAATGTTAATTAAAAGTGTGATGACATGTTTGGGATTTAAAGGAAATCATTCTGCAAAGGATTTATAGCAATCACAGCTCCAGAGCATTAGGATTACAGATCCTTGTGCTGTTCCTTTTCAGTGATCATGTGATTGGCCTGCTGTTAAATATAGCTCCCATTTAGCGAATTGAGACAGGCATGGGAAAGGTAGAGAGAGTTTCCCTTTAACCAGCAGGATTTCAGAGGTGTTGGAGATTATACAATTCATTAGTTTTTACATAAGATCAAAGGAAAGAGCAAGTCTTAATTTGGGCACCAACTGCTACTGTCTGAAAGTCTTGCAGATTAAATGAGAAGAGAACATGTGCAGCGCTAACTGCTTGTGTTAGAGCATGAGGCTATTGTTTTATATCTCACTAACTCATTGTTCCCTTCCCAGAGATAATTCTCACACTTAAGACCTTCAGAGATAGTTATGTCTATTGTGAATAGTTCAGCAACCAGCTGGCTCAGAGGTTATTGCCTAAGCATCTTTCCCTTGGTCTAATCCCCTGCAAGGTTTTTTTCTGGGCAGTGTTATTAATCTAAAATGACTGCTAACTGACTCCTGTGTCAAACATTATTCATTATGTTCTTTAAATGCTTCCTTCAGAGGCCAAAATAAATTTTGCTTTTTTAAAAACAGACCACAAGGAGTGCCTATGTAGGATATTTCCTAAAAGATTAGACTCAAAATGGCAGTTTAGATGGGGAGGGGAAAAATTGTCTCCAAAACAAATCTTCACAATTTAACCAGGGACATACAAAATTGGACAAACCTCAGTTGCCAAAACCCACTTTTCATCTTATATATTTTCATATCAACTTATCTATAAGTTGCTCCTGTGAAAGAAAACATGCAGCCATGCAGGGCAGGAGAAATAATTTTATGAAGACGTGGAATAAGTGACCTTACTAGAAAATGAAGGCCAAATAAACAAAATCCGTAAAAACAGTAATTCATTTGTGTCTGGGTTTTTTTCAGGTGTCACTGGTGTTGGCATAAAGCATGAGGGGTTTTTTGTGTCAGTGACACTGACGAGCCTTGCATGTGTAATGGCAGTATGGGAAGAGAGAGAGAGATGGATAGATTTGAATAGCAATAAGGTGGGTTTTCTTCCAGTGTGAAAAGAGCACGGGATTCATGTGTACTGAGATGAAGTATAGCCTTGCTGCACAGTGCAAATATTTAATGCTGTTCTAACTACCCCCTGGTTATTGGAGTGTGACAGTTAATAGCCGTCAGCTGCCAAACGCAAAAGTTAAAAAATGAAGCCAAGTCAAACTCGAGACCCAGCAAATCATAAATGTGCTGTAGCTTAGCAGGCAGATCATCTCCAAAGTTTAGAGCCATGTCGACCTGAGCTGCCTCTCAAGTGAGAGAAGGATGAGTGCCTCTGTCTTCAGGTCCTCGCTTTGCCAGGTACTCGCAGGCAAGTTTTGGCTGGGCTTTCTGCCTCCCAAGGCCCTGGCACTCCCAAGTGACATTTGTAAGGGAGGTTGAGTAAGGCCTGGAATGAAGAAAAGCAAAGCATTATCATTATTCTGGATCAAGTATCTCAAGTCAGTGGTGCAGTGTAAATGCACAGAAAAATGGAAGAGCTCCTAAACTGAGCATGAGAGAAATTGTGTGCTTAGGAAGCCTCCCTGTCTGTGGTGCCATGGAGATGGTAACATTGGTGTAAAATATTGCCCTAAAAGAAGCATTACTGTGGAATAATAACAGCATATGAGAGAATATTTCAAAAAATAGGTTCAGCTTGAAAATCACCTCTCATTCTACCTATTATTTTTCATATCCATGCTAGAAGTAACACTTCACTGTACTTAAAAATTGCTCTACTTGGAACATACCTATTTTTTGGGTCCCTGGGAATAGTTAAGTTCCCTCTTCCCCTCTATATTTGCTGGCTGTTCCTCTGTGATGGTAATTACCAAATGTAAGAGATTAGAAGGCCATGCTGCCCAGGCTACACAGTGTCCCTCCAGAGGACAAGGCAGAGCTCAAACACACCTCCTGCCCCAGTTAGCTTTATAAAAAGAGTAGATTAGATTGTTGTCATTTCTGTGGATCAGTGAATTATAAATGAAATCATTGATCTGACTTCGGCATTAATATTCAGAAATATTACTTATTGGTGGGACTATTAATGGCACTCAAATAACTTGCAGAATTTCCAGGGTTCTTCTATCAACATATCACATGGACAGACCTATTTTAGTCTGGCCTGTCCTAAAGCATAGCCAGCTGCTGTGGCTGTCTTGCAGGGTAAGGACAAAGCTTTCCTATTTGTCTCCCAAGGTCAGTACAATAACAAACACATTTTATGTCTGATAGTAAAAAGCATTTGTCAGTGCAACTTTTGCATTCCGTAAATGGTGACAGATTTCACAAGATGAGCACTCTGGATTTAGGGAAGGCTGTGCTCCAGATACCGGGTGTTTTGCATGTATCATGAATACATACATAATATATTTCATTGCCTGAAATTAGCAGTAAAACAACCTTTTGAGACTTGATGTTTATTATGCACCACAGCATTTCAGGACAAAGCAAGAAACAAGATTTTAGCACATAACCCAGCAAATTCAGCTTGGGAAAGGAAGAAATTAATTTGGAATGACTTGTCATAGTGTGTTTACTACAGAAATTTATGCCAGCTCAGAAGTTAGCCCTTCTACCCTCCAGCAGCAGCAGCAGCTTAAATTGGGCCATGGGAGTCTCACAGAGTAGGAAGTTATTTGAGTTTCCCTGAGGCTCAGAGTTCTGCCCTGAAGAAAGCCTCACATATTGTTGTCTCAAAGAAAAAAGATAATTGTTGTGTGCTTGGGTTTTAACTTGCACAGTATCAGCTACAGCTTTGCAGTTTGTGTTGACAAGCAGAAGTACTGTGTCATCCTGAGCATGACAGATCTGCTCACCTCTGCCTGACACAGTGTTTGCTTGTCCCTCTTCATCCTACCTACAAAGTCACAAGTAGTATGTTTTATTTATCCTAGGCTAGGAACTTTTTCCTAATGACTTCATTTTTCTAAAAGAGATAAAGATGGGGCAGTGTGGAGGACATCTTCCCTGTATCACAGTTCATACTTTCTGAGAAAATAAGCTTCCCTGAAGACTCATTCACTCTTTGATGAACTGAGGATGGAAGAACTACCCTGTGCTAAAAAGGGCAGGGAGATTTCTAACAATCCATTGTTACTTATGTCTCTTCCTATATTTCACACAGTAGTGAGAAATCAACTCTGTTATACCAGCAGGGAGCCCTAGGACTGGCCTCTTTTACTTAATTGGCTTTAATTCTTGTTCTTTAATTTTCCATGGATATAACCTGCCCATCCCAATGCTGTGCTATTGAGTGGGAGCAGAGCACAGGGCATTTGCCATTGCAGCCCCAGTCACAGCTGAGTTGTGCAGCTGTTGGGTAGCACACGGGGCAGAAGGGATCACAAGGGGCTTCTATTTGCCCTCCAAACGTCACTGGCAAAAAGAAAACAGACACAAATGTCTGTTGCACAGGCCTCTTGCCTCTCAGGTCTGCTCATTTCATGATTCTTTTTGGCTGCCCCTTTCCTTCCAAAGCCTAGCTGTGAATACTCATCTTTAAAAGTAAAACACCATGGAAGGGGCCTTCCTGCAGGACTCCTGCTGGCTGCCACTCCTGCTGAAATAAAAAGATTGCAAGAAGCAAGAATTTGAATGAAGGACAAACGTCGCATATGCTGTGTGCTATGGAGGACAAATGCTGCATACAAAATATGTTTAATTGCTGAGTTAATTATCCCACTAAAGTCTAAATGTTGGTTTTTGGCACTCCCCCCCCCCCCCCCCTTAGTTGTTTACTTTTATCAGTTAGAAAATAAAAAATCAATGTCATGAAAAACATAATTATATTCCTACTAATCTGGAGTGTTTTCTCATTTGAGTACTGCAGTCTGATGCATTTTATCACTTTCCATCAGATTATAGCAGGGGAAATTGCCAGCTAAAAGCTATGGCTTTAGAGCAAAAAGGTGGAATAAGCAAACCCACCCCAAAGCCATGTGCCTTGCCAATCAAATCTTATTCCTAATGACAAAGCTTCTGCGATTTCCTTTTTGACAATACATGACTAGCTAGTGAATATTTGGTTCAACAGGAGCTTCATTACAGTCCAAAAGAGAAAGCAGGATATTTCATGTGAATAATTTGGAATGATTGGTAAAGATGAGGCATTATTACAGGATTGCCTTCTGCTCCACAGTCAGAAATATGCAGCCTCTTCCTTGTTGAAGTATGAAAACATTTTGTTAATAGTTCTGGGTTCTCCCAAGTGGTGGATGATCTTGCTACTCAGTGAAATGACTCTTTGGTTGTTACTGTTTATGGATTAAACACACTCATTCTTTACACAAATGGAAAGTATTTGAGCTTTGTCTGGGGAGCCCAGCTGTGGACGCATCCTCCCACTCCCAGCTAGAGCAGGTTTTGGTGTAAGCTTTGGGTGCTTCTCCTGCAGCACACAGGCTGGTGATGCTGACCTGCAGAAACCTGGGACTGTGTGCCTTGGCTCCCCCAGCACACTGCTTCACTCTGTGCCGTCCAGGTTGGGCTGGAAAGGACAAACAAGTGAAGTGCCTCAGGCTGTCCTCAAGGGCCCTGCTACTACAGTCTTCCAGATGAGGACAAACAATACAGAAAGCTCAGCCTGGTCAGCAGAGTGAGCGTTGCCCAGCAGAGTGACCTGTGGGCATTTAGCAGAGTGGATGAGCCCATGTCAAACACCATCCCCACTGAGCTGCTCCCTCATCCCATCACCCTTACCCTGAGCCCCACGAAGCAGACAGTGCAGTCCAGCAGGGTTCTGCCAAGTAAACCACACAGATACTCACATCACACTCCTGTCAAGTTAGGAAAAGGCAAAAGGAGCAGAGATGAGCTCAAGATTTCAGGGAATGACAAAGTCCTGGGACTGGGAGCTGACACCCTGTAAACACAGGCCTTTTTGTTTAATTGCACCTCTGGGCTCCCTCCCTTGTGATGAGAGCCCAATCCTCCCAGCCCAGATATTTCTGACTAGAGCCCATTAACCTTATGGCCTTGCTTGGGATTTCATACGCCCCTAGATTTGCCATATGGCATCCTAAACTCTACCTATACCTCAGATTTTACTAACCACCCATTTTTTTAAAGGGAGGGCCAGTTAATTTCCTTACCCTGCAATGACAGATGCTTCACTTCAATGAAAAATCATTCAGTGATTCTGTCAGCCCCTAAATTGAGTTGCTTGACTCCAGCCATCTTGGCTGAATGTGATCTCCACATGGGAAACTCAGCAGTGGAGCAGGCATTCCCTTGTCTGTACCCCTGAGGATAATGAAGCCTTCTCCAGTACGTCATCCCAAGACATCATCTGTGAAGCTTTAAAACAGTCAGTGAATGCATTAAAATATCACTTTAAAGATAACCTCATAAGGTCACTGAGTCTTGAGGCAGTGTTTTGTTAGTGATGCACAGTGTTGGGGTGTAGGAGTTCAGAGTTCCTTACTGTCTGTTGAGTCTTTTTTAGGTTGAGTCAAAGAGGGCCTTGAGAAGTACCAGGAAGGTTATAAGTACCCCCAAGGAAACAAACCCACATCCCAGCTGGACCCTTTCTTAAGAGGTTCAGCAGTCTGTACCACAGCAGGACCATGGTACAAAGGCGGGTCTCGAGGAGAGCATATTGGGTGAGCATCTGCTGAGAGTGTCCGTCTGTGTGCCAGTGGACACACATGCCCTCCTGCTCTGGCCTCTGCCTCTTTTGACAGGAGCCAAAAACCAGGGAATTGATTTTTCACCCAGTGTACCCACTGTAGCGCAGCACAGTAATGCTGATGTACAGAGACATACGCTACCTGCCAGAATCTGGCTAATTCCTGCCAAATTCATGACTGTAATAAATATCAACAGCCATGTTGAACATGATCCTACTCCTCTAGGCAGTGAATAAAACAGCCTTCCCAAATCAGAGGCTGTGGCCCGATGTCAAGTGGCTGCAACCCAGCCAACTCAGAGCAGCTGAGGAGACTCCATATACCAGAGGAGATTCACTGCAGGGGACCTTACAGTGGGGGAAGCAGGTTTCATTTGTTAGGAGTGCTCATTTGCATGGGTAAAAGTTAATCTGAGCTTTAATCCGTCCCTTTACCATGCTAAGGCTCCTCACCCCGTGTGTGCTTCAAATGTGGAGCACCACACTATCCCTGCAGGACTAAGAATCTCCAGAGGGTCCAGAGCCTTGGCAGACCATTCTCTGCAGTTTTTGAGTTTACAGACAATGCCTGTGTTCATTTTCGTATCCTTGCAGCCTGCTTTTTAAAACATTTACCCCATCTCTTTTCACAGGTCTTCAGGTGGCTGGTCAGCCAAGTGTGTATTGCTGGCATTAAACAGCCCTGCCTGAGATGAGAACTCATAGCATCAGGATTGATATGTGAAAAACATCAACGAATTCAGGACATGCAGCAACAGTGAGCAGGATTTCTGTGAACAGTTTGGCCATTCATTAACAAAAAGAAAATATTTGTCATCACTTTTCCCCAGAATGTTTTTACAATGGCAGCTGCTACCTGAGCTGGTATTTGTGTTGCTGAACAAGTGAGCAGCATCCTAAGGAAATAAACACACAGGCAGGTGTGCAACCATGCTCATTTGCTGCTTTTGAGGGCAGGAGAAGGGTGATGTAATTAGCAGACACATGTTTAAATTTTTAATTAAGAGTTTTAATGGATTATTCACTGCCTACCAGAACACACATGCTCTTACTTTCTCACTTTTTCAGTCTGGGTTCCTAAGGAAACCAGGCTTAGTCAGTCATGCTGCCTGCCTGCCAGCCAGCCTTCCTTCCTAATCAGCGTTGAACTCTTTTGGGTTCGTGAAAGGCGAACACCACTTTTCTGGTAAAATCATGACTGCATCACAACGCAGTGGTAGGAAAAGGTCTGAGCAGCTGCTGCAGAGTTTAGCAGTAGGCACAAATAGATTTCTTCCAGGAACAGAGCCGAGTCTCCAGCAAAATCACCAGGGGCAGAGGGAGGATGGCATGAGAGGAAAAAAGGGGAAGAAGAAAAGAAGGTCCTGATGGGCTGTCCGCAGCTTCCCCAGACCCCCTTTTACTTACTGTTTAAAGAGCAATTTTTTAACATGTTTTTTAGTCTCATGCCACTTACTGGTGCAATGAAACTCTCTATGGTGCCTGTGTGATACAAGTTGCAACATTGGGCTGAAGGGCACAAAACTGAAAGATCCACTGGACTCCAAGAGTTCCAAGTGTCACTGCTCATGTGAGGTTTTTTTTCTGCTTGTGAATTCATGGAATTATTTCCAGAACACCTCTATACTTTGTATATAGAAAGGCTGGAGGTCTAAGAAAAAGAGTTCCCAAAGTTTCCAGACCAGTGTTCTTATCCCTGAGCGGAAACCAGGTAAAACAATGTAATTTTTCTCCTTCCATGGTTCATTGTTCTTAGTGGTAGGTTTCATTTTTGGATGAAGCCACCATTTCTGCTTTTCTGTGAAGGAAAATGGGTTAACATGTTTGCTGAGATCATCAGTCTTTAAAAGCTGTGGAGATTTGGAGAGGAGCAGCCTGTGAGGAAGCAGTAAGAGCTGGCTCTCTGTGAGGAAAGGTGAGCTGGAAGCTGAGCACACCAACACAGCCGGCAGGGCAGGAGTCTCCCCAGTCCCCTAGCCCCAGGTGAGCCAAGCCAGGCAGGCCCAGGGCAGGTGACAAGGATCAGGCACAGCCCTGTGAACTGGTGATAAGGCACATCTGGGACCAGGCTGGAAGTCAAGCCCAGGTCAGGGTCTAGGTCCAGAGCAATGGGTCCAAAACCAGGGACAGGCATGGCTGCAGCACAGCAGGAGCTTTAGCTCAGATGGGGCCCAATGGAAGGGGCTTAGTTTCAAAGCAGGTCCCACAGGATGTGGTATCAGCCCTGGCTGTGCCCGAGGCCAGCAAAGGAGTGGGGCAGCTCTCATCTCTGCAAGCTCCAAGCTGGCCCTGAGCCCAGACAGCCGAACAGCCAGGAGGGGACAGGCTCTCAGGGCCCTTGGACAGGGCCCTCGTCTCTCTGTTTGCCCTTGCTGAAGCATGGAATAAGTGAGAAAGTTGCTATGTAGTGTGGAATGGTCCCTGATGGCTTTAAATCCCGTTATTTTCCCTTTTGGATTTAGGCTTGCCAGATATAACTGCTGCTTGTTGCCTGGTGGTCCAGCAAATGATTTTTCCAAACCTATGGGGTCTGACAAAATCATGAGACTATTCAGCACCTGCTGGTGAGCACTGGTGAATTTGGGGTGGAGAGGAGTCTGTGTTTGTGCACAATGTGCGATGGATGACCATCTGCAGAGTCCAACCACAGAGTCATCAGTATTAAAGCACAGGAGCTGATCAGCCAGAAATCTAGCACCTTGTTACAGCCAAACAGAAATAAAAACTAAAAAAAAAAAAAAAAAAAAAAAAAAGGAAAACAAAAAGAGAAAACCCAAACTGAACACCAAGCTCCTTCTGTATGTACACAGTTTAAGTGGGGAAGTGGTTCCATTTCACCCATGCAGACCTTGTGCCCTCAAGGCTACACAAACTCACCTGGCAGATGGACTGGGGTCTTACTTTGGACCTGAGCTCTCAGACAGTCCTAGCACAGTATAAAAAACCTGAATGTTGCCAGGCAAACTGGCAGGGAACTCCTAGCAGCACAATACAAGAAGTTTCTTGTCCCATAATTGGGATCTGCATATTTGTCTTGATTGTTTTGCTGCAAAATATCTCAGTGAAACTACAAAGGATATATTTGACACCTACAGCTGACAGGCTTTTCTACACCATTCACCAAAGCAATGTTTTGTGTGCCTTCTGTTCTGTTTGCTACAAGAATTTCCCATGCATTCACACAGTTTACAATCACTTTCATTTTTGTTACTGTTGCACTCTCAGCTGGTGGGTAACTTTGTTTACGAATTCCTTCCCCCAGATGCCTGGAGGTAGCAGTGTGCTCTGCATGGCGCTGGACTGCGCTGAGCTGCCCCAAGAGGTTCCTTGTGTTTGCTCCATCGCCAGGGTGGCCGAGGGAGGGATGAACACTTGAACTGGGCTCTTGGTTTATAGCAGAGGTTCTGCTTAAATTCCAGGGCACAAAAGATGCCTAAAGGCACCCACAGTGGTGTCTGTCAGAGCTGCTGTTTGAAGGGCTGTGGGGAATCTCTCATTCAGACTCAGCACCTGTTGGAAAGGTGCATTTTCACTGCAGCCAAACAAGACCCAGCCTGAATCTGGCTGGGGAAACAATCCTGGAGCCTTAGGATCTCTCCCCCGTCCCCCAAATCTCTTTTGTAGACAAAGTGTTGAACACAAACGTTGTAGGAGCAGAAAGAAATTAGTCATGTTGTGACTCTCTTCTCAGCTTACTTAGAGAATCCAATTGGGTTCTTAAACTTGTTACTGCATGTTTTGCTGGTAATCTGCTTTGTTTAGATTGTTTATTTTAATAGCTATATATAAACCATGTAAGATATCATTGCACTAAAAATATGTGTGCATATGCATGTGTGAGCATGTCTCTACAATTTTATAAAGATGTGAAGTCATTTGAAGGGTTTTAATATGAGAGTTGTCTTCTTAGATTTTTACATACAGTGCCAGCTTTTCAAGGCCCTGGTTTAAAATAATTGTATTAATTTAGGAATGAGATTGCATTAGACTTGTGGGAAAATTTTAAGACAAAACCACAAAGTACAACATAGAATTGAAAATATAGGACACATTTTGGCTTCTTGAGTCCATTTTCAAAGTGTATAAAATGGAAAAAAAAATCTGAAACTTAGAAACAAACAAACAAATGAACAAAGCTGGTAGGAAAGAAAAACCTCTTCCAGGCTTCCTTTTGACAGGAAGGCATATATCAGGGTTGAAGTGAAAGAAAACAGGAATATTTGGCTGGACTTCAGGCTGGTTCTAATAACGATTCTTTCAAAAGGCTATTTGAATTCTTATAGCCAAAAATGCTTGCCACTCTTTTTCCGTGTAAAATGTTGTAAATCAAAAGGCAATGGATATTGTAAAAAGTCCTGAAAGTATATGGATGAGTTTTCCACTAAGCATCCCAAAACCTGGAAATGTCACAGACTCTTTAATTCACCCTTGCTAGCACCTTCCATGGAGTATTGCCTTCTTGGGAACTGCTCACATAGTCAGATATTTGCAGTGGCATTTTTGTGCATGGCAAACTCTCGCAAAATGTTAGGTTTTCTTTTCCCTGGCAGTGCAATATGCAAATACACTCCACTGATGCAAAACTGAGCCCACTTAGTGCAGCTTATCATACTGAAATAGCCTCATCAGTGCAAACACCCAGCATCCTCTTACCCAGGCTGTAATAAGATCTCAATGACATATACACAGGTTTGTGGGATCAGATTATTATTCGTGTAACATTAAAGTCCTGCTCTATCTGGCAGGACAATGTATGGTACTCTTAATGACATTTAGGTATCAAGGAAAGTTGAAGATACAGTGCATCTCTCTGATGCAGACTCAGCTGGAACCTCCCCAGCCCAGCCCTGCCCCAGAGCCCCATTGCAGCTCAGCCCTGGGCTCTAGCAGGAGCTCAGCTGCAGTCAGACCTGTGCCTGGCCATGGGCTCTGTTTTTCCAGCCTCAGCCACACCAACTCTGCACCTTGGCCTTGACTTTGGCCCTGCCAAGGCTCACCATACCAGTGCAGATCCTGCCAGGCTTGACATCAGACCTGTCTAATCACCACAGACCTGCCTGGTGAGTCTGACTGTCAGTCAAACTGGACCCTGATCTCGGGGCCTGCCCTTCCCTGCTCCCTGATGTGGTACCAACCTCTCACTGTGTGTGCCCAGCAACAAGAGAATGAAGCTAGGGATGAGTTACAAACTCGAGAAAACTTGTTCATAATGGAATCTGTGACTCAGCAGCCTTGCTGCCATTAGGATGGGCCACATGAAAGGTTTTTTCTAGTGTGTCTCAGACTCTGCTTCAGCAGCATGAAATATAGATCATTAATTAATTAGAAACAATTCTGTTGCATGATCATAAAATTGTTTTTCTTTCCATGAATGGATGTAACTCATCTGTCTCTGTCACAAGTGCTCATATCTGTCTCTGGGGGAGTTAACTCTGTCTAGCCATAGGAAATAATAATCCTGCCTTCTTAAACACAGCCATGGAGCTGTCCATGCAACAGAGAAGCCTTGGGCCTAGAGCAGTGACAGGCTGCTTCTGCCCAGCTTTGCAGCAGGTCACCAGGCTGGGCAGAAGCAGAAGCACAGGCTGAAAGCTGTAGGCCTGAGGAACCTGTCAGCTCCAGCTCTGGTCCTCCTGATGCCCCTCAGCTGAGCTGCACATCACACCCAGCCTGCCTTTTTGCTGAACTAGCAATGGCTGCTCTGCTCCACTGTAATTTCTCATAAGAGAAGACAGACTTTTGTCCCTGGCAGACACCTGTCTGTCTTGAAGTATGTGCACAGTATGGAGTGCAGATTTTCTGGACTTGTGCTAAAGAAATCTTTATCAGCGGATTCTGGTAGGTAATGGTGCTTCTTGGTGTGTGCCAGGAATGATTTTATTTTTTCACTGCTTATTTTGTGAACTGTCACATCTTCTGATCTTAAAAAAAATGCTGTACTAAGCCTCATCAGTTCATAAAGCAGTGTTGAGAAATATAAAATACTCCTGAAATTAACTGTTGCTTAATTCCACGTATATTGTGCAATGTCTAAAAGATCCTTTCCCCACAACCTGGAGAATATGAATTTAAAAACCAAACAAAAATATACCCCTGCAGCTCCCCCAAGGTCAACATGTAGTCCTTCAACTCCAGCAGTCAGTCCTGCCTGTAAAGAACAACACACTTTAATATTGCTAGACTCATGATGGAGATCACAGTGGTGTCAGTTCTCAAATCAAAGAGAAATAAAGGTTCATGTTCCTGTCCCAAGAGAAGGCAGCAGGATTTGAAGGGTTGTCAGTCTAGAAGTTTCAAACACAAACATGTATATATATGCCCACAAAGTCAGTCTTCTGAATGTATGAATAACCTTTCTCCAGACGGGATAGTGTAGCACAAAATCCTCTGAATGGCTGTCTTTGGCATTACTGAATGTGGTGCACTTCGTTTGAATCTTTCAGTTAAAAAATATTTCAAAACAGAAAGGAAACCGGCTACGGGTTGTTTAATTGGTTATTAGTGAGGAATATGGCAATTGCTTACCCAAGATAACCATTTGCAGTAAACACTAATAAAGAAAAAGAACTGATTTAGGACTACAATTAAGGTTGCAATGGCTTGAAACACAGTAGAGGAAGATTTAGACTGAGCATAAAGAAAAAAATACCAGAAAGCTGCAAGGTGTGTATTCTGTGAAATGCTGGGGATGTATTGCGGGAACCTCCACCCATGTCACTTTGAGGTAGCTTACTGAGAAAAGGGCACAACTGAGTTACACATTTGTTCTGGACTTTCATTTGTACATCATCTTTAAATTTAAGATCTAAAGAGCACATTTTAAGGAGAGGTCCTGATGAAAGAAGTTAAATTCATGAAGCTTTCCTCATTTGGACCTCTGTTCTCTGCTTCCTCTCTATGACCCTATAGTTGGAGCACTTACAGAACTAAATCATCAACCCAAAACAAGTCACTTCTTTCCTCCTACCTTCTCTCAAAAAGGAGGGAGAGAAATCAGAGAAATTATTAAAAGATTTTTAGCTAGATAAAATCAAGGAAATTTCAAACTGAAGTAGGTCCTTCTGTTTAAACAGTAGTTAATGCTGTTACTGATTAGAATCACAGTAGTGCCTAGATGTCTTAGCTGAGATTGGGGGGTGGGGATAATGTCACTTGCTTTATACTCCAGATCAAAAAGACAGCCAGAGGAGGTATTACTGTCTCTGTATGATAGAAGATGAAACTTGGGGAGGTTAAGTGACTGCCTCAATGATAGGCAGCCTGTAACAAAGACAGAAAACGAAGCCAAAACGTCTGGGTTTCAGTTTGGTGCTTCACTCCAAACTCTCCCTCTGCCAGGGAGCTTTGTTAGGGTAGGACTCCAAGAAGGTTTGCTGTTATTTCACCAGTGCATTTCTGCCTGTGTAAAGCAGGAACTACAGTGCTTGGATCAGATGGGCTTTGTGGCATGAATTGGAGCCAGTTAACATAGCTGGCTGTGGGTTAATTCTTTATGAAATGAGATTGTTGTTCATGTGTGTCATGCAACTGCACTCAAGAGACCTGATTTTGATTGCTTGCATTACCAGCTGGGAAGTCAGAAGTTTGTAATTTTAGAAGCAAAAGGAGAAATGTAATTTCCTGGACTTATAGATGATTTTTTTAAAAGCAATTATCCGATGTCTGTAGAGTCAACATGTAAACTCAGTGTTAATTCTTTTCTAAGAGGTTAATTGTTATAAGAAGAAGGAAGCTCATATGCAGCAATTGAAACTGAGTGGGTTCATCACTATATTCAGAACCCCACTCCCAAGCTGAACATCTTCTCTCTAATAATCCTCAGCATTTATACAGAGAGGAGCATTTCTGTTCTACCAAGAGGGAGGTTAATATCTTTCCTATTTTACAAACAAGAAAACTGTAGCAAGGAGCTTTCAGCAAGTCTAGAGACAATGCCATGCCTTTAAAACTCAAAAGATCCTGCAGCAAACTGTTGTATTTAATCTCTTCACCCATATTATTTTCTATTAGACTATTTGTCTCTGATAGTTTGTGGCTGTAGATTTGCAGCCAAGGAAAGATTGGAAAAAAAAAAAGACAAGTGAAACTCTGAAAGAAACAAAGGACTAGTAGGCTTATTTACTGTCCTTTCTGAAATGTAGGCATTCATTTTTCCTGGATATAATAAAGATGGAGTTATTTTTCTTATATTCTTGAATAGTCTCCATTTACAGATAACTCTTCAACTATAGTTATGCTTTAATTTTAACCAAAGTATTGAATTAAAAAGTCAACTTTTGCTAATAAGAGCATAGAATTTATCATGAGTGCTCATTCTTTGATATACTGCTTGAATTCATAAAGAGAATTTCTAGTTTACCATTTAAATGGTATTTCAAATTCTACCGCACCCAATTCTCAGTATAAGGAAAACCTGTAGTATAATAGATAATTTGATAATATTAAAAAAACCAAAATCAAACAAACAGGCCAACAAGGCCCAAAATAGAAAATATATATGTACAATGCAAATAACGTCCCATTTGCTTTTACTACTAATTGAAAGGTCTCCTATGTGTCTTGGCATTTGCAATGACAGCATTTGTGAGAAAGTCAAGTTTATGATGTAATGTGGGAATTTATTACATATATTTGTAGATTCCTTTTCTGTTAGGTAATTTGGTATTTGCTTTCTTTTTGATTCTTTTATAGATCCCTTGCTTCCCAGAAAGAGCACTGGGGCCACAGATGAGCTCTTTATTTAACCTTAAATTATTTTAATTTAGTCCAGAGTTTCCAAAGATTAATTATTTGGTGTGCTCTATTTCAGATTGCTTCATTTGCAGGAAATTAACGTTCAGCATTACTTGGAAGTGAAGGAAAATGAACAGATCATTTATAACAGCCTGTCATTAATACCATACACGTATTTTTCTATTCCTAATGACTGGGATTTTAAATCAGCCATACAAAATTAAGCCCAAACATGCAAACACTTAAGATATGATAGTCAGCCCTCATCTTTTAAAAGATTTGTGATTATTCCCTGAAACAGGTGTGCAAATTCATAAATGCACACATGAGCATCTCCACTAAAAACTTCAAGACTATTCAGTTGCACTCACACATCTTGTTCAAACCACAGCAAAGCTGAGTGAGAATTGATTGAGGTTCTTGGTACCCACCTTCTCTCCCCAGGCTGTCTGTTCAGGCATAATTACATCTGTAATCACTCCCTAACCCGATACAGTTTAGCTTATACACTTTTAATGGCAGGTCATTTCTAGGATGTCTGAAAAGTTCTTTGCACCTTCTGTGGGCTGTTTGTGTGTGTGTGTGACAATCCAGGGGATGACTCACTGCATGCAAGTTAAGCATCCAGCTCCTGTCGAAAAACAATAAGAGTTGATTAACTCCCAGCTGAGCTTTTGAAAATATCCAACTTTGCTCTTAGGCCACCCTTCAGCTGAAGATAATGCATAGAGAATGCTACTAGTTGCAGTGGAGCAGAATATTCATCTTAGTTATTAGCTCAGGCAGCATGATATCTCACTTAGCAGCAATAAGCTGTGTTAGAAAAAAAAAAAATCTGGCAGCCCAGAATTAACAGAGTGGGTGAAATACTGTGAGGAGTGAGAGAGGCAGTGGTGGATGTTATGGAAAGACACAGGGTCTGATTATCCAGGCGTTGAGAGGGATGGGGAAAAAAAAAGAGGGGATGTTCTGCAGCTTAATTAATGGAAAGAGGCTTGTGCATCTGACAGCAGCCCCTCTGCAAGGTGAATTCTTTCATAAAGAGCCTCATTCATGAGTTGCCAAGACATCCACAACCTATTCTTGAATTCACACAAAAATTAAAAGGAAAAACAACTGACTGGCTAATTTAGCGACTTGCAGGATGCAGCTGGTGCTACTGTTTTCACAAAAAAAAAGGCCTTTTCCCTTCCACCTCCTAACCATTCCAGTCTTCCTCCCCACCCCCAGCTATTTTGTGTCCTGCTGCAACAGTGAGGAGTGTGACAACTCCTGACTTAGCTGGCACTGTGGGATATCGAATAACAAAGGGGAATAATATCAGGATAACAGAGGGGATCTGGCCAGTGCTAAGGAAACAAGCTCACCGCTTGCCCACGTCCTGCCATCAGCTGAGAAGTAGAACTTCCCTATTTTTATTTTTATTTTTCTTATTAAATAAACAAAGGGCTTCATTATGCTGGATAATGCACCTGGCATCTTGATAAATCACTAGCTACCTCTCCTGTGTACCACTGAGAAGACAGTTTGTGTAGCTCTATGCATATGAAGAAGACACTTCATGTTTCCGGCACTGATATATTACCTTAGTTCTTCTTAGTCACTATTTCACATTTTCATATTACCTGACACAGAAAAACAAGTCTCTCCTGCTCCCCAAATCCCTTTTTGCTTAGATATTCCTTCCCAAAGGATATTTAATACAAAATTCTTCTGAGCATGATGTTAATTTAGCAACCACAGTTAGGTTGGGAGCCCTACTACTAGCAAGCCAGTGCCTATTTTTAAGGGAGCATTGAGCAAATCTAAAGGTTCCTGAAAGGGCATTTGAAATGATGTGGTATATTGCCACCTGACTCTGACAGGCCTTCTAGTCTAGCTAACAGAGCTTGAGTTGCTCCAGTATCAGCAGCTATGGGAAGTGACTGAAATAAATTGTTTGTGCAGTCAGAGCTTTATTTAGCAAGGGAACTTCACAACTAATGCTGTCAACAAAGAAAGTAAAGAAAGCATCATACAGACACCACTAAAAATCCAGCTGGAGACAGCAGTGTGGTCCTTGACACCAGTCAAACTCCTCTTGGTTCAAGCTGAAAAGACTAGAGTGGATGTTGCTTGATTTCCAAACATTACAGAGCAGACCTAAGGTTTTTCTAAGCCTGGGGTCAGCAGTTTCAGAGCTGGTTTGCCACATGGATTATTTCCCCAAACTCCCACCCTTAATGAGAATATTGGTGTGCCAGGAGATGCTGAGCAGAAGTTCAAAGGGGAAGTGCTCCCTTTGAAAATGGTGGGTGTGCCTATCAGCCACATTTCTTAGAACTCTGGTGCTGTTGTATACCAAAAGCTGGGCATCATCAAAAGTCTCCAAATCATGTGTCTGGCAGCAGCCTCTCCAGTCACGACAATTTCTTCAGCTTATTAATAGGATTTTTTAAAATACGGAGTGGAAACTGGATGAGAACAGGATTAATAAGAATATTGTCAAGTTTTCTCCTACCTTTTTCTCTCCATGTTTCTTGGCAATCTTTGATCAATAAAAAATTGCAACAACTACAGATTTGGAGATCTTTCCCTGGCTAAAAGTGAGATATAATATAGTACACCCATATCACAGCTGGAAGTTGTGAGGATTCTTTCAGTTACATTAAGGACTGTCAGAATCCTTTCGCAGCTGAAAGTAACTTTATTTAGCAAAACTGCCTTTGCAGTCTCTTTTATTGACTTCTAAGTACCGAGGATGGCACTCTTTTCATGTGAAGGGCTTAGCAAGTGTGCTATCTGCCTTTTTGGAGAAGCTTCCCCCCTTCTCTCTCCCCTCTTCTTGTCCAGTTGGATCTGAAAAAGTTAAATAAGTCATGTTCATTAGAACAGAGACCAAGAGAATATTCCAGCAGTATGGAGAGCACTATGAGCTGTTGGGAAGCTGTGAAAGGGATTTTGTGTGAACCTTAAAATGAATCCCCCCTCTCATAAACTGACAACCCAATATCCCCACAGGGAACAGCAGGAGGGAAACCTAAACCTGTCGACAAAGTCAACCGGTAATGATTGGAGAGTTAATTACTTTAAAGCTCACAAAGACAAGCTGGGGTGCTAAAATGGCTCCTGCAAACATCAGCATCCTCCCCTTTCAGCAGGACAGTAGCAAGAAGGACCTGAGCAGCCCCTGATTATGGCAGCTTTCACCTACCTCTGAGCAAACTGATCTTTATTCATTTTCAATTCCATCCTTTATCTCATCAGCTGCCCTCACAAAGTATTACCGTAAATGTGTATAAAAACACAAGGCTGCATCAAGTTCAGTGATGCTGGTTGATACAGAGTCCAGCAATATCCCAGGCCTCCTCTTGGGATTAGCCTCAAAAACACCACTCTTGCACTCAGCTGCAAAATGCTTCCTGTCATATCAGTGCCTTTGCATGGCAAAAGGAGCAACTTAAATCTAGTACAGCTATAACTAACAATTTACTGTGGAGCCTAGGTGCTAATCCTTTTTTCTCCAGCAAATTTGTTTTGAGTCACACTTTATATTAAGATTCCATTTGTGAGGTTTAACACAAGATTAGCAGGTGTTTCAATGTACAGCACATTGAGGTTAAATACATTGGTAGGGTGTCTCAGGCAAGGATGAGCTATTGTTGTAAAAAACCCTATTGACCTATTGGACTCATAACAATTGATTGCTATTTATTATAACATCTATTAATCACTTACTAATCCTTTATCATGCATAAATAGAACCTCCACATCAAGTACTGTGAGATACCATCTGTATGAAAGACACCATCTTACAGACATTGTCATGCGTAAGAGCCACCTGTTTTTTTCCTTCTTTGCTTTTAGCCTTCTCCCTTGCACTCCCAAATTCTATTCATCCCATTGCTTCATTAACATGTAGCATACTTAATGCAGCAAAAAGGCATGCTCCTGCTAAGGTCTTGAATGTGCATTAACAGGCCAGCAGTTTCTTTTCCATGACTAGCACAGGACCTCTGAAACTGGATCTCATGTGGCCAGAGTGGGGCCCTTGAAACTCAGGTGCCTGGATTTTTCCTGAAGCCAGCATCCTTTTCTAACCACTTTGCTTTAGGCTTTGTATATCTCTGGTTGGAGAACAAGAAAAATAATACACACTCACCTAACAAAGCTCTTACAGGAACTAATTCATTAAGGATTGTAAAGTACTTTGATATAGCAGTGTGGTATATTTGCCAGAGTAGAAAGGAACATGTGGCATTTATTATAAACAGTCACTGTCTCCATCCCTGTGGGATGACAGCTGATCTACCACAAACACTTATTTCCAAATTACAGTATTATGCCAATTACAACTCCTGAGTTGAGACTGCTATAGCATTTACCTTATAATCTGCTAGTTTCAGGAATTAAAAAGCACCCGAATCAGTAAAATGGCAGCAGGAGACTACTTTATACTGTTATTCAATTTTATTAAATATAATAGACGAGACAGCAAATGATCAGAAAATATGCCCAAAGCTTACTCACTTTGTGTGTATATAAATATATGACTCTATATATTAATATAATCTGTAGTGCTTAAATTGGGTGGTGATGCTCTGTTGTGTGCAGCAATGCATATCTTCATACATAAACCAAGAAGCATTCTGCTTCTATTCAGAGGAATAGACTTAGTTTCATTGATTATTCTTTCAGATTAAATTAAAATATAAAAGGCTGGGGGAAAAAATACCATTTAAAAAAAGGCTGGTTTAGTCCAGAAGAAATATGAGGTTAAATGTTAGGGTTGCAGGGAAGCTGCTGGCAGGTGAGCTAAGTAGAGGAGGTGGTGTAGGTAAAGAATTTATGCATTCATCTCCTAGGCAGGGACATGCTCAGGATGACTGTAGAGGCTGGGAAGAAACTCACTGCACCCTTAGAATGACTTTTCTCCCCCGGGTCACTTCTTTCAGCAGCATATGCCAAGGGATGCAATTTCCAGGTGGCTGTAGTCATATATGTGGTTATGTGTGGTAATAATAGAAGGAACACCCTGGCTTGGTTGAAGTCATAGGACGTTTTGCCAGGCTTTGATGAGGGCCAAGACTTTACCCTCCAGCAGCTCCAAAGATAAATAGGGATCTGTCACCATACCAACATGGACAACTACATAATTGTTTCTAAATATGTAACAGCCCCACTAGTTCTAATGGAACTGCATCAGTGATTAAAGCCCTCACAGGGAAATTCTTAATATGGCAGTAATTTCATGCACAAGAATTTTCTTACTGATTTCAAACAAGTGTTCAAACACTAATTTGGTGTTCTTTTTTGTACACTGATGAATTTGTTCTGCACATGTCTGGGCTTCATTTAAGCAGTAGTCTCCAGCATGTCTTGCACCACAGCTATACATACAGCAATTTTCAGATTTAGATTTTTGAGAACTGAATTTAACTCAGACCATGCACAGCCCTTAACTTCTTGCTTTCTCTCACTTGTGATCCAAAAATAGCAGTGTTAGTGCATTTTTAGAATAATTCTAAGGACTTTCACAGAGAAGCATATGCTTACTACATACACTACAATATAGATGTGCAATCATATATATTTTTTCTTGAGGGAGTGTGTGAGGTGAAAATCCTTTAAATAAGATTATTTAAAATGCAGTAAAAGCAAAGAGACTAAAAGAACAAAGTGAAATGGGCCAAAGTAGTTCTTTCTACAAGAAGACACGAGAAAGTGATTTTGATTTTAGATATTCTTTTTTAATATCAAGGACATGTTTTTAGCAGGTGGAATGGGTGTATTCAATGTATAAGTGCTTAGACACCTGTTACTGCTTGGGGGCATTAGTTATACTTCATCAGTTTGTAGGAGTTATGGGAGAGAAATCCCCCAAAGTCTGCCCATAAAAGACATACTAAAGTGTAAATTTTATTGCTTACACTGACTTCCTTGATGGGCTTATTACTTTTCCATAGATATTTTTAATATAGGCTTGAGGGGATTTTCATACAGTAAACCAAAAATATTTCTTATCTAGATCACAAACCAAAATGCACACAACATATTAGACATTCTCAGTTGGATCCAAAGCATTCCAAGTACTTAAGTTTCTCTGTGTAACATGCCCTGTCTCAAACTGAACTGCACTAAATTACCATGATGTAACTCTTTTGAAGTTATAATTTTGGAAAATAGTGTAATTTACAGTGACAGTGGATCTGAGTTTGCTGGACGATGATTCATGTATAAAGAGGTTCATGTGCTTAACTTCACAATTTACATAATATTAGGTACACCTGTAAATGTCAAGATCCACAGGACTCTCTCTGCAAACAAAAGGTTCTTGAATATGTTAGAAACTGGAACAAAACACCCAATGACATATCATCCTATAAAATTTATTTTTAGGAAAAGAATTAAATAGAGAAGAAAGAATTGAATTATTTAAACCAGAGACTTCTATGACTTGTCTCTGTGCTATTACTTATGCCTTCACAACACACTCAAAATTTCAAAATGGCCAAACATATTATTGAGTTTTCTCTAGTGTTTTGTTTCCTGAACAGGGATGTGGCCATGCCAAGTTTCAGTTTCAAGAAATTATTTTTATGTTTCTACCACTAACCAAGTTGTAAATTTCCCGGAAAGAAAAAAAAAGTTTCTGATGGAAATGTTGACACAACATTCAGAATAGTGTTGCAAATGTGACGCTCGGCTCCAAATTGTGCTGAAATGATTTATAACATTTCCAATAATTTAAAAACTATTTTAAATCACAGCCAGGTCTTGCATAATACATGAACCTTGACAGATTCTCCAACAAGTATTAGGTCACTCCACATTTCAATTTCCCTCTTTATGTTTAAAAGGCTGCATCTGGCAGTTAAAAGACTAAAACCTCAGTCAATGGTTATGGTGTGATAGATACATGCTGGAATATTATTTTCACCCAGTAGCTTTCTGTAAGTAGGTCATACAATTTTACAGTGCTCTGAAACATCACCAAAGAGCTTCCTTATACAGTATCTCAAGCAACTGACTCTGAAAGAAGTTTTAATAAACCTTAATGCTAATTTTTGATTACAGAAACTTTGTTTCTTTACAGGTCTACATGCAGTACATCATCTAGGAAAGACCTTCATAATTTATTGTAGAAGGTCTTTTTCCACGCACTCTAAAAAGATATATTTTTAAATTTTACTTTCTTATTTTCTTCTTCAGGACCAGATACTTTTAGAAAACTTTGGAGACAGGCACCTAACGCAACATGTCATCCCCAAGGTGTGGAAAGCATGATGTTGAGGAGACCTCTGGGACAGTCATGTTTCAAGTTTGGGCAGATGGGCAATGTCTAGCTGTGCCTGCTTGAGTAGATGCTCAGGTAGGCAGACTGCCTTTCCCTCCCTTGTGTGGCACCTATGGGATGTATCTCATGGTATTTTGTCATGCCATGTTTGGGTGAAAAGTGATGTTTGGGTGAAAATGGTGTTTGCTGGCCATAGGTGAGAAAACCATCACGGGTAGTATTAAAACCCAGGAGTAGGACTCGATGGTTCTGATGGGTCACTTACATCATATTCTGTGACTAGTGAAAACTTTGACATGGTGAGAGGCCTTTGGCAGCACGGCTCAAGACTGTGTGGAGAAAACTGAGCTTTAAGTCCGTACGTGTTATCACCTCGTTCTTTAAAATATATCCCGGGTAACATCTTGTTACATGTACAAACTCCATGGGAGGACAACATCCGTGATTTGCTTACGCTGCTTCCATCCCTCACACTAATGATGGTCGGCTCGAGCACAGCCCTCTCCTGCCGGCCCGGGGAGTGTTCGAGCCCTGCGGGCTGCCGGTGGGGCGCTTCCATCGGGCCGGTTTCCATCTCCCCATGCAGGACGGCAAGCCCAGCGCGACCCCCCGAGGGCGGCTGGGGCCCCCGGGAGGCGCCGGTGGCCACTTCCCCGAGCCGCCTTCCCGCCCAGGGGACGCGCCGCCCCCCAAACTTTATCGCCTTTCCCCCTTTCTCTCCTTCCCCCCGCTTTTTTTTTTCTCTTTCTTTTTTTTTTTTTTTTTTTTTCCTTTTCCTTTTTTTCCTTTCTTTCTTTAGGGAGAAAAGGTGGGGGGAGCTCAATTTCCCACTTGCCAACAGCAGATAAAAAAGTGGGGAGGGACCTCTTCTGTCACAGCCTATGTAGATTAACCTTTCAATTAGCTGTTATCAGGTCCTGTGTCTTAGCACCAGTCCTCGCAATCTGCGTCCGCCCGCACCGGGGAGGCTGGAGGTCTGGGGTGGGTTTCTGTTTTAATTTCTAAATTAATGATAATTGCTCGCGTGGCTCCCCTCCCCCGCCGAGAGCTGAACGCGTGTGTCTGATCTGCCCGTCCACCTTTTAGTATTTTGGAGTGAGAAGAGGAGCCCCGCGGAGGAGGAGGAGGGGAGACAAGGTATTCTCTCTGTATTCATCTTCTTTTTTTCCCTCTCGCGGAGGGGCTTAGGGAAGGTAACTGGTGCAATCAATCCGCTGGCTGGGGATTCCCTCCACCCCCTCCCCGGCTCGTCTGGCTCTCCTGGCTGGGTCTCTTCAGTGTGTATGTGTTTGGGGAAGGGGGTGGGGGGAGGCTGTGTTGTTGTTGTGTTCCTGGCTCTGGTTGCAGCCAGGAGAGAGAGCGAGCGGGCGAGCGAGAGACAGAGCGGAGAGAGCGAGCGAGAGAGAGAGAGGAGCCGCGATCGCGTTTCAGGGGCAGCACATTCCGCAGGAACCGCTGCTGCAGAAACACACACGGGCAGAGAAAGGAGGTCATTGCAAGCAAAGGGGGGAACCTGCATCGGAGGTTAGATTCCCAGGAGTTTATGCGGGGGAATAATAGGGAGCATGCGATGGGGTTTGTTTTGCGTTGGGTGACAGGCTGCAATTTGCCATAATAACCCCCTTTCCCTCCCCTCTCCCGGCGCAGGGGGCTTGTCACTAGGCTGGGTACTTTTTTTCCTTTAGCATTGGAGGCTGATGCACGTGTTTGCAGACACTTGCGCTGGGTAAATGCATTGCAATGCTCTGCGTTTTGCAGGGGAGGGGAGCAGCAGCAGGAGGTGATGGCTGGGTTGGATGGGGTGGGGAGAGGGGGAATGGAGTGGCGGAGGGAAACGGGGGATGGCTGAGGTTTTTGTGTTGCATGTTCCCACCCTGTCTTTCTGAGGAGGCGATTGTTCCTTCGCAGACGGGGTGACAGAGAAGTCCCTGTGCTTCGCATGGCGAAACTTGCAGGGACCTGCATGTGGCTGCAGAGCTGGGAGTCATTGTCGTCGTCCCCGTTCCCACCCCCTCCTCCCTCCCTCCCCCGGCGGTGCGGGGTGTGCGTGTGCGCGATAAGCGGCTGCCAGTGCCAGGCACCTTGGGAGGGTTATGCTGGGAGCATGCTGCTCCATCTCGCCCGCCCGGGCGAGTGCCAGGCTCTGAGGCACGCGCGTGACGCTCAATATTTAAGGCCGCTCATTAGTGTGTGTCGCGCGCCCGCCCGCCCTGCCGAGCTGGTTCGGGCGGCCGGTGCCTCGGCAGCGCTCGCGCTCCCGAACAAACTTCGGGAGGGAGCGGGTGGGGCGGTGGCGGGGGTGGGGAGGCCGAGGGCGGGGGGTGCGGATGGGCGGCAGCGGCAGCCAACGGGAGGGCGGGATCGCGAGGAGTCCCGCCCCCGCTCGCGGCCGCCGGCCAATCGCGAGCGCTCGAAGCCCAGAGGCGAGGAGGGAGGGTGGGCGGGACGCGCGGGTGTGTGGCGGTGGCGACGGCCAGTGTCAGCCGCCGGCCCCGCCTGCTCCCGCGGCTGGGCGGTGCCGAGGGCGCAGGGAAGGGGTGCGCCGCGCGATTGACGGGCGCCGCCCGCCAATGGGAGCGGCGGGCCGGTTGCCGGGCGGGCCGGGGCCGGTGTGGGCGGGTGACGGACAGCGCCCCGCGGCCCGTGAGCGCGCGGCGGCGTGCGCGGCGCGGGCCAATGGCGGGCGGCGGTGGGCGGGGCGCGGGGTAGGTAAGGTTTTAATGAGCCTCCATTGGGCTGTAATCAGTGTCATGTCGGATTCACGTTAAGTACAACGGGGCGAGACAAAATGGCGGCGTAGGTGCGCCGAGCCGCGCGCGGCGGCAGCGGGGCGGTCGCGGCGGCCGCGGGCGGCGCGGAGCGGGGCAGGCGGCCCGGCGCGGCCCGGCGGCGGGAGCGGCGGAAGCGCTGGCAGCAGGGGGGAGCCGCTGCGGCGCCCGGAGGAGGCTCCTCCCCCCGCGGAGGTGAGTGGTACCGGGGGGGGTCTCACCTGCCTCCCGCGGGGGACGCGCGGCCGCCGCCCCCGGCCCCGCCCGGCGCCCCGCACTGTGGGTGCGCGCACGGCCCCGTGCTCCCGGGCTGCGCTGCCCGCGGGGCGCCGTGCGCCAGGGCGCGGAGCCTGCGGGCTTGGGGCTCCTGCCTCGGGAACGGCAAATCCCGGAGCAGGGCGTGCAGGGCGCGGAGCCAGCCCCTGCTCGGCCCCTGTCAAATGCAACAATGCCTTGGCCCGAGGCTCTAGGCGTTGCACATCTCCGTGGCTGGGCTATACTTCAAAAACCTTGAGTAAGTTGGGGAGGGGAATAGTCCAGCCTGGCGGTGCCACGTTTTGGAAGTGATGTTCTCATTGTGTGTTCTTTGCCCGGACCTCACCTCTCGCACTCTGTCACTGAGCACTGAAAATAACCCTCCCCGGCAAGAGCAGACGGATACCCACCCCTGCTGTTGAAAATCACTATCCCAAGAAGAAATGTTTTCAGTGAAACCCTTTTTCCAGGTGAACTCTTGGCAGTGAATATTATCTTCCCATATTCCCTGCTGTTCTCTAGTACTGTATTTTAAAGTGCTCAGAACTTCCGTGGGAGAGGGTGGGAAAGGTGAATTTGGGTGATTTTGCTGGTGTCATGTTGTGCTGATGCTGTTTCCTCTGGTGGCGCTTGCTGCTGTCGTGTTGCGAAATGGTTTTAAGCATATGTTCTCAAAGGAGCTTGTGGGGTATCTCAGAGCACAAGCACTTCCATCAGTTCGCTTCACATGTGCCACTCGTCTCTTCACACCCCCCAAGTCTTTAGTGTCGTTTTGAAGTTGCTGTAGTGACTACACATCTGTCTTTTTAAAGCATGTAGATGTGTCGTTGCCCTTTCTTGTTATTAGTGGGAACTGTATGTTGTGTAAAGAATAACACAGTAGCTGGCTTCATGATCTGAGTAATTTTAAGAGTGATATGTGTGATGGGAGTCCTTACCAGGATTTGCTTTCTCCCCATCTTTTTGTAGGTCCCTGTATTTTGCAATAGCAAAACAACTATCTTCTCTGTTTTGTGTCATTAATTGAGGTGGGGTGTAATACACAGTTGATTGGCTGCAGAATTCTAAGTAATGGCTTGGAGCAAAGAGAAATGGCAAAAATGGAATGCAATGGCAGTCTTCTCTTCCTCCTCCTCCTCTGCTGCAATCCTTACCTGACCCTGATGCTGCAGCAGAGAGCTGGCCTGCTGCTGCTTTTCCTGAGTGTGTGCAGAGCAGGTAGGAGGGAGCAGAATGAGATTGTGCTTCACAGGTCACCGGCAGGTTGCACAAGTTGCTGTCATCTCCCTCAGCTGCATCCTCCTCTCCCCCCTTCTTTTTGTTTTTGTTTGTTTTTCTTTATAGCTGTGTTAGCCTCAGTTTTTAAAAGTTTAACTGCATCTACATTTATGAAAGCCAAAGCAAATTTTCATTAATTTTCCTAAAAAACATTTAGATTGTATGTTGCGATGTTTGTGTAGTACCTTTTAGTTTTGTTTCTAGAGGAGAGAAGCATAGCTTTTTTTTTGTTGCCTTTTTTTGACTACACAGCTCCTTTTCACAGTCTGGATCACTTGGAAGTAATTCCAGGTACTAGTTCAGTCTAAAAAACACCTTATTAGAGGATTATAGGATTACTGATGACACCTGAGCTTGAAGCGTTCAGTCACCGCCTTCTTTAATTATAATCAGCTGTGCAGTGGGTGTGTGCCTTATAAAGGGCATATTTGCATTCAAACTAAATCCCAAGCTGAAATTTTGCAATTTCTTTGTATTTATCTGATAATTTATAACCCAGGTAAAGGGACAAGCCTCGACTAGAGATGGCTCTTCATGTTGTAGAGGTAATGTGTTGTAGTTCACTCTCTGAATGCTTCTGTTCTGCAGCTATTCAGTGGTAGACTTGTTAATAGAGCAGGTCAGTAATATAGTGCAGTCAAACTTTTTCAAATGCTTTTATTTTCAAAATAAAATACCATAGAATGCAGAAGCTGAAATATGACAAATTGCATAGAAAGAACTTTGTGTCTGTTACCACAAAACTTGGAAGTTGTCCTGCACGTTTAACAGTATGGAAAATCTGTGATTGAATGAGTGCTGCTGAAGCTTGATTAAAAGTTGGTTAATTTTAACGGGAGGAAGATTAATAAATAGATGTGAGTGCCTGATAGTAATTTATAATCACTTCTTTAAAATGTATTTCCTCAAAACCTGTTTGGGTAATCATAACAGTTTTTATATTAAATGGTGTATGACCACCTTTTTGTGCTTCTGGTAGAGTTGCATTCTAAACTTAATAACCTGAATGTAACTTTGTATTTCTGAGTGTCCTTTTATGTTGAATCTTGAAAGCTTGTTTCTAAAACTGTTTTGTTTCTATCTAGTAATTTTGCATGTAAATATGTGTGGTTTTGTATTGCCAATCTTGGATCAATCTGTCTTGATTTCTGAAAGCTTTCCTTAATTTATAGCTCCAGGATCACTCACCCGAGTTGTTTTGCTGGGAAAGATGTTCGTTAGTGATGTTATTCTGAATCTTACATGTGGTATACCTTATGATATCAGTCATGGAGGTCAGGGTGCTGCACTTCAAGTTCAGCTGCACTCCAAGTGCCAGAGTAAGAGAGGGTCTAAGTTGTGGCAAAACAATTAAAAACTTGCATTGGATGCACTTGCATGGTTCCCTTAGGGAGAATGAACTTAGGCGCTGTTGGAAAGTGTGTATTTAAGGTGTCTTGATTTTTCCTCCTGAAAGATTGTATCCTGTGTGTTGGAAACTCTGTTCCTGCTGATACACTCTACTGGTGTTGATTTAGTAGGTGCTAGCATGCAGGAGGTTGTATTACAGGTAAGGAGTTTTAAGTAAATAAGTAAAAAAGTAGTTCTGAATGGATATGGCTGTGAAATTCCTGTACCAAGCAGTAGACTTTATATGAACATACAGGTTTATGCTAACCTTTTGCCACAGTCACTGGCCAATAAAAATTCCTGTAACCTACATGTTATAGCATTTATACTGAAATGTTCATCGCTGTCCAGGAGCCTGGAACAGACCCTGTACTGTGTGTTCTGGGATTTAATGGAAGTGATGTGGTTGCTTGTGTGAAATTTAATACAACAGTACTGCAGTAGATATAAAACTGAGGCAAGTACATCTGACTCAGCAAATGCAATGTTCAGTATTTAATTGTCATGACTATCGTAATGAAGACTTATAGTGGAACAGCCTAACCAAAAAACTTTAAAAGTAGCTTTCTAGGAATCTAGGGCTCTATATGTAGCTACAGAGAACTTCCAAATCTATATGTATGAAATATGAGTGAGCTTCCACTCTATACAGAGTTCTGCTTTGTTTTATTGTGTTTTCAGTGTCAGATTTGTGAGAGAATTTATAGCATTTATAATACCATGGAAACTCTTTTCTTTCCTATATTTGTCTGCATTTTGTAGCTACAGTGTTATTTTGGAATTATCTGAAAACACTGAATATAAACAATTCTGTTAGAGAAAGAATAGCTTTTGCTAGCTGGAGTAAATTAAAATGTCTGTTTACAGAACAAGTTATTGTTTGATTACAGATTCTTGAAATACACGGAACTGTTATCAAATCCAGCTTGCATGAACACGGTCTGGAAACAAGAAACAAGATCCAATCCATGTAGATCAGTAGGGTTCAGTATGTAAGCCAGTTCGGCATCCAGGCCCTGCATTTGCATCAGGAATGTCTTTTTCAGTCTCATAGTCAGTTGAATTTTCATATTAAATAAATCTGAAAATGTTTTAACTTCGATCAGATTCAAGGAGGACAGATTCATAAAATTAATTGATTGATTGTTTGGGTATAGAAAAATTTTATACTCACCAGTAACCAGCTGCTCTTTTGTTACTAATCCCGTTTTGTAGGTATAATAATGTGTGAAACATGATCAGGAATTTATATTTAAAGACATTTTCGAGGGGTAGAAGAAAAAAAAAGGTATAGGACCAAAAGTGAGGGTTGTTATAGTCTTTGTCTTCATAGTTGCAGAGGAATCTTTTTAACAAGTTGAAAATAATTTAGATTACTGTATCAGTTCAGGTTTTTTTCCTAGTTATAATTCGCTCAAGTTTTTGAACATGATTTAAATACAGGATGGTTTGAATAAATGAATAAAGATGAGGTCCAGGACTTGTACAATCATAGATGATTTTGTTATTTGTAGGCTGCTTGCCATAGCTTTATAAATGTAGATGCATATTAACTAATTTTATATTTTTGCTGTGAAACTGGTGAATCTTCTACTTTACAAGATTACCGATATATTAAGAATGAAAGTTTTTCTGATTTTTGTTTTCCTTTGATTTGAAGTAATCATACAATTCTGTTAATGCCTTCAGAAGTTCTTACTCACACTTTACGGCAGAAAAAAACTAATACTTCAAATATATTTGTCTGTTCATTATGCAGCTCCTGTCTTAGTTTAATTTGTGAGACTTTTAATTTTTTTTTTTTCATGTATTTTCCCAGAATGAATAAACTCCTCATCAAGATGTTCTTTCAGGCTTCTTAAATAAGTTTTTGTAGCCGCTGAGTTTTCTATTGGAGTGATGTATTCCATAATAAGTAAATAAAATTTTTTGTTGAACTGTGAATCACTAAAACATTTTTCAGTGTGATCTCTTTATGTGTCTTTGTGCTGACAACTTATTTATGTGAAAATGCCTCCTGTGAGTTTCATTTCTGTTCCTAAGAGTTTGTATCAAAAATGCTTTTGACTGCACACCTTAAAATGAGAAGTGCCTTTGTGATGCCTTTTGGTTTTGTGGGATACCTAAGTATTAATGAAGGATGTAATACTTGTAACTTGATATTGATATTTTGGTTTCAGTTTTTCTGAGTTGTGTAATCAACATGGCAGGACTCTTAAAGACAGGATACTGTAAGAAATGGCAGCAGTTAATAATTTATCTTTCATTGGTTGGGGTTTGGTTTTCTGTTTGTTTGGGTTTTCTAGTGCATGTATAATCCATGCAGAAATGATTTGCAGGCAGTTTGTTTTAGAGAGTGTTTTCAGATCCCTGACTGAATGGAAATTGTCTAACAGGTCAGTAGTAGGTTAAGTGTTAGGGTGATGGAACTCAGGAAAACTAAATCCACTGACTGTTATGAGAAGCAGAAGGATTTTATGATGACGTGTTTGGTGTGGGGTGGGAATTGTCAAATGTTTCATCACAATGATTTTTCCATACTGCAGCATCTGTAGTATGAATGCTTGTCTGCGTTGTTTTCATTTTAGTACTTCAGCATTAACTGTATTTTCTCCCTGCCTCTTGTTTTTTTTTTTCTTTTTAAAGGTTGCAACAAGCTTTCTTTTAAGGACGTACCCGTGTCATCACAGATGAATCCTTTCTACGTTTCAGTAATAGTAAAGTAATTGGAAGGTTTCAGTCAGCAGGTATTTCTCTGCCTTTTCTGACTCCTCAGGGTGGATATTTTTGACATGTGTCCAAGCTGTGTGTGGAATCCTTTCATTTGTGTTTGAGGTGTGAACAACCTCTGAAAGATCTGCTAAAAGGATAAGGAGGAACCTCTATGGGTAACTCTTGGCTGGAAACAATTACTGGTCAACCATGGTAAAACTTGCCAACCCTCTTTATACGGAGTGGATTCTGGAAGCTATACAAAAAGTTAAAAAGCAAAAGCAAAGGCCTTCTGAAGAGAGAATATGTCATGCTGTTTGTGCTTCCCATGGATTAGATAAGAAGACTGTTTCAGAACAGTTGGAGCTTAGTGTTCAAGATGGTTCTATTCTTAAAGTTACTAACAAAGGTCTTGCATCCTACAAGGACCCAGATAATCCTGGACGGTTTTCATGTGTTAAACCTGGCACTATTCCTAAATCTGTTAAGGGATCTAGAGGAGCTTGTAATGAGCTTCGTAATGTGGATTGGAATAAACTCTTGAGAAGAGCAATTGAAGGGCTTCAAGAACCTAATGGCTCCTCCCTGAAAAACATAGAGAAGTATTTGAGAAGTCAGAATGACCTAGCAAGTATTTTCAACAATCCTGCCTTTCAGCAGAGGTTGCGGCTTGGGGCCAAACGGGCTGTGAACAATGGGAGGTTACTGAAGGATGGTCCTCAGTATAGAGTGAATTATGGCAGTTTGGAAAGCAAAGGAGCTCCAAAATACTCCAGCACCTTCCCAGCTTCCCTTCCACCTGTCAGCCTTTTACCCCATGAAAAAGACCAGGTAAGTCTGAAAAATGAGAGCTACTGTAGTAATGAAAAACTGTTCTTGTTAACCTTTGTTTATTTCCTTAATGCAAAAGTAATGATTCTTCTCGTGCTTTATTTACCCATTTAAATGGATATGAGTGGAGATGCATGGCCAAGATCCATGCAGAATCAGTTCTGGTAAATGAATTTTACTTGGTTCCCTATGTCCTGCCATTCTGCACTGGATAGTTTGCTTTGTGGATTTTCAGTAGATGAACAGAGCAGCAGGGAAGAGTACAGCTGTGTGCTTTGTTGTAGGTGTGAGATTGTTCTGTCTTGCCTGACAGACTGGTGTAGCTGATATCTGCAGTGTGATTTGATTGTGGCCTTTTACCTTCATCTTCTGCCTGGATACACTGTTTTTTTTCTTGTGGTTTGAACACCACCTGAAGTACCACAGGTAGGATCCATGATGTTTAAGACCGTTAGAATTATTATTTTTTAATTATATTTGTATGTAGATAGTTAGCGTTAAAATTACAGTTAATAGAAACTGGAATTAATGTAAATAATCTAGGAACAGAAGTGAAGGTGTTAGAGTGACAATTTGAGCAAAACTGCAGGATCCTCCTCCTGTTTCACTTTTGTTGAACTCCCTACATGGGTTTATTTTTGCTATTACTTGGGTCTTGTTTTGAAGTTAATTGTTCACAGGGTTTCAGCCTTGAGGGAGAAAGGGTTATCAATTAGTTTTTTGCTTATGAAAGGATAGTGTCAAAGACACGTCTGCAGGCATTCTTTGATCATTTCCCATTTAATATGGTGAAGTGTGTTTGGAATTTTCAGTGTACTTGGGGGAAAGAAAGCTACCTGTTGTTGAATTGGCTTGCTTAAAATATTTGTAAGTTGATGGTTTGGGGTTTTTTTGTCCATTTTCTCTTTTTTTTTGTTTTTGTTTTCCTCTTCTGGCTGGTCAAGTTTGATGGCAGTTGTTTTAGACATGCAATAGTCCAGACAGCTTTGCTGTTGTAGAGGTGCCACCAGTGTATCCTAGAAGCTGCATGATGGTTTTCACTTGTCTTTTTTCTTTGATTGTGAGATGCTGGAGGGTGCAGAGTATAAAGTGCTTTAGAATTATTTAGTGAGGTCTTCTGGGACAGTTGTTTGAGGAACTGTCAGAGGGGAGTAGTTGTAGCTTTATTTTTGTGATCTTTTCTAAATGTATGTTAAAATGATTACATTTATATATGGATATCTATTTCTGTCAAAATGGACTTCTTGGGTATTTGAGGGATGCATGGGGGTTCATGCTGTATAATCAGAATGGAAATTCAGAAGTGCTGCATACTGTGCAATTACTGCTGTAGCCATACACTATAAACATTTAATTACTTGTAGTGATAAAGCTGTCTTTTTAAGTACTTTGAGTTTCTACTGTAATTCTGATACTGTAACGACATGAAAAATTCGAGGGCTGCAGTACTGAGCAACCCAAGTAACATGAGTTCTGTAGAAAAAAATATCCCTTGCTAGGCTACCTACTGGGACTGGCACCCATTGCAAGGAATGTTGGTTGGGTCATGGTGCTGAAAAAGCCATTTCTGCCGTACTAAAATACTGGTATAAGGACAAATCTGTCTTCTAGAAGTTAGCCAAACAAATCTGTTCTCTAGCAAGTGCTTTGGCAAGAAATAAGCTTTCATTTGGGTGCCTCAAAATTAACAGTGTGACTTGCGTGTTTAAAAACTGGCATACGGTTTTTCCTGACAAAAATAGTTTTGATGTGAGATTGGTGAATCAGTAGTTCCATGTTAGTGTAGTACACGAGTTAGTTGTGCTAGCTGTGACCCAGGGTACTGAGCAAATATATAGAAACTTCTTTTAAATACTGGATTTTTACTGCCACTATCTGTGGCCTTAAATATTTGAGGGACAGTTCTGAAAGTAAGTGTATGTAAGTTGTCCCTGTTATTGGGTTGTGACTGCATCTTCATTTGAAATGGATGTTAATTTGTGTATAAGCAGAATGACACCGCAAGAAAACTGTTAGGCTACTTTTATTGGAAGCATTTAAGTGACAGTATGGGCCATGTCAAGATTATTTATTGAAATAAATACAATAAACATATCCAACTTGCATCTCTTGAGAATGGCTAGTGTTTGATGAGATTGGTGTATTTTAAAGTTTCTTTGGCTCTTTCTGTAGCTAGCATAAGTAAGAGATAGTTTTTGTTGGGGTGGCTGATTTTTGTATTTTTTTGTTTTGTTTGTTTGTTTGCTTGGGTTTTTTTTGTTTTGTTTTCAAATACTAGAGGTGAAGTTCTAGTATGTCTTCTGTTGACTTTCCTGGAGGAGAACAAATGGAGCAATGTGCAGAAATCTGTTTTGGTGACTGTGGAAGTTTGAGTAATTTTGATTGTTTTTCTTTAATGCATAAGCACCATCTCATCAGGATGAGACAGTTAAAAGATATGGTGCATTAGAAGTGCATCAGAGCTCTCTCTTTGTCACTCTGAACATTCACGCTCATAGTACCAAATGCAGACTCTGAACCTTTCTTCCTGAGTGAGTGAAAGGTCATCAGAAGAGACACAGTATGGCCTGTGTGGGACAAGGTGGTTTTGTTGTGTGTGGGTTGTTGGTTTGTTTGGGGCTTTTTTGGTTGTTCGGTTTTGGGATTTTTGTTTTTGTTTGTTTCAGTCACCCACCTAAAGCATCTGAGTATGTAGTGCACTGAAAAGATAAATACTGTTAAAATGCAGTGTCACTGCATTTAGTTTTGCTGACCTGGAGTCTTGACTATGTGACAGGAGTGTGGAGTGGTTTTCATTCTATGGAATACTTGGAACAGGGAGCTGGAAGTGTCTTAGTGGTGATGATATTGAGCCTCTTTCCTTGTCCTTATTAACTGGCTGATCCAATTCAACTAGATAGAGTTCTCTTGTTTAATTCAATTTAGAAATAGTTGCAGTAGTTACAGCAATATAGCTGCCATGTTTCTTCCTGTTATCCATAGGCCTAGAAGAAAGGATTAGTATAAAAATGGTGTTTCAAGTGTTATCCTAACTCTACTGGATTTGGGCAAATCTGTATCAACTCTTGAGTTACAGCAAGAGAAAGCATGCAGTGCAGCTGTTTAAATCTTCCCTTACTCGATTCCTTTCCATTCCCTAGTGTGTGTGGAGGGTTGCTTTTCCACCTCTGAATGAAGAGATACAAGTACAAGGTTCATGGAAGGACAGATTCTGTTGGGAGGTCAGTAGCTTTTGGCAGCTCTATGATGTCTAGGTGGTTCATTGTAAGTGCCATGAGTAGTATATATTATATAAAGGACTCTTCAGCTATCTCAAGTATTCTGGTGGTTACATTGAGGTAAATGCTCACTTGATGTGTCTGGACAGGTGACTTGAATCAATGCACTTCAAAAGATGCTTGTTTTCGTGTTAACTGAGTGTGTGAAGGTCAGCATCCAGCCAGAGGGGGAGCTGCTTTAAGAGGGAAGGAAAACTGGAAACAGTGGTATCCTTCAGGATGAAGACTTGCAGTGTCTTTGTTATGTCCTGAAAAAAACCCCAGAAAAAATCTTCCTCAAATAAAGAAACAAAATACCCCAAAAAAGCACACATGCAAGAAAGCAGAAAAAGAATTCATTTTCTTATGCAGCAGTTTGATCTCATGCACTTCACTATGTTGCAATGCATAGTTAAACAATTTAACTGCTCTTATGTGCTCTTCCTTATGCTCAGAGTATCTTGCATAGATACCCTCCCTTTTGCCTCACACCTTTTCTCACCAAGCATTTTCTGAAAAGGGCTGTATGAATTTGTTAACCAGAAAATGCAGTGTAAAAACTGGTTACATAGTAGGGAAGGGTGTGAAGAGAGAGGAAAATTGAGTGATACTTAGCTTTTCAATAAACCCTTGAAGCATTAAAATACACTTCTGAAAATGCAGCAAAATGGTTTTTAAAACTTACGGTTAATTTTAAGAAGGGTGTTTAATTTGTCTTTAATGGTGTCAGTTGCAGAATGGCGATATTTCTGATGTTTTCTCTGAGTGTGGGCTGTATTGTTCCTTGTTTTTCTTGTCACTTGGAGAAGCACTAGGAGGGTTCTGCAGTTTGGGAGCTGCATGAAACCTAATAAGTCTTGGTAGTTAGCCATCTCCTGAGCACAAATGCTATGTGACTATACACTCAAAAAAACAGGTATTTGTAGGCTGTAGGCAGCTCTTTATTTGCTTTTTTTAGACATAATTTAAAAGGATAAATCCAGCTTTTGAAGGTGAAGAGGGATTGACCATTGTAACATTTTCAGAGGGCAGTGGGAATGCATAGTGTATCTCAGTAGTTAGATCTTTGCTATGTTCAGAATAATTAGTACTTAAACTTCAAAAATGCAGTTCAAATGGAGATGGCTTGATCTTGGTTCTCCTGAATGCTCTCCTGAAGAGCTCAGCAACTGTGGTTTTCATCTGATTCTTGGCATGAAAAATTTTATTAATCTCTTTCACTTTCAGTTTGTCTTTCTAAGCTGACTTTCATGCAAAACCAAACTTGTTTTATTAATTTTTCTTACCCTCAAGTCCTATCTAATTTTGTTTTCACTGGCCTACGTACATTCAGCTTTTCAAAGTGTAACTTGGCATGGGTTGAATTTCAGTTTTCTGGTATGTAGCTTGTGCCAGTGAAGACACTGGGTGTTCCTCCTTCTGTCTTTCAGGCAAAGGGCCAATCTATAGCGAATTGCTTTTTTGGCATCCAGGCTCCTCCTTGCTCAGTTTTTCAGCTTCCTGCCTTCCTGTGGGTAGGCAGCAAGACAGCGTTGGTTGAGATTTCTTGTTGGTTCTGTTCTCTAGACCTTCCACTCTGCAGAAACAGAAAAGGAAGACAGAAAGGAATGCACAATGTATCTTGCAGATTTACACATAAGGGAATATTCATAACGCTAAACTTGGGGAGCTGGCTTTTTGTGGCGTCCGTGCTTCTGAGGGTGAGTCTGAGCGCCAAAATACAGTGATGGGAAAGTTTCTAGAGTATCTGCAGTGCTACAATTAAAGAGACTGTCCACAAGGAAATTAAAAAGAAATCTAGGTTTGAATTTGTTAGTCTGTAAAATACCGTTGTCTTCAAATGCAACCTTTGCTTCTCTCCTCATAACATCTTCATGGTGACAAGATACTGAGGAATGTTGGCATTACTTGACAAGTTTCATGTTTGTGCTTCTCATTATCCCAATTCACAAGTTACCTTTATTTCTTGGAAGGGTAGCCTGCACCTTAACTGTGTGTAGATCTTGTCCTAGAAGCTCTGGGATGATTGCTCAGTGCTCCTGATCTTATGTTTTGGGTGTTTTAGTTTTTTTAGTTTTGATTTTTTGGTGGGTTTTATTGTTGTTGTTGGTTTTGTTTTATTTTTGGGGTTTTGTTTTGTGTGTGTATGGTGGGTTTTGGTTGTTATTGTGGTTTTAGTTTTTTTTGGGTTTTTTTTTTTTTTGTGTGTCCCTGTAGCTTCTGAAATGCTAAAAGTACCAACTCTGTGCACAAGCCAAGGGAACACATAAAAATGGATCCTATTAACACCTGAGATACTGGGGCTTACCAGAAATTGAAATGGAAAAGTCTTGTCATCCTGTATTGCGGAGAAGCAACTCTTACCACTGTGTAGATGGATATATCTGGCTTTGGGAGGTTTTTTTTGGGTTTTACGATTCAGCACATTTGGACCAACCTGAGAAGCACGCTTGTAAAAGTTTTCTTGAATTGTATGGTAGGAATTAAGTTAAGTACTGCTATTTCCTGAGTTAGATTGGTCTATTCCTTCACAAGGCTGGGTAGAGGTTAGTTTTCAATTTCTGATGTGAGCTGGTTTCTGTAAACAGGGTCATATTTGCAGTAGTCTGTAGAACCATGGGGGACAAGTCTACTCATCCTTTTTTCCCCCCTAAGCTGCATATTCTGAACATAGTTCTGCATGGATGTGCACATGGTTCTTGTTTACTGGAAGGAGTGATTCCAAACCTTATACAGCAAGCTGTTTAATCCTAAGACTTGCTAAAATTTGATTCTTTTGGTTGTTTCCCTTCAAAATTAATTGGTGTGATGTTCTGCGGTGAGTCCTGGATTGAAACTGACAGCAGTGAGTTAAAGCAATCCTGTGTAGTTCCAGCAGTTCTATCGGTGTTTATTCATCTATGCTATTTTCTGTGAACTCCTCTGTCATAACTGGGAGTGACATTTGATTCCTAAACTATGGTGAGAGGTTTTACTCTCTGCATTTTTCCTCCCAGACTAATTTTTCTTCAACTAATCAATGCATGGATATCTCCTTTATCAGGATTCCTTCTAAAACACAGAAATATCAGAAGGCTGCTTAGATATAAGGAGAACTACCTAGTATATTTTCTCAATGCTGTTTCCTTACCTGTTTAAAGTGTCGTTGCACTTCGGTGTTCAATAATAGTGATGGTCTTGACTCTTGGGTGTTTTTTCTGTGTCAGTTGAAATGTGATAGCAATTCCATATAATTTCTTATTGTTGCAGGAACTTTACTGTAGAACATGTGACGAAAAATCTTGATAATTTGCAGTTGAAGTTGTCTGCTATTTTTGACATGTTATTTTTTTGTCAAGGAAGACCTCAGGTACGGATTAACTGCTAGTTGACCACAATTTTCCAATTAGTTAGGTGGAAATGGCAAAAGAATCTCATTTTTGAAAGAATTTCAAACTAGCATTAAGAAAAGACTCAACTGGTATAAAACTTCTCTTTTCAACTTTGAATCCATTTATGGTCCTGTTAGCAACTTGCCTCTCTGTATTCAGGACTATATTTGCCATGATTTGAGGGCCTGTTTCAAGCCAGGTATTAGGACTTCATGGAGCTAAATGGATGGAGTGCTGTTGTGTACTGGAACAGCAGCGTTAGGACTCAGATGGTGGCTGTAGAATTTTGAGCATGATGGCACATCAGTTCAGGTATCACTTAGCTGGCAGATCTACTGCTGTCCCTGTGGTTACCTGGGAAGCAGCAAATCAACTTTGTTTAGAAGTGTGATTTCCTTCAGTTGCAAAATTACTTTTATTTGTTGTTGTTTTTCCCAGTCTGCTTATCTCCCTCATTAAGGAATATTATTCCTGGTGTCACATAGATTTTTCTGTGGATTTTTTTCTTCTCCAGGTTCTTTGTGAAGAGCCTAAAGTTTTGAATTTACAGGCACAGACAGCTTACTTGAAATGAATGGGTGTGACCTATTTCAGGGATGCCTGTGCAGGCAACTCCAGGGCTGCTGCTCTTAGTTCTAGGCTTGTGTGGATTATTGTAACTTCAGGTTGTGCTGTGGATAAGATGTTACATAAAGAAAATTCCCTTGTGGTGAGGAAAACTGCAGACTTGTAAATTGTCTTCTCTTGTGTCTTGTCACTGCAGTACTAGCTACATGTCTGCACGAATTTCTGCTTTGTCAAGTTTTTTGGGTCTAGAGGGGTAGAGTTCCATCTCTATCCCCTCGTGGTTGTGGTGGTACAGTCCAGTAGTTACCAATTAATGCAGTCCTAGGTGGCATAGGCTTGAGACTTCTGGTTTTAATTGCAAGCAGGACTTTAGAACAGGAAAAAAGCTGTGTATGATCTCAGCAGAGGTGTCTGGTAGGCACGGCTGATGTTTCCTCATCTAGGAATAGAAATAGAGCTAGCTTAAGCTGAGGTGAGTTTGCCACATGTTTTCCACACGCTCTCCAGGAGTTAATGTCATCACTGGTGGTATTTTGAAGTTGGCTTCAATTTCACATCTGTTTTTTCCAAAATGGTGCAGATGAGTGACTGTAGTTTTAAGTATGTAATGTCCATGTATCCATGGCAACACTAACTAGCAGTGTTTGCATTTGGCTCAATAAAAGACAAATGTCAGTGGCACCTGTGTTTCAGACGCAGAGTACAGGCAGTTCTTAACTTATTCATAAGTAGAATAATAGAATTATTTAGGGTGGAAAAGACCTTAAAGATCAGTGAGTCCAACTCTTAGCCTAGCATTGCCAGGTTCACCGTTAAAGCATGTTCCCAAGGGCCGCATCTGCATGTTTTGTGACTGATTCCAGGGATAGTGATTCCAACACTTCCCTGGGCAGCAGGAAGTATTTACAAGTATCAGTTGAAAAGAGTACAGTCAAGATAAAATTGCTGCAGATGTGTGGGACTGTTATGTCAAAGCACCTCTCTCAGTACTACATATTGGGTGATTATAGTGATGATGGAGACTGCTATTTTTCAGATGGCAGTATAATGAGAAGTAACTGGCACAAGTTGCATCAAGGGAACTTGCAGATAGATGGGTAAAATCCTTTAAAATGAGGACGGAGAGACATGGAACAGGGACTCAGAGTGGCTGTGGAATCTCCATCCTCAGAGGTGATCAGAGCTGGACCAGGCAAGGTTCTGAGCAGCCCGATTGGTAAAAATGTGAATAATACCTAACTTGCAAGTAGTGTGGAATTCTTTAAAATGCTTAGCATTAGTCGAAATGAGCAGTAGTTAGCAAAGACGTTTTACAAAAATACAGTTAAATGGGTGATGAAAAAGTCAGTTGGAGCCTGAAAAGATTCTTAAGACCAAAGTAAGCTCTGTTATGATCACTGAACTTAATAGTAGCTAGTTAACAAGTTCTATGCTTATGAAAGCTGCTGTATCCCTCCCTTCTGTTCCAAATTTAAAGATATTCAGCTTTCATTTCCTACTTCAATTTTTCTCTGTTGACCTCTGAGTGCTAGTATGCCTGCTGTAGGAGTCAGTTGAACAAGAATCTGTTAATGGTAGAGGAAGACGACAGTGCATTGACTCCTGCAAGTAAGTATTTGGTTATCAGTCAGTTTATAAATACGAACATGGAGGTTAATGTAACAAACAGCGGGGTTATACATAAGCATGGTATTTTCTGAACTGAGTATTTTTGCTCTGCCTCAAACTGTCCACCTCTCTTCCCTTTCCTCTTTATCCAGTTATGAAAATTGAATGTCACAAAAAACTTATTAATGCTGTTTTTCAAATATTAATCCTCTTTAATATTGAAAAATTGCATATTCAAATCAGTGTATTTATTTTGGTGTGTTTGGCATGCATTCTGCTGATCTAGCAGTCGTTCAGATGTTCTAGATGTTTTCTGAAGGTCTGAAATTTGTAGGTAAATCAGTCAAGAAATTACTCGAGAAGCACATGCAGGGTGGGATCTGAAGGTAGCAGCATGTGCTAAGTGCTTGTAGGATGGTTTATTATTGTGCTTGTACATGTGTGTTTTAGCTACATGCAAAAGTACTGGATTAATAAACCACTGGAGGAATACTCTGTGTTCTCAACTTGGTATACTGCTCTGAATTCAAGATGATACCTCAATTCTGCCTGTGAATTTAGGGAAATAAATGTGGCTTCTATTCAGCTGAGGACTGACAGATTTTGTTTTATGTCTCCTGGAAAATACCAGTGATGGAAGAAAGCAAAACTGCCTGTTATCTGCTAACATGAACCAGAATCTGAATGGTTTATATTGTTTCTTTCTCAATATTGTCTTTGGATGTATTTTGAAGAGACCTCTGCATGACTTGGTTTCTAGAGAAGAGCTTCTAATATAGCTGGGAACAAGCTTTTTGCATTTCCTGATCTCTGTCTGTTAGTAAAATTTTAATTTGCTTGATATTTTGCTAATGCAAATGAGTGTCACTAAAACAAGTGAATTTCTAATTTTATCAGAAGTTTTATATGGAATTTACTTGTAAAGATTAATGCCTTTAAATTTTGTATTTGTTCCTGTATAGTACAGAAGGGAATAATAAAATAGTTTTAGTAGCTAAGTGGTATTAGCATTGAATCTCTTATTTTGCTTTTCCTGTCAAAAATATTTATCTTAGTTTTTAGTGCATTTATATCGTAGCTTTCAGTTTCTGACAGCAAGCTTAATAGCAGATTGCTTCCTTTCCCCACAACACATGCATTTTTACTTCACTGTTAGTGATACTGTGAGACCAGCAGCTTTAAATGAGGTTAGCTTTTGTCTTTTATGTGCACAGCTATAATGACTCCCATTGTTATTGCTGTCTTAGGGCATGACAACTTGACTTTTTTTAATTTAAAGTATGTATTTAATAAATTTTACCAATTAGAGTAGACATCTGTTTGGAGATCAGTAGCAATCAAAATCACTTATGAAGAAATTGTTGGCTCGTGATGCATCTAAAATATTTCTGGAAGTTCAGCTTCTTTTAGCTGTTGCTAAGAGATAAATTTTCATTGACATGAGTGATGTGAGGACATGTCAGCATGTTACCAGTTGTTTTCTAGGCAGTCAGCTCTGCCGCCTTGCAGATGGTTGGAAAACTCTTGGTAGAGGGTAAATGTGTGCTGATTATCTCATTGAATTAAGGTAACCTTTTGTTGTTCATTGAATTCTGCAGACCAGGCACTGAGCAGCTGCTCTACTGTTGAATTCTGGATTTAGTGAACACAAAGATTATGCTAAAGGGGGGTTTAGTCCTGTTCCAGGTACTGAGCATTGGACTACTGCAAGAATTTTTTACTTAATACTCCTGTTCAAGTGTTGGTGTCTTACTGGATTGATAACTGTCTTCAACATTTTAACTAAAGTGAGTTTTTCAATTTTGTTGTCACCACATGCTTATTGATCTTTTTAAACTTTGAAAGCTCTGCCTTTCTTCAAGTAGTGCCAAGGGGAGTAACTCTTGTTTCTGCCTGATTAGACTTGCCTCAAAAGTAGCTTAGGCAGTGTGATGGTTATCGAGTTCATAAATACATTTATTTTGGATTACACTTATGAGTGTGCACCTAATCTATGGGAGTATATTTAAAGGTCATAGTTCGCTGTCATGTTAAAGCTTCCATGTTAACTTCTTTCCCCATCCTTTAGAAAACAAATTAGTAGGCAGAATTTTATTAAAGACTGTTTTCAAGATTTGTAGATTTTAGTTTCTAGAATGATTTTGGAAAGGCATTGGGGAAGGAATTGGAGCATACCCAGATAAAGCTTAAAGTACTTGGATTGCAAAAAACATTTCTGGATTGTTAGTGTTTACAGAGTTTTTCAAAAAACAATTAAGCTCTTCAGATTAATCCAAGAAAATTCTGTTTTGTAAGGACGTGAAAGTGAGTGGTTTTAAGAATATTTCAATTGCTTCAGAAATACAGTGGGTAAAATGTAAATCGAGTAAGGTATTGTTCTATCAGCTATATGTAATGGAGTCTGCTTGCACACCTTGCTGTACAGAAGGGTGTAATGGACACTTCCACTTCTTCATATATACCGTATGTTTAAGGGTTGATGTCTAGTGCATATTATAGAAAAATGTTTTTCAGATCCAGTTTAGGTTCATCTTCCCTGCCCTGTTTAAGTGTAACTTTGACTTAATTCGTGAAAGTTTTGGGGGTTAATTTTTTTATCAAGTTATAACGTCTTAAAGGATTTCCTCTCAACCCACATCAAACACTGATTGGACTTCTACCAGTAAACAGTTGCCCACCTTCCATGAAGTTTCAAGAAGTTGTTGGGCTTGTTTTTGTTGAAACTGTATTGTTCAAAACCTAGAAATTCTATTTTAATGCTAATATTATAATGAAAAAGCTGATTAAAAATCAGTATTTGGGGTATAGAATTTACAAACAAATCCATGTTGAATGAATTTTATTTGTTACATAAAGCCATAACATGATGGGATATCATATTCTCAAGCCCAGGAACTGAAGTGTTTTTTCTGCTGTAGAAATACCACAGTCAAATACATTTTTGAAATTATGAAACAAGGAAGCCACTTCATATTTGTTTCATTATCCCCAATATATTTGTGCCCTAATAAGCAAATTGGTTTCTGTTTCTGAATACAGTGCTAAAACACTTGGTGAAATACATTCCAATACATAAATGTCTGAAATAGCTTCTCTGACTGAAGGCATTGCTCTTCTCTTATACCCAGTGGAATTTTTTATGGGTTTTTTTCCCCTTGCCTTTTAGTTTACTGAAATGCTGACATCTAACTCCAGTACATTTCCACTAATTCCTCCCTACTTCTCTTTAGTATCAAACAGGTTTCTTTTGTGACCTGCTTTGTATTTTGAAAATTACTATATAAAAATCTGAGATACTGTCATACAAAAATAAAGAATGGACTGCTTAGCATCTGTAAGATTGCGTCAGTGTTAAAATCAGCTATTGCATAATAGTTTATATGAAAATTGTCTTTAATCTCTTAGCAGCCTTCCCTAGAATATATTATGTGATTAAGGTAAACTGATACAAATTCTTTCTTCAGGCTAAACTGACCAAAATATAATAGCTCCTGCAGTGGTGTCTTTCAGTTGTGAAGCACTGTTGCCTCACTGGAGATAAGGATGACGATAAGGCAGACTGCATGATGACTTCAAAAGTTCAGCTTCCAGTATCAGAGCTGAAAATGACAGCTTCTGACACAGCCTGGGTTACAGCGTTGGTGTTTGTTGCTGCTGTTACAATCTAGCCCAAAATGGTACAGATAAGCCTTGCCTTGCATACTTGTAACAACTTGGAAAGTTACTCAGTTACATGATCTAGCAGTCGCCTTCACCTCTGATCTTTTTAAGTCCTGTAATAAAGGGTGCTTGCTTTTGGATAGCTTTTCAATAAAATGTTGCAAAATGACACAGTTGGAGAAAAAACCCCAAAACCCTTGACTTTGTAAAATTAAATTTAAACAGTTTTTTTGGAAGGAGTTTCACTGGGAGGGGGTACTACAGGGAATATTCTGTATTACCATATATCACTCTTCATTGAAAATGAGCTGTTAGACTATAAAATCAGTAAGGGAGTAATTAAGTTCTTAATTGGGGCTGATATTAGCAGAGGTACAATGACAAGTGCTTTGATACAAACAAAACAGCAACAGGGAAGCATGACTTGGAACTGCTTTTCAAACTAAGATGGCAGCTCTTGCTTGTTAAGAGCTCTGTGAAGGTGCATTTGTCCTCTTATAGTCTGTTGATATGCTGACTTTTATATACCAATTTTCCTAAGAGTTTTTAAAGTAGTGCTTCAAGAAAATAATGTTTATATTTTATTTGCAGTTTTAACTCATTTGTGTTTACAAACCAGTAAATAATCAGTCTACAAAAATTTTTTTTCTTAATAGATCTGTTAAATTCTGTCACAGCTCTATTTTATACAGCTCATGCCATCAGCACTTATTCCTGCTGTCGTTAGTACCACAGAAGAAAGGTTTGGTATTTATGCTCTAGGCTTGGTTTTTTTGTTTCTTAGATGTACTCTTTCAGGCTTGTCTAAGAGTAACATAATCTAGAACAGATAACCCACATAGTGAAAACTATAGCAAGACACAGAGGGGGCTTGTTTTGATTTAAAAAAATACTTTTTAAAAAATATATTTTATGCTGATTTAGCAGAAGTACAGTGGAAGTATTTTTTGTGAATGGTGTTGGTTGTTTAGCCTCATCAGTGTACATCTTGAGTGAAAAGCTGTACTCCATACTTTATTAGCAGCTTCCAGGGAGGGTACTAATAAGTGTCCTGTTATGAAAGTAAGAGGCAGTAATATATAATCTATATAAAACCTGTTCACGTGACATACAATTTAGCTACATTTTCTGCATTGTTTTGCCCAAATTACCAGTTTGTATTCAGACTTTGTACTTCTGAGGTGATGCCAATATCAGCAAAAACAGTATACTGGGGTATTTTTTGTTACTTTTGCTGTGAATGCTTCTTGAGAGTGTTAATTAGGAAGTCACTAATATAAATATCTCAAGTGATGGAAGTGGCCCAAATATTGTGTCAAAATGGACAGAATCTCATTCTTCTAAATTCGTGACTACCTCAGAAACTTGAATCGGAGCAGTGTTTCTTTGTACAGCTGTTTCTGAACTTTTCCCATGAGGGAACCTTAACTGATAAGATCTTAACATAGGTTTTGTGGTTTGACTGCTCATAATTAGGGGAAGGAAAAAGCCAACTATGATTTGAGTTTGCCATTGTGGTATAAGACACAGTATAGTTCATGCTGTTTCCTGTCATGTAATAATCTCTCTTAGGTTCTTTTGCAGAGTTTAATATTTTAATATTTGGTGTACAATAATTTGGGAAAATGAGAAACATACATGGAAAGTGTTGGACTGTTCATCTGCTGAAGGAGGAAAGAAATGCTTTCTTTTTTGTCTGTTTCACTGGCCCTACCTTTTCCCACCCACCTATCTGCCTTCCACCATCAGTTTACACAGCTTAAAAAAATAGTGAGCTTGAGTCCCTGACTATGTGCGTGCATTTCTTCACTGATGTAAAACTGAGTAGAAAATGTAGGCATAATGTGCTGTTTAAGTTTCCAAAGTCTTAAGTCAGGACTCATCAGTCCCTTGCCCATGTTATTTTGTGCTTCAGGATCTGCAGTGCTAGTGTAGTAGCACAGGTGAAGCTTTAGAATAGGCCTATCTAGTGTGTTAGCTCAAGAGCTCAAGCATCTATGGCTGGATTAAAATAATCTTTCTTTGATCATGACTTGTAACACTGGATTAAATTCTGACTAAATTAAATAGATAATCCATTAGAGTACAATCAAAAGACCAAGTGAATGCAGTGAAGACAGTTTTTTAGAGCTTAATTTAATGCTTAATTATTCTGACTTGGGAGAAGATTCTGTCTTGAGAGGTATCATGCAGATGCTCTGTTTGAAGATGGAAAGGTTCTTACCTAGATTACAGGAAAGAGCTGTTCTGCAAACAAATAAAGAATGATGGAATTTTGTTAATAGCTCATTATTTGGAATTGAGTAGCCTCATTTATGCTGCAGAAGCACTTCTGTAGTGCTGTAGTTTCTTTGTGTTTAATGTCTGAAATGTGCCTCATTTAAGAAGATCCTGACTCTCCTCCAAGATATAACAACTTGTGAAGTAACCTTTCTGTATAGAAGACCATACTGTTATCCTCAACTTTATCTATGTGTGAACTTGGCTAATGTATTTTCATAACTAACTAGGAATTCATTTTGTGGTCACTGATTATAGGACTCCAAAGACTACCCTCACTAGCTGCCCAATCCATGTCTAAAGAATACATTCCTCTTGAGGCTGTTTTGTTTGAATTTTTGTCTTGAACAGAAATATTCAAATATTTTTAATGGAGTGCTATGAACTTCCTATTTCTTGCCTAACATTCCACCACGAAGGTCAGTTTCTTCCTCATTAGTTAGAGCATACTGAAATTGTAATTCCATATAATTAAAGTATTGTTCTTTTGCTGTAAGGCTTTGCTGCAGGTTTGCTTTTGTATTTGTAGCAGTTTAATGCAAATATGTCATAATTGGTAGACCGAAAAATGGTAAAATAGTTTGTTAAGTGATAAAATATTGGGCTGGAAGGAAAAGATGATGTGCTGTGCAGCTCAGTTGTACTGCTATGCTACTGCATCTTGCAGACATCCTGTAGAAGGGGGTGAGGTGTTTGCCTTGATTTTGTTGTCCTGAATTTGGTCAGTACAGATTTTCTTGTCCAAGATCCATAGTCACCTAAATTATTTGCATTTTTTTTGTGGGTTGAAAACCTGAAGTATCTTTAATGGTGTAAAACAGGAATGCCAAATCAGAACTTAAATGTGGTGTACAGGTTTTGAGGTGGAATCTTCCCTACTTCTCTCTTTTTCCTTTCCCCATGGATCATATGGCTTCACTGGAAAGATGCCTCAGACAATACAACCACACCAGCAGATGCCCCAGACAGCTTTTCAGCTGTCATCAGTACTAGTGGGCATCAACCTGTGAAAGCTTCTGAAGATGTTTGGCTAGTGTGTTATCCTTGATAAAATACATTCCCTCTGGAGGAAATGTCCCAAGTGCTAGCAGGTTTTTCTGTCCTGGCTGTCAGGGTTGACAAGTGAGACATTTTAGGAGTACAACTAAAAGGCAGAGTCTTTTGCCTCCCAACTATAAGCCGCTATGTTGTTTTTTCTTGTTTTGGGGTAGGGTTTTTTGCTGTTCTTAGTAATACAAAGAAAAATCCTTGAAATTGTCTGAAATTCCAAGCCATCATAAATACACCTGATGTGCAAATGGTATTAACAAAACCCTAAATCCACAACAAAAAGCTGTATAATACAGTTAACAGATATTGTCCATCAAATTCCAAGGAAGGTGTGAAAAAAACCCTCTAAAAGGAGTTTTATTTACTTTCATGATTTAGAATAAAGGACAGAAGTGTGTGGGGGAAGTACTACCTTCCTATCAAAGTTGTCTTCCATGTGTATGCACAGCAGTATAACATGTTATATTTCCAAAAGCATGCTTTTTCCCATTTGCCTTTTGCTTTCTAGGGATAAACACTGCTGCACAGTACAGTTGCAGGTTGTTGAGTCCTGTCTTTTCTACTACAGTATTCTCCTTTGATTAATGAATCATTAGATTCATTAATGGTCTTTAAGACCATTCTTCATATGTGTTGAGGGCCAGTAAGAAAAGACTTCTTGGCTTTCAGGCTTGGAGATGTTTTTATGCTAAATAAGATATAGGTATTTTCTCAGATCTTCTTGACCTTGGATATAAAGATTTTGGAGAAGTAGATGAAAACATCTCAGGGTTTCTCATGGCTATGTGACTATAAGTACTTTTCTGAATTGTCCATTGTCTTCCATGTCTACACTACAGGGGGTTGTCATTTCAAGCTGTTTGGGAAGGAGAAATTCTAAGAGCGTGCATTCCAGGTTTTCCCAAAAGGATTTAGGAGGATCTAGCATGTTAGTCACTAGGTGAGATTTGAGTCAGCTAGAAGACTTCCTGCCTTCCATCGGTCCAGGAGTGTATCTGGCATGCCTGGACCTGCAGAACTTCTATCTGTATGTCTCGTTCACAGCTGTAATCAAAAGTAAATGTATTAATTTCTAGTACCAGAGGTAAATGATCTTCAGCTGCTTTTCAAACTCTTAAGTAATGAGTCTAATCTATTGCAATAAAAGCTCTACTAGTCAATGAGTGTGGTACTTTAAGTAATTCTGTGGTTTAAACCTAATTACTGTACAGTGCGTTTTAAATCAAACTTTGGCTGGCTGCAGGGCAAAGCATCCTAGGCTTTGTCAAATTTAAACTGTATGTTATGTGGAATTTTTTAAAGAGTGATAACTATGATCCTGTCATCTACAATATGTTCTGTATTTACAAGAGAAGAATTGCAGCTGTTGAAGTTGGTCAATTATATAGGAAATAATGGGATCAACTGTACTGGGATGCCAGAAAATAATTGAGTGTGTAAATGAGAGCCAGACTCAGTAGTCTGTGACATCATACAGTGAACGCAAGGTTTTAATGATAAACTAGGTACTAATTATGGAGCTTTTCTGTGCTACAAATGAGCTAATTTATAGACTGCCAGCACCTGAAGAAGAAAGTCTCTCAGGGCCAGAGGCTTGTGTATTATAACATATTTATTGGTTTGATAAAAGCTGTATTGCATTATCTGTCCAATTTAACCAGGAAGTATTTTTCTTATCATTTAACTGTAAATCTCAAGAGGAGAAAACTGTAGAGTGTGATTTTACATTCTAATGCCACTTAGCAGTAGCGATTCAGGAGTTGATGCAAATGGCAGTTTTAAACAGCTTCCAGGGAAGAGAATTTTCTTCTCAGAAGTGATTTTTATGTGCCTTGAAGTACTCTATTCTTAAACGTATTCATACACAAATGTATATATACAATATGTTTTATTTGCACCACTCTCACTTACACACTGATTTACCAAACTCATTGTCTTGTGAAGACTGAAAGATTTTTTGATTTTAAAAACAGAAAAATGAGATTGAATGTGGATAGAAGAGAAAACCAAAAGACTACAGGGAATGAAAAAAAGGTGAAAGAAGAGAATACTCTGTCTACTGTAAACTTTGGAAAGGTAATGGTTGTTACTGAGAGCAGCTTCCTTTCTGCAGGTACTGTCAACCACTTAGCAGTGTTGAGGTTTTGGCTTGTCTTTTCAAGCTAATTGAGTAACTTGGTAATAGCTGCAGGTACTTGGGCCAAAAGATGTGGGGTTGCTGTAACAAATGTCGTGGCACCATGTTCAACTGCACTGAATCAGACCTTTGTTAGTGATGTGTTTGATGCCTTCTGAAATCACTAGCAAAATGTAGTGTTAGTGTGTTTGTCACCTGTCAGGTAATTTTAGGACCAAATTATTTGAGGAGTAGGAGAAACTTGGTAGTAGAGCCATTCTGGTGGTTGGCAGTTCTTCTGTTAGTTGTAGGAACTTAAGGAATGATCTTTGCACTATTATGCTTGTTTAGTGCTTGTATATGGAATAAGTGGTAGTCACCTGAACATCACTTGAATAACCCTATGATGTTTGTTTTTGGAGGTGGGCAAGGATTTCTAGGTACTTAAATCCCAATTCAGATCCTGGAACCACAAAAATATATCAGACTAAGCCTTATGGAAGGTTAAATGTTATGAGGAGTGCAAACTATTTATGTCCTCTCTTTCTTTTGGTCTAGTACTGTAGTAATAACTGGAATTGATTAAAAAGTAGTGTAACTAAAAGGGCTCAGGTTGAGTGGGGGTTTTTGTGCTTTTTTTTATAATTGCTAAGAATGCTTTTTTGTTTTATGCTAAGTTGTCTCACTCTTCTTTCCCATCACAGTTTAACACGTGACTGCTACTTACAACTCAGTCATAGCATAGGTATTGTACTGTATGGCACAGTAAGGCTGAAATTTCCTGGGTGCATGTTTCTGTTTGTGAAGGAGTAGACATGGAGGCACCAGCCATGTGCAGTGAAAGCAGCGGGGATTGGACAGGGCTCGGTGTTGTCTTGGGAAGGTCAAAACTTAACTTGAAAAGTTCTCCACCTCTTGAAATCACATAAATACTCTATTCAATCTAGAATATGTGTTTACTTTGAGAAAATAAAAATATTTTCTAAAGATAGTAGCTTATTCATATGTCTAGGATTTTGCTTAAGTGCCTACCTTAGGAGAGTAAGAGAGTAAGCAGACCCTTTGCATGAAATGTGCTGTCTGTCTTGTCACTTGAACAGAATAGAAAGGTAAGTATGTGTGGAAGTGATTAACGTTATGCTCTTGAGTTACGGCACATGTCTTTAGGCACATTTTTAGTGTAACTCTCTCTGTTTTGCCAGAGGTTTCCATAGCGTGTTATGCTGACATTAGGGCTCCTGTGATAATACGTAGTGACACTATGTCCTGTCCTGAAAGAGATTGGGGTAAAGACTTCAAGCTGGAGACATGCTCAGGCTGCTGAACTACTCAGTGTGTCCTGGCAGCTACATATGGAGCTGTGATTGCTGCCACTTTTTGCAGACTTGCTGCTGGTTTTGAATTCATGTAGAGAGGAGTGTTGGTATAATTCTCTTAGCTGGATCTGTCACTTTTGTGCAGTCAGGTAACGCAGCACAGGTTTCCCCAGCACATGGATGTGGTGTCTCCCAAGGTGTCTTTGCACAGCCACCTGTTGCTGCTGCTGATTTCCAAGCTAACTAAATCTGGGAGCCACAATGCTAAACTACATCTGTGTTGAAAGTAAGTATTAAATATAACTCCTAAAACAGGAAGCTGTGAGGTTGTCATAATAGCATGAGCTTCTAGGCACTTTATTTTGGTGGTCTTCCAGCTATTTGTCCATGTTAGTTTCTGTGAGCAGTAAGAAAGGACTATGTCTGTGCCTCAAGAAAATGTATTGAAAGCAAACAGATCGTTAATGTTGGCTTTTGCTCAGATCAAATGTAAATGCCTTTATTATATTATGTATTAATGGTCTCGGTTTCTTTGGGTTACTTTATAATGTGCAGTTGTTTTAAAGGAAATGAATCTTTTTTGACTTTGTTCAAATACACCAAGCTTAGCAAAAAGCAGTTTGAACTAGATCAGTTTAATGAGGCCTGCTTCTATCAAATTTACTGCTTTAAACCCAACTACAAATAAAGTGAATTAAAGACCAAATTATTTCAATATAGATGTGCATTGAGCCAGAGTGTTATAATGATTAATTTCCTCAAGTGTTTAATTCCCAGTAGAATTTTGTGTCAACAGCCGAAGAGGAATCTATTGACTTTACATTAAGCATAGTTTGGTCTAGTTGATTATATTGTTCAAGTGTAAATTAGTGGGTGGTAGAAGACTGTGTTGTATTGGAATTTTATTTTGTCTTAAGCAAATTATCTCATGCCTTATTAGCAGTGCTTAAAATATATAGTTCTAACTCCTGAAGCAGATGCTGGGGCTTTCAGAAGTCTTAGGGTTTCTCCTATTCATTATGTAAGAATTTACATATTTGAGCAGGTTTCCTCTTGCTCTGTCCTAAAAGCGTGGTGTTAAGACTGTGTAGTAGATTTGAATGTGTTGTGGCAAATTTGCTAGGTTTTTTTATAGTTTTATTTTACAAGTGATGTTTCGTTTCAGTTTCAGCATATACAAATACACAGACCATTTTCTATCTGGGATAAGCATGGTCTAGATGCAAAACGCTTCCCATAGCTTCCATTTCAAGTCCTGTCTTGTACATCTGTTGGTCTAAGTAGATGACTTTCATTTGTCTCTGCTTTTTATGGATTGCAGTCAGGAAACACAATTTGACTAATGTCTCCTGTCTCATACAAAGATAATGCTAGAGCAGTATCTATTTTTTTGGTTGTGTTTTAAAGGGCTGCAGATGCCATGTGGAGTAGTTAATACAGTATATTTATCATTGTCAGGGAACTTGTATTCTCAAATGCATTCCCTTTTCCTATACCCAAACATGCTATCAAAGTATCGTTAGAAATGACAGGTGTTGAAATAGATGATCCTGATAGACCTTTCTATATTTCAATTAAAAATTGTTCTGTGCAGTTTTTTGGGTTTTTTTAAAGCAGATTTCTAGTTGGGCATGGCAGCCCTCCAGTTTGAAAAATAATTACTGTTGGATCAAACTTTCTGTTTTGTGTCTGTTATCAAGTTATCTATCAAAGAAAATAAGATAAATGTTTAAAAGGTTCAGATCAAAGGCAACTGATTTAGCTACACTGGAGGCTCCCATCTTTTAATTTAAAATGTATCTATGACTAACTGATTACCTCTCACATTTATAAAAAAATATTGACATCCTGCTAAAGTATGCAGTGACCTCACTTCTAGCTGAGTTGTGTAGGTTTCACTGCAGGCACTCTGAAAGCATTGATATTCCTGTAACCTTTTGAGGCAAGATATGTGTTTAGTGTATTAATGAGCTGGTTGAAGTGATGTACAGTAATTTCATCCTTGGGTAAAAACAGATGTGAAAGATTCTGTTTTAATATTTAATCAAGCTCAAAGCCTCCATTGGCTTGTTTAAGTTGACCTGACAGCATTATACCTGGAAACACTTTGAATTAAACCCTGAGTGCTTGACCTTGTTCAAACAGTTGTAATTTAATAAGGCTGCTGTCTTTGTGGGGATAGTGCAGTTAATGGGCATATCTTTTCTTGGCCAGGATTGCTTTTTATTGCAATCGAAAAATGGAAGAACTTGGTATCTGCTATTGGAAAGATGGTAATCAGCTGAAGTAATAAAAATTAAATAAATAGCAAAAGAAGTTTTGTGTGTGAGTTGCTATTACAGTTAAATAAGGATTTATTTAAGTAAGATTATAGTTTAAAAAGGATTTTTAGAAGATACTGACTTTATTTGAATGTCTTCAGCCTTCTTTTGTTAGAGGTTTCTGGCATTTGCTGTATTGTAGTTCATCTCTTGCCAGAACTTTTTTTAGGGTTAGGAAGCTCTATTTCTAGAGTGGTGTATATTGGTTTGGACTCAGCAAAGTCAGAGCTTGCATCAGTTTAAGGCAAATGGAATGCTTTTTAAAGTTTTTCTTTGGTTGTTTTTGTTTTGTGCAGGTTTTTTGTTTTGCCTTTTCCCCTGCTTGTGCCTGCAGCAGTATTTCTTCAACATGTTTCTCAAAAGAATGGGCCAGGGAGAGGTGGGGGCGGAAGGCTTCAGGGTTGTGAACAAGTGTAACCGTATTAGCTAAAATTTTGTGAAAACAGGTGGCAGTAGAGTAGAAGAAAGATGATAAACAGTGAGCATCAAAGTAGATTTCAACATGGTACCTGGGATCTAAATGAAGTAGGCTATGTAGTATTGGGAGAGAGAGAGTGGTCCTGAGACAGACGAGCTGTTCTCATTCTTTAAATGTAGTCACAAAGCTGGGAATGAAATGAGAGAAAAACATCAGGATCCATATCTCTCTAATTCAATGTATATATTCAAAAACTTATTAAAATAGTTAGACTTTCTAAAGATTGGCTGGGCAGAACTGTGCTGCTGTTAAAATTTGCTATCAGATTTGGCAGTTTGACTGTCTTGTTTACCAAGGTTAAGCTTGTGTTTTAGCAATCCCAGAAACTACATATTTTAGATAACAATACTAAAATCAGAATTCGTTTGAAACAATTTTCACTCTGAAATATGGCAACACTTACAGCTACAGTGTTGTAAAATATTGTATGTTTGTTGCTAAAGACTATTAGTATAGCTTGAAAGTACATATTGGCAAGGACTGCGTCTACTTAGAAGAAAGCTTCCACATGCTGTAACAAACGTGCCTCACCATGCCAAACAAAACAATACTTCATTAAATTCTTTTTCTCACTCTATCAAAATATAACTTTTATTCTCAAATTTAGTAAGATAATTACAGTTTTAATGTAGTAGAACTTATATTGGTGTAGGTTATTATATTACAGCTTTCTTCGTATTCCTAGGATGCAGTTGATAAACATGACACGTATGGATGCATGCATTCAACACTTCTGTTCTAGAATCAAGCAACGGATCAGGGTAAGCTTGGCCATGCATTATAAAGAATTACAGTAATACTGACTGCTGCCCCAGAGCGGATCCAACACATGGTCATTCTTCAGTCATCATTTTTTTGCAAAGGCATTAAGTAGAAATAGCTGTTCAGAGTTCTCCTAAACCTTGCTGAAGGTAGTTATGGGTGGTCTTTGACTTATGTGGGTGAAGAAAGGAAAACAAATTTGAAGATAAGTGTTCTTTCACCTAATACTTACTTATTTTACTGACACCTTATCTTTAGGGATTTTAATGGTTTCTGTAGTTTGAGAGCTTGATCATGGTTTGTCAAGCTCAAGAAGTGTTGAGTTTGCTTCTCTGATCTGTCATCGCTGTTTTGTGCAGTAGCCTATTTCTTCTGAAGCTTGTGTTTCCAGTAAAATTGTAGCTCAAGTACAAAGACACCAGTGATGGAAAGTGACTGTCAGCAGTGTGTTAGTATTAGGAACCTCTGGCAAGACTTCAGCTTCAGTTTCATTCTGTGTTTTTGTGGATCTTCTTCAGATTCTGCTTTGGCTGTTGAAATGTTAGCTAGCAGCATTTTGGCACTTTACTGTTGTATGGTTTTACCCTGGAAGGCTTATGACATGATGCTTTTCACCTCCACAGGTACTGGAAATATGGTTCAGACCCTTTACTGTGGGAGGTTATCTTGGCTGCTTGCAGGCTTATGTAAATGACAGGGAGTCTCAGTCCAGTTATTTAAGAGCAGGTGTCCGTTTTAGGCTTAATCAGGGTAATTTCATGTTCTTGCAAGTTTCAACAGTCTGGCCTGCTGATTCCCTGTAGCAAAGGAAATATGTGGAGGTGTTGCCCTTTAACATAGATATTCCTGTTTCGATTTCTTAGAATGTATCTGAAGCCATCTGATAATCACACCTGAGGAAGCTCCATGTGCTGTACTTGCTGTATTTGCTAAAAATACGTTCCCGGGGCCTGTTGATTGCAGTGATATCATAGCAAGCTGGCAGGTTTCTTCTGTTGTCTCATTTTTTTGGGAGGACCTGGGAGCTTGCAGCCTGTTAATTGCTGCTTGAGTTATGGGGACAGATGTGGCAGCTTCTTAGGCCAAGAGGTAGCAACTAATTTTGCTAATAGGACAGACTTCAACTCAGGATTACTTGATTTGGAACCTCCATCCCATTTTTCCCATAAGCATGTAAATAAAAAGGTAGTTTCAGTGTTGTGGCAGATTGACTGATTTTGTATGGATGGAAAGTATCTCGTTTCTATGCTTCTTTCTGCACTGCCAGTTTATTCTGAAATGCATCCATCTTGGATACACACTGCTGGAATGGGTAGAGAGGCTTAAGGTAAGTCTGGTCCAATATACAGAAGTAGTAGTGGTATTGGAGCTACAATTCCACTGGGGGAGAAAATTGTACATTTGTTAAGGATATCTGCTTGCTGATTTACTTTCTGCTTTCTTACATTTAAAAAAGCAAGAAAGCAGTTGCAGTTACATTGCAACTGCAGTCAGTGTCAGTCAGATGTACTTTGCCTGTCTTCCCTCAGTAAAGTTGAAACTAATGGCCAGATCACGCAGTGAACTTCTATTCAAGTAAAATGACAAGTACGTTTTATGGAAATTGAGAGTGGCAAGTAGATGCCTTTGGAAGCCTTACTGCTGAAAGAGGAGGAGGACAGCTCTATCTTCATCTTTGTGTTTGATATTTCACATAATGGTAGAGGTAGAAGTCAGATAAAGAGTTAATATTTGATACTGGATTATATATGGCACATGTTCCTTCTTGTAAACTGGAGATCTGGGGTAAATAGCAAGGAGGAAGAATATTGGGGTTCTAAGTGTGAGTATGAGGGATATATTTTGAGAATTTGGAGCTGAGGAAGTAGTGAAGGAAATACAAGATAGATAATCCAATCAGAAGCCAATTTCACTAGGTGTGTTGTTCTGGGGAATGAACTATACATAAAAGTCCAAGATTCTCACTTAAGCTAATATTTCTTAGTGTGAAAGTAAATACTTTCAAAATCTCATGGGTTTAAGGGATATTTCATACCTAGAGAGAAAAATCGGTGAATGTGGTTTTTCTGCTTTCATAGCAACAGAAGCAGATTTCACCATCTTATTTAAACACAGGATCTACATGTTCTGTGCAATTAGCCTGCTAAGATAGCCAGATGTAATGAGGAACAATGCATTCATTTCTTTAGTGTGATGTTTCTGGCCTTTCTGACCTCTTCTCTCCCATCTTGTTCCCATTACACAAAACTGGTTACAAACACCACATTTTTTCTGTTTGTGTACTTTAAGGAAAGATGCAATACAGCTAGGAATTGCTTAATTTTATTTAATAAGATGATCGTGGAGTCAAATTTAAGCCCTTTTATTTTTGTGCAGGGTTTTTTATTGTTGTTGCTGTTGCTACAGACAGACTGAATACAAAATAGATGGTTTACTGAGTGGTTTTGCTTTGGTTGCACTGTTTGGCATGTCAGAGATTAAGCTGGAATCTCTTGTATATACATCTTCCCCCTGTCCTCTTAGATCTTATGTAATATAAGTACAAAACATTATTCTTGCCTCAAAGTGTACAGTGATATTTTTGATTTGCAGGCTCTCCAGAAGATGCAGACTTGTAATAAGAGTGGTATGCTTTTCAGTGGTTGGGATGAAAATTTTTAAAATTTACATGTGTAGTACTGATTAGAGAAATGCTGTAGAACTATTTTGTTGCACGCTTCTCCATTTAATTTGCCTTCCTAAAAATCAATGCGTACACGGGTAATTAAACCAGAAATCAGACTAGGTTAGTTTCCTCAGTAGGAGGTGCAAATAATTTTATGACTACAGCTTTATTTTCTGAAGGTACCAGCAATTACCTGTGTTGATTTAGCTGTATACTAGGTATCAATACCTTGCTCTGTGCCTACAGAGTGATCAGTGTCACACTGAGTGCTGCGTGGTAGGATCTATCTAACATAGTTCTGTAACACCAAGCCCAGGGGGGACTAGCAGCACGAGCAGCAGCTTGCTTTTGACAGCAGAATGTCCTTGTTACTATTGATTAGATTGTTCAGTGAAGTGAAAAAACATTGATCCAGCTTTAAACTGGTAGTTATATGATAATCCTGGAGATGAATGAGTATCAAGTGGAGTATTGCTGGGGGGAGGTGGCATGGGGGGAATCCAATACTGATTTTCTTGTGTAACTAATAATAGGCTAATGATACTTGAAAAAAATAGATGTTTTATGATTTAGATCTACACTAAATTAAATGCAGCTAATAAATATGAACCAGATCTTTCTGTACAACAAATGTAAACAGACATAAAATTACATGCGTTTCCTCTCTAATTCCCCAAATCCCTGTTCTCTACTGCTCTCTAGTCTGGGCAGGTAATGTAGGTGGTGGAGGGCTGGGGTATTACTCTTGCAGTGTTTTGTGTCTGATTGGTGGTTATGTATGGCACTGAGCTGCTCTGAAATAGCATGTTTTGGAGCCAAAGTCAGTTCATGTGTAAATCCCATCTCATCCTCCTATGACATCCAAAACTATCTGTATCATGTTACTTTTTCTTTGAAAAGCTAACTTATTTCTTTTTTCCCTCCTGAAATGAAGACTCTTGGGTGATTGTAGGGTGGATTATTAGCTTTGAGCTGGATCTCCTACCACTTGGTGTTCTAATTCTGAGATATTATCAGGCTAACATGGATGCATGAGATGACACTGCTGGTGTTATTGTTTTCTGGGATTTGAGTCTGCTTTGACGTTTTTACTCAAATGTTTTACTTTCATATGGGTTCTTCTTATAAAGCTCTTTTAAGGAATGAGAAAGACATCTTGAATATAGGATGGGAGGGTCCTATTCCCTAGTCAGTAATATGAATGCCATTGTGAATTGTTTTGCCAGTGTTTTGGCATCAGCAGTGGAGAATGGCAGCACCTTTGTGTTCCTGGCTAGGAGTGTTCTGGTGCTTGCTCAGCCTGGGATCCAGCATGACTTAGATTTGAGGGGTGACAGCATCTCAAAAGGTTGTGGTTGCGACAGTGTGCTCTTGAATCCTTGTTACCACTACGTTTCACCAGTGTTTAGGGTTGTGATACTAGGAGTAGGGTTAAGGGGTGTGCTTTTTTTCTTGCACTGTATACTTGTTTTCTGCTCTGTAAAGATGAAGTGGCACATGCTTTGAGGAGGACATCATGCAAAGATCCTGTGTGGACATCTCAATTTCTTTGTTCAGTGTGGTCCACAGAGCCTTCTTCAGATGTATGTGACAACTATAATTTAGTTTAAGAAATCGTATTGTTTTCAGAGAGCAGTCTGTAGTTCAGACTTTAAGAAATGCCAAAATTCATCCTCCTTCTCTGCAGACTGTTGTTGTTGATTTGGGAATGGGGGTTGCTTCAAGACATACCGAGTTGAAACTCTGCCTTGCAAGAATGTTGCAGTCTTGGATCTTCAGCGTTATAACTTTCTTTGGGCAGGTCATGTTAATTAGAGATGATGCCAAGCTTAGGAAGGCAAAAGTGGTTTCAGTATTATTCCAGTTCTACAATACATGATTTCGCTGTTACCTCTTGGTGTATTTCTCTACTGCTCTTCTGTCTTAACTATGAGATCTAATAGTCTGTCCTTCCTTCTAATAGGAAGGTTAATGTTGACAGGGAAACTCCTGCCCCGCCCAATTACTCTTGAATTTACTACTAAGCATGAATGATCTTGTCTTATGTTTACCCTTCAGTCTCGCTTTATACACCTCTTGTGATCAGATGATTATGTACTTAACTGAGAAACTAGAAGTGGCAAATCAGTTTAAGTACTTGGCTATAGTTGTCCTCACAAAATTGTGATGATATTGCAACAGAACCTGGTTGCATCAGTTGCCTCCTTTGCTTTACATGCAGAGTCAAGTGTATGCACCTGTGTGAAATATTTTCCCTTTCTCCCACCTCCATGCTAATCTGAATATAAACCTGTTCTTTTGCCCAAGTTGTATATTTTGTTGCTCCAACACAATTTGTTGTATGTAGTTGGGGAATTCAGGGGACCATTGCATTAGATCAATTGGGTCGATGTTGAGCCTGGACATTGACAGAAGTTATTCAGCTGCTTTGTTTCTAGCATCATTAAGTATTGTAACTTCTGGTTTGTGGTTAGGTTACTGGTGCTTAGATGACAGTGGTAAGAGTTTGCAGCTCTGCCATGCTGTTCCTTTTGCAGAGCTACAACTGAAGAACTACTGGGAAAGATGCAGGCTTAAAAACTGTTCAGAAGGCAAAAAACTATGCATAAGACTTGAGTTCTTTAAACTCTTTCTTATGGTTTTCCTTCCTAGAGGGCAGATAGGTAGAGTATTTAGAATGAAATAGAGATGCACTTAAACCTTCAACATAAATCACACATACATCGAAATGTAAATATATCAACAAACTGTTTATTATAATCCAATTTTTTGAGGAGGTCCTTTCATGCAATGGGGAGGTGTACATTAGAGCTGCATGCTGTTTAAAAAAAATAGTTTCAAGGACAGTGTGTTTTCAAGAACATGTTTAATGGGCTTAAGACTATTGTACATGTTTATTGGTATGCAGAAATGCTCTTTCTAGCATTAGTTACTTCACCTGCTCAAGCCGTATAAGCTCAACTTGAGTACTTTTGTCCACATAAACTTTGTATGCAGAGATTTATCCCTGCAGGAGACAAATGCTGGGTGGTTTTTGGGCCTGGGACCCTATTTTCAGGACACTGAAAAATTCTGCTTTCCTCTGTTGTGGTCAAAATAGACATTTGGTATTGCTGGTGTCATCCACAGCCCTCAGTCACATGACCAAATATTTTAATTGGTTTTTCTTTGAACTACACAGTCTGTACAGTTTTCATGCAAACCTAATAGGCATTACAAGTAAGTTAAAGGGTTTGGTTGCCAGATGATCGCTTTTCAAGCTGAAATAATATGAAGGCATCTCCCTAAATTCTTCCCAATATAGCTGAACGAGTGGAAGAGTCAATTTAAAAAGTTGTTAAATTTTTTGAGGTAAAACAAGGTGGTAAAATCTAAAACTGTAAATAGTGTATTGGTGGGTGTGTAGTCTTAAGAGCAGAATTGCTTTAGAATTACTTTCAAGTACTAAACATGTCTAGGGCAAATAGTGAAATTCTTTCAGAGAAATTGTGCTTGCAAGTATAGATAAGTGCATGTTGGTTAACTCCGCTAAATTAGAGCATGGAATGAAGACTAACAATCACTATTAAATCACTTTATATTGCAGGTGTCCCAGAAACTCTTCGTTTCAACAGTCTTCTCACTTTTGTCTCCAGTGTACTTGGGGGTTTGGGGCGGCAAGAAGGTTCCATGGCTCTGTAAACTTCGTCTTTAGGCGGAAAAGTTTTTGGTGTAACAACTGCTGAGAATTAATTAGTATTAATTTGTCATGTTGCTTTCTCTAAGCTGACACCTTTTGGTGAAAAGTGTGCAGTAGGCTTCTCTCCTTTTTTTCTTCATATAATTAGGGGGTATGTGTCTATGCTGACCATGACACATTGACTCTGTGCAGAACTGAAGTCCAGCTGCATATTCAGCCTCAGTTCCAAGGGATAGGGTCAGAGTTCCTAAGTGCTGGGTTCTCTCCAGTAGTATTTAAGTATTGTGGAATACTTAAATTAAGAACAGTCCCTGAGTTTTGATGTTTTTTTCTAAACAGTGATACTTTAATCAGCTATCCAAAGACAGTGTGAAAGAAGGTAAATTACAGATCCAAAACAGAAACTGAAGTTCTTCATTGGATTATTATTCTAGAAACTGTTGATAGCTTAATGTAGATGCTTTCGATTAAATGTGACTTAGGAAAGCTGTAAAAACGCCCAAGTACATTGTTCAGAATTGTAGTGGAAATAAATTTCAAGTGGGGGAGTGTGGGATTAACTAGTGCCATAATAAATTTATGCCCCTGTATAAACAGAAGTTTTAACATGCCTCTGACATTTTATGCACCTCTGTCAGGTGGTACCATTGTGATTTCTTTGCTGGTAGGTTGTGACTTTTACTTCTGTTTGGCTTCAGAGATTTTAAGCTTTTAGGGAATGTGCTTGTGATGGTTGATAGAAGGATTTATTCTTGAGAAAAATCAAGATGCTGCCCAGAGATTATCGAACCTCCATCCTTGGCAGTGTTCAGGACTCTGATATTGATTTGCTACATTTCCCTGTTGTCTGACTTGACATCAATTTATGTTTCAACTCTGAATGTATCTCCTTTTATGGTGTGCTCAGAGAAGATTCATCAGATGTATTTTAGGGAAAAGTCATTCATCTTAAGAGATACTGGTTTCCGGGAGTGTGTATAGGTTTGTACAGGGAGTATGTTTTCCCTGAGATGATGACTTCACTATTCCATTAAACTTTGATTCCATCTTTCCCCTCCAAGCAGTGCAGATCCTCTAGAGGATGCTGGTCAGCAGACCACGAAGATGCTCAGCAGGCTGGAGCATCCCTCTTACGCAGACAGGATGAGAGAGCTGGGTTTGTTCCACCTGCAGAAGAGAAGGCTCTGGGCAGAGTGTATAGCACCTTCCAGTATCTAAAGGGGTCTATAGGAAGGCTGGAGAGGGACGTTTTACAAGGATGTGTAGTGATAATGACTTTGAATTCAAAGGGTTAAGATCAGGTTCAACTGAAATGATTAGAGTAAGGTTTAGATTAAATATTAGGAAGAAATTCTTTAATGTGAGCGTGGTGAAGAATTGGAACAAGTTGCCCAGAGAAGTTGGGGATATCCCATCCCTAGGAGTTCTCAAGACCAGGTTGGATGGGGCTTGTAGCAGCGTCGTCTGGTGAAACACACACACATCACCATCACCCCTGCTCCCCTGGTGGCAGGGTGTTGGAACTAGATGATCTTTAAGGTCCGTTCCAACCCAAACCCTTCTATGACTGCAAATTCAGATGAGTAGGGCAGATGTCTTAGTGAAAGTGTTCATTTTTCTGAGAAAGCAATGTTAGAGTAGTGACTGTACTGCATGATTGTGGGCAGGGGAACATCACTTTCCTCCAGGAAAGTCTTAAAATGTAGGAAAATACTCTTGTGATGTCATTCCTCCTGAAGAAGATAAGATGCAAAAAAAAAAGTAAAAAATATTTTACTTAATTCTGTACCTGTGGGTATTATATGTAGTTAATGTGAAGGAGAATGGTGTAAGCACATGAAAGATCTCCTAATTAAAGTTGATGTTTTGGGGATGTTCTAGTGCTGCTACTTCCTTCTGAGCTTCTGAGAGAGACATGATGTTAGAGAGAATCAACTCAGAGAATCACAGTATTAACAGCTTTTGCTTACAGCTGCTGTTTTCTCTCCTGGTGGCTTATGATACTGAGATGTTCTTCACCTTATTTTTAATGTGGCAATTATGTAACCAAGTTATTAGTTTTCATCAGTCTTTTCCAGCACTCTGAATAATAAGCTTTACTTCAGTGAATAACTTGTAATTGTTCTCATATGAATACTAAATCATTGAATTGCAATGATACAATTAAAAAGAATAGAAATCTGCAGATTGTGTGGACTGTCACTGATACAGGATTTGGAGGAACCTTTTGAGAGCCTTTTTGCCTAACAGTAGAAATTTGACTTCCTAAATCAACAGTTCTATCTGCCTGCATAGTCTTACTGTATCAGTTAGAGTGCCTTGGCCATTTGGGGTTTGAATTCATTATCAGAGGGGCCTGCAAGGGGGACTAAAAGTACACTACCAAGAAAAATTGATTTTTGCCTTTCTTTATATCTGTCTTTCTTTAATATATAGTTTGAATTAATCAAATATGAATTTATTGGCAGGTTGAAAATGTAGATCTGAGACTGTTTTGAAATTTTAAAGTGACCTCTGCTTGGTCTGAGTGCTACTAGATGTGTCCCAAACAAGAAATAAACCCACGGCTATTACAAGGAGATTCCTGATCCCAGATAAATGCCACAGAATTAGTTGTGTGATTTAGGTTTGTTCCTCAAGTTCTATCAAACATAATTTCCAGAAATAGTCTGCAGTTTTAAAGAAGTAAGAAAGATTAGAGTGAAAAGTTAGTTTCAGTTGCTTGATTCATGTGTTTTGGCTTTTAAGCTTTCCTATGTTTTGAGTAATAAAGCTATACAGGGGGACTTGTGTGATATTAATACTTTCCCCTTCCTTTCCCCCTTCTTTTTCCTACTATCGTCGTATTTTGTCACTGTCATCTCTCTTCAAGTGTAGATTTATTTCTCATTCAAACTGTTGTTTTCTTTGGCAGGAACCACAAGCAAGTCTGTGAAATTATGTAATGTCTGAAAAGTTATGTTCATGATTAATTAGCCTATCATGAAACTATTTTGGTGTGTGTGGAATAACTAGATCATATTTTTTATTTATTTGGCAGGGGTAGAAGGCACTCTGGTCACATCAAGTAACTTCAGAGTGCTTTATATTAACTATTACATACATTACCTGTTTACATTTGGAACATGAAATGTATGTCTTTTTTATTGGTCATTTAATGTCAACGTCGTATTTTTTTTAAAGGAAACGAGCTTGGGCTGCAGGTATTCCTTTTTTCCCAAATTGTAAAATTTATAGTTGTTTGCTTAAAGCTGAGCACTCTTTAAATGGCATACTCGAAGAAAAATTTGCCAGAAGTTAAAAAATGGGGTAATGATATGGTATATCTAAACTGTATGGACGTGAGTGGCACAGCTCTCAGGGCAGGGGAGTCAAGATCTCAAGCAGAATTTGAAGTCTGGAGGGAACTTTCTCTATTATTTATGGTGCAGAGCTTTTTCTTTGCTTCCTCTCCACCAAAAAAAAAAGGCATCCCGGTGGAGCTAAGTTATAATCTGAAAATTCGAAAGTATAGATGTTGAACCTTTCAGATGTTGACTTATTTATTAAGCCTTCTTGCTAGTAATGAAGATTTCTAGGTTTCATTGTAAGCATCAAAGTAGAGACAGAGAGAGAGAAAAGGACTCTTGTGGATTGGCCTGTATGGTGTTTTCAATAGCCTGTTATTGAAGTGATCATGTTTTAGACAAGTAATTTTAAAAACTTTTTCTGTCTTCTTTAAAACTAATGATTTGCATCACTGAAGTGCTATTTCACAAATCCTTGCTTTTTGCAAATTTGAAGGAGATACTGTGCCCATCCTAAATGTAATTTCTCCTTTAAATTAACCTTGCTGTTTAAAAACACTGCATCCAATTTTTTGTTTTTACTAAGTTGATGACATTGTTTCTTATGGTGTAAGTGTAAATGCTTAGTTGTAAGTACTTTAAATACTGGAAAGTTAAGGCACCAACAGACATGAATTGTAAATAATTATTTTATTTAGACTGTTAAGAAACAGTGGTATAGTCAATGTTCTGGTTGTGTCTCAGGATCCACTATCTACTTGGTACTTCAGGCTGGTTAAGGGAGGTACTTTTCTTATAGTAGCCTATATGGGAGCCTGCAGTATGTAGTCTGTAGGAATCAGAATTGCAAGCTTCATTGCAAGCATTAGATATTTGTTGTATTTTTCTGTCAGTGGTAAAACAGCTGAATAGTGCATGTACAAAGTGAAAAAGTGAACTATAGAAGTGAGCTGTTTACTTGTCTCTTTGTCTTATAGGCTAATCTAGTCCTAAAAACTTTTTCAGTGGGTTATACAGGGTAGCTCTTGTCATGCTGCTTCTCCATTTCCATTTCCATTGAGACACTGCATTTTCTCCTGTACATGAAGGAAGAGGCAAGGGAAAAATCTTTGCACAGGAAATTTTGTCATGAAGGGGATTCCTGCAGTATTTTTTAATGAGTTTATCATGTCTTGTCCCAGCCCAGCTCTGCACTCATTTGGAATTAGATCAAAAAGTGTTTTTGCAGTTCGACTGCACAAGAAAACTTGCAAGTGGAAGTAGTTTGAATATTACTAGTGAGAGTTTTATTTTAATGGCCAGAGCCACTAACTGTGGATTAACCTGTTGGTACAGGTTATTTCATTGTTTAGTTCTTTTACTGGATGGTAAGTGAACCAGGAACTGCTTCCTGTCAGAGTTGAAAGGAGGTTGATTCTAGAAGACTTCAAACTTGGCTATGGTCCAAGGGTGCTGTTAGATGGATTTGCTAAGTGATGATTTCTTAATTCATTCTTTCCTTTGGTTTTGCCTTTTTGTTGAAGTTGCTTATCACCTTCTGTAGGCTATCAGCAGTACAATTGCTGTATTTTAAGCAGAGCATAACTACCTTTGAAGCACTGTTTAAAGATCCCTCACAAAATTACAGTCAACAAGCTGCTGACTTACTGAACTGTATGACCCCTCTCTTGTCCTTTTTGTGTCCTTTTGCATAAATGCTGATGCTAGAATTCATATGTTTTCCTTGAGTAACATGGCAATTTAATATTATTGGTAGGACAGAAAATGGCCTCGTGGGCTTCATAGACTTTAATACTTGGAAATAGTGCAGAAGATAAATTGAAACCAATGCTCGAGAGCCTCACTGGATTTGTTTCTAAAACCCACGCAATACAAGTTGCTGCAATAATTTTTTTAAATTCTCCCTTCTCCCTTCCAGTCCCCCAGCTTAAATGTAATACTTAAGGCAAATTTTAAACCTCTTTCCTTCAAGAGGCTTTCATTTAATTTTATGTAATAGGTCTACTTGAAAGCCTTTCTAAGAAAAACTGGTCTTCTGTGAGATGTTTACTGGTTTTGTTCTGAGCTGTTTGAGCTCTGGTTTACATCACATGGCTAGTTAGCAACGCTTTATTATATTCTAAGGGAGATTATTTTACTCTATTTGTAAAATGAACTACAGTGTTCTGGGTCTTTAATTATTAAATTGGTTTTTGATTTGGGGGGTTGTAATTTCTTGACAATATGTCAATATTGAACATGATCAATACGTATAAAGAAGCAGGGACTGACAAAGCAGTCTGTTTCATTTGTTGGAAGTGCCAGCCTCTTAGGTAACTCCTTGGGGTATAGGGCTACCATGCCTATTCACCTTCATTATCCTCTGCCCTGGATTTCAGGACATGATCAAGCAAAAAACTGCTACTATCCTAGGTCTTGTATTAAATGGACTGTATGTACTTTACAGAGCTGGCAGATTTTCAATGGCTTTGTGTCTTGAGCAATGGCTTGTAAAGGTAAATGCCTGCAAGTGATTTCAGTGTCTTGGCTGTTGAATAAACTGCTTTTCTTCTCTCAAGAATAAAGTTCAGATCCTGTCAGGGGAAAAAAAATGAAGCTGTTAGCATTTAATCAGTTGTTTGTCCAATATTCTCTCACTTCAGAAAGGAGACCAGGAATTACTTAATTTTTAAATAAATAAATGGATAAATAAGTAGAGTTTCGTTACTTGTATTACTCTGTAGCTCACCTAGTAAAGAAGTATCGTAGTGCCAGTGTTTTTTATTAGATAGAAACCAATGACTGAAAAACAAAAGGTCAGTGGCCAAGCTGCTGCCACATGTTGCCTGTAGGAATATGAGCTTAGCCATGCTATTTTTCTAGTACCTGGGCCTTGGTAAGAGAAGTGGCTGTGTTATTTACAGTGATATAATTTATACTGCATTTGCTCTTGAAATAATTGAGCAGGAAGGATGTCAAGTTATATGCATGAGTACACCCAAAATGCATACAACAAAACCAAAACATAAGTGCTCTCTATTTAAAGCTTCTATTTCCTAGTCATAACAGTGGAAGAAATCTAGAGAAATAGTTCTCTTGTAATCCCATATCAGGTTCTGGAATTTGTAGCCTTAATAATTTTGCTTTTGTCCTAATATATTTTCCTTCCCTAATATTTTACCCTATATGAGGCAACTGGGCAGGATATATCCTGACTTTGCGCAGAAATTCACCTAGTTCATCTTGGAGTAGAACAGGTCTCTGCTTGTTTTATTTAGAATTGCATTTCAAACACCAGCCTGGTTTCAAAAAGCCCTGCTTCTGTATTTAGTATACTGCTATTCAAATCTAGATCATGCTGACAGTCTATTTGCCCCAAAGAGTAAACTAGATAAAATATGCATATGATCAATTTAATATGCAATTAAACATTTTCCCTGAGCAATTAGCATCAAGACAACTAATAATTATCCTGTGCCACGCTGCAAACATTATACGCATTTATGTAGGATGACTTTGGTAATAAGTTATGGATAAAAATATGCATATATACAAACATCTGAATAAACATAATATCATGGCAATGAAGCATGTGCTTTTCATACTGGAGTTTATTTAATCTGCTTAAAAACAATATCTTTCCCCAAAGAATGTAAAAGTTGACATGCCCGTGGGATCATGGTCTGTGAATTGCACCACTGCTTACCTTGGGGTTACATGTGTCACCTGCTTCATTCTAGTTGCATTGCAGTGAAAGAAAATTTGGAGTTGGAAAATGCAATCCCATTTGAACAACTGCATATACATCTGTCAAAACAAGTGGATACCATGTCTGGAAGTCTCTTAAGCACGTGAAGAAACTGCAGTAATGGTTTCACTTTGATCTGTGGGAGTCAGTGAACTGCTTGGAAAGGGAATGAAGAAAAGCAAGCTTGTTGTTGGTACACTTGAGATTGTTTTGTGTGCCAGATTGAAGAGTGTAATTTAACAAACACAGACATACAAATGAAAAAGTCTTTTAGCCAGAAACTGGATGTTGGGATGTTCAGATTTTGAACATAGTAGGCAAGTAAGGGAGCAGAAAAGATTAAGTTTGGAAATAAAAAAATTTGGAGCCCCTTTAAGTGTTATTGAAATATCATTTCAGATGAGTCTGAAGACAAAAGTTTTCTATGTCTTAGGTGTCAAGAAAATGGAACTGAGTTGACTTTATATAAAACCTAACTTAGAAATGTGTTTTGAATTAATTTCCCAAGGGTATGTTGCAGAAGGGGAAAGAAGAGGGCAAACCCAGTTGTAGTTGAATGTGGAATTGTCTACATGCAGTACTGATGTTGCCTATCTGTTCAGTTTCATCTCTTTGATAGAGACAGCTGATAGATGTGTATTCCTGAAGGAACTATATTGCCACAGGTATTAATAACACAGCTGAAAAGTGCTAAAATAGCTTTTTTCCCCTGGTCTTTTCACTTCAAAACTATTGAAGATAGAATTTCAGGAAGTATAAAGACTGCTTGGCCCAAGGTTATGTTTACACAATGTAGGTGATGGTCATCAGAATTACAGGAAGATGCAAAGAGAAAACTGCAGTGTATATAGGATGTATTTACAGCTTGAGCTGTCGATAACCTGGTTAGCATAAGTACATCATAGTGGCAGCTTCTGTAGCTGGGCTCTAATCTCAGAGTGGAGAATGCATGAGGGAACTTGAGGATAACCTTCTTTATATCCCAGTTATATTAATATCCTTGGCTACAGAACTTTTTGTTATTTAAAAACACTCTTATTATTACAATGGAAAGGTGAATACATTTTTCAATTGTTTAGTCCCAGGTGCAGGACCAAAGCAGGAAACCTACAAATTAAAGAACAAATTTCCCATTCGGGAGGGAAAAGCCTTCTTTCTTCTGTAGTGCTACCACACTGTGCTGTTATTGAGTAGGGCAGAGTTCTATTTTCTTTATAGTAGCTATTGTAGGACTATATTTTGGATTTGTGCTGGAAATGGTGTTGGTAATGCAGGGATAGTTTTGGTTATTGCTGAGCAGTGCTTACACAGAGTCAAGGCATCTTCTGCTTCTCACACCTCCCCACCAGTGAGGAGGCTGGAGGTGCACAAGAATTTTGGAGGGTACCTAGGCAGGGCAGCTGATCCTGGCTGACCAAGGGGATGTTCCATACCATAAAATGTTATGCTCAATGTGTAAAGTGGGAATAAGAAGGCAGCAGTGGGGTACACCAATGCAGGGGGCTGGTGTTTGCCTTCGCCAGTAACCATTATATGTGGAAGGCCCTGCTCTCCTGAGGGGCGATAGCTGAACACCTGCCTGCCCATGGGCAGTGGTGCATGAATTCCTTGCTATGCTTTGCTTCCCTATGTGGCTTTTGCTTTGGCTATTAAACTGTCTTTATCTCAATCCATGAGTTTTCCACTTTTCTGATTCTCTCCCCCATCCCCCTGTGGGGTGCAATGAGCAAGAAGCTGTGTGGAGCTAAGTTGCCAGCTGGGGTTAAACCCTGGCACATAGAAATTAACACAGGATCACAGAAGGGATGCAATTTACATAAGTAAAGTATCAGAGTTGGTTGGCAGAAACAATAGCAGGGCCTACTCCTATCCAAGGGTCGTTTTTAGGTTGACTTCAGTAGTCCTGTGTGTCTATTGAATTTGGACTATTAGTTGGAAAGCCTCCCTTCTGTGGGTGTAGAGGCTTTGGATTAATTCTTTTGAAAATGAAAGCTGAGTCTCCAGAGGACTGGGAGACTTAGCTGTAGTTTTGAGCTGCTGCTTTGCACCCTTTTCTAGATATCTCCTGTGCTTGCTTTGGGTGGTGTTTTTTCAACAGAAAGTGGTATTTTAAAATTTCCAGTGGATATAAACTACAAAAAAAAAAAGCCAAAAGCCCACGAATGAATGTTGGCTTATGTGTAGCTAATTAAGTCTAGGCTAATTTAGTACTACTGTTGCAGTTAGATGGCTTTGGGGTGTGTGAATGCAGGAGGACATGAAGGGTTTTAAACTTACACTTTTTGCATAATTCTAGGTACCTCTTATGGTTACATTGTATATCACAACGCTCATAGAGACATACCCTTTCAAACTATAGGAGGAAAATGTGAGCAGAGAAAGCCACTGTGTAGTAAGAAAATGAGTTCTATAAAAAAAATAAAACCACCCAACATGTGAACCTGCATTCTAGCAGTGACGATAATCTTTGGGGGCAAGAGGAAAAGTTTCAGACTACAGCACTTCATCAACACACACCATTCATATAGTTAATTGACCTAAAGATTAACTATATTATCTTTATATATATATATAAAAAGATTATATTAAAAAGACCTAAAGAATGTTCACACTCTGGTCAGTCCTCTCTTTTTGGATCTGCCCTTGTGACAGCTTTTGCTTTGTGCTCTTTGAATGCATAGCTGTTACATTAAGGTTGGCAGCAGGTGTAATGTTTCCACACTCCTGCCTGTCAGGATGTGTTTGCCATCATTTGAGTTAGTGTGTACTGTTTATCATGCTTTGTGGGCATGTGGGACTAACATGGGAGCTACTGGAGAGTTACCAAGGTGTTTTAAAAAATCAGAGTTTGGTTTAATTTACAGTAATTAGTTCCTGAAACATGATGAAATTTTGGTTTTGGATGTGGAAAGTAAACTGTTTTTTACACACAGAATGGATGTAGGAAAGGGATTGCAGCTGAAAGTGCTCACAGTACCTTGTCTTGCCTGTGATTGAGAGCAGCTGCTCCAGTAGCTGAGATAGAAATCAGTGCCTGTCACTGATTAAACTTTTACTTTTCAATATGAATATTTTTAAAAATGCTATTTAGAGATGCTACTGGTGGTATTTCTTCTTCAAAGACTTTTCTTTCAAACCATGGGGGAAAAAAACAAAGAGGAAAAAAAAGGAGTGCAGATAGCCCTTGAATGTACTTTGTGAAAATGTAGGTATTCTGGGAAAGCTTGCTGCTTCTGTCCTTCCTAAGGCTATAAAATAGGCTGGGACCAGGACAATGGATCTGTGTTGAAGGTCATGACAGCTTCAGTTTTCAGTAAAATTTGCACCTCTATCCTGTTAACCCTGTAATTGCTTACATGTTTCTGTTCATAGGATAACGGAGATCTGATGTTTGGGTGTCACACATGAGGATGTGTTTTCCAGCAGGTTGTCAGGTGGTGTTGAGGTGGTTCTGAAAAGGCATGGAGAGGCAGTTGCAAATGTGAACAGTTGAGGTTTTTGGTTTACTAGTCAAATTTCTTGGGAGTGTGTGCGAAACTTTTAATTTCTTTTAATGTGTGTATAACACTTAATGAGACTAGCATTTAAAACCGTAATTGTGTGTTCACAGCTAATGCTTAACAGTTTTCAGACAATCTGTTTAAAATCTCAGAGTCCTGTAGCAATGCAAGTAGTAATCTCCTTGCTTCGAGTGGGATTTATAGTTTTGGGTAACATTGCATACTCAAAAATAAAGTAGAATAAAACTTTACAGGCCCTAATGTGACTTCTTTGGGGGTGGGATGTTAGAATATGCAAAACGCTTTAAGAATTTCATGACAATTATAAATACAGTCAAATAAGCATATAAATTCCACAAGCACAGAGACTACATAGGAAAAAATAATATTTTTTTGGGCTGTAGTTCTGAGACAAGTCCTCGCATAAGGTAACAGAAGTCCAGCTGAATTTTTACCAAGGATTGATTTTATGCAGTGGCAAAGCCTGTTAGTTTCTCAGAAAAGATAACTATGAGTCATTAAAATAAACAAAATAATTTACTGGTTGCATAAATTACTTCTAAATCTTTGCTTAAACATGGAAACTGCACTAGTTTAACTAATGCTAACACTATGTTCTTATTTCTAAATTGGTGATTATATGAAAGGTGTCCTTGCCCATGGCAAGGGAGTTGGAATTAGATTTTTGTCCTTTTCAACCCAAACCATTCTATGATTCTATATTTTTGTGGACCATTTGAATGCAGAATATGTAAAGACTGTGAGAGCAGTAAGGATAGTGGGTCCTTGATGTTTCACAATGTGTAAACTATCCAAATAATTGAAATTCTGTGGGATTTTCTGGTGGTTTGCTTTGGGTTTTTTTTGGTTTTTTGGGTTTCTTTTTAATTGAATCAATTAAAAAACACTTATTGAAGGCACTAAACCAGTATTTTTTATTTTTAGTTTTTATCTGTAGCAGACACTTTTATTAAACATGGGTTTTAGTCTTTTTTTCTTTAGTGGCTGAAATAATGAAGCTATAAACAAAATTTATTTAATACACATTCATGTAATTTTTAGTGAAAACTATTTCAAGTGTTAGAATAATCAGAGTCAATTGTTGTTTAGAATAATTTTGAAATGATAAATGTTGTGAAATTACATTTTGGTGTGTTTTGGTGGCACCATATTGCCATATTGTCATACAGTACATGGTCTTAACGCTATTTAGAGGATTGATGGGCTGCAGTGGTTGCACGTATGATGTTTTAAGGGATTGATTGACTATGGAAGTTGGATGTGTAATGCTTAAATAAGTACTGTTCCATTTCTACTTGAAAAGTTAAATAAAAAACCAACCTATTTACAGGTACTGAGTTGATAGTCTGTTATTGCTCTTGGTCTCTGTATATATATATATTTTTTTTTTTTAAATCCAGTTGCCTGACTGCTCTTTGTGAAGCTTCAATTTCTGAATGCAACTGCATGTTGGTATAAGGGATGAATTTCCGGTAAATTTGCTCTTACTGTAATTGGGAATATAGTTATTAGAACAAGGCAGTCTTTTAAATTTGAATGTTCAGTTTCTAGTAACCTAGCAAACGAAACTGTTTTGGAAGTTGTCATTTACTTTGTTCACAAATTTAAAGGGATGAAAAATTCTTCTCAGCTTAATTAGTTCTGTTAAAGCAATAGTATGTTACTGGGTAAGCATTATTCAGACCTGTCTTGAGTGACAGAGCAGACATCATACTCCTAAAGGTTTTTAATGCAAATATTAATGGGATTTTTATATAGTAGATGAAAAAGTCACTTTCCTTTTAAGCTGAGGTTGAATAAAAATATTGCTGGTTCATTTGGTACGAAATACTGCAGTGTTGAATAACTGACTGTACTACTTCCTGTAAGAGATGAAATGGAATTAACCTTCCTGAAGTCTAATCATTGTTTTTCAAAAGATAATGATATGTGATAGCTATATTTTGAAGATAAACTACTGATAAGAAAGAGATTAATTTCTCTTAGAGTTCTTTTTGATTAAGGTAGGAGGTGCATTGGTGTTTGTACTGAATTCTGTTACTGTAAAAAAAAAACCCAACCAAAAACTAAAAAAATCCACCAGCCCCCCAAAAATTAACCCCAAACCCCCTTATTTTATGCTGATTGAGACAGCTGTGAGCCAGAAGTACTATTACCAGTATGAAATGAGGTTTGCTTTGACTGTGCAAGCTAAAGCGAAATGGAACGATGTCTTGTTTACTGTTTACGCTGCTGAGAATGTGTGTGTATGTTCTTAACTTTCAGTAGTTGAGAGATCAGACCTTGTAATACAGTTATTAATGTAAATGGCTTCAAAGTGTATACTGGAGCTTGTAAGTTTCTCGGAAACTTGTATATGAGGTGATAGGATTTGCGAGCTCTTTGTGATTAGTTTTGGTATGGAAACATCAGTCTTTGTAGCCCTGAACTGCCAGCAACCTTTGTCCTTTATTTTACCTTCAGTAAAAAAAAAAAAAAGAGGGGGGCGTGTTTGAAATAGGGAAGTAAATGAATGTTGGCTAATGGCCGTGTCTTTTCCTAGAGCAAAAAAATATCTTGAAAAGATAGATGAGATTGTGGACCTGGATTTGAATGATATGTGGAGCTTTGTAAATTATTTATCAGAGCAAGCCTTTTTGCAATGGCTAAAGCACTGTTATATCGAAGGGAAAGAGAATGGTATGGTTGCCAAGAGGAGATTTTTACCGGATTCCACTAGAAGAATAATCTGCCTTTTAAAATTATCTGTATTAAACTTTAAGTAGCAGTTAAGAAATGTCCACACAATACTGCAAATTCTGTTTGAATAGCTCTGAACCTTTTTTCTGGTGCTGATTATTGGCATAGTTTATGTATTTTGGGTTTTTTTGCTAATATAATTTTGCTCCAGTAACATATTTGATAAAAGCAAAATGATGGGAAAGATGTCTTGAATTACTATTCTTGACTGACAAAAATAGTAACTAAGTAATTTCATTTTATATAAATATTTATTTTATTTATACAGTGTTTTTAACAAGTGAAAAATCCTGCTAGTAATTGCTATAAGCCTTCCCACCTATAGAATTACTGATCTCCTTCAATGACATCCTGCTAAAACTAATGAAGAACACCAATAATGCCTTTTTTTGAAGCACAACCATTTTAGAAAGCTGTTTTATAACTTAAACAATTGTTTTTGTCCAAGTAGCAATTTCATATTTCAGCTAACCATATAATCCATAATGGAGACCTTAGTAAGACAAAAGACTGCAGATGGTGTTTGTTCCTATTAGCTATAAGAAGGTAATAGCCGTTTCCTTTTGTTGTTTATGGACGAGAACGCACATCTCCTTACTTACAAAAAGTCTTTGGCTCTGTTATCTTTTGTGTATGTTCTTTGGGGTGTACAAGTATGTCAATATTTCAGTAATTGGATTGTGAAGAGTTGAACAGTGAGCAGACCTTCTGAGGACTAAGTTTTCAGAAAAAGTATGGTGCCTGGGGGTGTGTTTATATGGAAGTATGTTTATATGTGTGCTCCTCTTATATGGCTAGGACAAATTTACTTTCCTGGTGTCAGTATTCTTCATGCTGCTTGACTTAAAATGATCATAAGGCTTAATAACTTAGAATTAGTTTCAGTATTTCTATGTTATATTGTGTTGAGATAAAAGGGCACATGGCCGTGGAATGGATTCCTTCACAAGAATACCCTCAAAAACAAGCATTCCCCACTTCCCAGATCTGTAATGGAATACAGATTTACAGGTCAAGTGGAGATAGCCTGACAGCTTTCAAAGTATTGTAGCATAAAGAGGAAATGTAAAATGAAGGTAAAGCAAATAATTATGTTGATATGTTAAACTAACAGCATTGCCTACCTGAATCTGGAAACTATGAATTTGCAACAGAAACCATTTTAAGTAGATTTATTGTGATACTCTCTGCTAGAAGCCAGTCTGAGAAGGTGCTCCATTTGAGTATCCCAGTTGCATATAATTTTATTATTTATTTATATATTAATTACATACTTCCATTTAGTCATTAATACATTAATATTTTGGTTGTTGCAGGTCAGTGTTTTCATTAAAGCTCTAAAATGCAATGCAGAAACAATACATAGTTAACTATAATTAACTAGTAAACTATAGATATTTAATCTCTGATAGTTTGTCATATAATTGATAAGAAAGGTGGGAGGTAAATTTGTATCAATTCTGAAGTAATTCTCTGAAAAGTTCTGTGTATTGCTTCCAGACATTGAAAGATTTGCATGTTTTTTAATTACGATTGTATATCGAAGGTGATGGGACTCATCAGACTGGAATCTGTTACATCCAGTGCTTTTACCATAAAATGGTAGTGTCAGAGAGAGTTGCGAGTTGTATCGGATTTCCAAGTAATAAAATATATCTTGAATAAGAGAGTTTTTAGAAGTTTTTTTTCTTCTGGAAAGGAACTATATTCATCTGTAATAAAGACTAGTTTACACCTTGGTCTTTGAGCACTATTACATTTGAAGAACAAGTATTCGGGAGTTGCAATTGGGTGTGCAAGAATAGCGTCCCAAGTTCTAATTTTTCCTTGTTTTTGTTACGCTAGTCTTGTTTTGGAGATGTTTCCATGGATTAATACACAGGGTGGATTGTTGTGGGTCAACTTAAAGTTTATTAAATACGTTAGGATAAAAACTTTGCTACAAAGTTAGCAAAGTGGACGTTTGCCTTTGCAATTATTACGTGGTACAACAAATTATCAGGTAAAAGCCATGGAGGCTGGTGGGTTTTGGTTTGTTTTTTTTGTGTTAACTAACTGTCTTTTTATCTTTAAATCTAGCCACGAGCTGATCCCATCCCGATATGTAGCTTTTGCTTGGGAACAAAAGAATCAAATCGTGAAAAAAAACCAGAAGAGCTCTTGTCCTGTGCAGACTGTGGCAGCAGTGGTAAGTTGGCTGAATTTGCAAATACTAGAAATGTTTATGATTAAATATGTCTTTTAAAAAATATTTTAAACTTGTGAACCTTATGCTCTCTTTAAACGAACATAGATCAAGAACTGAAACCAGGAGGGTAGACGAGTTTGTTGTTGTTTTCCTTATTTTTGTTTATTGGTTAGTGTTTTTTAAAACTAGAATTTTGTCATCTGTGTAATTAGGATAATTACAAGTGAGAGGTATGAATTCATCTCCATGTCAAAGTGTAGATCTGCTGAGTAAATTAAGAGGGGGAAACCACACTGGTGCAATACAAGAATCCAGTTATTGTTTGGAATATATATTGGCTCTGGAAATTCAGTTTTGCATTGTGACATCAAATGATCAAGAATTTTGCTTGCACAGATTTGCAACATTTCAGAAGCTGAGGAATAATCATAGTAATAAAGACTGTGTAGCAGTCTTTGCTACTGCATTTCTTGTGTATCCAGTTCATTCTTTTATAAAATTATTCTGTTACTCAAGAGGGAATTTGAATAATATTTCAGGTAACACACCACATCAGTTGGCCAACCTGTTACTTGTCAAGCACAAGATAATGACACTGCTGATTGCATGTACCTTGCTCCTGTGTGTTACAGCAACTCTTGCAGACTCTGTGGCTGTTCTTAATGCAGGTGCTTTTCTTCTTTGTGGTGACCAGTGATGGGAATGGAATGGCCTGAACTTGTGTCAGGAGCTTTAGAAAAAGGTTCTTCACCAGAGGGTAGTTGGACACTGGAGCAGGCTCCTCAGGGCAGTGGTCACAGCACTGACAGAGTTCAAGCAGTGTTTGAACAATGCTCTCAGGCACGTGGTGTGATTCTTGGGGCTGTCCTGTGCAGGGCCAGGAGGTGGAGTCAATGATCCTTGTGAGTCCCTTCCAGCTCCCTTCCAGGATATTCTGTAATTCTGTGAATATGTAGTCCATGAGTAGGTGTGCTGAAGGTAGCTATGGCAGTATCCAGGACAGACTACATCAGTATTTGAATAAAAACAAAACAGTATGGAAAAAAGCATGTTTTCAGTTAATCAGGATATGTTTTTGATAGTTTGCTTCTCAATCTGTCACCCTGATAATTACTTTGTATTTTAGCCAGTGTATTTTTTAGTATATTTTAGCCAGTTATTACACTCTGAAATAAGAAAATTACTTTTTTAACCCAGTGTGCAACAGCAAACCCCATAGATTTTAAATTGTCTTCCTTTAGTGGTTTATAGGTTTCCTCTATTTTCAAATCTGTTTTCTGATATTTGGAAAATTAATAGGGTTTATGCTTGGTTAGACTCTAGTGTGCAAAGTTTATGTTAATCAGGTGAGCTTAGGTATCAGCTACTCTTCTGTTGTGTAATAATCCCCTGGTGGGTCTTAAGACATTTTAGAACTGGAAGTCTTGACTTTCATGGATCAGCTTCTATTTGAATTAACACCAATACATTCTCTCTGCCTCATTAAGACTAAATTATCTTTAATTAGTTCCTCAGATGTATTAGATATAAGAATGAAATGTTGAGACTGCCAATCAGTTTGCTGGATGGTTAAACTTCAGCTACTGATGCCTGACTAAAATAAAAACCAATTTCAGTGCAATTTATAAATAACAAAACTTCACTCAAGTGGAGTTTTATTGTAATTGGATTTGTAATTTTGCACATTGCAGTGTATCTCAAAGCTGGTCTGGCTGTCTAACAAATAGAAAAGAAATTGCATGTTGTGCACAGCAAGCAAATTGTTCAGTTGATCAGAGATTAAATTGCAGTGCCCACTACTGGCGTGTCTGTTTTCCCTTTTTGTTTTTGTGTCAAGTTGTTTTTGTCTTTTCCAGTAGTGCTTCTACATTCTGAAAGCAGAAACTAGTTGGATAACCGCACATTTTTGTGGTATTTGGGAGGATAAAGTATTTGGGTAGTAGAAATGAAACGCACTGCTTTGGCAGTTGGCACAGAGGATTTTCTCAAGAATTAAGATGAGGGATGTCAGATGTGAGAAAACAAATCCCATTACAAAAGCAGACATAGTTCCTCTTGGTTTTGGTTGGGTTTTGTGTTGGGTTTTTTCTCCTCTCCTGCTTTTTTCCTATCTCATGATTTTGAAAAATCAATACACTTGAGAACTGGAATTGAACTCCTGTTTTTCGAAACAAGATGTGCAGAAGCAATTAAAGAGCTGCTGCTGACAGATTTTTATAAGGGTTTGAAGTTGTAGAAGGAGAAGGGAAAAAAGTGAGTGACTGGACAATTATAATAAATATTTTTTAGAAGGGGGAAAAATAGCTAAAAGTAAAATACCTATGGGTACTACCTTTTCAAATCAGATGTTATCCTGAGGAGGCAAGAGCGTTACTGATCAAAGATGGGTAGAGGAGGCTGTTTCTTATATTTATACTTCTCAGTTACTTACTTAAAACATAATTAAAATCAACAATTTTAACCACAACTTACCTGCTCCTTGAAGTAAATCACTTCTGTGCAGGGTAGATAACTGGAATTAAATATACTTACATGGACATGGTTGGTTTAAGACTACCCTTTAATGTGTAAATATAGTTGTTAAATCATGGTTGATAAAATAAGTCTCTATATGATATTGATTACTGATATCAGTCTCTGTAGGGAGTTTCATTAAAAGGAATAGTATCTCATTGAACTCATCTCTGCAGTTATAGTATATATGTCACTTTCAAGAAAGTGTATACTCGGTTTTAACCATAAAAAAAGGTTGGCATGTCTTAAACTGTATGCTGAGAATCAAATGGCTATGCTTTTTCAATATCCTTCTGAAACTACTATTTGAATTTATTGTTGATCGCTCCTTACTAATAGATTATATCCTTGCATTTTATTTTGAGAATATGCACAACTCATGTTGTCTTTTGAAGTTTAATGATAAAGTGGTTTAAGCCTTGGACACATGGAATAAAAGGAAGTAAAATCTGAAATTTTCACTTACTTAAGTGGCTTTTGCATTCCATCAGTTGTCTTTGCCATCCATGCCTCAGTCTCTTAGAAGACAAAAGTAGCAAATGTGCATGGACTGTAGTTTTGTTTATGGTGTTTTAGCTCAGTTCTGGACCGAGAAACAGTCAATGGAGAAAGTCTGAATCATTTTGACTACACCATTACCTAGAAGAAAGCACCCATCCAACTCTGACAGTGAGAAGAAAGCACCTTTCATCCTTACCACATCACTGCAGCCATCTCCAAGTGCAGCATGGCATCAGGGATTCTTATCTCTCTGACAACTTCTGTGTTGATGGTCTTGATAAGCTCTGAATATAATACTGTCAAAAACTGTTTCCCTGGGATGGCTTATCCCTTCCCATTTAGCAGTGCTTTTATCTTTTCTGTGTTAAGGGTACACTCTGAGCTTGCTGAAGACATGAAAAAATCACTGCCAATGTTGTCTAAGATGTTGTATGTGTTCAGTTTGTCTGGTCTCTTCTGGGAATTGGAAAAGTCACATAGGCCTACTATGAAAAGAGGATGGTCCTGCTGAGGAATTTTTGTTTTGTGGGAGGTGGTAGTTCAGCTACTCCCAGGCCCTGCTCCGCACTCATCCCCTCAATTTTAAACCTTCAATTGCAATATGTTTTTCTTATGCCAATTGCCAGATTCATTTTTTCTCTTCGTATTACTCTGAAATTGTGTTTTGTGTGTAATTAAGTAATTAGTTGGAATGAAAAACGCATGTAGTTTGGCTATTCAGTTTCTCAGGTAGATACTTATTATAGTTAGAAAAATAACTAATGTGGTTTTAGCTAAAGATTTTCTCTGTTTATTTTTGCACTGCTAAGAAAGGGGAGTGTGGTCGTGTTTATAAATATACTTTTTTTCGGAGCCAATAACTGTTTAATATGCTATGGAAATAATGCAGTGAAAATAAAAATTCAGTTTTAGGTGCTTATGTAGACCATTCACAGGTGTCAGTTACAGCAGAACTCAATTTTCTAGCTGTCATCATGAATGGGTCCCATGACAGTTATTCTGTATATTTGTATGGAGTAGATGAGTTACATGATGTGTTGCAAAGTTCTGAAAGCAGCTGGTGCTTGCAGGGTTCTGGTGGTGCTGGCTACGTCCTGCTGAATTTAAAAATCAATCTAACCAATATTAAATCTGAAGCTCTCAATAATATTTTGGTGTTTTTTAGGACATCCATCATGTTTGAAATTCTGTCCTGAGTTAACAACAAATGTGAAGGCCTTGAGGTGGCAGTGTATTGAATGCAAGACATGCAGTGCATGTAGGATCCAAGGCAAAAATGCAGTAAGTTAGACTTGTTGGGTGTTACCTGACTTTTCTTTGTAAATATCTTTATAATTAGCACAGGCACAAATACAAATAATTGATGTATGACTTCAAGTAATGCTGTATTAAGTTTTTTTTCTTCTTCCTTTTCTCCACCCCCTCATCCCTGCCCCTCCCTTAGGATAACATGCTTTTTTGCGACTCCTGTGATAGAGGGTTCCACATGGAGTGCTGTGACCCACCACTATCCCGAATGCCAAAAGGTGATCTTAAAAATCCTTTCCATGAAAATGCTTTCATTCGCAGTATTGTATCAAGTGACCAAAACCTCTTGAGCGTGCTAATTTGCCTTTTTTTTCAGTGATAAACAGTATGATTTCATTCATATCAAAGCCAGTTTTATTTGTCATTATGTGAGGGTTTCTTTTCTCAGGAAAATAATAGAGGTCTGCATATAGTTGACCAGATGACTTCACTGTGTAATGAGTTGTTGGCCCATTTATTGAAGGTAAAATGTTAGAAAGGCTGTTAAAAATGCTTGGAGTATATACACTGACAAAGAAGTTGTTGGAACTTGTCGAAGAGACTCTTCTTCATGCCTTTTATTGTAAGAGTAATTGGAGAACCAGGCAAACAAAACAAAATTCATGTGTCTTCAGGTTCTCTGATCTCTAGATTTCTGATACCTGGCACCCCTCACTTTTGCTCTTACATCTTTATGGCTTTCCCTATTTAATCTTAAAGTTACACTAAAGACTTTTCTCAGTTCCTCCCCTCCAAGTCCCCAGCCTTATCTACAATAAATGTTTGGACATGGCTATCTAATGTTAAAAGGATGCTAAATTTAAGTTGTGTATTAAAACAAATATACCTAGGTGTGATGTAGTGTATTCTTTAGCATGCTCTACCCTGGTGGCTTTCTAACACACCTGTAAATTTTTTACCCCGTCTTAATCGTGTCTGAACAAAGATCTAGGTAGTACAAGGAGGGACAATCGAGAACAGAAGTTCTTCTAGGAACCTATTTGCTCATAATCTTTTCTGTGATCCTTGTTGCCTCTTGTTTTCCGCTTTCCGTGAGCACTTTCCTTTTAAAAGTTTCAGAGTATGGGTAGAGGTGAATCATGTTTTTTGTCCGCATTCCCTTCACTATGTCCTGTTCAAGAGATAATTTGCTAACCTTGGTACACGCCTGCAGTACAGATTAGATAAAGTGTGTACAACTAAACTCTTTCTCCTTTATATAGGGATGTGGATTTGCCAGGTCTGTAGACCAAAGAAGAAAGGGAGAAAGCTGCTTCATGAGAAAGCTGCGCAAATAAGGCGACGATATGCAAAACCTATTGGACGACCGAAAAATAAATTAAAGCAACGAATGTTGTAGGTTTCTCTTGGTTTTTATTTCTTTAAATGTTTCTGAGACTGTAGTAAGATAAGAGTTTGATACAGGTTTAAGCATGATTTTCAATTCTGTTTCGAGCTGGGGAAAATAGATGAGGAGTAATTTAGAATGTGCCTTTCAGCCCAATGTCTAATAACTTCTAAATTATAGTAGGTGCTTTTGGTGTCATGTCAGAAGGTGATAAATTAAGTTACAGGAATTTTTTTTTCAGATCCCGTAAGTTTTTATCAAAAATTGTCCCTATAGCAGATGCAAATAAACTTCTGTAGCATAACATATGCCACAGCTGTCTTTTAAGTGTAGCTTCAAATAATTGAAGTATCTACAGAAAACCAAGTGGATAATATTGAGCTATTTATATACAGCCTCAGGAGACCATTCTGCTCAAAGATCCATTCAGACGCTGTATAAAAATTGCTTTATTAGTTAATATCAGCTCACAAAACCCATTCCAAAAAGCAAGCTATGCAAGTAATAGAGAAGTTCTGGTTTCAGTGGTACTCTGGAATAGATTATTGTTTGAATTCACCTGTTAAGCTGCCACTGGTTACTAGGAAAAGAGGTTGCAATTCCTCTTGCTTCTCAGGACTGTGTTTATCTAAGACAAGAGCGTGCTGTAATATTTTTTGGCATCTGTCTTCCCAGGAAACACTGTAGTTGGACATTGTAAGTCTTGGTTAGTGGATTGTTTAAGTAGCGTTCAAATACTGAGTTGACATTACACGGAGTATTAAACAGGAATAGACTCTGTTAGCTACAGTAACTTGTTGCCCTCCATCACATGTTCCTATCCACCTTCACCTTTCTTCCCCTACTTAAATATTATTTAACTATTTGGCTATGTCAACTCAGCAGCCGAAAAGCTTTCTGACTCTATCAGCCCCTCATTCTGTACATTGTGACATTCTTCTCTATAGTCTAAAAACCTGTCTTGTATTATTCAGAATCGCATGGGAGCTGATGTAAGACTTTGCATATTGCAAAACAAGGGTTTTTGAAGCCCATGGAGCCCATATGTGAAAATTGAAGGAAAAGTACTTTCAGTACAGGACGCTAGTCAAGTTGATGTACTTGATGCTGTGCATCTTGCTGTACTCTCTTTACCCTTTGTCTCTGCCAGCATCTTTCATCTTGCCTTTTTGGTTCTTGTCCTAAAGATTCATTAGGTTGTACTAGGAAAGTAGTTCAGGACAAGAATAAAGTGTGACACTACTTGAAAGTAAAAGATGTAGTTGTATTGGCTCATGAGGCCATGCTATTAGAGTGGGTGAAACATGGTACTTTTCCATTCTCCTCCTGAATAAATAGCTTAGGAATTTGAAGGTCATTGAAATTTCTACATCATTCTGCATGCATAATAAAAATATTCCCTATATTTCTAGCTATACCTCGGGCTTTAGTTGTGCCTCTGGTTTTACCCTTTGAAAATACATAAGCCTTCAACCAGAGGTTAGGGCTCTGTTGTTGTTCAGGAGTGGTACACCCCATCTTAGTGCTGCTGCTGAGACACTCCAAACCATGTGCTGCTCACTTGCTTCCCCCTTCCCTTGAGAGTGGTGGGGGAGGAGAATTGAAGGCACAAAGAGTAAAGATCCCAGGTTGATATAAGAACAGTTTACTGGAAGCAGCAATGAGATAAAGGAAACAGTAACAGCTACAATACCAATAATGAAGTGCACAGGATAGGCAAAACAATTCACATGTGATTATTTGGAACTAGTGTTACCCAGCTGCTCCCCACTTACCTGACTGGAAAGAGCCCCTTCTCCCTAGAATGGAGTCCCTTCCCCTGCCCCCAGCAATGATGTGAGGTGGTACAGAATAACTTTCATGTCCTGGCCATGCTCCCCTCTGGCTGCTGCAAAAATTAACCCTGCCCTGACCAGAACCAGGGTTGGTTCAGATGCAGTACTGCCATCTAACTTCTCTATAGACACGGCTCTGATTTGGGTTCCCATAATGGATTTAGCAGCAATGTCCCCCCAGCAGTAATTCTGTTTTCCTCCTTCCTCGTACATGTAGCAGAAAGGTTGAAAATGTTATGAGGGTTTTACTGTTAGGTTTTGCTATTGAGATTCCAAACTGCAACTTTTAAAGTAAACGTCATGCTAAAGGATGCAGAAGTTCTTTTAGTATTGATGATGATTATTAATATTTTCATAAAGGTTTTCTTTGTAGCACATGAGCTGCATGAGCATGTTACAGGAGTACTTGGGAAGCTCTTTATAAAATAAATATTTGCAATGTTGCCAGCACATTTCTTTTGCTTCAGTGTCTCAAGTATATGTACGAACAAAGTAATCTTGTTTTGGAAAAACAGTGCTTAGGAGATAGAACAAGAGAAGAGATTCTTCCTCATGAAATCCTATTTTAAAGTGACTGAGGAGTTTGGAAGACAATAGTGTCAAACAAAAAGTGTGTGGTCACATGAAATACAGGAAGGTTAGCAAATGCCACTTAGTCCTTATATAGTACAAAGAAAATCTGTCCAGTGGTACTGGAATAATTTTTTGCCTGTTGACCATCTGTAGGAAGCCTTCACAGGCAAATTTCTGTGTAAGATTAACTTAAACCAGGTGTATGCTGGCCTCTGGCACTGTTGGTGATTACTGCATCTGGTACTGAGTATAGGTCTTGTGATAGGCTTAAGCTTATGACACCAAAGGATTCAAAAGACTTAGAAGTTTTTGGATTTGTTGCCTCTTAGGAACTAACCAAATTTAAGGATGTGTGGGTAGAAAAGGGGCTAATTCTTAAACTGGTGGGCCCTTAGAGGTCAGTAAACCAGATGGTAGCCCTAGGCTGTTGAATCTCTAATTAGAAGTAACCTGTTGCAATTAATTATTTCAGTATCTCAATTAAGAAGGGAAAAATCTGTGGAAGAAAACTTTCCACCACGAAGTAAATAAGCTAACTTCGAAGAGCAGGATGGAAAAGGGAATGAAAGAAAGCATGTGATGCAACTGTGTAGCTTTCTTTCCCATTGTAATTTGATCGTGTGTCCTGATAGCTATTTCTTTTACTGCAGATATTTTTAAAAATTCTCTTTCGATCTGCTAGAATATACTACTCTTCAGTGTAGTTCCTCTCTTCAGTTATTAGCAACTAATTAAACCTGTAATTCTGCTGTCACAAATGTTGGCTTTCAGTATGCCCTTTTTCTTCCTAGCATTTAAATAAGATTCACCACTCTGTTTTTTCCTAACACTTTCTGTGTTAGGCCTGATTAGTTTGTGGCTTTTCTGCAAACACACCTTGGTTATAGTTTTGCTCTTTCCTTTTGCTAGTTTTGGTTTTTACTATTTTTAGAATTTCTAAAGAAAAGAGTCTATTTCTTTGGTTTTGTTGTAATGCTCTTAATAAACTATCTCATTTGGCTTTTACATCTTTGGTGGTAATTTTTACTGCCATACTTTACATAATCCAACAAGAGGGTGGAAAAAAATAGCAGTTCCTTGAACATTGACTATATTGCTTTAAAGGACTAACAGACTTTCCCTAATTTTTAAGTAAATGGAGTCTGGAGTTAACTGTTTTGATATATTAACACTGAAAACATTCATCTCCTCTGTATGTACAATAAACTCTATGGTGATGAAGCAGTTGTTGTGCAAATATGGTGTAATGATATTTTTTCCATAGAAGCACACTTTGGCTATGCGTAAAAGTATGTGGGAAGGCTGTATACTTGGGAGATTTGCTATGCCAGCTGCTTCCATTTATATATACTGTGGACTATCTTTTGAAGATAAGAGGGGAGGGGGAACAAAAAGGAAAAACAGAAAAAATATAGCTGGATGTTATATCACAGTGTGAAATGTATTTCCAAAGTGTATATGTCTTTGAATTTCTTTAAAAATTTTTGAGTACAATGGCCTAGGTAACTTATATAAACTGTAGTACTATTTGGCAGTAAAGATTTTGAATGCTGATTTTTATTTTTCAAATTTTTACATAGGTCTGTAACCAGTGATGAAGGATCCGTGAATGCATTCACAGGAAGGGGGTCACCTGGTAGGGGTCAAAAGACTAAAGTCTGTACCACACCTTCATCTGGTCATGCTGCATCTGTGAAGGATTCAAGCAGCAGATTGCCTGTTACAGACCCCACTCGGCCTGGTGCCACCACCAAAATCACCACCACCTCCACCTACATATCTGCCTCTACACTTAAAGTTAACAAGAAAACCAAAGGGCTCATTGATGGCCTTACTAAGTTCTTTACACCATCACCTGATGGTCGCAGATCACGAGGTGAAATAATAGACTTTTCAAAGCACTATCGTCCAAGGAAAAAGGTCTCTCAGAAACAGTCATGCACTTCTCTTGTGTTGGCTACAGGTACCACACAAAAGCTAAAACCTCCACCTTCTTCACTTCTACCCCCAATCCCCATTTCTGGTCAGAGTCCCAGTTCTCAAAAATCCAGCACTTCGACTTCTTCTAACTCTTCCCAAAGATCTTGCAGTCAGTCAAGCATACCCTCCTTTAGTAGCCTTCCTAGTAGCAGTCAGCTAAAGGGACTCTTTGATGGACTCTCTCATATCTATACCACTCAGGAACAGTCTCGAACAAAGGGTCACCCAAGCTATGCAACCCATGAGCGTTTGTGTAGTAAGCCAGAATTCTCTTCCACATCAACATCTAATAGTCATTTCTATGCAAAGAAGGAGGTTAGGAGCAGGTTTATTTCTCATGTCTGTGCCTCTGGATGGGGTGTGTCTAGAGGACATGCTTTTAAAGCAATTGCTCACCTCAAGAGAACAGCTTTCTTTAAAAAGCACAGGACTCTAGGCAGATTAAAGTATAAAGTGACCCCTCAGATGGGGACCCCCTCACCAGGGAAGGGGAGCTTGACAGACGGAAGGATTAAACCTGATCAGGATGATGGTAAGCAAAGGTCAAAAGTGCCAACCAAACCTGCGTCCTGTCCAAAACCAAAATTCTTATCACATAGGTCTTAGCTATTTCTCTTGTTCTTACTTCACTTTCATACAAAAACAACAAAACTTTGACCTTGTATCTAATGCTGACTAAATCTCAAAAACATTTTTGGGTTGTTTTTTTTTTCTGACTAATACCACACCACTTTTTTATTATTTTTTGCATCTGTAGTGACACTAGGAGCCCCAAATGCCTTCATAATGTTGCTTATGGCTGTGTAGTAGCGCATGAGTAGCCACTTGTCATGCTACTTCCTTGTTCTTCCCCTGCCGTTTTTGTGGCAGTAGTGCTGTCATCATGATTGTGTGCTGTCAGTGCTTATGATGGTGGGCATTTCAATTCATTTCCCTCTGCTCCATTGCTTTATCATGAACAGTTCCATCGCACTACAGTGTCCACAACACTTGATCTGTACTGCTGTGAGCTACCTTTTTTATAATTACTTTTATTTAAGAAAGAAAACCCATATAATTTACAATATTTGAATGTAGATGTAGCTTAGCATTAATCTCCAAGTTTTAAGGGCAACTTTTTTTCTCTGTATTTATTTTTACCTTCTAGAGTATACTGCAATTTATCAGTGGCATAGTTCTAGCAATAGAATATGCTCGATTTCATGAGGTTCAAAACTGATTTAGTAGAACTGGACTATAAAGGCTTATATAGACAGACAGGCAAGTACCAAAATGTAGTTCATGCAGTAACAAACTACAAAACAAGAAGGGGGGGTGTGAAGGTTTTACTTCTGTCATTTAGCAATACCAAATTTGGTTAAAATGGGGAGTCTTAACAGCCACAGTTGCAGTCCTATTTAGTAGTATCACTATGGCAAGGGTACATGTACCCTTCACATCTGTGAGTAAACTTTTTGCTGGTTTTAAATAACAGATACTGAAATCAAACTAAGCATCAAACAAGAAAATACGGATGTATTTCTGTTGGGAAGCAAGGACACTGTTACGCAGGAGGATTTGGAAGTATTTAAGCAGGCCCGAGAACTTTCCCTGGAGGTAAGAATCATATTGCAGAAAACATAATTATTTTTGTAAATAAAAACTCAGTTAGTTTTCAGTCTATTCATCTTCATTTCTGATATATTCTTTTTTATCTAATGCATCATTCTTGCTGTGAATTTTATTTGGGAGACACTGTTTATACAGTTACATTCTCCTAGATAGGAGACAAGGCATCATGTTGGAATGGGTCAGATGATAAGTGACACTTAAGATAGATTTTGAAATATATACTTGAGCATTTTGGACACGGGACTGCAGAATTAAACACAGAGCTTAAGAGTAGCTGACATCCTGGTCAGGACTGAGAGGATGTTGGCTGGTAAGAATATGCCTGATGATTTTCCTCTGCAAATAAAGCAAATGCTCTAAATCTGTCCTAGAAAATACTGGTTGGTAGAAACCCAGGTTTTGTGAGTTCATGAGTTCATTTAACTTGATTACTTACCACAGTTTGAGTTTAAATACTGTAGACTTTTTCTAGCAGTGGAAATATTTGAGCTGAATTAGCCTAGCGAATCAGACTTTTACTTTCCTATGTCCACGAAATGAACAACCAGTGTCTTTGAGAACCCAGGTCAGAATGTAGGTGAATGTAATATTTCAATTGCTGCTTTCTTAAAACGGCACCATAAGTGGCTATGTGCTGTACATTTTCCAGTAATGGAAGTAAATTAATTTTTTTTTCAGGTTTAGTATACAAGTGACATTACCTGCTGTGTGGGTCAATGCAGTGACTTCTTTACAGTCTTCATTCAGAGTGTCTTAGCCAACAAACTCAAACTGAGTTTAAAGATTCAGTTTCATTGTTAGCTCGTACTTCTGTTTGCTCATGGAAATAGTTCCTACCTCTTGCTTTCTTTCCCTTTCATATGCAGTCCCCAAAAATGTGAGGTGGTAAGATTTCTAAAATTTGTGACGTTGAAATTGCTTGTTTTTCCTCACGTTTCTTACTCTTATATTTTGCCAGCCCTTTGGAGTCTTGCAGTCATCTTCTGATCAGCTTGCATGCAGTATCATAGCTGAAATTAGTGTGTTAGTATATTCTTGAATTTATCTCTGAGAAAAATTCTAGTTACTCTAGACGGATTGTGCTGATAACCTTTTCTCTCATTGTTTTGACAAAAGGACAGCTTTGAGTTTGCACCAGAAGTATAGAGAAGTCCTCACGCTAGATGCTGTGGGAGAAGAGACCTTGAGGCTGTTGTGCCTCTTATTTGGCTGGGCTTTTGCTGTTTGTACTTGCTGTTTGCAAACTCTGTCCTCTGTCAGGGTTTAAAGAGCTTAAGCAACTGATTTGGATACTTTAGGTTTCTCATGCTTTCAGTGGGCAAAATTGGTTGTATAAAGCTAAAGTTTCTTTTACTTTTTCTATAACTAATTTGGGATTTTTTTATTGCACCTGACAGAAAATCGGGTGTAAAAACACTGGTGAAACAAGTGGGCGATACCCTTCAGTGATTGAGTTTGGAAAATATGAAATCCAGACCTGGTACTCTTCACCTTACCCACAGGAATATGCAAGGTAGCAAGTTGTCATGATTGCCATACATGGTTGGAATTTTTTCTGATGTTAAAATTACAACTTATTTTATATTTTTTTGTAACTGTTTATAATTTAAAGCCTTTAAAAGTACATATGCTTTTGTAATTATAAGTGAGAACAAGGATTTGTCTTTCCTATGAACTAGTTCTACATCAAAGATGCAATAAAAGGACTAATTTTTTCCTAGTTCTGTATAACTGCCAACTTGCAGTGTGTATTGGTGTGGTTTTGTTTTGTTGTTTTTGCTTACATTTATTTGGTTGGTTTTGTCTGGGGTTTTTTTGGTTTGTTGGTTTGTGTTTTTTCTTAGACCATTGCAATGAGGTATGTCCTACTTCTCGCCCTTTAGACAAATTAACCTTGTTTGTGATCCAGCATTTGTTAACCCTTTCTTTTAAGGACCAGGGGACATGTCGTGCTAAATAAATAAAGTCAAAGTGGGCAAATTGTGGCAACAGCATCTCATTTCTGGCCTTCTTTGCAAGGGTGCACCTTGGACTCAGGCAGAGAGCGTGAACTAGTACGTGTGCTCAGCAGATCTCTGTGTAGCTTTGTGTGTGCTGGAAATAAATGTTTTATTCATCCATTGGCTCTATGGATTAATAAAACCATGGCACACTACAAGATATTCAGAACTGTATGTTTATCAAGCTGTACTGTTACAGCAAGCAACATGATCTGTTCCAAAATGCTGTTGCATAGTGTTACTCTAAAAAGCTTTTTTTTTTTGTGTGTGTGTGGTGGGAATGAGGGATGTGTCATGTATAAATAATATAAAAATCAAGGGCTAAAAAAATGTAGAGAGTGTTTCCATTTCCTATTATAACCACTGCTTTTATAGTGTTAATTTTTTATTTCAGTTTAACTTTTTATTCCCACAACTTATATCATACTGTGAATGAGTGAGTTACCTATTCCATCAAGTAAATTAATCCCAAATAGAAGCATAATGATGGATAATTATTAGTATGAAGCTAGAGTGGGATGACACCATAGGAGGCACTGTGTCTCTCAGCTGAGTGCAGCGGGATTACATCATTGAACAAATAGTTTAAACTACTTTTTATGATGTTGATAAACTTTCTTAGGATACTGGAGTAGTGCAAATTATGACTATAATCCCAGGATGTGCTAGTAACTTCAGAGCAAAAATAAGGAAAATTGAAGGGAAGGAGATTCACAATAAAGGTGAAATTTGAAATATTACTCCAGTGTGCTTCCTTTTAACGGAGACCACAGCAAAGCTTAGGTGCAGTGTCAGAAAAGGGATGTAACTGAGATCTACCAGAGGCTGGACCACAAATTCACTGACCACTGCAGAACCCTATTAAGTTCACTGTGATTGATTGATTGAATCTGGTTTGTCATATTTTCCTTTTCTGAACACTAGTGTGTGAATGTTTAATCATTCAGTCTAACTCTGTATTATTTATTTAGTTATACTTTAGTAGCATTTACATATGCTACCTTGTATTTGAATGGGGAGGGCTTTTAATTTGTGGTAACTTTGTTTACAGAATGTAACAAACATTTGGTATAAAATATCTTGTTAATTTTCCTACAGATTACCAAAGCTTTACCTGTGTGAATTCTGTCTTAAATACATGAAAAGTAAAAACATTTTGTTAAGGCACTCAGAGAAATGTGGCTGGTTTCATCCTCCAGCCAATGAAATCTACAGAAGAAATGACCTTTCAGTATTTGAGGTAGGTGTATCAAAAATATAAACTTTTTGAAAGTAACCAGTTTGTAGATGTTACACACCAGCTGTAGAACTAGTGAAAAGTTTAACATACTTAAATACTTCCCTGGAGGTTCTTCTTACACTGCAAAACGAAGTTGAGATTCTGCTTATACTGCAAAAACGAGTCCCTCTTCCCTATTCTGTTCTACCTTGCCATGTTCATTCATGATTTGTACTTGTGCTTCATGCATTAGCCAACTTCTTTAAGATACTTGATTAACGTTAATCTTAGGGCTTCCTCTGCAGTTCTCATCTTTGATTGGTTTGCCTTTCCTTTCTCAGCAAAAGTACCTCTTGGCACGCATTATTTTCTGGCTGTTTGAGTGTCTTGCGTATAGGGAGAAGACTAATCATAATATGGGTGCTCCCAAAGTATGAAAGCAAGTAAAGCAGATTATTGTGTGTTCTAAAATCACAAGTGTAGCTACTAAGTGCTTTTGCCTTCTTTTTGGGTGTTGGAGAAACTTGCCCTGAAATACAAAAAAATCCCACAACCTCAACTTTGGATTTATTCATCTATATTATTCTTTTGGGGGATGACTTCTTTTAAGTTTGAGGTTTTATGGATATCCTGGATAAGAGAATCCTGTGTTTCAAATAGAATACCTGCAGTTATTGAAATTATGCCTTAACCGGTGCATTCCTGTTTTCAAGCATTCTGACAGGTAGTAATAGCAGAAAAGAGTGCTGGGGTTATTAGCACTTCTTTTGAGACTGTTTCTCAACGGTGTTATTTAGATGTGTATATTGATAATTTCTCTTTAATTGCAGATATCAGATTCTTCTTCAAACATCTATTTTCAATTTGTATAAATGTCTGTTGTACTTGGTCATGCCATTATCTGTTCAAACGATGGTAGACACAGTCTTGAAGTCCTTTTTTAAGTTAGAACAAGATCTTTGTATTTGGTTCGTTTGGTTGTGTTTGTGCTATTAAAAAAATAGTTGTCTGTGTCAAGGTGGCTTCCTTCCTGACTTGAGCAGGTTTTATAAATACTGTAGATCTGCCAGCAAAAGACTTACGTTGTAAATAGACTTACCTCTTTTCCTATCAAGAAGTGAAATTGCCCTAGATTGTTGAAAATAACTTGGTTTGTCTTTTAGCAGGTGTTAAGAATTGTGCAGTATACAATAGGAAAAGTGTGCTTTCCCATTCATTTTTATTAACTACGGCCAACATGTGAATGAAAAATTCTTGAAAAAGTAAAGTAAAATGCAAAGAAATACTGAGAAAGGGAATGGATAGATGGGGGATTGCTGCAAAAAACACATGGAAAACAGAGTATTGCAAAAGCAGTGTCCCAACTTTCTCCACAGCTTTTATGCCCTTTGTCTGTTTTAGGTACTTCAGTAAGCACTTGTGTTAAGCCTTTTGAAATAAATGTGGTTGGTTTGGGTCTTTTTATTTCAAAGGTTAATGTCAGTTGTCACCGATTACTGTAGAAACTTAGTCATTAGTTGATGTCCTTCTTCATAGATCCTTTCAAGAATTCTGTGCAACCATTTTCTTTTAGGCAGAATGGTTTGTGGTTTTCTTCATGCTTTGTGTTTTTGAGAGAAATGGAAATAACTTTGGCATTTTGTGATTTATGTACCTCTGCCCAGAGCATGACTTTGACAGATTTGAGAGCAGACTTTGACATAGCTTGCTACTATGCTGTAGCCAAGCAACTTTTGACAGATGCTTCCTTTTGAGCTTGCCGTCCCTCTTTTTCTCGCCCTTCTTGCATTTAAAACTGATGAACAAGCTGTGTTTGCCTGAAATTTGAGAAGTTTTTTACATTTCTGTACAAATGTTCTTACTGAAAAAGACAGCTCACATAATCTGCATTTTCAGGCTTATAGCTTACCCAGTGGTGATTTCTGCTTACTTAATGTCCAAATTTAATTTGCACACTTGCTAATAAGTGTGAAAAGTAATAAAAAGCATCTGGACAATGGAGTGTGTTGTAAGAGGGCTTGATGTATTCGATAAGCTCTTATGAGCTGTATGCAAGTTTCCTCTGATGCCTTTAGGAGCAGTAGCTATTCATTGAATGTTTTTTCTTCAGTCCACTTAATACAGCTATGCTGCTGATGTTCCCTTAAAATCCCTAAATATATCCAAAAGGTTGGGTTTTGGTGAGATTTGCTTGGATTCTTACTCAAAACAAATTAGAATAGAAGACTGCTTCTTTTTCTGCACAGTGCATATAATTTGTCTCTCTCTGAATTAAATACAGCTACTGTCATTATCCAAAAAATCGGTACAAGCAAGCCTTTCTATTAAGAAGATTATTTCAAAAATGTGCTGCCTTTGACTGAGCCTTTCCTTTCAGGAAGTACCTAATTGATCTAGGAAATCTGCATTTGTGTCTGGCTTTTCTGTAGCTGTCTGAATCACAGCTTGACTCTTTACACTCATAATATACCTAGACTAATTGTAGTATTTAGCCAGAAAATTTACCTCTTGCTCAATAGCGTTTTAGCCTGGCATAGAAATTTTGTCTTGTCTAATTTATTCAAAACATTGGTGTGATTGATATGTAATTTGCTATTCATTTATTTGCCTTGCACCTTAAGGATTCAGCATAATACATTTCTTTGTTTGGGTTTCTTTTAAAGTTGTTGTACACCACTGCCTTCTAGCAAACCACAGTTTAATGCAGTTTTAACTAGTGCATTTTTATCTGCCAGTCATACTCATTTTTATTCCAGGAATAAAGTGAAAGAGGTAAGTCTATCTTGAACAATTAAAAGGTGAAGTTGCTTTGTTTAGTAAATCCTGATACTCAGAGGTTACTTAAAAGTACAAAGTAATTAACACTAACTGGAGAGTCCTTATTTAAGAAGAAACTGGGGCATTTCTCTTCTGAACCTTGATGTGTTCTGTTTGGTTGGTTTTTTCTTCTAACCATACTTCTAACCATAACCATACTGTTCATGTTTTCTTTTAGGATATGATTGATTCAGTAAGTTATTTTGTCCTAACTTGTTGGTGTCTTGGAAATAACTGCATCTGTCTTGCTTTTCTAGGTTGATGGAAATGTGAGCAAAATTTATTGTCAGAATCTTTGTTTGTTAGCTAAGCTCTTTCTGGACCACAAAACCTTGTATTATGATGTTGAACCATTCCTCTTCTATGTCCTTACAAAAAATGATGAGAAAGGCTGCCATTTAGTTGGATATTTCTCTAAGGTAAAAATAAAAATAGTGGGTTTATTTAATATTTGTAATTTCCTGCTTTCCTTAATACTTTTGCCAACAGCAATGAAAAATAAGAAGTTTGGGAAAAAAGCAAACTCTCTGTAAATCTTAAATATTATGTGCATTGTCTCAAATACACTGTACTTTCTTGACTCTGACTGATGCAAATTAAGAATGCTTTCAGCCACATGTTTTGGGGTGGTTTTTCTTGGTTTGGGATTCTTGGTTTTTAGTTTGTTTTGTTTCCAGAATTTGTTGTGGTGTCAGTTGAATATTTAAATCTTTTTCCTCCCCCAACATTTTTGCATTAGTATGCCAAGTTTAACTTGTAAAAGTTGCAGGTACTTGGAATGTTGATGTGTTTTCATGGCTTGACTACTAGCAGTTGGAGCTGGCTATTTAGATGTAAATGGGCAGTGATGTTGCTCTCTTGTGTGCAGTCTGATCTAATGCAATTACTTGCTGCTCCAATGGAAGAATTCATTGCCTAACTTCATGGTGGCTGCCTTGTTTAGAGTGGGTGTCTCTCGGTTATGGCTGATTTTGAAGTAATAGATGACTGCTATTGACAAAAATAATACTTAAGTGGACTATTTTGACAAAGATGACCAAGAATGGTGAAGTATAGTTAGATGTGCCTGCAACAGGAAAAACTTCCATTATTGTCCATAATTTGCCCCCAAGGGATGTGATGAATAGGTACAATTACTCAGAAATTCACTACTTCCTCATCCTAGTATTGCTACCTCCTATTGACTATATATTTTCTTTCCTGAATAAGTGATTCTTGAAAAAGTAGTAGTTAGGAGAAGCCCAAAAGTCTTGTCAGAGTACCTAGATATTATACAATAATCTTCTGCATGTCTGACCACATCCTTCCAAAAGTTGGGCCTTGCTGGAATTAACAGTGAGACATGGAGGCACAATTTACACTGTCTTTTATGTCAGTCAGAACTTCTTGTGACAAACCTGTCAACTTTGATTTAGGCAAGTATTTTCTCCATTTATTTAAGGCATTGCCACTTAAGGTGAGTCTCTTGATTTTTGTTCCCTGTCATAGAATTGTTAATGCTGGAAAACAGCTTTGAGGTTATTGAGTCCACCTGTTACCCCATCACTGCCATGGTTGCCACTAAACTTCCTTCTGTAAGCACATCTAGCCTTTGTGGACTCCTTTGCCCTGTGGAATTGCATCCTAAGGGACTTTCTCAACCAGCATGCTAAACAGGCCAAAGTCTGCCCTCTGGGAGTTGCAGGTAGCAGTTCTGCTGACCCCCCTCATTATTTCTTCAAGAAACAGACACTATAATTTCATGATCATTGTGCCCAAGATGACCTCCAGTTGTCACATCACCCCCCAGGCCTCTGTTCACAAGCAGCAGGTCCAGCTGTGTACCTTCTCTGCTTCCTGAACTCACCAGCTGTATCAGGAAGTTAGATTCCACACACTCCAGGAACCTCCTAGTCTGCTTCTTCTCTGCTGTGCTGCGTTTCCAGCAGACATCTGGTAAATTGAAGTGCCTCTCAGGAACAAGGGCTAGTGGTCATGAGACTAACCCCAGCTGCTTATAGAACAACTCATCTGTCTCTTCATGGTGGTTGAGTGGTCTGTAACAGACTCCCACCAGGATATCTGCCCTGTCGCCCTTCCTTCTGATTCTTGCTCAGCAACACTCAATCCTTTCATCACTGACTAAGCTTCAGACAGTCAAGACAGTCCCTAACATACAAGGCTACCCCACTGCCTCTTCTTCCTCACCTCCATTCTGAAGGGTTTATAGCCATCCATTTCTGCACTCCAAATGGAGTGTGTGAGTCATCCCACCATGGCTCCATGATGGCAGCTATGTCCTAGTTTTCCTGCTACACACTGGCTTCCGTTTACTCCAGTTTGTTGACCATACTGTGTGCATTGGTGTATGTGCACTTGAGTTGGGCTATTCAATCCTGCTGCCCTTTTGGGGGGAGCAGCTCTAATTCCCAAGTGACCGTTGTCAGGTGCTTCCATGGTTTCTAACACATCAGTAACCCTTGAATCCTTGCTGCCACATGGATCTCCATGTCCTACCTTTACTGAGGTGGGCGAGGGAAAGATGTCGCTTGCACACCCTCCCTCAAACAATGGGTGCATCTTCCTCCTCCACTTCACCCCTGTTGCTGTTGGCCAGTCTGTGTTGATCACAATGTGATCTGATGATCACAAATGCTATCACTACCAAAATGAAGGGGAAAAATCTTTACCTCAAATTATTGCATGTCATCCATCTGTGTCTCCCCACCCCCCCTTTCTTTTTGAAAGAACTTGTGTGTGCTCCTGCTGGCAGAAATGCTCTGGCTTTTCTTACCTGGTTGTAAATGTGTTGCCAGGATGTGGACTTCTTACTAGTAGCAGTCTTGAGAGTTTGGGAAGCCTGTGCAGAGAAAATACATAACCGTACTGTAGCAACTAAGAAAACTTGTGAAATATGGCTTGGATATCTGATGGAATATTTGGGAATGAATGTACTGCCATGTAATCCTGTCATGTCATCACTGGCCTAGTGTTGTCTTGTGTGGAGGCTGAAATGATAGCTGGTGTCTTAAACTATTGATGTGCTTACCACAGCTCCTTGTCAGTTATGCTGAACTGGATATTTCTGGTTGCTTTATTTGGTCTCCCCCAAAACTGCCTATTGATGATTTTTGGGGTATAATCTTCGAAAGGTAATAAAGCTCTTCCTTCTTCTCAATAAATTGGAAAGACCCTATAAATGTCTACAGTTAGAATAGCTTCTTAATCTTAGCTTCTATTTTCTCAACAATCAGTGCCTCCATTGCCTGTATATGACTTCATTCTGTCTGAAAGCTTTTGTTTCTGAGCATTCTGCCTTGATTTGGGTTCAAGTGAGAAGCATTTAGCTTTGAAAAAGTTGGTATGCTTCAAATATAACTTCTTAGTTCTGCACATATGGGGTTCTTCCCCTGCACCCTGACCACATATTCAGAGAGAAGACAAAGTAAAGCTGAAAACCTGCAGGCACTTGTAGTGTAGCAATTATAGAAAATACAACTTCATCATTTGTATGGATATTGTATTCCACTTTTGTATCCTTGAGAGAATGGTCAGTGAAGCATGAAAATATTTCCCTCTTCTTACTGTCTTCCTCCTTTACAGCATTTAAACTTTATTATGCTGTTCAGACAATTTATTTAATTTTTACGATGCTGAGTGGTTAACTAATTAAAAAATATTCTGAAGGGTATGTTTGATACTTTCTTCTTAAATTAGACATTAACGGAGAATTATTTGACTTTGGTACTGAACCCATACATCTGTTCACCTTATTGGGATATTTTACAAGGACAGTAGCAGGTGCAGGCAATTGCCCACTTCAGCAGTGCTTTGACATACTTGATCTGTTTCTCCTTCCCACAGGAAAAGCTTTGCCAGCAGAAGTACAATGTCTCCTGCATAATGATCATGCCCCAATACCAAAGGCAAGGATTTGGAAGGTTTCTCATTGATTTCAGTAAGTGAAGTGTTTTATTTACACTTGTGATCGAAGGAGCTGATGGCTGTTATATGAAAGTGTAACATATGAAACTTTATTTAACTCACTTTGTTGTTTTTATCAATAGATAAAGGGATTTCTGTTTATATTTACATAGGATAGAAAAGCTTCCTGAAGTGAAAAACTTAGTGCTGCTCTGTTATTGTACTCGAGGAAATTGAGAATGGATCTCTCGGCAGTAATATTAGCTCACAAAGCTATTACCCTGAATGAATTGTCTAAATTACTCTCCATTTTGCTTTGCTCATTAGTATAAGAAGAGGCAATTATTTGTGATTATAGCTAAGAAGGTGTTAGTCCAAGACATTCTCTCCATTCTAATATTTCTAGGTTGTATCTTCTTTTAGCTAAAAACAAAAAAGCTTTAATTGAAGAATTGTCCCATGGAATAAATGTGTTTTGGTTTTTGTGTTCATCACTTTCTAGTGAAAATTGTTACCAAAAAGGGTGTAGGTGTTCATGGCTGTACATGTACTTGCTGCTTTATTTTGCTGAGCTGTCTTACCTGTTAGACAGTTTCAGGCACACTTGTTTAAATATAATTTGCTATTCCCCAAATCTTAAAGGTGGAATGGAACTCCAAACAAAATTATCTAAGGAAATTTCTCTGCTGAGTGTCCTCATTACTACTGAATCCAGCTTTCTACTGTAATTTATAGGGAGGATGATAAGGAGTTAGAGTATATTGTATGTGGTTGCTTTTCACTATTATGTTTTATAAAGCACTGCAGAATTACATGGCGGTAGAGATAGTTCACATAATAGGATTCCTGCCCTGAAGCTGTATGCAAGAACATTAAAATGCAGATAATAATACATTGCAGTATAACAGCAGGACAAAGACAATAATTTGTAACTGTAGAGTTTTCGAGTTCTGTGTCTTGCAGTGTTGTACCCAGCATGACTGTGCTAGAGTGTATAAAGATACTTAGTATGTTCCATCATTGTATGGCTTTATCAACAGCCTTCACTATACCCCTGTGAGTTAGGTAAGGATGGTTCTGGACCACTTAATCCACCATTGAAATGTAGCTGTCACTGGAGTGGAACACAGCAGCTGTTCCATTGTGTGCCTTCTGCAACCTTTTAGCAAAGGCTGTGAGAAGTACCACATATTTCTGGATCCGTGGAGAGAACTTTAAGCTTACTTTAGGTAGAAATTGGCCCTGTTTTAAGATCAGAATCCTCTTTTTGCAAAAGGAGATGAGGAACTCTTAGTGGGCACTGGTAGGTGCTTCCAGGCTTTTGCTTTGTTTGTTACCCTATGGTCTCTCTCTCTCTCAAAAAAAAAAAAAAGCACTCTCAACAAACGTTGTTCTGGTTGAATTTGCAGTAGTTGTAAATACAAAACTGATGGCACGGCTATGCAGCGTCTTTTGCTTATGCTGTGGCTAACAGACTGCCTACTTCATGAACACACAGTCAGTCCTTCAGGACCTTTCCCCAGTGCTTGGCCTTCGTTTTCTGGACAGAGGTTCCTGTAACTGGGAATCAGACCGTTTCATTTGCCAACAGAATGAAGAACTAAGAGATGACTGAAAAAGTCTGGCTCTGTACTGTGAGTAAGATGCAAACTACCTGAAAGGTAGGAAGGGAACTGCTTAGGGCTGTTTTTCCCTAGATGTAGAAAGGAAGGGAAAACTTTCAAGGCTAGTTTTCCTATGTTGTATTTATATCTTTTTGCTCGAGAGAGGCTGAATGCTATGAAATGGGGCATAGCTTCGTTTGAATTAGTGACCCCAAAGTCTGTTTTGTAAAGGAAACCCCTTCAGAATTAATTATTTACTCTTTTTCATGGAATTTTATGTGTTTCTGCCTTCTTTATTGTGAGTGACTAACTACCATCTTCTTTGTGCTTTACTCTTTCTCTTCACTTGTGGTCTCCTGAGTATAAATTGCTCTAACTGGTCTGAGAAGATATGATATAAAAAAACCCCAGTTATTATTCTCAACTTGAACAGACCAAGTTTATCATAGTTTAAAGCATTCTTTGCCGGTGACATTATCTAGACTGTCATGTTCTCATAAAGTCATAGCAAGATAAATTTTATGCTCTGAATGTTAAGTCTTCATTTGTTATGTGGGTAATGCTTGTAAACTGCTCTATTTTGAAATCTGTGAAGCAGTCACTGGTACTTGTCTTTTTTTTATAACAGTAACCAGAACAGCTTTTAGAGTATAATAATAAAAACGTAACTGAGCAAGTAATTTTCAGAAAATGATAGTTACAAACCACAAAAGGGAAGGTTTTAAGAACTGTTTGTAAGCAGTTGACTGCTCACATTATTCTGTATATATCTAGACACTTGATAGGCTGGAAAGAACACAGCCTTTAAGCCACTATGCAACTTCTGCCTTGTCAGCAGTCTGCTGAAAATGTAGTTTGTGGTAAAAATTTGCTTCTTTTTCGGTAAGTGAAATGCATTTGTTTGTTCAGACTATGATACATTCTTTTGTCTTGATCTAATTTAATCTTCACAGATGAGTCTTATATGGTCATGCTGTGACTTGCAAGGGAAAATAAATTCTTTCGTTTTGCTAAAATAGATATTTGTCTTCTGACCATTGATTTTTGTTTTTTATGACTTAAAATTTTCATAACTACATTTAAACTTACCTCTATTTCATATCAAAACTGGTAATAGCATTATTTCTTACTCTGTAGACACCAATGTAAAGGTCTATCTGTTTGTTTCTTCAGGAATCTATAATCTCACCTATGGGAAAGAGATTTTTTAAAAGAGATAATTAACTATTGTGAAAAGCAGGTGTGCTGCAAAATGGCCGAGTTTACTAGTCTGATTGTCTTCAGCAATAATTTTATTTGTAGTTTTCTGTATGTCATTCATCATTAAAATAGAAATGTTGTTGTTAAGACCAAAAATATGTTCTCTGTATGTGTTCTTAAAGCTTGGTAAGACTTTTTTTTTGTTAATTGTAAGGAAGTCAGAGATTTTGGCTGTGATAGAAACTTGTTGGGCTGTTTAGAAATCTACGAAAGTTTAGCTATAAATATTTATTAAATGGTTAAACTGTTGATTTGTAAAATTGAAGACTTGATACTGCTTCATTTTGCTTAATTCACTAAGACAATCAGTTTAACTGGTCTTATTTTCTTGAAGCATGTCATACTGAAGACAAAATGGTTTACATGAAGTCTGCACTTTGTTTAGACTAAGTATGCTTTATTCAATACTATTTAATAAGAGTTGGTTGATGTTTCACACAGGGATAGGGAACCTAATTTTTACTTGGAGTGTAGCTAACATACAAAGCATTTCCTGAAAATGAATAAGGGTCTTAATTTGCTTGTTATATTTATACCTTCCTGCCTTTTACAGGACTGAAACTTCTTGCCAAACTTCTTGGGTTTGGGCTGTTTGTTTTGTTTTCATTTCCTTGTTGTTCTTGTATTCTGTGGGGTTTACTGGATTGTGATTACAGGGTTGCACCTGAGGGTGAATAACTGACTTCTGCATCCATCTTTTGTATTGGCTGTAAATAAAATTTTTGGGCAAGCAGACTGCAGCTGAAGCTGATCCAGAAATAAACCAGAAAGCAGGATTTATTGTATAAGAGCCTATTCTGGATTTGTTTCATTTGAAGTCCTTTTGCAGTGATATACAGCTATTATTCCTGTCACAAGGATTGCATGTACTTGCATTTGGGTGAGCCTTTGTAAGTCCTCTGTCAGTTCAGCCTGTAGTGCTGCTGTGGTTTTGACAGTGCAAGCACTGAAGCTGCAGTGTTGTAGCTTCTCTCTGTGCAGACCCATTTCTTTTATAAACTTTAGCAGCTTCTCTATACCAGACATTTTTCTTTGCTTTCTTTATTTGAGCTCTTGCAAAGCCTGGACTCTTCATATGCTTCCTATTTCTATTCATTAGACTGCAGTGCCAGAACATATTAGTATTTCTTTATATGGCATATCTAACACAGAGTTCAGTATTGCTAGAATGAAATACAGCAATATGTCATATTTGTTTTCTGTAAGTTTAAAATTGTCTTTTGATTCATACTTCTTCACAAAGCTCATCTTGTCACAGTCCCATATTTCTGCATACTGGATTGCAAATTCCATGCTGGAGGCCTAGCCAGCAGTTGGAAGAAAAGAAATGCATGTGACTGTTAGGATAAACCTTTCCAACTGTGCTGGCTAGGATGTTGACAGTTCATTTGCATTACAGTAACAACTGGGCTTAATGCTGAGGAGCAGCAAAGTCCTTTTGTAACTTGAGGGTGTTTCTGGTCCAACTGATTGTAGCAGTTTTTTCCTCCTCTTCAGAATTCCTTGTTTTCATTTGGTTTATCTGTTCATTGTGAAATTATTATTCTTGCTCAAGAGATGGAACATGTTTTAAGGATGCTGGGATTCTGTTTGGGCTAAATACGTTCTTTGTTTTGTGGGGTTGTTGGGTTTTTTTTGGTTAATTTGTCTGAATGTGTGGGAAAGTCAGTGCTGATTTTTTTAACTTTTCTATCATTTGTTGCATGCAACTTGAAAAGGTTGGATTTTTTTGACCATAGTTTGACTTAACCCCTAATTCTCCTTTAGGATGTGTAACTCAGATCTTTTGTGAGAAAACCATGGTATGGAAAGGCAATTCAAGTCTGGCAGAAGTATTGGAAGAAGCTAATTTATGTTACTTGAAGAGTTTTATTCTAGTGTAGGAAAATCTACTCTGTTAAATGTCCTTGTTTGCTCTTTTCCCCAAATCTGGTGTCTGTTTCCTGGTCAAGTGTTGGTTTTTGTTTCTTGTTCCATTCAAACAGGTGAGTAAATCTTCAAGCCCTGATTTGCATAAGCAGCAGGGTAACTAACAGCAGTAGCAGCACCTGTGCAAGAGCTAAGGTGTAGCACCAGGGAAGGCAAGGCTCCAAAAAAACGAGAGGAACAAAAAAAAATTTGCTCTACAAGTAAGGGAAAACAGTTAATGAAAAGTTACTTCTTTCCTCCTGAATGCTTTTCATGAGTAAGTATCAGAGCCATTGCTAGAGAAAGTCAGTTCTATTACTGATATTTTTAAATTGGTAACCGAGAGAGATATCCACTCTTTTGCTTAGTTAGTGGCAGCATTCATTAATCTGCATGGCTTTTCAATAGTATTTATTTGCTATTTACAGCTTTGAAGAACTTGATTGAAGATCTGGAACTAAGGCCTGTTTCTTTGCTCTCAGTTCTAATCCTGTCATCTTGACTGCAAATACCTACAATCACATGTTCACATATAGCCATTTAGGGGCTTTTGAGCACAAAAGCTGAATCAGTGAAATATTCTGGGCTGCAAGTGTGTGGGGAGTAAGTACAGATGTCCTCGAAAGTGTTTGTGGTATGTGATCCTGTATGCACTTTCCTTGAGAAGTGAGGGATGGTGATGGGGTACTGAATAGGCAAAAAAAGGATGCATAGCTTTGTAAAGTGCATTCTTGAATTCCTTCCAGTTTGCACTTGTTTGAGAAGATCTGCATTTCTCTATGGAAATATGGAAGATGTTCACTGCTTAGTGCCCAGTCATGCTGAAGTGGTAAGCATAGTGTATTGAGTCCAGAGAACTGCTTTAGGCAGAGATGTTTTCTGTCCCATAAGCATCTACAGGTAGCATAAACCTGTAGTGATGAGAATGGGGACAGTGTATTTATTTCTTACAGCCAGCAGTTTTGAGATAGTTTTGAAACAAGCTGAAAAAACTGCATTGCATGAAACATAGGTTAGTCTTCAGGCACAGTTTAAGGAAACTGAAAAGGATGAGATTTTCTTCTGGTGTTTAGTGCAATTTTGATCTTCCAAGAAGTTTGTTAAAAAGCTGGTCTAGCCTGTAAAATCAATGTTTCTGTCAAAGGAAGGAGGTTTGTTTTCTGCTAAGCTTGAAGAAGAGCGTAAAGGTCAAAAAGAAAACTCTTTATTTGTTAATATGCTCAATTCAAACAGCATTTACTCCTACAGGATCGGCTACTTATTTCCAGCTTCCTTGTGGCTCCTGTACTTGAAAAGCTCTGTTTTCTGACACACAAAAGGTTATTTTTGATTGAAAGTAACAATTCCTTTCAAACAATTTTAGGCTTAATTTTCTCACCCGTGTGCATTACTATGTCTTGGGTTTTTGCAGTATCTTCAGAAGGAGTCCAGGTTGAGCTTGCTGTGGCTGGTTGAAGTTTGGGCAGGGATCTCTTCTAGTTTTGTCTTCCAAAGTGGCTTTGTGGTGTTTTAGTGTATCAAGAAGGTTTGAAAATGTTGCTGTGCCAGAAGATCTATTTTATAACTTGTTTATCTGTGGTTCTCAGTACAGTGTTCCCAGGCTTTCTGCTTTAACAGCAAATTAGACTACTCCTTTGTGGAAATCTGAAAAGCAGTGATTTTTTTTGTGAAGCACCATGTTTGTGCAGCCATCCAAAAAAATCTAATTGAGCAAAAGTTAAAACTGGTAATGGACTAACATGTGGCCTCTCATTTAGGGCAACATATTGCTAGCATTTGGGAAAATGTCAACCCTGTTTGGAAGATGAATGACTTTTTAAGTACAATAAATGTGTTGGAAATAAGTGGTGGAATAGAGTAAAAATGCTGCCTGAGGTTTTTACAGGGCCTCTGAAAAAGTAGTGTATCAGTAAAGGAAGAGTCTCTGAAAAGGTGGCAGACTTTCTTCATTGAAGTGTTTTCATTTTTTGGTAGGAAGCTAAAATTAGCAAAAGGCATTACAGTACGGAAATGGTGCTGTTTCTTCTTTAAAGCATACTTGAAAATTGAAACAATGGCAAACTATTACAAGAAAAGTGCTGTGAGGGCAAAAGAGAGCAGAAGTCATGAAAATATATTTTTCTTCTTCATTATGATGAATTCACACAGTTTATTTGCTTTGTGTAGCCTTACTTGTTGGTAATTACCTGTGTAGATGTTTCGTAAAGTAGCATGGTAAAGAGGGGGTAACTGATTAAAAACTGTTGAGATGGAAACAAGGCATAGATCTTGAACTGGGAAAGCTTGTGTTCTTTTAGTAATTAATGAATTAACTTCTGGGAAACAAAACAAATTAAAAAAAATGTAAAAGTGGGTGATGTAACAAAATATATATATGTATTAGGAGAGATCAGAGGAGGTGTGTTCACATGTGTGGCATCTAAGTTCTGGTATGCTTATGGAACTGCTGGGAACCACTGTCTGATATCTGCCTGCTGTTTAGAGCTAGGCCTAAGCTGCAGGAGGCTGTGGAAGTGGTTGGATCTATTTGTGTGGTATGTGTTTATATAACACTGATAGCTTTAATGTCTTTATGAGACATTATGTTGGCCAGAAAGTATTATTTTGGAGCACCTACTTTAAGAAAAGCATAAGGAATTTTTTTAATGTCTAAGTACTTTAATGAAAAATGAAGTAGAAATAGCATTTGAAAAATTAGGGTGTCTGTGGAATGATGAACTCTTTCTGTAAACACCTCTTACACTGTTCATTTCCAAAATATGATGTTAAGATGTTTTACAGTTTGCTCTAACAGATATTGAAATGTGACAGAAATACAATCTAGGAATAAACACACTTTTTTGAAAGAGTTGTTCACAGTCATACTTTGCTGTGTTCTGTAAACAGAATTGAGGTGGAGATGAAGTGGGACCATGGGGTTTTTTTGCAAGATAAAATGTATTTTAACTAAGAGCATTTCAGCATTTCCTTTCTCACATTACAATCCTGAAAGTACTGTTTTGTTACTGCTGGGGGTGTGGCAAACAGTGGAAGGTGAAAATGCGGGACCGAGGGTGGAGAGGAACAGTTTGTTTATTTTAGTAGGCTTTATTGGAAAGATGTATTCTCAAACTACACTTAATGCAGTTTTAAGGATCTGTGTAAAACAGGCCTGTTGCATGTATTAAATGTGGTGGCCCATGTTCAATCATTCTGTGTTGTGGGGTGTTTTACTATTGACTGACTTGTGTACCCCAGTACAGAACACTGTGTCAGTCTCCTCGTTGTTTTGTGTTGGTGTGTTAACAGATGCACTGTGTCCAAATGAAAGGTTGAATTACCTGCTTCTTCTATATTTTCTTTTTCTTTAGGAATGAATTCAAAGTGGCTGTGAATTTGTGAGGGAGCCTGACTGCTGCTGCTTACTTTCTGTTCTTTTCTTGATGATTGATTACATTGCTGACCCCAAGGCTTGAGTATGGCCTCTCCTAAATAACTAATAAGGAGCATTCTGTCAAGCTGAGCCTTAGATGAGGGGGGAATGAAGATGGATTTTGAATCAAGTTTAGTTGACTTAAGATTATTCCAAGAAAATCAGCCTCTTGGGATTTCTTGGCATCACTTTTATGTAGCTTTAAGACACTGTACATTTATCAGAATTGCAAAAGAAAGCAGACGTGTCACTTCAGATACAGAAGCTAAGACTGTTTTAACTGAAGAGCATCTTTATTCCTGATAGCATTGAAAACAGTGAAACGGCAAGGCTAACCATGGTAAGAATGATAGCAAGTATTTGTTGGATCAAGCTGTATTGATAGGGCATTAGTGAACATAGAAAGCCATCTGCTGGGGACTGGTGGCTGTAAACAGATTTTAATTAGGTAATGTGTCTTTAACCATTAAAATTTTTACAGAGGGTAAGGTAGCCTGGGAAAACAGAAATTGTCCAAATTGGTAGCAGTCAGGTTAGGAAAGCCAAAGCTCTGATAAGGTTAAATCTGGCTGTGGACATTCAGGGCAACAAGAAAATCTATAGATACATTGGTGATAAGAGGAAGGATAGGGAAAATATGAGCCCTGTCTGGAAGGAAATGGGACACCTGGTTACTTGGGATATGAAGAAGGCTGAGGTACTCCACGACTTTCTTGCTTCGGTCTTCAGCAGCAAGTGCTCCAACCACATGGCCTAAGCTGGAAGAAGGCAGAGGCCTGTCACCCTGCTGTTAAGGCAGAGAGAGACTCTTGTGGACTTCTTAATGGATGTCTTGTTTCCAATGCCAGCATTTTCATCTGTCAGTTCTACCTTCTTTTAAAGAAATTTTATTTTTCCCTTGTTTGCTGCAGTTTTGTGTCACAGTAGATATTTAGCAGATTAGTGTGTCTTCGGCTTAGCTTGTTGAAATGTGCTGTAATAGGTACATTTGTGTTCAATGCTTGGTAGATAATGTACTCTTTCTTATGCAGTTTTTGTATGTGTTGACTAACCAGGTATTACTATCAAATTTAATAATAACTTTCTTCACCTGTTGTGGCTTTTTTCCCCTTCTAAATCTTACTTGGTTAATTCCCTGGTATATGGCATGCTTTAGTAGAGCAAATGACCAGCAATGATGTTTTGCAGCTCCCATCAGACAAATGCAGCTTGCATCTTTTGTTGTGTCTTTTGGAGTGTGTGTGTCACGACCACTGACCTGAGCAAACACAGTACTTGCAGCAATTTCCTAGATGTGCCTTTTGGCTTCTCAGTATTCAGCTCTCTGTTTAGCTTTTGTTCATGTTGTTTAGTACTACTAGGCTGGCTATCCTTTGTAGGTATGAATAAAATAATGATAGGAAAAGCTCTTGGGCTCTGGAACTTTACTCTAAAACTATTAAAACCATCCCTGATATGGTTTTGGTCCAGGGCATCTGTCACTTTTCAAGTGTGATAACAATCTTCCTGAGCCATGAGTCTGGGAGAATTATGTTAACAGCCAGGTTAACACTCCAGCTGAGAGTCAGAGCTTAATGGTATGGACGCCATCTGTCTGTGCTGGTTGGCCTCAATGCCATGTAAAGATTCTGAGCATATTCAGTGTACTTGTTATATTAGGCACAGTCTCCTAGGGCCATCTTCCTGTCTTGTCACTTGGGTCTTGTAGAGGTACATAGAGCCTGGAAGAAGACAAGCAGGTAGTATTGTCTAAGGAGCACATGAGGTATATTTTCAACCCAATGTTCATGCACTGTCAGCATTAAACAGCGGAGGGTAAAGGCAGTTCCTAAAGGGAATTCATTCAACAGTTACAGCTGTATCAACAATTTACTGCTCAGTGTCATTTCTTGAACAGTTTTTAAAATGTAAATTTAAATAACTTAAGATAGTGCTTATAAAATCAAGAACAATACAGTCTTGTTAATGATCTTCTAAACCACTTAACCTACTGACAAATTTATTCATCCAATTGGTATTCAAGACTGATGCCCTCTGCACATACAAGTCTTGCTTTTAAGGGTACTTCAGTTCTCTTTCTCTTGCTTATGCTTTCACTCTGCTTATAAGTAGTCCACTTCATGCACAGAACCTCCACTCAAGGGGTTTACTGGCAACTGGCACAGGTAAAATAAGTGTTAGGAAATTAATTCACTCAAAGGGTGCCTTTTGTAGGTCCGACTGTAATGCAGTCATCTTTACCTTTCCTTTCCTTCATGAAGGGCATTTGTTTAGCCCTAACCTTTTCTGTGAAGCTTTCTATAAAGGAACTAAAGGTTTTGGGCCTCCTCTGTTGGGTTTACTTGAGGATGTGGAGAGGAATGAGAGCTGGCATTATTTCTTGTAACAATAATGAGAGAATCTTCAGCTTACTCTGTTCATCATGAAGAAAGCTTTTCTTTACTCTGACAAAGAAAAGAGAATGTAGCAGGTTGTTCACTGATCTGAGCATCTCAAGTTACAGCTAGTCTTTTTTTTTTTTCTTTTTGGTAGTGTTTGTGTGGATCTTGGGATTGGGGTCTTTTGAAGTGGTTTCAAAAGTGCTTTCAAAGAGGGTACTAACACCTATTTAAGGTCCTCTATCTTTGACCTTCCTCCCATTGACGTCGATAAGAACAGTTCAGAAGCACACAGAATAGTTATGGAAAAAATGGTAACGTGAATTGCAGTTTTAGGAATTGTAAGTCTTAATAAGCTCATACTTTCACCTTACCTGTTTCTGCCTTCCACACGTGGGCATACCTCTGAACTTGCAATGTTGAGCTGACCTATCTATATTGAGCTGTCCTGTCTGAATACTCAGCTGTTTTGATATTTCTGACTACCCTTTTGAACCTGTGTCTTCACTACTTGTTCATATAATATCAAAACAAAGGATGTGATGTTTTGTATGACAAAAAACATTATCTCTTTGGATAGCTTGAAATGCTGGTTTGAGGTAAATCTTCACTTTAGATGCTGGTGTATTATTAAAACAGTTTCTGGTACTTGCTGTTCTTTCAGATCTTTGTCTTGATACAGAACACTGCATGAAAACTTACAAGTTCTTCCTTTCCATATTAAAGGATTTATTTTACTTGGTTTTGTTTCAAGCAAAACAAACTTTAATGGAAAAGTGCTTGATTCCATCTGCCTGAGTCTGGTAATTAATTTTTGGGGGATGGCCTCTAAAGAGACGGAGAAGAACTTGGAACCTACAAGGGTAACAGCTCACTGGCTGCTTCTTTTGTTCTGATTCTGATGAATGTGTTTTCTTTTGTCACAAGTATTAAGGAAATATAAATAGGAATTGAATAGTTCTGATTATATAAGGGGTATATTTTGAGCACAAGCTATTGCGTAGGACTTTCTGCAAAGGTCTGATTTGGGAATGGGGTCTCTGAGAAGTAGGTTTTTAAGCTGTTCCCAGATCTCAGCAGTAGTTGAATTTTGCTGTGACTCTCCTGTCTCCTTGTGGTTTTCAGCTGTGGATTGACATAATTCAAATGTGTATCTGGAAGCATTTCACAAGTAACTTGATTACGTTTTCTGTAGAAAAGTTACTTCACTGGTGTTGAATTACCTTTGCTATGTGTGGAATTGTATGTAAATGTTGGTATGTGTGATTGTGATGTGCATACATAAATATGAACCTGAGACTGCCAGGTTTAGGTTACACATTGCATGGCAAAAAGCACTTATCCTTATACATCAGACTGAAGTCCAGAATGTTAGTGTTAGTTATGTGGTGTTACTTTCTCATTTTGCAGATTTAGTGTGCATGTAGCTCTTAATAGACTTCTGCTGTGCAGGCTGCATTCAGTCTAAAATTGTGGAAAGATCAGTAGACTAAAATCTTGTGATCTGAATAATCCTGCTCCTATTTGACTCCATTTGCATGACATCAGTACACTGTTCCTACCCCTTTGTTGGCCTCCAACAACTCTTGCAAGTGGTGATGTTTTTGGTCTAACTTCACTGGCTGATAGACTAAATCAGTGGACTTGACTGCTGACTGCTTAACAACATGATGATACTAATAACCAATCTGATCCAAATTCTGAATTACAGATATTGTTGCTCTAATTTGTTTAGAGGGCATATTCATGCTAGATATAATGCTATCTGATAGAAAAACAAGTGTTTAAAATGGGCAGAAATGCATCTAGAATATTAATATAAAAGCACAGGCATCTTGAACCCTTCCCAACCTTTGTCTGGATACAAATTCGTAGAAGTGCTCTCCAAGATGAATCCTTCATAATACGAGTACATGCTGACGTCTTGGTGAAGTTTCTTATAATTGTCTATCTTAACACTTCATGGAGAGACCCGTACTTGTATTAAGTGTTTTTTCATTTTTTTGTAACAATAGGAAAGCATGCAAATGCAGGGACCTTTGCTGTAAACTCAGTACACTGTTGTAAAGTACAATAGAATATTGGTATTAGTTTCTTGTACTGAGATACTTGTACAAGATACTGCATTTTAGAGCTCTGTGATAGTGGTTAAGGAGAAATACAACAAATTTGTTTCCTAATTAATTTTGAGCATTTTAGAGCATAGCATAGAAGGAGGGAACATATGATGGATCCTGAGTTCAGAAGGTGATTGAACTGTGTAACAAACAGGTGGATAGCACCAATGACAAACACATGCAAACCTTACAAACAATACAACAGTTGGCCCAGAATTAGTTGTCCTGAGGGTCAGAGAGCTGCTAGGAGCTGACACAAGTAAGAGGGTGGTGTGCCATAGACATTAGTTGGAATGACCACACTGGCATGTCAGAAATTAATTTGGTCAGAGCTTGTAGGGGAATAAATAGCCATCCTGGTTTCAGGCTTATTGGAGAATGGGATTTTTAAGAGATAATGTGATTGGAGTGGGCAGGGAAAGGGGGCCCTCTTGTGTTGCATGTGAGATCCCATTATTCCAGTTTCTTGCGTCCTGTAGACAAAGAGGAATAAGAAGACTGTACTTTGTCCTCAAGCTATAACCTCGCTGGGGTTACAGAGATGCAGTGAGTAGCTCAGAAGACTGGGCTGCTGCAATAGATGTATCACAGTCTCGTCAGGCATAGGCAGGGAAGCCAAGGAGAGCAGGTTGTGCTCCACACAAAGGAATTACTTGGAAGCATTGTTCTCTGCTATGGAATGGGTCACGGGGCTGTCAAGCCTGTGTGCTTCAGAATCAGTGTATAGGGCAGCAGCCATTAATACTGTCGTGGGCATTTGTTATAAACAGCCTGATCAAAAAAAGGGAAGAGGATGAACCTTCCAAGCATTACATAACTGCTAGCGAAAGGCCTGTTTTCCCAAGGACTATTTGGAACTGTTCTGCAAGGACAGCAGGATACTTGGGACAGAATTTAGACACAGATTTTGGAAGGACCTGCTAGGGCAAATAATTTGCATTTGGCAACCCAGGCTGCAGTGGCTGGGAGATAGTAGGATTTCAGATGCTGAGAGGAGGTGACTATCAGACTGAGGTCCAGAATTTTATCTTTTTTAACGTACTGCTAAGCGGTGTCCTCCGAGAGGTTTGCTGTGAAGAGCAAAGGAGCACAGGACATGATGATCTCTGGAGACAGTTTCCTTAGACTGCAAAAATGTCTTATTCTAATGTTCATGACAATAGCTGGCATAACAGTAAGCCTGCTAGGCTGCAGGGAGAGTTCCTGACTTTAGCAAAACCAAAGTCTACAAAAGGCACTGGTATTGCTTACATGTGCAGCAGTGTTAAGCCAAAGCTTGGTTGGAGTTGAAAGTGAGGGAGGTGGAGAGTAACAAAATGTAGACAGCTCTTAGAAGTATGTGGACAGCAAAAGGAAGAGTAAGCAGAACATGGCCCTGCTCTGATGACTGGAATGAACATGGTGTGACCACATAGGGGTGTGGTGCAGATCTCAGAAGGGATCTGAGGTACTCTGTACTTTCTTTGCCTTGACTTTTCTTGACAGGACCTGTTCTTGTGTGTGACAGAATTTAAGCAGCAGAGTGAGATGCCATCTTTGCTAGAGGAAGATCAAGTTACAGAGTACTTGAGTCAAACAGTCAGATTTACCCAAGGGAACTGGCTGACATGATGCCAACAGCTTTCCTCATTGTCTTTGAGAAATCAGGGCAATTGAGGAACATCCTCAGTAACTGAAGGATGACAAATATTATATGCGTCTTCAAGAAACTCAAGGAAAATGAATGAGTGAAATAAATGGTTTTGTATCATCATGATATTACAAAAGTTACAGAACGTATAACTTGGTGTAAGTCACATAACATGGGTCTGTATAAATTCTGTCTACAGGTATTTCCATATGTGCTGTATTCTGAAACTTGGTTGTTAGCATTACATTACCTCATGATAGGAGAACTTCAGAAGTAAACTTCAGGAAGTTTGGAAGTAAAGTGCTGTCAGCAGACTATCATATAAGCACTGTCCTGCATAGGTGCATTTTGAACTGGACTTGATAATGTGGTACTTAACACTGGCAGCTTTCCTTAAGCCTATTTATAGGATCAGGGGTGCATTCCTGTTGTTAGTATAGCTGAACAGGTCCAGAAAGATGAAATGGAGTTTGGTTATGCACTGACCGCAATTCCGCGTATCTGTTCAAATCAATTTGACTGTGGTGGCTTTAGTGCATGTCTGGAGAGCAAGCATGTCCCTCAGAATGGCACATTGTGTCTTTGCTGTCTGCACTGGCCTTGATTCAGTGAAGCCATTTACAGCTCACCGCTGAATACCAGCACACACAGATGACATGTCTTGTAGGCAAAGGGAAGCTGCTGACACTTTACCGTATTATGACTTGCTGTATGTTGTAGCAGCTCAGTAGCTGACACTTGTTCTAAGCTATGTCATTCCTGTTTGTGAGTTGAAACCTGATTTTAAAATGGCCTTTCTACACAGGCTAGGCTTGAGCAAGTTTGGAACCATTTAAGATGGCTTTTTAGTTTTGCTGTGAGACAGATTACAGTAGCAAAAGAGACTTCATGTTGGAAGCCAGATTAATAGATTTGAATTTGCTTCTTCATATGGTTTATTCTTCACCCTGATTCTTAGTCGTTGTGTATTACAAGCATACCATCTGATTTTCTGGATCTAAAAATGATTGGAAAATTATTCATATATGATAAGACAGTCTTTATTTTGTGGATATTTTAATACAGAAGCAGTAAATTATTGGTTTTGCAATAATACTTCTCCTAAATTTTGATCCTTTGTACTTTAAGAGGTGGAGAGTCAATTTCTTTCATGTAAATGAAGTAAAGATTCCTAATACAGAAAAATAGAAAATTTTGTCTTTGAAGCAAGGTGTCATGATGATGCTCAAGTAATTTCACTAGGACACGTGGAAAATGATATCAAAAAGGAAATATTTATCATGTTCAGCAAGGTTTCATCAAGACATCATCTTCTCATGCTTTTTATACTGAGCCCTCTCTTGTTCAAAGGCTTAGTAGTAGGTTAATAGCCACTGGCAGGGTAACTCCTGAAAGACTCGAGTTGTTCTGATCCAGGGACCTTTGCTATATTGCATTTTCTGTGTGGTTCTTCTCTCTATAAGAGTTGCTCCTATTGAAGAGTTACATGTGTTAAGTTTATTAATAATTCTGTGAACTACCATCGGTGTGGTTCTGTTTTTGAAAGAAAGACTCTATTTTGTTGCAGCTTTTCTTTGAGGTAAAAGCCAATCTAATCCAAAAAGCCAATCTAGATATTTTAAGAAAAGTGAAGATACAAGTTTTAATTGCAAAACTTGAGTGGAAAATTCTATTCTTTAGAACAGCTAGTCTAATCCAAGATAAGGACTGGAATACTCTGGTAGGACACATCATAGTTTAAAGATATTTGTCTTTTTGCTGTTTCTTTTGTCAAGTGAGCTCCGTCTCAATTACGAGAATATAACAGACTTTCATTACTAGTGTTTGTAACGTTCTTATTCAGAGAGATTGATATGATTGATTTTGTAGAAAGTGATATTGAACATGACTTCTTAAATAAGATCAGAACTATGTTTGTCTCCAGTGCATGATATGATTGATACGTAAGACACATAAAACTGTTTCCTTGATCACAGGCTCTCAGATAAAATACTTTTCAAATTTTCAGTGTAAGCTGTTATTTCCAGATTTTTGTAGCAGACAAAAAAATATGTCCTAGCTAAAAAGTAGGACTCATTAATCCCTACCCTTGGGGTTTACTTTGAAGACTGTTTGTTTTGGTTTTTAGCCTCCATAAGTGAAAAGCAAATACGTGGGTTTGTTGCACGTAGCATAGGAGAAAGGAACTGCGATTTCTAAGTACTTGTCCAAGCACAGAATGAGAATCAGTACTCTGTTTTCTCTTCAGGTACATTTTTGCTGATTCTGTTTCTGCTGAAGACAATGCACTGAATTGCAGTGCAGTGCATTGATATTTCAGAACAATAGTTGAACATCATATATGATGTCCACAGAAGCGCAAAATGCCTCTCTTTGTGGCACTGTTCTCACAGAACCTGCCTGCAGTGAAGTTCAAGGAGTGGAGGAATTGTGTCACATCAGCACAGTGTCCGTGGCATATGACACTATTGTTTGTGGTGAGCTTGCCACGTCAGATACTCCCTTAAGGGAGCATACGGATAACAGAACACGGGAAATCATACTACAGTTTCAGCTAGTGGGATCTTCTGGAGAATATTGTATTGAAGCTGCCTCAGGATGCTCTGCAGGGATTATATTCTGGCTGTGTGGAATTTTCAGTAAAATGTACAACTGTGTTGCCCATTGGAGAAGGCAAGAAATGTTGTGACCCTTTCATAAAAGGATGAGTGATCCACTTAGTTACAAGCCACCTATAACCCTCCAATTTACCTTCTTAGAAGCTACTCACCTACAATTATTTATTTTCCAAAGTGTGGATGCTAACTGACTGTTTATTGCTTGCTGTTAAGCTAAACAAAGTAATCTTTGTATTTAATAATAAAATACAGCATTTCTTGGACTGTTCTAGGTGGTTTTAAATTAGAAATAGTAAATATAATTACATCAAAAATACTTATTCAAACTTTCATATTAGCTAAGTGCCCTAGCTTCTCAGGGGAATAGGAAACCACAAAGTCTTCATTCAATCCTGTGCAATATGCATAGCACAGTTTGGCTGTTGCTGTGTTTAACTGAGCCACAGTGTGACCATGCTGTCTTGTGTGAACACAAACAAGTGTAATTCAAATACCTACATCCAGTTCACAAGTTGGGTTTTTTGCTTTGCTTGCATGAAGATTAATTCCTTAGTTTACTGAGAGCCTAATGGCTTTATAATGATTGTGGTCAGTGTTAATTGCATTCAAGGAAACTGAACATTTCGGTCTAGATGTCTTTTCTTTGACTGTTCATCAGAAATGAGGCATGTGAAGGTGGCTGAAATACTGGAACAGGTTGCCTGGAGAGGTTGTGGAGTCTGCTGTCCTGGACATGTGCAAAAGCTGTCTGGACACTATCCTGAGCAACGTGCTCTAGGGAACTCTGCTTGAGCAGGGAGGTTAGCCTAGATGACCTCCAGTGGTCCCTTCCAGCCTTAACTATTCTGTGAAATGAAATGGTAAATTGATTTGTTCATTGCTATAGAACATAAAGCATGTATAGGGAGCACTCAGATTGCAGGAGTGTCTTTAAAAAAATACTCAAACTTCATTTGACTTCCTTCTGTCAGTTTTAATTTGTTCATTTGGTCTTTCCCCGTATACCAGTTGTTTAATGTCTTTGTTTGCTGCTGCTTTGTGTTCCACTGGCCCCTGTGCAGTCTGAATCTCTATTGTCTTAGACCTTTGAAGGCTAGTCTGTATTTGCTACCATGTTAAAAGCAAAAGGATAAGTGTATTCCTTCAACAGATAAAAAAATGCAATTCAGCTGTCTCAAGCTAAATTTAAAACTGTGTTGTGATTTATGCTTCATATTATAAAGCTGAGGTAGTGTTGAGAAATGTGTGGTAGGAAAAGAAGGATGTGTCTTGGGGATTTGGAGATAGGAGACAATCAAATAGCTGCTCATGGCACTTTGTAACTTGAAGTATGCGTAAAACTGCTTTCATGCCATAAGGGTGAGAGAGGGCTGATATAATCCTGATTTTCAGCAGAGAGCTGGTGAGGTACAAGTCTGTTCACCTCACATCAGCAGACCTGACAATAAACTCCTACTAGTGAACACACAGGTAAATGCAGTGAATGGAGAAGAAAGATGGACTCTGCACTGCTTTCAAAAGGAAGTGACACTTAAGAAATCTTACCAAGTTCTTAGAAAATGCCAAAAAGTGTGGACATGAAACTCATCTGGTTGGTTCCAATTGTTTGGATGAAGCCAGACTTACTCTGTTTGCATGTGTTTCAGGTGGTGGTTGCCAGTTTCAGTCTGTCCCTTGGATTTCTCTATTGGCTACTGTCAGAACAGGGTGCTACCAAGCTGGACTTCTGATCTCACACTGTTTAATTTGTTTGAAGATACAGAACCAAGCATAATAAAATCAGTAGTTAACTAACCGAAAGTTTCTGGAGGCTGACACAGATATATTATAGTTATTGTTTTCACATAAGTGTGTTGTGGACTCTGTAGCTATTTCAGGGGTGTTACTAGGAATTCTGTAGATTGAAATTACAAGATAATTACAAGTCAGTTTGTTTAAATGTATGTTTTAATGCCTAATTATCTGCTTAATTTGTGTCAAAGGCATAAAATTTATGTATGTTATACTAACTTTCCCTTTCTCGGATTGCATTTCTTCTAATTGTCTCAAATCTTGAATAAGATGAAACCTTAGTGATTCTGGGGAGATTTATCTGACGAAAATCAAAGGCTGTAAGTCTCATTTGGTGTGTTGCTTTGCTATGAAGGATAGGAGGAAGGCAGGAATTAAAATCATTAATGGTATTTTTGCTGTTGAAATTTGTGATACTCTCACTCATGCCCAGAAGATAAGATAGATGAGTTTTTGTTCTTGATTGGGTCTTCCATTATGTTTTGGTGTGGTTTTCTTTTTTTGTGGAGCATGCAGTCTGACTTGTTTACTCTTGGGGTGGGTGGCGAGGAGCTCTGTTTTGTCCTGTGAGTGTTGCTGTTGTTCACAGTCTGATATTAAGGATTATACCTTAAGAAAGTTCTTTCAGGTTGCCTCTTAGAGGCTGTCCATTATTAAGATTAGGTAGACGCAGTGAGACTGCAGCTATCTGTTTAACAGGGGCATATTGTGCTCATTTCAGATGCTTCAGGATAGATACACGAGCTACCAAGATCAGTGTTTTTTATTTACCTGCAACTTATATCAATTACTTGGCATCTCTTTGGTAAGTTTAATTTAATAGGTGTCATTCCAATCACAGAACCTGTTGAGAGACTTTCCATTCAGTTCTCGCTACATGTAACCGAGGCTGTTACCTCTGATATATATTTTTGATCCTCTAGAATGTATCTTGGAAAAGCACAGGTTATATTTTAGAAAAGTAGGAGAAGACTACTGCCAGATGTTACTGCTGTGCAGGTAAAGTTTCCCTGCTTTCATTCAGAGTGAAATGACCACTAAGAACTGGTCTCTAAATCCCCAGAGACAGGGAAGATACAATGAGCCAGGATGTTCTAGTAAAACTCTAAAGGTACTTGTAGTTGCCTAACTAATGTTTCCAAACTCTTGCTTGGATAGTGGTTTCTTATTCAGCTTCATAATATGTTTACCAAGAAATTATAGGTTCAGCCCCCTTATCTATGAGGAAAATGAAAGTAGAGGAAGAATTTTTGTCCAAGTAACTTTATAGGGAAATGCAAGAATGAAATCTAGGTCTTGCACATGCTCTACAGACACTTTCTATTAGTGCCCAAGACTTCTTGACTATGAAGTTGGTCAGGTAAACTGTAAAGTTACTTGAAGCAACTCTAAGATCTCCTTAGAAAATGGATTTGTTATTAAAATTTAGGTTATTCTCCCTCTCTTTTCCTATATTGAGACTTCTGCCTCAGTTTTGCATGTTTTTTGTGGGCAGTGACATCTTAGTTTAAAACTTGTTTTTGTATGCTGTACACAGGGTGATAGAGAATTCTTTCTTGATACAAGTGAAGCTTTGTTTAAAATTAAGCAGAATAGGCACACGCCATAGGTCTGCTTTTGTGCAGTTGGAATTAAAGTAACAATTCTTTACCTTCAAACTATTCAGGATGCACTGTGGTGTAGAATGTGAAATTTGGTGTTTCCTATCAGCAGTATAGTTGCACGTAGTACCAAAATGTACTAAAATGTATCATCTAGTTTTAGAAATGTCTAATATGCTGCGACTTTAAATGCTAAAATAACTTAATTTCCTTAATTTTTATGGTAGTGTTTCTTCTGTAAAACAAAATAAACTTACTTTCTGAGTTTCCAGTGGTACCATGGAGATCTGGGCAGGCTTCACATAGCTCTGTAGAAGTTGGCAGATGTGGGATGCTGTTCCTACTGAAACTCTGGCATTTTATCACAAATCATGCTAACAGATATGAAAGGCACTCTACTTATTTCAGTATCTATGTTGTGATCGCTTGAAGTGTAATAGGATGTCTGCTTTTCTGTATAAATTTCTTTATGCAAACTGGAGATTAGACTATGATGCATATGTGCAAATGTTTCTTCTAAATTCTGTTGTGGACCTTTTGTATTGTATCACAGGGAAGACCAGTGTTTCAGGCAGAGTAAATATACCTATGTTAATGTGTGTATTTCATGTTTTTATCTAAGAAAAATAGGTCTGTGTGTTTATGGTTTGTATATAGTAGACTATACAGCAAAATAAAGAAACAGCCACTGCTTCCCTTAAACCTGGATGTTAATCACATGCTTTTAATTTAAAGCTAATTTGATTAGGAGAAACTTTGTGAGGAGGTTAGGAGGATTTGTTCAACAAACATAACATGACTGTACTAGATATGTTTTAAATCAATCTTTGAAAAATAAAAGTGAAAAATTTGAGGGGAAAAATGTATTAAAGAATATACAGTTCTTGTGCCTTCCAATATTTTGGTGGATTCCAAATGACTTTGAGTAATGTAATTCCATAAACATAATGTCTGTGCTTGTGGTGGAGTAAGCATTTGTAAGCCTGGTTGTTTAAGGCTTGTGTATTGGCAGTTTTTGTTAAAGCACAGTGCAGAATATGTATCATGGAGGGATAAATTACTGTGAAAGGATACATTTTATTAATTGTGTTATTTTTTTCTCTATGCTGAATTAGTTTTACTGGTGGCATCTTCTGTTATCTCCAAGCAGGTGTGTTCTACTCTAAATTGTAAAATCCTTTTAAAGCTGAAGAGTTAAAACTGACTTACAGCATGCATGGAATATAAAATGAAGGTGGTATATTGTGTAATAGTGGATCAGTTACTGTCTTGAAGACTGCAAGCAGGAATTATGTGAATATTCTTAAGTGTGAATTAAGGGAGATTATTTTTTAATTATTTCTCCTAACTAATTCTCCAAGTAATTCATCTTGTGAATTATATTAACTCTGAAATACAACTTCTAGCTCTTTAATCAAAAACTTATGTCACTTGGGGCTTCTTGAAGAAAAATGACTTAACTGATATTACCCATGATACTTGTTCTTGAGATTCTTCTGAAAATTCGTGGCTTCAGTGATGCAACTCAGGTGTAAAAGTTTCTCAAAAAGCCAGAGGGCTGTAGTTCTACATGAGATGATGTATGATGGGACCTGTTCCAAAACATGTTGGCTTTTTCCTCTTGTCCTTGCCTTGCAATTAGAAAACAGTTTTTGGTTAGTGTTTGATTCTCATAACATAAGATCTGAGTCACTCACAAGGATTTGATCTTTTCCTATGTCACTCTAATGATGAAAACTCATCTCTTTTATGAATAGGATTTCTTTAACTACAAGAGTTTCCAGTAGTTGAATCAATCATGCTGATGATCTTTTGTACTAATTCAAACTTTCTTAAAGGCTGGTTAAAATTCCTTGCTTTTGTTATCTCTATAAGGTATCCTGTTTATTTTTATTCTAGGCTATTTACTTTCTAGAAGAGAGGGTCAAGCAGGATCCCCTGAGAAGCCGTTGTCTGATCTGGGTCGTCTTTCATACTTGGCTTATTGGAAAAGTGTCATATTGGAATACCTGAACTGCCACCATGAAAAGCAAATCAGCATCAAAGGAATGAGCCGAGCTACTGGAATGTGTCCACATGATATTGCCACAACCCTGCAGCAACATAGCATGATAGATAAAAGAGAAGATAGGTCAGTGAATCTTGTAAAATTTTTTTTAATACTGAGACAAAACATTCTCTACTTACAAAACAATTGATATGAAAAATGTCTGTGTAAAAGTTTGGCTTTGAAATGAGAGATACTTGCCATCTTACTGAACAAGTCAGTACAGATGTGTCTTAACATAAAGAGCTTTTCTTCCTGGTGATTTTTCAGGTCCTCTTTCATGTTAATGGTTATTAGAAGTGTGTGGCCAGCTCAAAACATTTTCAGTTAAGAATTTTGTTTCATTCAGCATAATCTTCCCTAAGTGCTCCCAACTCTTGCTGTGCAAATATTTTGCTTTGAATACCAATGAGAGAAAAATTTGTGTTTGCGGGTGGCAGTCTTTCTTTCCACACCCCTTTTTCTTCAATCATTGCTCAATTTGTGTAAACCATGGGATCAGATCAGCTCTACATGAAGTGCTCCTGCTCAAGGTACTGGTGATGCAAGTCTCTATTCAGTGTTATGATCAATGGTAAAAGTTAGGACACTGAGAAGGTGAGTTCCTGTTTTGTGAATATCTTTCTTAATGATCTTGATGGATATTTTAGAACTTAAATGGGTGGTTGTTCTTGTTTGGTCTGTTTCTTTCCATAAAATGTCTTAAATGACTTTCAATCATATTTTCGTTTCTGAAGATGATCTTAATCCTTTCGGGATATTCCAATCATAGAAACTTTATAACTAGGCAGAGCTGCCTTACAAACACTGGGTTGCCAAAAAATAAAATTAAAATCAGGAAAATTCAGCCTCAGTAATTTTTATGTGTCCCAGCACTAGTATTCAAGACCAGTAATTTTTGATTCAGTAATAATGAAAGTCTTCAAAAAGGAGATTGGCTTACAAGGTGATGTATGAGATTAGTAGAGGAGTGCTGTCATTGCATTAAACCCTTAACTTTTTGGAGTACTTAGTTATGGACAACCTGAGGACAAATGTATCTTAAAGGAAATTTTTCTTACATGTAGTGAAGTACAAGTTTGTCAGTTGTGTGAGAAGGGTCCTGGATGTGATTTTTTTTTTTTTTTTTTTTTTTTTAAACTTTGTGTTTCACTGAGAGAATGTTGTTACTTAACCAGCCTGACTTTTACAGCACTTGAAGTTCTTGCTAATCCTTGTTGTTTAGAATTATATAGTTCTGTAATAGGGGAGTTGGACAGGTTATGTGCTAATACATTAGCATACTCTGCTATTTTATTAGTCTTTACCTACTTTTGGTATGCCACTTCATAGTAATTGGAAAGTTATTTTGTACTTCATTAGCACAGGACTAAAGTAAATTTGTATGCTTTGTTAGAAAACCTATGCTTCTGACTTGCTTTCTTGTCCCATTAACTTACGTTTTCAGCTGTAACATTACTTTCTCACTCTTGACTTGATGATGTACAGTGTTTTCTGTCTATGTTTGTGTGTAATATTAAAATTGGAAATTGTTCTGGCAGTGATTCAAGTGCCAACACTAAACCTCTTGAATTAGGTTTAGAGTAGTCAACTATAAAACCTTTACTTTCCTCTCTGTTACCCTGGTGATGGTTAATATTGAGCTTTCACTTCATAAACTGTTGTTTCCTCACTGCCTCTCAGTAAACAGTCAGTAGTGTAAGCATGCTATAGCTGTGTGTCAGCTGGTATTTTTAGTTTGATAGATCCTTTTATTTACCCATATTTTTTCACAGGTTGTTGTGCAAAAGTATTTCAGCTATAGAAAGGATGTTTCAGGTGATCACTTTCTAAATTAAATTACTGTTTATTTGATTGCAGATTTGTAATTATTAGAAGGGAAAAGCTGATTTCAAGTCATATGGAGAAACTGAAAGCAAATCCACGTATCAATGAAGTAGATCCCGAAAGCTTGAGATGGACTCCTTTGTTAGTTTCTAATGCTGCAGTTTCTGAAGAAGAGAGAGAAGCAGAAAAGGAGGTAATAGCAGAGATGTCTTCTGAATTTCCCTTCCTTTGCATTTCATAACTCTGAATATTCAACGTTAGACTGTCTTAAATAGAGCAGGTTTAACTTTGACCACTGCATACTGAAATTGTAATGTAGGATTTTTGGAAGCTATGCAGCAACACATGGTAACTTTGGGGGGATGAATATGAAAACTTGAAATGTGAATCACTTGCCGTGGAGCTGTATTTATCACTCTTGAGGTAGTCAAAGAGCATGTAATCAGATCAAATTTGGTGCAGAGCTCAGGGGCTGCACTGTCAATCGATTCTTTGTGTTCTCAACTTGCTCAAAGTGATCCAGTCAGTGGGCATGTAATGTAGTGCTAAAGGACTTAAATCAATTCGCTGCATCATTAATAGTGCTAAATATCCCATGAAATGCAATCTTCTTTGGTTTGTTATCTGTTAACTGTTGTAAAGGAGCAACTAGATGATTCAGCTGAAATGTTGTTGCTAGGTTAGCCAGCAGTGCTAATCAGGGTTGACTTGATTTAACTATTTAACTGAATGTAAAGGATATTGCTAAGTAAGTGCTGTTTCAGTGACCTGTTATTTTAACCTCAACCCTTCAGGCTGAGCGTCTTATGGAACAAGCTAGCTGCTGGGAGAAGGAAGAGCAAGAAATATTCTCCACAAGAACTAATAGTAGGCAATCACCTGCAAAAGTACAATCTAAAAATAAATATTTACGATCTCCAGAAAGTGTGGCAGTGGTGGGAGAGCGAGGGCAATCCACAGAACAGTCTAAAGAAAGCAGTGAGGAGGATGGCGGGGACGAGAATCAGCAGAGTTCGCCGCCCCGGCTGACAAAGCCACAGTCACTGGCCATAAAAAGAAAGGTGTGTTACTTCAAAGGTTTGGTTCAAAGTCATTTGTCTCTTATTTCAATCAAATAATTGTCATCAAAATAACAATCTGGTTTTTTACAGACATTTATTAGACTGTTTTAATTCTTTGTGTTATTTAGACACTTAACAACACCTCTCCTCTCTTTTCTTCCTTCCATGCAATTTTTTAACTTTGTGGATTTTTCAGAGAACTATAAAATACTAGTGACACAAAAAGAAAAAATCGGAATTTCCTGTTAATTTTTAAACTAGAGATTGCCCTCTGCTGTTTGGCATTGGTATTGGTTCAATATTTTAATGGTTCTTTCTTTTTCAATATTAAGATGGAGTCCAGCTTGTGGGTTCTTTCTTTTTAAGTTTTTCTTTTAATACAGGGACTCCTAAAAGGGAAATACTGTTTGTCAAAAGAAATACTGTTAAAACAAAAGGGATTTTTTTTACCCATATTCTTCTAATTTAAGTGTTAAATTCTGGTTACTGCTGTATTTGCATAATTCTTAATTTCTTAATTTTGGTGAGAATTAGGAAATTGGATTGTTCCTTTGATTGTACTTTAAGTGAACTTACTTAAAAGTAACTGTAAATCTCTGAGAATATATAATAATAGAAAAACAAACTCTTGAACCGTTTTTTTTATAGCAGCCAACTGTAGGATTCTTGATGTACACTTCATCGATGTTATCTATTTTTCTGTGTATATACTTATTTCTAAAAATAGCAGAAACCCAAAATGTAGAAGAATAAGCTTTGCTACTTGTGAAGGTTGTTGGGGAATTATAAATCTACAGAGGAAAAATGTGTGAGTACAATTTATGTAATAGTGCTATGAATATTGTTAGACAGAAGGCTGCAAAAGACATTACAACATGAAGAAAATGGTAGTCTTAATTTTTATTTACAGAAAGGTTTGTATACATGTATACATACCTGTTTTAACTGTTCAGACATTTTACTTTTAGGTTGTCTACATTTGAATTGGATGCAATATAAAGTGGTTCTTTGAATGAGTAAATAGATTATTGTAAACTCACTGTACAAAAGTTTACATCCAGAATCAGTTAATGAATGGGAACGTAGGAAGAGTTTTATTTGTGGAATTATTTTTCAGAGACCTTTCATATTGAAAAAGAAAAGAGGCCGTAAACGCAGAAGGATAAATAGCAGTGTTACAACAGAGACAATTTCTGAAACAACAGAGGTGTTGAATGAGCCATTTGATAACTCAGATGAAGAGCGTCCCATGCCACAGCTGGAACCCACCTGTGAGATGGATGGAGAAGATGATGACTTGAAGCCTGTAATTAGAAAAGCGTTTGAGTATCAACCTGGGCAGCAGAAACAGGAGGAAGAGGAACAGAACAAGGAGGAGAAAGATATTCATTGTTACAGGAGTGATGAAAATTGTACAGGTAAACTCAAAATGTTCTTATATCTTCCCAAAATTAATTTTGTTGGGTGGCCTTCAAAAGAAACGTTTATTTCTGTCATAAATCTGAAAATTTTTAATGAGATGTATTTAGCTGTTATTATTATAGTATTATAATTTGCTTTTTGTGTTCAGGAAACAAATCTTTTCCAGTCTGAGGCATTGAAGTTCTTGTCATACTCATAAAAAACAATTTCTATGTCCCTACAACAGGGCATTTCATACTCAACAGTGCAAAGGGCATCAGTGGAATATTGTCCAATATAGTTTTTGTATGAGTGGTAAAGGATACAAGCAAAAAGTAAAATTTTATTTACTCAAATACCCTTCTATTCAGCCTTGTTGATAGTTCAGTGAAATGTTTGTTGCTTCTGTGGCACAATATATCCTCAGCACCAGGATCCTGGTTTTTTCCCCATGAAAGAGACAGTTTTAATTGTGTCCTTTCAAAGCTGCTTATCTGGTTTGATTTCAGGGATATTTCCTGTCAGAAAAGTTAATGGATGGATAGTGAAACTACTAATGAGCTATTCTGAACTTAAACTCATCTTTTGACCTCCTGGCACTGAAGTTATGCTTATGAGTTTTAATTCCAGAATGAATGACTAGATTCTCAGGTCTGTGTATTTTCTCTAAGAAGCCAGTAGATTACTTCAGTATTTTTGTAATTGTATGGGAAGTTTCATCCTTGCAATCCTCCACTGAGGGATCATGGGCTGATTTCTATTTCAAACAGCTGTTGTGTGACTGCGGTACATTAGAATATTACCACTTTTTCCACCTTGTCAAGAGAAATTAATTAAACTAATAGTAGCAAGTTCCAGCTATGTCCCAGTGGTCAGGTTTGCACTGTTTTTACTAGACTGATGTTTTGTATTTGCCCATGGACCACGTCATCACAATACAGAAGGATCACTGAAGCCATTACACTCCCAAGTGCCCCATTATATTTTGATAATTCTCCTTTTTTCTGGAGTTTATATAAGTGGTATGTGGGGAGAAAGGAAAGAGGCAAATGTGTTTGGGTCCTTTTTTTGTAGTCAATGGATTGATTTAGTGTTCTGATGCACTCTGTGTTTAATCTTAATTATCTTTTGTCTTCTATCATCTGTTGTGAGCCACATCATGATATGTTGCCCATGAGAAAGTACTAGAATGAGCAATCTTTTTTCAGTGTTGGTGCTAAAGCATGATTATATATTAATTATGGCTTGTCCTCCAGAATGGTCAAACAAGAAACTCTAGACTTTCATGTCATTACTGCCAAGAAAGATGAATATGTGTTAGATCAATGTCTATATAAAGTGAAGGCATGGTTCTATTTTAAAGCCAAAGGCTGAAAATCAAATACTTGGACAGCATTTGCTTTAGTTTACATGTCTTGTCATTTAAGTCTCTTGGATTCTTTTAGTGTATAAATGGTGGTTCTGATAGTGTCTTTTAAAAGGCCACCAAACAATAACATACCTGTGTAGTGTGTTTGAGCTGCAGATACTACATCGTTCTGCTGTGGTTTGAGATCTATTTATAACTCTTATTTCACAGTTTCTTAATACATTTTGAGTTTATAAATTACTTTCAGGTTTATATTGGAAAACATTGATTAGTCTGTGCAAGCTAAGACTTTTTTTTGTCTTTGTTGCCTCCCAAAGATAATGCAGAGGATGTAGCTGTGTTGGAAGAAAGCACTAAAGACAATCTTGAACCTTTAAAGAGTAAGCAGGGTTGGCCCAAAGGAGTTAAGCGTGGTCCATCTAAATGGAGGCAAAGCAAAGAAAGAAAACCTGGCTTTAAGCTTAATTTGTACACTCCACCTGAGACTCCCATGGAGCCTGACTATCAGGTGCTGGTGGAAGAACAAAAGGAAGTAGCTGAAGACAAGCCCTGTTCAGTTCCTGCTGTTACGGAGGAAGCTGTTAAAGAACCTGTTGAAGTATTACCACCACCAGATGATGAGGTGAAAGAGGTAGAACCTAAGCCCCTGCATCCACCCAGTGAACCCTTTGAAAAAGAAGAAAATGATACCATGAAAGATGGGGAAGAAGAAAGGAGCACAACAGCAGATGGAATCGGTTCAAAAGATCAAGAAAAAGACAAAGCAGAAGTTGTTTTTGTGCAAAAAGAGGAATCTGTGCATTTGGATGATCAGGAGGAAGAGGAGGAGGAGGATGAAGAACCTTCTCACAATGAGGATCATGATGCAGATGATGAAGATGATAGTCACATGGGTTCAACAGAAGCGGAGAAAGAGGAATTGCCTGGTGAAGCTTTCAAAGAAATGCTGGAAACTCAGCAATCTTTTTTAGACGTAAATGTTCAAACTGGTAATTCAAATCAGGAGGAGTTAATGGATTGTGGTGTTGACCTTGCAGCTGATGAGTGTGAAAGTGACCAGAAAGAACTTGCTACAGATTCAGACCCTGTGCCTGAATCTGATGATGATCATGCAGACAACAACCAGGACCAAAAAGCTGGTGAAGAATTACATTCCGATTTCAAGGGAGAGAGTACTGAGACCATGGAGATTGACTCAGAGACGGTTCAAGCAGTACAGTCTCTAACCCAAGAAACAAGTGAACATGAAGATACATTTCAGGACTGTGCAGAGACTCAAGAGGCCTGTAGAAGTTTGCAGAACTATGCCCACAATGACCAAAGCCCCCAAATGACCACGCTGGATGACTGCCAGCAGTCTGACCACAGCAGCCCAGTTTCATCTGTGCACTCTCATCCCAGCCAGTCAGTCCGTTCTGTTAATAGTCCAAATGTTGCTCCTTTAGAGAACAGCTATGCTCAGATCAGCCCCGATCAAAGTGCCATTTCTGTGCCCTCTCTACAGAACATGGAGACAAGCCCAATGATGGATGTTCCCTCAGTTTCTGATCATTCACAGCAAGTTGTGGACAGTGGGTTCAGTGACTTAGGAAGTATTGAGAGCACAACAGAAAACTATGAAAACCCAAGCAGTTATGATTCTACAATGGGTAGTAGTATCTGTGGAAACAACTCTTCTCAGAACAGTTGCTCGTACAGTAGCCTTACATCTAGTAACCTAACACAGAGTAGCTGTGCAGTGACCCAGCAGATGTCTAACATTAATGGAAGCTGCAGTATGATGCAACAAGCAAACATCAATTCTCCTCCCACTTGTAACGTAAAATCTCCCCAAGGTTGTGTTGTGGAAAGGCCTCCAAGCAGCAACCAACAGTTATCCCAGTGCAGCATGGCTGCTAATTTTACACCACCTATGCAGTTGACCGAAATCCCCGAGACTAGCAATGCCAACATTGGATTATATGAAAGAATGGGGCAGAGTGAATTTGGAGCAGGGCATTACTCACAGCCATCTGCCACCTTCAGCCTTGCCAAACTGCAACAGTTAACTAACACGCTTATGGATCATTCTTTGCCTTACAGCCATTCAGCTGCTGTAACTTCCTATGCAAACAGTGCCTCTTTGTCTGCCCCCTTAAGTAACACAGGGCTCGTTCAGCTTTCTCAGTCTCCACATGCTGTTCCTGGAGGACCCCAAGCACAGGCTACCATGACCCCTCCCCCCAACCTTACTCCTCCTCCCATGAATTTGCCACCTCCCCTTTTGCAGCGTAATATGACTTCATCAAATATTGGAATATCCCACACCCAAAGACTGCAGACTCAGATGGCCAGCAAAGGTCATGTCTCTGTAAGAACCAAATCCACGCCTCTGCCACCTGCTGCTGCAGCCCATCAGCCACAAATTTATGGGCGAGCTTCACAGACTGTGGCCATGCAAGGGCCTGCACGGACCTTAACGATGCAGCGTGGCATGAACATGAGTGTAAATTTGATGCCAGCCCCTGCTTATAATGTCAATTCAGTGAACATGAATATGAATACCCTTAATGCTATGAATGGTTATAGTATGTCCCAGCCAATGATGAATAGTGGCTACCACAGTAATCATGGGTATATGAATCAAACCCCCCAGTACCCTATGCAGATGCAGATGGGAATGATGGGAACTCAGCCATATGCGCAGCAGCCAATGCAGACAGCACCCCACAGTAACATGATGTACACTCCTCCGGGCCATCATGGCTACATGAACACAGGCATGTCCAAACAGTCTCTCAATGGATCCTACATGAGAAGGTAGGCCGTGGCAGAGACACTACCAAACTGGCGTATGGGATTGATCTGCACAAATACCTTTGGAGAGTACGATTTCAAAACCAGCAATTGGTGTGAATGCAAAAACATTTGTTGGCACCATTTAAAAGCTGTATGCAGCAGAAAGCCTTATACAAGTTTTTCTTTATTTCTTGCTTTGTTGATTTTTTTTGTTTTGTTTTGTTCTGTTTTGGGATTTTTGGTTTATTTTTTTAACGTTGTGAGATTTAACTTCTCTTTGGGGGGAATTAGGTGGTTTTCCATTTTTTGTTTATTTCATTGAGCTTGAAGTTCTCTGGAAAGGAAGAACTCTTTCTATGAACTGCAATTACACAGCAGCTGATGGTTCAGAGCCATTTTATGTGCCTGCTCCCATTAAAAATGTGGATAAATAGACTCCAAAACTATCAGACAATACTGGATCATGAGCTTTTTCTCTCTCCTTTCCCCACATGTAAATGCCTTTTAGCAGTTCTTTTATTGTATTATTTTGTTTCTGAAGGTGACACTTCTGCATGCCGCTAATGTCTTTGTTAGTGACAGTGCATTTTGTAGTACTGTACAAGTGTTGTGCTTAACAGTAAGCCATTTCTTAATTTTTTTGCCTTGATTAGGTTACCCTAGTTTGAGGGGTAAAAAAACCAGAACTATATTTTTGTTAATTATAAAACTTGTAAAAATAATAAAAAAAGCTGTAAAAGCTATTCACATTTTGGTTAGTTCAAAGGGTTTTATTGCTGTATGTTTAGTGTAAAGTTGAGACTCTTTTCCATTTTTGTGACCAGTTTCTTTGGGGCTGGGGTAGGAAAAAAGGCAGCTTTCTGTTTTATAAAAACTGTTACTTTTTTTGTTGATTGAAACATCTCAGTGTTTATTTGTCGAGTTTTGAAACATTTTCGTATATGTCCAAATACTTGGCAGGATTTAAAAAAAAAAGTAGTGAATTTGGTGTAAAGTTGCTATTTTATGGAAATGCCTCTAACTTTACATTTTCATTCCATCTGTAGATTTTTCTATCTTTATAAAATATTGGAGTTATTTTTTAAGGGAAAAAATAGAGCAGTAGCGTGTGAATAGCTCAAACTAAGCTTACAGATCGCATGTAAAAAGGCAAAAGTTATTTGTGTCTGTTTATATTGCTTCCTTTTTTGTAGCCTTTGTACCTGTACAGAGTGACTGTAAGGGCCGAACAGAAGAGGCTTGATACATGTAAAAATAGGACCCAGTGACACTCTTGTATTTATCTGTTATCTTTCTAGTCAGTCACTTAAAAAATACCCACAAAAGACCCACCCAAGCAACAAAAATAAAAACTGCAAAAAACTACACTTCCCCCCCAAGCTGTACATTTTAACATAAAATAAATTATGATGAGCCATTTTTAGCCTCTTGTGTCTTGTCATAGTTTGATGTTGCATGGGAATTACCTCCTGAAACAGTGTTTGTTACAGTGCTCTCACATGCTTGATCTAAAGCCCATTAAAATTGGTGGGGTTTGGATTAGGCTGTTTAGAGGTTAAGCGTAGGTTACTCATCATAACTGCATACACCTTGTGAAAATAAAGAGTACCTAAGATTATTTTTTTTAATAATCTTAATAAAATATTGAATAAATATGTATTTAATACCTTGAAAGGTTGTCAATATTTAATGTATGAATCTTCTTTCCTATAGAAAGTGTGAATATATATAAATATATAAAAGGATATATGGTAGTAACAGAAATGGTGTTTGAACTGTATTTTAATGATAGAATTGTCATCTCTTCCTTTGTCATTGTTGATGGGTGACAAGATGATGCAAATTCTGCGTTGAACCTATGAGTTCTGTGTATATGCATGTGTAGGAGAACCCACAAGGATACAGAGATGAGCACTTCTAATCTAGCAATAGAAGGTGTGTTAAAGACAAGAAGGCTGTCTATATGTGGATCTCATGAGTGGACAAATTTAAATGTGGTATGTGTGAATCTACACCAGAAGCAATCCTTGTAACAATCTTTTCAAAATGCTTCTAATGTGTATGTTGCTACTGACACTGCAGTAAGGTTTCTAGCTAAGGTGTAAGGATTGACCATTTAACTCACCATTTCATTTGACTGAGAACTGTGTCCCCATTCCAGTACATAAAACAGCTTTAAAGGTAGTATTTAATATATCTAAAAGTCAAAGAAATGTGTATTTCTTTTAATAAAACTGTTACTGTGTGGTGGTGCCAAATCAAGAAACTGATACTACAGATTCATGTGTATGACCTGTTCGGTTTTAATACAGTGAAGCAGCAGTCTAAAACAGTGGATCTGAATGAGAGCTAAAATTGCTGGTCAAATGGTAATCTGGAGTAACTTGTGTTTTAGGAGTTCAGAGCACTTGATAAGGACAGCACAATACAACAAAGATCTTGGTTCATGCCCTTACATTGTCGAATTTGTTTATTGAAGGCAGAGAGTATTCATAGTACTTAAACTTTGTGTTCATTTTCACAAAGTAACTCATCTTTTTATGCTTAGAAAAAGGAAACTGGAACTCAACCCAGTTATGTGTGCAGTCTTCAAGTGTGTTTAGCTAGGACCATATTTTTGTTAAATAATTGCATCTCAAAGTAGCATTTTGTTTTGTGATTTTTTCATTTCTGTGTTTTTACAGTGAATGAAAAAGGCCACCAGGGTCTTTATCTGCTGCTGTTTAATTTCAAGTTTTGAAGCCTGTAACATACAGGCAAATCAGACCTTCTTACCGTTTCAGATATTTGCTAACCTGAAACAGAGCATCCTGACTCCAGCATATTGCTGAAATTCTGTATTTACAATATATAGGTTAAAAGTTGGTTGGAAAATGATGCATAGTATGCGCACAACAGGCAAGTTTCCAATATAATTTTGTTATTTCAGAAATTAATTCCTTTCAGTGGCTCTCCTACATCTTTTTCCATAATGACTGTTTAGCTATGAATTGCATTACTGCACTAAAATTTCTGATACATGAGAAGGTTGTCTTTTCCTTGACAGATGTACTTGTTCTCTGTCTTGTGTGGACTTTGCAGTGTCAGTTTTGACCGTGTGCTCTAGCACCATCCCAGATGGGAATTAGCTCTTTCTTTTACTGTCTTCAAAAAATTCTTCACAGAATTGCAATAGATGATTCTTGTGAAATGCAGGAGGCTTCCTTGGCCATGCACTCTTATTGAATGCTCCATGCCACAGGTGGTTGGCATGAAGGAAATCAACTTGCCTTGTTTTGTGTGCGTGTTTCCTGCAGACCTGGCTTGTAGCTGGAGTTGGTGCTGCTGACACTTGGTAGTCATCTGGTTAGCAGCTTCCAAGAGTTGCCTCACTTTGTGCAAGTCACATCTTCCTTAACTTCTGCTTTTCTGATTTAGTCTCATTAATTCTGGGAGAACGGTAAGCAAAAGAAAGCTGGGAAGTAAATGAGAAGGATGTTTACTTCAGAACTGCTTAATTGGCACGGCTGTACCAGCCGAGTCCTTCAGGCAAGACCTGGTTCTTGGAAAGATACTTGTCTTTGGAGCAGGGTTCTTCACCTGGAAGCTACCAAATGACAGTACTCCTGAAAGCTGCAAACATTTAGCAGACAGAATGGTAAGTGTTGTTGCACTCAGAGTACCTGAACCCCTAGTGGTGGGCAAAGTGCAACCAGTTTTTACTAACATTGTGAGAATCTCTGATATAAACAGAAACGAAGGACTCCTAAAGGTACTAATCTTTCCTGTTAGATCACTGTCTGTGTCTGTCAGTTTTATAAGCTGTTTAATTTGTCCATCAGGCAGGGTGGTTGATGGAAACAAACTCCATTTATATCCAGCATGGTAAATAGAATGGCCATGGCAATTTTATATAATGCTGAGGGTGATCAATTATGCATGTAAATCAACTACAAATTCTCTTTCAGTTACAGCACTCATCAAGCTCTCATGCAGGAGACAAGAAAGAAGACAACCTGTAACTTGATTAAGGGAAATCCTCATAGATATTTGTTATCTTTTAGTATATAATTTGGCACAGAATTCCTTTCTCTAAAGCAATGCTAAGAAACATTCAGCTTTCAGCATCAGTGTAAATGAAACTGGGGCCGTGCGAGGCAGGCTTGTCTGACACAAGGCTGGGAGAACTGTTCTGTGTCTGGGCTGTGAGTTAAACTGCAGTAGACATTAAGGTGGTCTGAAAAGGTGCATTTGAAGGTCTGTGGAAGCAGATGGAAAGAGTTAAGGGACCCCCTCCAAAAATATTTTTATTCTGAAACCACTTTTATTTATTTATTAGTTATTTATTTGTTTATTTATTTTTGAAGTGTCAAATTACTTCCTTTGAGTTACCTGTTTTTTCTGGGTTTTTTTCACTGTGGTTTTTTTTCTTCCCAATCCAGGTATAGGGATACTTAATTTGCTGAAAGTCACAGAGTTTGTGTATCTCTATAATGAATATTGTTCACATTGTGACGTCTAATTTGGTTTTTAGCAGTAGTTGAGTTATGTTAAATGTGGTGTGCTTTTCTGAGAATTTAAAGATAAGGTGCTTATTATGCAGATAAGTCCAAATGATAAATCAAAAGCATTGTGTTATGGACATCTGCAGCCTTGGCTACAGTTAGTGTTTGGAGAGGAATGATTAACTGGGTTTTGGGTCCCAAAAGGCAGTGAAGGAATAAGAAAACCTTCACACTGGAAGTGCCAGGCCTGTGAAGCACTGTTAACATCTACAAAAAATAGTGTAAAGTTATGCTCAGCTCTGGTTTGTAGCATATCCGTGCAGTTCACAGTGGCACATTTCTGCACTGTATTTTTTTTCCCAAGTATCCAAGACTTATACAGTTCATACAGTACCAAAGTTGCAAAGTCTTTTGTCAGCTGGTAAAGACCAAGAGACCTCTCCTGTGTGCTTGATGGCCAGGTCATTCCTCTTAAGCACTGAGCAAACAACTCCTCCCCAGTATATTGAATTAGGTGAAATTCTGGTGGGGAGGGTGAAGACCTCACCTTTTTGCAGCTGCAGCAAAGGTAAACGTGGCTTAATTGTGATCCTCCTCTGAAGTACATTTTAAGAATATCAAATGCTGGCAAAATTCTCATTGTTTCAAAACATGGTGATAATTTATATTGAATAGGGTAAATGAAATAAGGCAGAAAAGGGGTCCCCATTAGTGTATTAGTGTAACTTCTGTCAACAGATGCAATTATTAACAAATGTAACTATGTAGGAGCACAATGCCCTATTAAGACTACTAAAGCTGAGATAGGAGGAAACATTTGGTAGTGATAGATATGAACAGTGTCTGGAAGCACTGTGGCAGCTTGCTTCTGGTTAGTAAGGTCACTGAGGCATTTTTTTAAAGGCTTCATTGGTGTCTCTTGCCTTTTCTAAAATCTCATTAGAACTGGTTGTAATCCATTACTAATTAGGGGGCTGTTAGAGCTCTACAACTTCAACATTGAATTTCATCCTAACAATGTAAAGGACGTGATTCAGGCAAAGGATTTTGGACAAGTTAAGCAATTAAAAACTGAAAGTCCTAAAATGTTATGTGTGTGTATCTCCTTGAATTGTTGTCCACTGTAGCTGCTCATGCATCTGACCTCAAGGATGTTGCTTTTTTCTGGTTCTCATGGTGTAGTTGATCCCCACATAGAGGCTCTTCAAATGCAGTGCTGGCCTAGATTATCACTGAAAGAAGAAATAGATAGGCCAGGAAACAACACAAAAAGGCTAACTCCTGTGAAATCCTTCAGGACTCTGGACTAAACGATTCAGAGTTTTTCTTGCAAGATTTCTTCAGGAGAGCCTAGCTGCACTCCTTTAAAGGCTGTGTGCTTGAGTTAGGATCAGGATTTTGGTGGTACTCAGCTAGAAGAGAGTTTAAAGCTGTGCCTGCTTTTGTGCTGTAAATGGTTTTTTTTCAAAGAGAAAAACTTATCTGTTAATGTTACAAAGAATTCTGCTAAGGCTGGAACTTTGTAAGATGATGAGTTTTAAATTTTGTTTCCCTTCTTTCTCATCTTGACAGTATTTGAAATTACTTTTTTTTTCCCTATCAAATAACAAATTATCCTTGTGACTGTGTAATGTGTAATTAACTACACCTTCCCCTGTTGTGGATTTTCCAGTAGCACAACGGTGCCAGGCCAATGCTAGATGGTGGTGCTGTTCTGCTGCTCAGCAGGTGGTAGGCTGTTCTTGCTGTTCCTCCTCTGCAGTGCCAGTGCTATGTCCAGTTCTCTCAGCTGCTTCAAGAAGCCCCGGTTTGGCAAGATGCAGCGGTGTCTTGCCACTTGCTCAATGGCATCCACCACGGTCATGTTCTTGTAAATCATCAGGTAAGCCAAGACCAGCGTAGCTGAGCGGCTGCGGCCCATGACACAGTGAACCAGCACCTTGCCTGTGGAAACAAAGGGACACCAGCAGAGGTGACACTGGGTAATCCTTTCCTTTTGACAGTGAAGGTTTCTGTAATGTCCCTGCTCTGTTTGGTGGTTTGGCTACCCTTGCCAGCATTTGATAAGCCTCTCTTTTCACATGAGGGAAAACTGAGGCTGTAGATCTTGCAACTGAACACCATCTATGGTAGCGATGATCCATTTAATCCTAAACCAAGTATCTTTTTATTTGTGAACAAAGCTTGCAGAGAACGCCTGGGGGCTGCGTTAAGTACCATAGCAAACCCTACTGCAGCCTTGTCTTACATGCCGCACAAAGAGTGTGTATGCAATTCTGTGTTTGGGAATAATGACCAAAGCACCTGGGTGTGGGAGGGCTTGGTGTGCTCTCAGACCATCCTTCCATGAGAATAAATGGATTGCATGGGGGGTGCCTTTCTCAGTTCTACTAACTAGACATAGAAGTTAACCAAATTTGATTTTTTTTTTTTTTTTTGTTCTGACAATAATGTCCTTTGAGATCTAGATAGCATTACTTTATGCCCATTTTTGAGGGCAGAGGATAAGAAAGGCCATAGGCATATAACCAGGGGGTGGAAAGAAACCAGCTCTTACACTATAGAAAAGCTTCTGTAGAAATTGCTGGGTAGCACCCTGTTGTGTTGAATGAAAGTAATGTTTCACCACCACTATCATCTCCGTGTTCTAATATGTTCATCTAGGATGTAGGAGCCTGTGAGTGCAGTCTTTGCCAAGAGTTTTCATCTCTGAATAAATGTGCCACAGTTTAAGTCTGTGACGTTGCCTGGTTTAACTTGGGGCTTTCAGAGGCATGAAGTCCTTGGCTTTGGATACTAGCAAGGCTGTAAGTCAAAGTGGAACCTTCAGTGATAGCAGTATCTGGGGGAGGTGGAAGGCTGAGGAAGAGAACCTGGGTTCAGGTCTGATTGACAGGTTTTGAAACACTTCAAAAGATTTCCAAAAAATGATTCAAAGCCCTCAAGGGCATCTTGCAAAAGGTTGAACTGCTGAAGGAAGTAGATTTGGAGCACTCTCTCTAACACCCTGCTAAGCAGAATTGCCACAGGAGAAAAAAAAACATGCTATCAGGGCCAGTAATAGTTTATCTCTGTCAGCTATGCCTAGTGAGAAGTGCTGGGTGCAAAGCCATGACTCCTGCCGATTAACTCCTTTGCTTCCAGGCACAAGAGCATGTCTTGGCACAAGTAGCATTGCTATGTAATGGATGCATCAAGAACTGCCAGAACGAAAGGATTAATGGCTACAGTCTGCATCCTAATCCCAGCAGATAGTCTTTGAGGCATCTTGGCAAAATTCCAGTCCTTCTGATAACTAAAAGAGCCTCTTCCTCTCCTGGAAAATGATAATCCGTTCTATTATTACTGCAAATATTTGAAATGGATGAAAACACTCATTTGTTTGGCCCTTCAGTGCTTCTCTTTAGAGCTTTCCACCTCGTAAATGTGTTGCTGTTGAGGTGATAAAATACATGATGGGACGAGGAACGCTTTGCTTTGTGTGGGTGGCAAATGCAGGGGGATCTAGGAGAAAATGTAGTTTTGTATTGTGTTAACAAAGGCAAAAAATGGCTGTACAATTTTCTGAAATGTCCACTGTTTTAAAGAAAAGGAAGTCTGTCCTTTGCTCTGTGTGAATGGTCAAGAGCCAGCAGCCTGTTACAGCAGAACACTGACACTTTTGCAGAGTCATGTTCCTTCTATACTGTTTTGTAATCTCTTCCATTCTAACATAAGGACCCCTCTGAACCCTCATTCCGCAAAAGGGAGTTTGCTCTTGCAGTCTTGATTTCTGACCACTTATATCTTCAAGGTGTGCCAGAATATGCAGTATCAGTGCACAGAGACAGAGGTCTGCTGGGTGGTGATAGGTCTCTGAAATATTTCATTCACTTGACTTGGATTTGTGTTTCTTGCAAATTTGTCTCTATGCAGCACTCCTTTTCTAGAGTCAGATGGAGCCATGAATGTTGAGGTATCTTTGGTCAAATGCTTGGGTCTTTGTATCTGTCTCATATATTTCTTCCCATTTTGTTTTCTTTTATAATCTCTGTCTTTAGTATATTTTTCCCCTGAGATTTTAATGTGAAAATGCCATTCTCCTCTATTCTACATTCTGAGGAACTAAAATTGAAAGGGAATGAGTATTAAATCTGTATCTTAGTAGGAAACCTAAAAACTTCTTAAAATAATGTCTCCCTTTCATGTTCTCACTGATAAGAATTTTAAGCTGTTCTATGGTCTGAATTGCATGTTTTGGGAAAACTTTATGCACAGCTGAATGTCAGCATGCATAATTGTGATCCATTAGAGTTTGGCTCTAAAATGTACTCTCGTAACAGTTCTTCAGTCCATCAGCCCTTACTTAAACCCTGCAAATACTGTTCTGACCAGGGAGCTTGCTCTTTTACTTCATGAGTATTACAGTAGTTCTTTATTTTATTGGTCTTCATCAGAAAAGATCTTAGCTAACTTGTTTAAAAGCCATGTGAATGTAGCAGAAATTACTACAGCTACAAAAGTTACTGCAATTTTTAGTATCTACTTGAGTGCAGATTTATTTTTTTTTTGTTTGCGGTTCATCCAGTCGCTCTTTGATTTGGTTTTGTTTCACTGCTTGATACGGTCTCAGAACGTCCTGGACTTTGATGTGATTTTGAAACAAAAAGGTTAATACTCCCCCCATCTCATCCTTTCCTCCTACAATATTTATTGGGATGCAAGGCTTTTTTCCTGCCCTTGCTGCTTCCCCTGTGCTTGTTTCTTTACCTCAGTACAGCAGACTAAAGTCTTACAGGAACAGGAGGGTGGTGGGAATGATGAAGTCTGCATTTCTTATTCCAGCTACTCCAGTCTGTCACTGACCTCTGGCCTCCAGCCATAGCTAGACATGGCTGTGTGTTAGTTATCCACTCCTTTCCAAAGGCACTGCTTCAGACAGACTTTTTTGAAATGCTAGGTACCTTTCTTCATAAGCAAGTAAGCTCCTGAAGCAGTTTCTCCTGCTATTAGGACTTTGATTTTTAAAACTGATCTGCTTTCAAGGTTTTCTCCTGAGCAAAGGAAGGGACTGTTGTGTGGACTATACTTGCTGAAAGGGTAAAATTGTAAAGACCTGGCTGGCTATTGGAAGCGAGTCAGGTAGTAACTGTGTGCAGCTGAGCTAGACAGCCAAGAAGAGAAGCTGACACAAGGCTAGAAACTTGATATCTGACCCTCTGCTATTAAGGTTTCTATAGGTCAGCATGAAAGTCTTAAGTTTCTCAACTGGTTTCTGGTAAAATATCCTGTAGAGATTTTTTTAAAAAGTATGTGGGGGGAAAGAGTAGGAGTAATACTGAAAGTCAGTACGAGGCCTAGGCTGTAGCACTTCACATCAGTGAAAAGCTTTCTGATAGAACACTGCTGGAGATCAGCAAATAATGAATTGTAGTAATCATGCTGAGAAATTACAAACACTTTAATGAAATGTTTCTAGATTACTGCTGTCAGAACTGTATCAGTTCCCTGCTGCTTGGAAGATGGCAGAGAAATAAATGTTATAGGTTGGGATAGATCTGATGGTCAGGTATAGAGAGAATCTAATACTGCAGGGCATGAAGCTGTGGAGTGACAGCGTGGAATGTCTGAGACCACTCGTGCTCTGCTCTCACCACTGTGCAACTAATATTCATTAAACCTTTCTTGATGGACTAAGTAGTAAAAGGAGGAAAAGACAGCTAATTCATGGCACCTATGCAATATGCAGTTGTCTCTGATGTGTTTATGATGGAGACAAAACAACAACAAAAAATCTCTGGACCCCTTGATACAAGCTGTGATTGAGAACTTTTATCAAAGTGCTTGGTACGGGGCTCTTGGGCTGGTATGAGTGAGAAGGGTTCTAATTACATCATTACCTTCTCTTAAACTGGTTTCCTAATACTGGTTTTATATTCTCTGTTAAACTGTATCAGACTTGTTTCATTCCCACGAAGTTAAATGCCATAGAACTATGCTTTTAATCAGATGGAGTAAATACTGTACTGGTTTGAACCATTTTCAGCACACTCCTTACTTCTTTCATCCTGAAGAGCATTATCAATGAATTTGGAAGCTGAATAAAAGAACTGGCTGAGGTTGAAAGTAGGGATATCATCTGCTTCCACTCCATGGTACTCCACGTTCATGCTGTTGTAATATTCTGGTCCTGTGTCCACATTCCGCGGCCCTTGGGCTGCGTTGAGGATGTGGGTGAATCCTGCCTTCTCCAGGCTGTAGCGATCCAATGCAGTTTTTCTGTTAAAAGAAGAGCTGTCATGTAAGTCAAGAAGCTTCTTATTCAAGAAAAGAAAATAAATTTAAGAAAACCTCTGATTTGGTGTGTTCTAAATAGTAGTGAAACTGATAATGCTTTAACAATGCATCATTTGCCATTTTAAGGATCTTAAGATATTGTCACTCAGTTTGGAGCTGTCATTCTTTTTGGAGTTCCTAAATATCTCTCCCAGATCCTTAGAGCATGTTTAATATGATTTATTTTCCTGTTACCTTTGGAACATAGGCAATACTGTCTTCTATCGACCTTGTACAAGAAGAAACATGAGATGTAGAAAGAAATAGAAGGAATTATTTAAAATCATAAAAGAAAATCAGTGGCAGAACCTGAGATAGGGCCCATGAATGCTGTTTTCCCCTTCCCATCAATTGATATTGCAGAACTAATAAAAGAGTCAGTAATATGTGAATAGTAAAGTAATCTAGAATTCAAAAAGCAGTTCTTCCCCTAAAGAAGTTACTGAGTTTTTCTCCATTTCTTTATAAAATACATAAAATTTTTAAAACCCTGCCCTTCTGTGAATACAACTTCCTATTACAACTTCATTTTACTGTCATGGTTGGTCAAACCAGAGACCTAAAGCAAAAAGGACTAGATGTGGAAATTGGATATTAGCCTTCAGATGAAGCTGGAAGTCATATATTTAGCCAAATGTTCTCATTTTTTCTTGTCGTCTCTTCCCTTGGACAAAGGAAGTCAGGAGAAGAAAGCTTAATGTGTGCTCAATACCCACTGTGTGTGCTTGTCAGCAGGACAAAATTCCTGGAAAAATGCAGAGTTCGTGGCCAAGCATCTTCATGCAGAGTTCGTGGCCAAGCATCATCAGAGTTCGTGGCCAAAAACTTCATTTCTTCCATTACAGAAATGAAGTTTGGGAAAGTTCTGTTCTGAAAAGCTGTCAAGTTTCATTAGTGCCTAGGAAAACTACAAAGCTTTTTACAAAAAGACAAAATTGCATAGGCTTTATTCTGTTAATATATTTTCACATAACTACTGCATGATGTGAAAAAGCTTTTTCCAAGCAAAAGCATCTCTCTGCATGAATGTTTCCTGAGCACTTCCATGTGTAAATGTAGCTGCATCACACAGGACATTGTGGTGGGCTACCTGTTGTGTTTCATAATTCTGGTGGTGACAGCTCAGATTAGCTTGAAGTTGACTGCATTTCCAACCTCTAAGTCAAAACCCCCCTTTGAGTAGTCAAGAACCTAATGATTTAACTGGGATTTGGATACTGAAGGTTTCACCTATGCTTGCTCTTATGTAAATTAAGCCCAAGATCATTGGCTGTTCAGAGTAGATATTGCCCTGCAGAAATTTCTTTCTGGTCAGGAATGATAATGTCTTTACATTACTGGTATTCTTGCCACAAAATAAGGTCACATGTCCCCTATATGATAATGTAAAAAGTAAATAAAAGCTTCACTTAGTGTGGTGATGCCTACCTAATAAGCTCAGTAGACTGTGGAGGACAGAGAAGCAGCAGCATCCTGCTGCTAATCCTGTGAGTTGCTACTTTCACCTCATGTTAAGTAATGCTTACTCCTTCCCTTTGTGTTCCTATAGCAGTGATTGACCTAGAAAGACTTTGCTTTTCCTTCCTTCTTTTAGGAGGTTTTGCCTTAGGATTCCCTTCAAGTGTGCATGCTCTGTATGTACACATGCCAGCAAAGACACTTCAGTTCCATATTGAAAGGATGGAGAGTATTTAAAATAAAACAGGTTAAACATCCTGGCTGAAGAGTAAGGGTACAGTGAATAACTACTACTCTTCATTTTGATGTCCTTGAGGTGAGCTACAGTTCCCGCTTTCAAATAAAGTCTGTCCTTTGTTTTACCTCCCTGATGCTGACATAGAGACAATATGTTTTTCATTCATCAGACTTTGCCCAAGGCATGTATGCAACAAACTACCTGAGACTGAGGGCTCCAGGTCAGAGGCTCATGCACAAGCACAGCCCTTGCAAGTGGAGACCTACATGCTGAGTAGGAAGTAGGACTGCAGAGTAGTTAGAGTCAGTAGAAAAACAAAGATTTTGAAGGACTGTAGATACTATCAGACTTTGGCTTCTGCAAGCACTGCTCAGACTAATAAATAGCACTAGAATTAAATGATGAAGTTGTTCTGAGCAATGATAAGGTCAAACAATAGGTTACAGTCACTAATATTTGACACTGTGTTTATGTGAAGTCAAATTTTCCTGTTTCCTTTATTGGAGATTGCCTTTTGACACAGTGGGTACAACTACTGCCTTTTTCTGACTGTCACAGTTACAGTCTTGTTCTGTGTCTTAGGATCTCATTTTGCAGTGTTGGGTGGCCTCAGTTTTCCAATAGGTATTCAGAAAGAAGTGATCCTGTCTTTCAGTAACTTGCATAAGTGGTTGGCTCAGCCTTTCCAAGCTCCTGTGAACCTCCCCTTCCATCTCTCAGTCTTGCCTGTCGCTGCATTCTATGAATTTGAGGATGGAACTAATCCTCCACCTTTTTATGTAAACAGTTAAAGGCAAGGCACTTAGGTGTTCATTTTGCATCACAACTGCATTAGCTGTTGTTTTGTCCTTGACCTGTTGGAGGTTGGGAATATGCACGTTGTTACTCTGTTTGCTCTCTTTGTTTCCTGACTTGGGCTGGAAATGGAACCAGAAGCAGCAATGTATCAACCTTGAATGGTGTTGTAAAAACTCATTATAAATGCTCAGATGTAACTAAATCATCTTCTGTAAAATAACTTTTTTTTTTTTTTTAACAGCAAATTACAAGGAAATACCAAGGAAATATTTGGGAAGTTTTCTACTCTAGTGTCTTTGGCACTGAAGAATGTATGCTCTGTTTTCCTCAATGCTTGGGCTAGGCTGGCTTTGAAATGTTATCTGCTTTCTAATTGTGCTTGATATGCAAACTGATTTGGCAATACCCTTTGGACTGAATGGAATCTTACCCAATGGAATTGTTTTCTTTATAATATGGGTGCATATTTTCTTTTTTTCTACTGACATTGCTAATCTGAAAAGCTTCAAGAAAATAAAAGCTCAGTGTGGAGCACTCAAATCTGTGAAGTTCTCCACATTTTCACTGGAATAGCTATCACTCAAACTGTGTGTAGGTGTTGCAGAACCTGGTAGTTGAAGCAAGTCCTAAAATACTTGCCCTGTCTATGTGGAGCAGGGTCAGTACAGGTCCTGTGGCTACATGGCTTGTGCATCTGCAGGCTGAGCTATTGCACACAGTCTGTAAAGAGGATGTCAGGCACCTTTCTTACAGCAGATACCCTGGACTCTTTTATCTAATGGAAAGCTTTTCCTAAGGTTTCTAATATATAATGTTGTGTGGAGATATGAAGAAACAGTTGTTGTGTAAGAGAAAATAGGGTTCACTGGACTGCAAGAGGTGCTTGCCTTGGGCTTGAGAATCTACATCTTTTGAAGAAAGCTGAAGTGACACTTAGTCTTTTTCAAGACCAAGAGTGCTTGGTTTCAAACCTAATATGGAGATTAGAAAGTACTTTAGCTCTTTCTTCTTTCTCTCATCCCCCCAGTCTTACACTTGATAATTATATTTTCATAAGGGATTTTGCTACTGTTCTTTGAAAACTTTTCCTTTTTTTTTTTTCCTTGTAAAATCTTTCCCCAAAATGTAGGCCAAGAGCCCAGCTGGACCACTGCTTGTCATACTGGCTCAGGTTTGTCTGCTTTTTACCTCCTGTCAGCCATCTTTTTACTTTGTTCTTTGATCATAAACATTACCAGGCAGAGATGGCCTCTGCTGAGACTGACACTGCCATAGTATAGGCAGTTAAAGTTGGGGTCATGCTGGGTTTGCAGCAGGTTGTTTCCCAGTTAACAGAGCAGGAAACAGCCTGGTAAGGCCTCACGTGGGGGACCTGTGTGCCTGTAAATGGAAATGTTCCTGTGCCCCTCAGCATGTTTGCTTGGACTGCCTGTAGCCATCAGTGAGCTCTGGCTTTGTGGGAAGGACTGGCTTGCTTTCCACCCTCAGCTGAATCTGCAGTGTAGATGCTGTTGTGAAAGCATCCCTCTGTAACCAGAGCCTGGGGGATTTGTTGTGTTTCATCATGCATGATACTTCTGATTCCACCTCAAGGAGAGGGGAATGCTCTTAGTCTTCCTCGCAGTTTTTACCATGCCTGAGGTATCAGTATTTTAGAGGAAGGGGAGGAATAAATCAGGCATAAATATCTGATTGGTTGAGGTTACTAATAGCATAGAATTGTTCAGGGGTATATGAATCATGTATCTTATTGCAGAATTTATGACTCTATTTCTAATTCACTTTTGACAAGAAATGGCACAGTTGGTTTTTTCCCTTGTAGTTGGCACACTACCAGAGTGTAATAGTCAAGCTAACAACATCCTTCTTTTCCCCTCTTTGGGTGCTGCTGGTTCCTATTAAACTGCAATTAATACTTCCATTTTTGTGATTATGGTTGAATTTTAAGTAGCCATTGTAAAGATGAGCTTGCTACAAATGCCAGTGTAGGTGAAGCCATAAGCACTTGACTACTCTTGCAATTGTTTTCATTTTGTATATCTCCACCATCTGTGCTATTAGCACTTGATTTCCTTTTACATGGTGCAACTGTGGTCTCCAGTGTCGGCCTTGAATGTGTTCCTATGCAAGGAAGGTAAAGTATGGCACTGGGAGATAACAGTGAAAATTTCAGTGTTATTCAGTTTAGTAAGAGATGACCTGGGCAGATTGGTTCCATGTAAAAACTCATCAGCTCTTCAGTTTGGAGCACATAAACTTATGCTAAAAGTTAAGTATACCCAGAAGTCCTTTTCTCTATGTTAAGCAAAAGCTCAGTACTTTGCTGAATCAGACACGGCATTTACTGTAGGGCAGATGGACTCATAAACATGTTTTTAAAGTTCTGAGGCAAGGGGGAGTACTTGGATGTGGGAATCCCACCTCAGTGATGAAAATTGGAGACAAAATCACTTTCACATATGGATATATTGATACTAACAGACTCACCAAAAGGGAAAACTGACCCAGACAAAAGTGTCATCCATTTTCAGATGGCTCTCAAAAGACTATTTATCTCTCTTGGGTTGTGCAAGGGCAAGTAGAGGGCTTGTCTGATACTTAAACTGTGCATGCTGTCAGTTTTAAGGCTAAGTTTCATAGGATTAATAGCAAGTGCTGCAGCCAGCTCTGCCTTCTTCTGGAAGCAACAATGTAAGTAGTTATAACATGAAAAATAATGTTTTCTTTCAGGCTGCTGTCTCCAGTACCAAATCTCTTCTCTCTCTTTTCAAAAGTACTGTCATAACAAGCTTTAGTCCCAGCTGCTTTTGTTAGAAAGTTGCCCAAATCAATGGAATTGGAAGAGAGGAGAAAAGAACTTGCAGGCACTGCAGCCTGCACCTCCACATGCAGTATTAAGTATACTGAAAGTAGCTAACAAAGGGAAGAGAAGGCAGCTCATGAGGAAAACACAAGTACAACCAAAGGAAGGGAAGTGATCCTTCAAAATACCTCCTGAGGGTGTGGGCAGAGCAACTCCCTCCACAGGTAAGTCAGCACCTTACAGCTGGTACTGCTCAACCACATGACTGGTGTGCTTATCAACTTTAAATAGAGCCAAGTCTCTTAAACTTCATGCAAAGATTGTGCAACGCAAACATGTTTCAGTATAGACTGTTAAAGCCAGATTGACGTGACCCAGATTGACAAAACACAAGGAAATCTGAGGCAACATGTTACTAGGAGAGGAATCGTCTCTCTCAAACTTTTCCATTTTCTTAAGCGCTAAAGGAAAGCTTGATGCAGGATGATAATTTACCAGATGGTCAGTGTCAGAAAGAAGCTTGCTGAATATAGGCAATATTGACACTTTCTTAAGAAAATCTGGCAGTTCTCCCTCCTGAGCAGAGATGTTGAGAATTTCCAATAATACTGACCCAATTTTCTTTGGTAACTCCAGCACAGAGGGAGTCTAGAGATAGCGTAGCATTGTATCCCCTTTTCCTTCCGAGGTGTTGCTCCATTTCTCTGGGTACATCCTGTTCAGTGTGAATTAAGAGAATTTTTACATACCACTGAAAATACTCAACAGGAACTTCAGAATATGGGGTAGAAAAATATTTAGTAGTTCTTTTTCCTCTAGCCCAAAATGGTGGATGTAGTTTTTGTAAGTGATAGAACCTAGATAGAGGAAATAGCTCTCTGCTTTCTGTATAGCAAAGGCACCAAGCATACGTGCTGTGGTCAGTCAGTTCCTGGTCTTGACCTCAGTCACTCATCAAATGTTAGCAGTCACTGATAGACAGAGATGTTATATAGGGAAGTGTTACTCTTCTTGGAAACCACTGGAGGGTTGAGGTTTACTATCCAGTGTTACAGATATGCTTTTCTGGCTTGTTAAACTGCTGTTACAATTGGCACATTCTCATTCTACCCCAGTTGAAACCATGTCCTCAGGAGTGTTGTTATAATCTAAATCTGCGTTCACTTCTATTTTTATATGATTAATACTTGTGTAAATGCTAGGAATTTGTAATGCTAAACGGTGGGAGGTAGCTGTTTTCTAGCCTGAGTGAGTCCCATCTGTTTTCCTCTAGGTTAGTGTAAATCGTCTTTTTACTTAGTCACTTGGAAAAGGCTATACTGTATTGATTCTCTGCAGAAAGGTAAGAGGAGAGAATGAGTTTTAGTTAAGCATATATTTAATGTTTAGTTATTTATCTTAATTATCATGCACTCTAAATTGTAGGTTTGAGTTACTTGTTTTCCTTATTTGCATTAGTTCTGAAGACCATGAGCCATAGCACAGCACAGGCACAGACCACAGCTTTTGTGAATTGTAAGCTCAGTTCCATATCCAATCGTTCATATCCATATCAGTATCCAATATCCAGAATATTATTTTTCATACTTGTAAAGAATTAGGCTTCAGAAGACTTCTTTTTCTTTGGGAATAATTTGAGAACATGGCAAGACCTGAAATTCTGGTCAGGCCTTAAATCCTAGTGAAACCTAGAGGATGTTTAAGAGGAAAACAAATTATTGGGAGGCCTTTGTCTTCAGCTGAAATATTCTTTGAACTTCAGAAATGTGGAACACTAAGCATCATCCCAGGTAATAAGGCCATCACTGAAGAGCTACAGGAAGAAACTACAAGATGAGTCATTGGTAGAGATTTTCCACATGATCCTGGTGAACCAAGTAGTTTTGGGATTAGCCAGTAAAACTGCCTGTGCAAGCAAGCAGGTGGCCAGTGAAACAAAGGAGCAAAACAAGGCTGCTTTCTATCCCTTTAGAAGACTTCTAAGTATGAGGAGGATAGATGCAAACACTAATCCTGGTAGCAGTTGAACCAAAATCTTGGCCACATGTGTTTTATTCCTATCACTGGGCTGTCATACAAGTTCCAGTGTCTGGTCTTTAAAAGCCCTTGGAATTTGCTGGGGGAAAATTTCAATTGGAGCTGAACACAGCATGTTATATTTTGAGGCTTTGATTATTCTGGGTCTGACAGGCTCATGGAGATTTCATTGCCTCTGGGCAACATCTGCAGCCAAGCCTTGTAACAAAAGGATGGAGTGGCCTCACAGGGCTCCTTGATAGCCTGTATTGCATTAGAAGGAAGATGTGGTTACGTAGTCAGGGTAATTAATTAGCATTTCCATAAGCAGTCACAAGTCCTGTTAACCTTGTAAATGCAGGAGGCAGGAATGAAGCACAGATGTGGAGACTCTGAAGATAAACTCTGTCTGCGTGTGTTCATTTGATTTTGTTGATGAGTTCCACTAGGTTCTTTCAAGATCAACCTTCATTTAGCATGGCTAAAGATGCAAATGCACCCATCATCTGTTCATGGCTCCCTAGCATCTCTTTGGCCACAAGTTCTAAAGCAAGATCTTAATATAAAAACCCTGCCACACTGAAGGGGTAAGCTGTTGGTTGGGAGTAAGACATTGGAGCTGCCGGAGGAAAGATACAGAGGTCCATGGACATTGCCTATTTCAAATAAAATTTTAGTTATGGTAGTGGAAGGCTGCATCTTGCCTGCAGACCAGTTTTCCTTTCAAGTTTTCTGCTGTGTCAAGTTTGCCCTTATCTGTCTGACATGAGTTGTTTACTTTTAGGGAGTCCCATCGTCTAGTGAAATTTTATTTCTCACCTCCCCGCCCCTCCCCCCCCCCCTCCATTTCTTTCTCCATTGGTTTTCTCATTCTTTTGTCTTGTCATGTGGGGGACTTGTTTCCCCTTGAAGCACCATTGGTTTTCCTCCTGACTTAAGACTAGTCCTCTGTAGAAATATACTGCCCAGCATAAGGGGGGGTGTAGCTCTAAGTACCTCTCAAGAAGCTTGTATTTCTTTTCCTCTGGTTAGTTTGTATGAAGTGCCAGGTGTGTGGTGTATTCAGAACCACGCCTTGTAACATTTGTTAAATTACAAGGTGTAAGAAGCCACTGCTACAGCAAAGTCACAGGAAAGAGTCAGTGATTGCTGTCCTGGGCTGAGAGACTGACTTCCTGTCTGGTTAGATCTCTTTGCTCACTGGGCACAGCTATAGCTTCACCACAGAGATTAGAAGGAAATTCTTCTAAAAGCTTCATTCAGAGTAATTCTGCTGGTGATTCCAAACAAGGAAATAGGAAATAAATGCCAGAAGAGGCTGTTCTTTATAGTGAATCTTGAGTTAGAAATATCTAACAGGAGGGGCAGGGTAGGATGTGGAGAGAAAAACTCAGCCCCCTTTTCTTTTGTTCTTGAATCATTTGGACAGGCTGTTCCCATGGCTTAAATTTTTATCCCACACCACACACACACACATGCATTCTCCCACCCCCATCTCCCCCCATCTCTAAAAGTGGGAGCCCTGGCTTGGTTCAAGACCAGAACTCTTGTGTCTTTCTGTTGCCTCTGGCGCCACAGAAGTAATTGGTGGATGATATTAGGAGTCTAGTAACTTTCAAGGCTGTATATCTTTCCTCTTTTATAAGCTGGCAACAGATGAATTTTAGGACCTTTTAAAAAATTATTGATAACTTTGGAGCCAGTGGGGCTCCTACTTGTGTCTTTCAGTGATGATGTAAAAATAAATGTCATGTTAGTGCAGGGTGTAGAGGAAAATGGGAATTGGACCAACAATGCCTAAGGGGTAGGAAAAGCTTTCTTGCTCTGTTCAGGGCTTGGGTTGGGGGATTTTCTGATGGCTTGTCTCCTGCTGCAGCAGTCATCTCTGCTTCTTCGAATAGGCTGTTTTTAGTTTAGTCCTGTGCTCAGCAGAACTAAGTCTGTTTTGTGGGTTTGGTTTTTTCCAAATCACACCTGGTCTGATCAGTGAGACACATCTCTGCAGCTTTGCCTTCTTCAGGGTTCTGCTTGCTTTAATCTCTTGAGCAATTTGTAAATGCATGTTCCGTGTACACAAGCACAGGCTTGGAAATGCAAAAATACCACTGCAGGGTGAGCTGTCTCTTCAGTCACTTTTCAAGAATTACGTTTTAGGCCTAAACCAACCTAAGGTGTGGCCAACACATCTAGGCCATGCTCTTCTGTGAGTATGACTGTGGCACGACTTTCACTCAGAGATAAATGACAAATTCCTCCTTGAAATGAACCATTTAAAAATAGATCATTACATGCTTCAGCCTCTACAACCTACACTGATGCCACAAGCAGTGCTGTCACTGCTTTAACAGCAGACCTGGCTGCACTTAACCTGCACTTTCCTGAAGCAGCCGTAGCAGCAAGAGCCACACCAGGCTCTGATTGCTCAGCAGAACTCTGGCATCTGTCAGTGGTTTCAAATGCTTTTCTCTGTTGGTGAGCTGTGTTTAGTAGAGCTTGGTCATCCCCTATCCCCTATCTCCTTGGTAGAGGAGATATACCAGGTGTATCTGCTACGTAGGGAGGTACTGTGTGCACTTACTCATCTCCTATGTAGAGGTTGGGCCAGACTTCATTGACGTGAGTGTACTTTGGGCATCCTTTCCACAAGAGCTGCTCCAGTTCAAATGCCCCTGGGGTACAGTAGTCCTCATCAGGATCTACTTTGACTGCTGTGTATGCATTTTTCTTCCCAGCATTCCAGCTTCCTGATGACATCTTGTCAGTGGAGTAGTGCTCTCAGGATGTGCAAGAAACTGGAATGCAACCAAAACAGAACATTAACCCAAGAAAGCATAAAGCAAGTGATTCCTGCTCCAGCTGTGGGACCCTGGGAGCAGCACTGACCAAGTGTGACCATTGTATGAGACAGATGAACCTGCTATGTGGCAAACAAGTGACTTGCACCCAGATTTCTGCCTCCCCTGAATAAGGTGAGCAATATGTTGTTGGATGAGCTCACCAGAAATGGGAACAAAATCCAAAGCTTTCTGATTATTGAATTTCAGTCTCTGCCAGGAATTTGCTTCCTGAAAAATCCACTGGTAAGAATTTGGTATGTCTAACAGCCTAGGGATCTAAAGCACCTAGGGGAACTGAGTACAATTTAAGTTGCTAGGTTTTTTTTTATCATTAACTAAGACTCTCCTAAAGGCTTGTGCTTTGTGATTTTCAGCAACTAGGGAGATGAAATGTGCCTATTTGGGTGAATGTTGCATGTACCATTCTACTCCTTCCTACTCTTCTCTCCTGTGTTGCGAGCTGCAGATTAGCTGTCTGCTGCATCTCCCTGTTGGCTCTGTTTTTGTTTCTTCCACTGGACTCTCTGATGTCTCAGGGTAGCAGTTGCTCATGTCTTTTATTCCCTTAAAGGGAGAAGTTGAACCTTGTGGTTCTGTAAGAGACTTGTAGCAAGATGTGGAATTGGGCTTGATCTTATGAAGTGTGCAAGTAGGGCCTGCCAAAAATCCACCTTTCTTGCAGGCAATGAATCCCACAGTGGCTCCCAATTTTTTTTTTTTTTGTGTTGGCTGCTGAATGTTTGTGTCCTTTTAATTCCAAAAATCTGGCCAATGCCTTCATGCTGCTATTGAAGAGCTCTCCTGAAAGCAGGATGTCCACTTTTCACTGACATCTCATGTGCTCAGGGGGTTTGTTTGCTCAGTTTGGGCTCTTTTGTGCCTGTCATGTTGTGTTTCTCTGCAAAGCTTGAAAAAGCCAAATGATTCCTGTTTTCCTACTCCAAAGCTGTGTAAGATTGTAGAGTCAGTTTTTGTTTGGCAAGTGTACACCTTTGTTTAAAAATTGGCTTGCTTTCACTGGCAAGGGGATCTATCTTTCAGCCAAGCTTCTTAAAACATGATGATGTTTAGCTAAGTGGTCGTCTCTTGAGATTTTTAACGGGCTGTGAGAATTCCAGCTCATACCAAATTTACCTTGGGCTCGTCTTGCATGCCTGTGTGTAGTATCAAGTCCCACCTCTCTGCCCCAGTAGCCATGCCCTGGGGGAGAGCCTTTTTCCTTCCCATGCCAGAATTATGCTAATTCTACACACAGACTCAGCAGGGTAGATAATGTTTGTCTGTCAGAGATACCAATCTAAGACAGTCTGACTTTGGGAGTGATTAGGCTGTTATCTAGAACTTGATAAGGACTGCTATTTGTCTAGTAAGGAATTATCTTAACTGAGAGCCTGTTGCCTTGATGCTGAAGGACTGACTACTTTTATTCATGGCTTCGTAAAATGGGATGGAGGAAAGGAAGGGAAGAAGAGAAAGCAACATAATCAGTCATCACAGTTGGCGGCCACAGTGCATTGATTTGTTACACCTCAGAACAGGGCAATTACATCTGCAAATGATCGTTTGTGGTACTGGAACACTGGCGCAGTTTGAAGCTTGGTTAACAGTCTAAAAGCTCGACCACTGCTGAGAAATCCTTGTTTCTGTCTGTCCTGGGAAGCCATATGCTCCCTGAACTTTCAAGTACGCAATGTTCTTTTAAGCCTTGCCAATGTTATCTGCTGTGGGGATTTTAAAATTGAATTAGAGCACAGGAAAGCATCTGTTGAAATTCCTCTAATAAAACAAGGATTTCAGATTTGACTCTAGACTAAGTAAGAAGTAACAGAGTTTAACTAGGAGAAGGGGAAGGGGCCAGAGGGGCTGGTTTGCTACTTGAATGCTTCAAATAATTGCTGTGAAGCATTTGGTTTGGGGCAGAAGGGCTTATGTCTTCCCAGGAATCAGAGATGTCTAATTTCATCTCATATTAATTGTTCTATGTACACCAAACAGAGCACCAGGAAGATTATTCCCTAGCCCAGCCCTCTTGGAATAAAAAGCAAAAAGTAGACTGGATTTTTTTGGAGTGGTTGTTCTTAATGCTGTTGTGGGTATAAGGGATGAATGTTTAGCACAAGCCCAAGTAGGGATAGCTCAGATTTCTTTGGCAGACTTGTGTGGAGAGGAGACCATCTCTTGCAGAGTGCTCACCCAGTGCAGTCAGATGGCAGACAGATTGCAGGGTTACCTCTGCACAGGCTTGTTGGAGCAGGCTCCCACCCCTTGTGGTGCTTCATTTGGGCTATGGATGAGTTAGTGCAGGCTGAATGATGTACCAGTGCTGTGACAGCTTGGCAGTCACTTCATGGCACTGCACTGTGTTGGGGACACATAACCTTAGATCACAGAATAGTCTGAGTTGGAAGAGATCACAAGTATCATCATAATTGAATGGCCCACATGGAGATTGCAACTCTGGGATTATTAGCACCTTGCTCTGACCAACTGGGCTAATCCCAGGGTCATGTGGAAGCTCTCTGGAGTAGGGGCTGTCCTTACTCATAAGGCATAAGGAACTCTGCACCCTGCTTGCTCCTGGAAGTGCTGCTTCAGGACAGCCTTTTTATTTCATGGGGGAGGGATGGAAACTCAGCTAGCTGTGGAATTGTCCTTGTCCCAGAGGGGTTCTCCCCAGCAGGAAGGTTTGAGCCCAGCTTCAGGGCACAATGAGGAACAGAGCCTTTCCCTGTGCCCAAAGAACAGCTTCCCTCTCTCTCTGCTGGCCTATGCCAAGGCCAGGCTGTGTGAGCTGGTGACACCGTCGTGTTCCCTCTCAGTACCACCTGTGGTGGCTGGGCAGATCCCAGGGCAGGGCACACCTCGGTGGGGCCACACTGGTGCTCAAGTCTGCAAGATTCTGCCTGCTGAGCCCAGCGTCCTGTGGGTTCTTGCCCCTCAATCCAGCATGTGTGAAGAACACTGAACTGTCAGTGCTCCCAGTTCTGCTGTCATGGACTTAAGTGTATTATCAGAACAAGGATGATAAAAATCCAGTCATCTGCATTTTTATACCCTAATCTTTCTCTTCATAAATAAGACCAAAGTGCATGTTATCTAATAAATTTTATTTGTTAATTGCTTGGATGGCTGGAATATTTGTCCCCCTTGGGTTATATGTATATAAATGAAAATATTGTCAGTGATTTCACAAAATGGTAATTCAGAATAATGGAGAGTTAATCCTCTTTTCATTAGTGAGCCACTTCAGGACATACACTGTGGCAAATTACACTGCATTTTAAGTCATTCTCAAGTGCTGTGTACTAGAAAAAAACATTAAACTAGTTTTGCATTGATAGAAGTAATTGTGTGGCTAATTTGGATAAACAGCATGCATTAGGCACAGCAAAGGAATCTCTTCTTTATGTTCACGACCTACTCTACAGCTGCCAGATGGAATTTCTTATACAGCTCTTTAGCTTTTTTCATTTTATTTTTAACAAAGCAGGGAGAGAGGAAAGAAAGTGCAAGGGAAAAAAAAAAGGAAAATCTGCCAGTCTATCTGCTGTTTAATTCAGAGCATGAACACAGTCTAGTGGCTGGAGCACTAATATGGCAGTGAAATATTTGCCTTCTGCGCCATGTTTGGAGTCCTTTGAACTACTCAAATTAACCCAAAATTTCCAGTAAAGCCCTGTGAAGTCATAGAATGTAGTGGGCCATTTTCAAATTTGTTCAATTGAAGGGATGTCCAATCTCACCACAAAATTTGCAGGGGGTGAGTTAATGTTTTTGCAAATGTCAGTCATGACCGTTACAGTTTGGTAATCCCACAGACGGGGGAGGAAAACTGAGCTTTTTATCTAGAGGTGAACGCCAGAACCTCAGCGGTGCTGTGAACATTTCTAATGATGGCTTTCCACATGTAGTGGAAGTTTCTGAGTACTTTGAGACTGAAGGCTCTAAGTCATTAGCTACATAACAAAATACTATGTTTCTTTATTTTTGGCTTGATGTGCTGTGCTGTGTATAAAGGTGCCAAACAATTTGGCAAGATTTATGCCTGGGAGTTAAGATCCAAGTCAGCTGTAGAGACTTAAAAAGAAAAAAAGCAAAGAAAAGAAGCAGGCATGCACAGACAAGGACTGCATTTGCCTTTATCCTGTGCAAGGGCCTGTATATCCTTTCCTTTTCTGCATTCCTCCCTGGCACAGGGGGTTCCTCCATCATGCTGTTGTCCCAACCACACATACTCTGGCTGCCAACTTGTAGCTGTAATTGTGTGCCTGAAGCTTCAAATCTTGAACCAAGTCAGTGCCCAGTGGCAGTGGTACAAATATGCAATAAGAGAAGCTAAAAATGGAGAGAAAAGACAATTTTCCTTCTCTTTCCTTCAGAAGTATTAGCTGTACTGTCATGCTGGTCACAGGGCTTCCTTGCCTTAATGCCCACTTCAGTCCATATTTATTTAGCAGAATAGTTTAAATTCTTTGCCACCCACGTTTCCTGCTCTTGGAAATTCTTCCAGCCCCTATGACATCGATCACTTGTGCTAGTGGTGCTTTTGATGCTGGCATTATTAAATTTAATTTGGTGTGCACAAATGTACAGGCTTTGGTCTTGTACTCCGAGTTGTCTAAAAGGCAGTTCTCCCCAAAAATACCATGCAATCATAAATTTATCTGGTTTAGCTGAGAAGTAAGAATTTTCAGCATTTAGCAACACCTAAATATATAACCTGTTTGTAAATGTGGAGGCAGATTTTAATTGCATTCCTGTCTTGATGCTTTCAGATTTTGCTTCCTCCTTGTTTCCTCATGTCAGCTCTGAAAAAGGAGTGGAGCCATGATATCATCAGGAGTTTTTTCCCAAGATGCCAAGGGAAGGAAAGAAAACTACCTATCAGCTCTGAGCTTTTCACGAGGAGTATACAGAAACAATGACATATCTACTAGACCTTATACCCACCTCAGTGCAGTAAGAGATAAACACAGTGCCCTTGAAATTAATTGGTGGTTTGACCCTCAAAACTGGGGAGTGAAGTAGTTAATCTACTGCCAAGAACACTAAATTCAGCAGAAGAAGAAAAAGTGGAAAAAGGAAGGACCTGAGAGAAGCTAAGGATGGAGAACACCAGTTCTACGCTTTCAAAAAAACATGCAAAAGACTCAAATCTGGTTTAGTAACCAGTCTTCAAGTAAGCACTTTATCAGTGCTGAAGGCAGACAAAAATCAGATCTAATGACTGAGAATCTTCAGAAATAGTGAGGGAGGATCTACTCAGCAAGTTCTTGAATTTTTAAATGTTCTGTTCTTCCATTTCCAGCCCACATGCCAGATGCATACCTCCCTTCAGGGTGAAAAAGTGCTTGCCCTTTTTGAGTATGAATAAGCAGAGGGCTGTTTTATAAACTGGAAAGTTCTTGCAGAAGCCAATGCACATGTCTGGAGCACAGCATTTGCACTTGGGAGGAGGGTAAACAGTGCTTTGGTTTCTAAGCTTTTTGTAATTTAAAGTACACCAGTTGAGCAGAGAGCTGGTCAGCTGCAGTAATAAAAGCTTGTTTTGTCAGATAATTTAACTAAATGAATTGAAAATGGTGCTCCCTGATATGACACCCTGATGCTGTTTTGCTCAGACTCCGAAGGCTGGCAGCAGCCACGAGTAGCTGTGTGCTTCCCCTGTAACCTCATGCTTGCTGCACCCCAGAGTATTGCAATGAGCTGTGGTGCTGCAAAAGCACCTTGGGTGGGGTTATGTTGTGTTTTGTTTTGTTGGGGTTTTTTCCCTAACACTAGGCCAAAAAGGTTAATTTTTTACAAATACTTCTTGTGATGGAGAAGTCTTTCAAAAAACATTTCTCCTTTTAAAAGAGCCCTGAAAGAATTTAATTTCAAAAACTGGAATTGCCTAGGTACTTGCAGGACACTCAAGCAAAAAGTACAATCCTGTGTTCCTGCTCTAGTCTTCACCAAAATTCATTTATTTCAGTTCTTTTATTTTACCCCGGCATTCTTATGCGTAAAGCATTCATGGACTGTAAAATAGTTCATCTATTGCAGTCATCTTTAAACAACTTAAAACCAGAAGAATTGTAGCCTCTGTGCAATTATTTCCCAGACCCTCCTGCTGTGAATATTCAAAACTAACCAGTTATTTAAATGAATTTCTAAGCCACATATGACTTTTTAGAAACTTATTTTTGCCCTTGTTCTTTATTGCTGACTGGACTGGTTAATTGAAAACAGATTAAGCTGAGGTTTCATTAAATATTATGAGAGTGTCCAAAGAAACTTAAAACACAGCATCATCTGAGAGAATTTTAATTCAATTGGAAAAGCTTGAGATTAGTCAAATAGATTTGACTGGAGGGTGGAGCAATTATTGAAGAATAGGCAAAATATTCTGGGACAGACGTTACAAGTCTTAAAAAATTGCATGTTCATCCCTAACTTTTAAATGGAAATTATCTCCAAGATAAATACACTTTTAGCACCTAATTTCCTAATTTATAAAGTGATTTCTGTAACATGACAAATTTGGTTTTCTAAAGTTATACATTACACTTTCAAAATCTTTTTGACTCTGTAATAATTTAATTTTTTTTTCTCTGCAACAAGTTAATGAAATTAATAGTTACCTTGGCAAGTTTTCCAGTTCCCAGTCCTCTCCCTGCTTTACTAAACTAGGTTATAAAAGGAAGAAAAGGAGCAGAAGTACATCAGAAAATGTATATTGCTTAGCCTTACCTGGAAGCTTAGTTGGGTGCTGTAGATAACTGGGTCCTGTGAAGTGCAGCAGAACGACAAAAGAAACTTAACTAACTTTGCAACCAGAGTCTATTTTTAGAGGAAGATTTGCTGACTCTGACCTTGAGTGCTACCCACTCCAAATGACGATCTTTACATCTGCTGGTAAAACTATTCCCTGATGTGACCTGAAACATTAAACCTGGCAGTTTACTTACCTAGTCTTGGTATGACTAAGATAACATGATGCCTGCATGTTGACCATAATAAAACAAACCTCATCTTTGATGTCGTCCCCTTGTCAAGGCCAATGCTATGTTTACTGCTGCATGTGGGTGAGGAGCTGTTTCCTGTCATGCTGTGCACAAGTGATTTGGCACTGGCACAACAATGGGCAATGGGTGAGGTGGTATCCTGACAAGGTCCTTTTCCCTTGCATGTGCACCACCAGAAAACCATCTTCCCCACCTCCAGTCTTGGTTTTTCCAGTGCCAGTCGGTATCCATCTGACTTATGAAATGCCTTTCTTTGTTGAGAGAGTGACATAGTGCTCAGCCCTGCTCAGTTCTGGTGACAAGAGGACAGCTTACCAAGAAGAGGCAGAAGTGCACCCTCCAACCTCTGAAAAATTCTTTACTTCCCTAAGGAGCTCCATGCCTTCCTGCTGAAGAAAGCCTAAAACTTTCTCTAATAAGTCATGGCCAGGTTCATCAAAGATCAAAGCTGGGTTCCCTGGCATATGAGCCACACCTTTTCCACTCCAGTACTTTGTCTGCTGTGAATGGTGACCTTCATGGCCATGGGGCTGTCTGCTGAAGGGCTCAGGGATCCCACACCAGCAGCTGGTACATGACATCCTCTGCCCGGGCGTTTGTTCTGCAGCAAACCCTCTCTCAGAGCTTGCAACTCGCACAAGAGCATTAGGAAGATGAGTTTTTGGTGCTGTTGGAGCTACGCTTGCAATGATATAAGATCCAACTATCAAGTAAGTATTGATATTTCTTACGAGAAATTCTTCCGATCAGTTGCCTTCTGCCTGGGAGTGGGGAAAGGAGGCAAAGAGACCAGTCAGGGCAAGCATGTGATACTGGAAGTAGTCCTTTGGTCTGTGGACCTCATTCCTTCTGTTGAGTTGACCATCCTGGGAATGATCTCTTTGAGCAGACCTGCATGCACTGCTTGCCTGTCTTTCTGGCTCACAGTGCTCTCTACTGTCACACCAGTGCCTGCAAAAAGCAGCCAGCTATTGATGGAAATCTGTTGTGGAACTTTTTTCATTTCTTGCAAGAACAGATGTAGTCTTCTGTGACTGCAAATGCCTGTGCCCTACCAAAGATTCAGGTTGTCTGAGCATTTTTTCCTGAAGTATTCTAGTCCTACAGCAGTTGCCAATAATTTTCAATGGGACACAAATTTCTGACTCTGTCAGTTATTTTTAATGTTGCTTTAAATCCTTTCAATCACCTTTGTCATCCCCTGTCTGCTTAAAAGATAAAAGTTCATCCCAGAAGAACCAAGGCCAGGCTTGGTCATGGCCAGTGGCCAATGCTGCAGTACAGATGTGAAATAATAACAAACAGTTTCAGTTCAAGTTCTGGGCATTGGATCTGCTGGTGTTTCATGCTAACAGCATCACTCTAGCCAAGTTTCTGCATTACAAAGCAGCCAAGCTCCTCCCTGCCAATTATTCAGATAGTCACTCTTAAAATGAGAAAGAGCTTAGATGTTAGAAACCTGCTGTGCCTCTAAAGTTAGGTTGTAGGGTTACCTACAACCTAAGTTACCTAGGTTGTAAGGTTGTTGTGCAAATTAATTCTATACTGAAACAGAGAAACTTCGTGAAGATGGAGAAACAAACCCTATATAATAGAAACTAGCAGCAGTTGCTTTATCTTTATCCCTGCAGATGACCCAGCATGGGTAACACGAGTAACATGATCCAGCAGACCAGCAGTGCTGGTGAAAAGAGGGTGCTCTGTGAGGTCTGTGTGCCCCAGGGATGGGGCTTGCCTCTGACCAAGGTTTTTCTGATGTCAGATCAATAGAACTACAATGTTGTGTGGTATTGTTATTTTCAGGCAGGTATCTGAAAAAAGAACTATTTTTCTGTCTGAATGGGTGTCAAAACAATATAAGCCCTTGTTCCCTTCTCTCCATAAGATCCTGACAACATGTGCAGAAGATCACTCACCTCCTGGAAAAGTCAAAAAATGGGTAAGATTGGAAGAACCACAGTGGGTCATCTGGTACAACCTCCTTGCTCAGGCAGGGTCATCCTAGAGCACATTGCACGGGATTGCATTCAATTTTTGGTACTAGTTGTTTGTGTTTCCATTAGTTTTGTTTTTGTTAACTAAAAAATCCTAGCTGCTGAGATGTTTTGAGAGTGGCCAATGACTTGGAGTGCTTTGAGCCTGGACACATAGAAAACACAGCAGGAAGGCTCTTATTTTGGAAGAGGTAAGCACCAGCCTTCTGGAAAGTTGAATTGTTACCTTGGACTCCTAAAAGCTAATGATTGCTGTGTTATTGGTAATTTCTGAAAATCTTGGCCAAGCTGACGATGGTGCTTTGAACACAGAGCTCGCTCCCCATTCCTGGAGCCTTGCATGCATCCAGCCTGCCCAAGTTCCGCATGCAGTTCCCTGCTGTTGGGAATCAGTTCCCAAGGCAGTCACTCACTGGCCCCACGTGCCACTGACAAATTCTGTGGAACAACAGCATGGAACTGTGGGAAAGATGAGAACTAAAGTCCCACCCAGAAGGAAAGGTTGGAAAGGGGAGGTGGGGGGAAGCGGCCTTTTTTTTCCCCCTTAAAACAAAATGTCTTAGAGGGAATGAGTTTCTTTCATGAAGAAAAGAAAAAGAAATTGTTGATTTCTGGCTAGACCACACTAGAGGTACAGCTGGAAATTTTTATGTTAGTTTAAAGAAAAAGCTTTGAGTAAAGTTCTGTTTTAGAAGACTTCCCTCCCCCATTCCAACCTGGTGAACTGGAAGATTTCCTCTTCGCTACAAAATATGCTCTTATTTGGAAAAGCTGGGGTTTTAACAATTTCATGGGAAGAATAAGTATATAATTATATAAGATTGTCCTAATGGACATTTGCAGCTGTACAGAGATGCTAACAGTATGCAGAAACCATTATGTTTCCAGTTGTTTGGCAAAAGTTAAGAAACCTTGTATATGTATATATATATTAAAGTTAACTGTAAAGTAAATCCAGATGGTTCTGTCTCACACAGACAAGCATTCTTCAAACTAGACATATAGTTGTAGCTTGGCTATAACTTGTTTTGATTACTGCAGACAGAGAGAAATGCTTTAAATGACTGCACCCTCCTCAAAAAATGCTGCGTGTCCTTGATTCTTGCTGAAGTCAACTGGCGTTTATACAGCATTACATAAAACTTGTCTGACAATACCTTGCATGCAGGAGTATCTCATTGGGCGTTACTTGTTTAATTTCTCTTTATACTGAACTATTGCTTAATGGCCCCCATTGGGGTTGGGGCTCTGCTGAGACAGGCATTGCAGACCTATAAAGCAAAAATGACAATTGCTGCCCTATGTAACCTACTGTTTGAGCCCGGTTTTGTGCTTCCCTCTTCATCTCCCAGCTAAGGATTGCCAGAAAATATTGGTTGTATGCTTATTTTTGATTGATGTATTCAGAGTTCTATTTGATTCTTTAATAAGCGTTGTCTGTTGTGTTCATTACTTCATTTCAGCCAGACGTCGGTTATGTTGCTGCTATCAGCAGGGGAATCAGAATTATGTTGACTTGTGAGGCCATTCTGCAAATCAAATCAAAGGGGCAGCTTTGCTTCACAGAGCAAGGATTTCAGTGTCTGAACGTTTTAAGTTGACACATTAAGGAGCATTTCTGAAAGTATGAAAACAGGGGGAATTGAAAGGTTTATCAGAAATTATAGGCTTGTGGTATGTTACTTTTCATATTTTGTGATTTTCTTTTTTTTACTCAATAAGCAAATGTTCTCGTAGATAAAGGTTGATGTTGTTTGCCCAAGTCATATAAAAAGTAGACGTACAGCTTTATGAGCTTCTTAGGCAGCGTTGTCAAGAGGGTAATTTGAATTTGACCTGATGGGAGTCAAATTTACTGACCAGTGCATCTCTTGCTATGTCTGTGTCAGGGCTAATAGCCCAGCATAGTGGCTGTGTTTGTAAAAGAGTATGTGAGACCAGGGATGAAGCAAGTTCTGTAGGGGTTAGGAAGGAAGGACCCTAGTCCTGAACAAGGCTCCCTGGGCTTGTGGGGTGAGGCAGGGGCCAGGGCTCTGAAAGGCATTTTGTTCACTCTTCTGTGTTTTCTCTCACTGTCAGCAGAAAAAATGTTCTGGGAGATTTGTGTTGCAATGGAGTATAGATCCCAAGGCATAGTAAAGTGGAAAATAAGGATGAGGTCTTTCTTGTAACCTCCCCTTACCAAAGAATGCTGGGAATAGGAACAGCCTGGGGCCCAAACTGCTGACTCCCCTGTTGCTCAGTCAGTACTAAGAGGAAGCCCTGCAAGGAGACACATGTGCCAGAGGAATTGTATGCAGAGAGACTACCCAGTGAGTACCTCATTCTGTGCTGTGCAGGGCACCCTGATGTGCCCCTGAGGCCCAAAAATGGGGCATCTCCAATTGGTTAGTGTTTAAACTGACCACTAAAGAAAATGGCATTGCCAAAATTCAAGGTGGTTTTGTTCCTAATTTACCACAGTAACACACACAGAATTGCACCTAATTCTCTTGACAAGAGAATTGGGAAACTGCCACAGTCTGTTTCTACTCTTACTATTCATGGGGATAAGAAGCTTTTTTCCTTCTACTTCTCTGTATCATTAATACCATATTGCTGCAGAGGTTCCAGAAATGTGTGGTCCAACCTATTTCCTAAGCATAGCACACTTAAAACATAAACAAAAATAGTAGCTATTTGGTACGTAACTCTGATCAGAAAAATTGTCCAGACATGCTGAGAGCAGGTTTCAGGTCAGAGTAATCTCATAGTATATGGAGTGCCAAATCTAGACTTAAATAGAGGTGGGAGCCAGAAATTGGATTGATATTTGCAGTCCACTTGGTAGAGGCTTCTGGCTTGCTGGCAGGGCAAATGGGGAAACTCCAGAGTTGCCATGCTGGTGCCATTGATCTGGTGTCTGTTCCATAGACTGGACACTAACAAACCCCTTAAAGGAAACTACATGAAATCTGTGGTCCCCACTTATGGGATAAATGTTCTGCCCTAGAAAAAATCTGTTTTCTCTTCCCACTCCACCTTCTTAGATAAAGCTTGGCTGAAAGCCTGAACTTTTACATCTTTTCCAAAACTATTTATTCTCTTCCAATGTAAATTGTCTCTGGTGATGGTTATTCTTTTTTACGTGACTATATGATATTCTCTTTAATTCTTCTATGCTCTTTGCCTCCAAGTGTTCTGATAATAAGTTGAACAGACTAAATAATGATGACAACTGTAAATTTTAACAGTAACTGGTTTGAAAAATGTCTCCTTTTCATTCTTCCTTAGCAAGCTTGGGGGAAATTTGCCCAGCCACTGCTTAGGTGCAGCTGTTCTGCTGTACTTGGAACATCTGGTCCTGTGGTACCATATGGCTATGACCTACCATCCTTCTAGAAGTAATCAAGTGCACTTCATGTGATAAAACCCCACAACAGCAAAATAATGCCTCATAATCCACCAGGAATGCTCCACCACCACCTAAGGGCAAGTGCCTTTTAATGGCTTTTTTTGCTCTGAGATTGATCAGGTTCCAGATTATTTTAAGCTGAGAACACCATAAATGCTGGAAACAAGGTACTCCATTTCAGGAAAAATGCAAAATCCAGACTGAGTAGATCTGCAAAGCAGAAATAGAGTTGCTACATTATGAGAGATATAGCAGGGCAGCCTTAATAGATGGCATTCAAGTACAGCTGTTTATAGTTCTTAACTGGTGTTGGCCCACAAAATGCATACTTAGAAAGGAAATCGGGGAGAGCTAACACATGCCTGGGGGCTTTGAAGTCGTTATTATCATCCTCATGCATAAGAACGGGAGATCCTCTCTAGTCCAGCAAGTTCTGAGGAACGAATGAGTTTGGCACATACATCAAAGGTCTTCACTTGTAATTTGCTTAAGAGATTAAAAATGAAATATGAGGGAATTATTGAAGAAGAGCAAGCTGCTTTTTTTCCCCCCTTGCAGCACGAAAGAACAATTGAGCATCTATTCTGACTGAAAGTGATTACTGAAAAGCTTTCTGACAACCTGGAGCAAAACAGCAGTTGCATCTTAGTTTCACTGACATCAAATAAGCTTTTGATTTACTGAGACCCAACTGGACCTGTCCAGTGCCAAGGATTGTCTTTGAGAAGCAAACAAACTTGGTAAGGCTCTTTTTTTTACAGAGCCACAATCTCTAAAGCATTGCCAGACCATGAAATGTGCTCTGCATTTTAGCTACCAGAAATGTTCTATTTCAGAAATAAAATAACAAAAGCGAGTGATGAATACCTGAAGCTTGCTACTTTCCCCATTCCTGTCAAATGTGATTTTATCTAAGGTTCTTGAGTCTGAGTAACCATTAGGAAGGAGACAGTGTTATCAAGTTATTAAGGAGACATTGAAGCTTGGTAACAACTGTGGTCTTCTGAGAAAAAACTGACTATGAAAGCTTTGAAAGTGGAAGGAGGAGACAAGTAGCTTCCTGGAACAGCTTCCTGTAGGATGGCAGAGCATGGGAAACCCTTATTTTTGGGATTTGAGGGAACACTGTGATGAATTTTGAAAAGAATCCAGAGATATTGGCAGAAGTCTAGATCAGGTAAGCTTTCCCATTCCACATCCTCTGCTGTGGCTGAGTTAGAGATATTGTGGAAGGACTTGCTGCCTCTGAATCAAGGCCACATATATTTAAATAAAGCCTGGCCTTTTTTGGAACTGACAAAGGAATTGATGGGTATTAGTCTATAACATGACCCAAAATGCAAGATGCTGACTACAGATCATTTCCATGTTTACTTTGATCATTTCCTTGACAGCATAACATTTCTATATATTGTTGAGTTTATATCTATTATGTGCTTTAACACCTTTTCTCCCTTTCACCACGCAAACTCTTATTGAGTGTTTTTGGTCCACATCATCTTCTTTAGTTTGAAATCTTACCTGCCCTTTTATGTTCTGAAGTGGCTGGTCCTTACAACAATTTTGTCTGTTACTTTGTTGTCCCTTGAGCAGAGCATCACCAGTCCAGCTCATTTACTGTTTTTATATCCTGGAGCCACAAGGCAGTAGTAATAAAATTAGAGTATGTTTCCCAGTCAGAATTAATCAACTACATTTATGAGCATTGGTGCTCTTAATTTTTCTGCAGTGTAAAATAGTCTCTTGTTAAAACAGCCAGTCTCTCCTGTATTTTTCAACCCATACACATAAACACGTGCTGAAAATTTTAAAGACAGCTATTAGCTTGACCCACTGCTTTTCCAGCGAGACTCCAAAACACCTGCATTTGTGCAAGTATCCATTCAACATACCTTATTCCAGCTGTTACAAATGCTGATTTCAGTATAAATTATGGATTCAGTCCTCTGCATTTTCCTTACTTACAGACAGTGAAGTGACAACCAATTATTCTGAAAGAACATTAATGTAGAGGATTTTCACATGAATGAAAATTACCTCTGAGCCACCACAGACCTGAGAACTCAGCCCGATGCCAGAAAAGAGCATGGAAAGAGGTGTCAGGAGATGCTTTGCTGCCAGAAAGGGAATGCCAGGGGACAGCACTGGCCATCAGGAGCCCTTACTTAAGGAGTAAAACCATTGGAAAACTGGCTGGGTGGTCAGTGAGATGGTTTTAAAAGATCTTTGCAGGAAAAGAGGACTTGGAGCTGAGATGTGGAACCTAAGTTTTTGAGAAAATTGAGCTATCAACAGGAGTTGCGGCCTAATACAATTATAGCTTATTTGCTATCAGAAAAGTAGTATGTTTAAACAGTGCATAAAATTATTGCTAAATGTATTTTTGAAATGTCTTGAATTGTTTAGTGCTATGAATAAGCCTGGTTTTAGAGAGAGAGAACTACATGGCATGCCAGAGATAAATACAGGTTTTACCTATTGACTTGTCTCTTTAAAGAGAGAGGAAGAGAGCAGGTGGAGGGGGAAAAACCTGAAGAAAGAAAAACTTGAAAGTAGAATACATCAAATATTGTTTCCTTGGAAACAAAAAGGAAGATTACATCACAGGGTTCAAGCTTATAAATAGAAACCTAGCAGTGCAGATACAGAAGAAACTCTTGTTCCTAGAGAGAAAATGTAGAAAGGAAGATGACCTCCCTTTAGACACTGCTGTCACAATGCAGTCAGCACAACCTGATCTTGAGGAGCAGCAGTAAATTTAGCTGATGGTACATGACAGTCTTCTCTCAATTAGCTGTAGCAGTCAGCTCAGGGAACTGGTTCAGCTGGTGAGAAGAGGTACAATTTTCAGGCTGCTATAAATACCATCAGTGTCTCCAGAGCCCTGCTGTGCTGCTGTGGCAGAAATTACTGAAAGTCTTCAGCCGGAACTCTAAATCCTTTGGGCAGCCATGACAGGACAGTGAAAACCTCAAGTCTGTATTAATGTTTGTAAGAAGCAACCTGGGCAAAGCATCCTTGTGCTCTGGTGGGAGTTCAGGCCTTTGGACAAGACAAGCTGAGACTCAGGGGGGTGTCTCAGGGGGTCTGTCCTCCTGTGGTCCTCACTCTGCCCTGCCCCCTTCTCCTGTCTCTCTCTCGATCCTGCTGCATTTGTGTGACTATCATTTGTGTGCTGAGGGCCGTGGGAGTGAGCAGGAGCCTCTGAGGAGGCTCTTGAGGCAGGCACAGCACACACTGGGTGCAAGCTCGTGGTCCCAGCAGTGTTGGGGGCCAAGCTCTGGCATCCTGCTAGTGTGAACTGTGATTGGGAGTGTTTTGTGTTTCTCAGTTACATGTCCTGATGCTATGGAATATTTATGCCATTAGTTACTAAACCAAATAACGATGTTTTCATTGTTACAGATGAGTTCCTTTGGACTATGCGGTGGTTCATCTTACAACTCTTACTTTTTAGTGATATAAAACCTTCTCTCTGCTTTTGCAGCTGAACACTTATCTGAGTGTGTATATACAACACTGCTAAAAGGATAGCTCCAAAATTGGGCAACTCATGCATCTTATAGGCTAATGTAGCTAAATCTGCCTTTGGAAGACTAAAGCCTCGAATAAATCGTATTATTGTATAGTCTTTCCCTATTGTTTTTTTTTAAAAATCAATTGGCTATGGCTCTGTTAGGAAACAATCCCCTTCAAATTGAAACACAGATTTGTTCCATCAGTTTGTATGTGATAACACAGGGCCTGGTCAAATTTCCACTTTCTGGTGGGAATCATCTTGGTTTGAGTAGGGATCTTAGTGTGACCGACAGCTCACAGAGGATTCTTCTTTCCCAAAGCTGACAGAGCAGGGATTTGAGTCACTGGTAAATGAAAAGATTTCTTAAATGTCCCAATGTCATGGATGTTGATGATGCTGTAATATATATGTATGGATACATCGTTCCCTGGCACTGCTCATTATAAGGCATAGTCAAGTCAATGAAACAGCATCTGCTCCCAGCTGCTTTTGCCCTAGGACATGGTGTGCCAGGTGGCAGGACTCTACTCTTGTAGCTTTTTTTCCATGTCTTGTAACATGGTACATACTCCTAAAACTACCAGAGAATCTCAGATTTCCTTGACAGGGAAGAGGAGGAGGAATCTAAGTTTATGGCTGTTGTCAAGAAAATAATGAAAACAATGAACTTTAAGACAAATAAAATCCCATGCTTCATAAAGCATGTATTTACACAGTGGGAAAGGGTGTGTGATACAAGAGTTCTGAACATCTGGGGCTGGCAGAAATACAGTTCTTGCTTAGGTAGATACAGGGGCCATTTGCATGTGTCTGAGTCTAGCTGTGATTCTGGGTCCAAGATTGCTATTGCCATAATATATTTTTAAGATCCTCAATCTGTAAATATCTAGTGTTAAGAGAAATCTGGATAGGATTCAAACCTTGAAGTGTCAATCTTCAGTTAATCTTGTGTTTTAATTCGAAATAATTGTAAGGGATTTAACACACTCTTTTTCATGGGAAGAGTGGTTTGATTGGGGAGGGATGCTGATATGATGGTGCTTTTTTTAACTTGCTCGGGTTTGCTGCTCTGATCTCTCATCTCAGAATCATTGTGCCTGCACAGTTTGCTTTTTGTTTTCAAAAAGTCATCTCTACATTGTAAGTTGATATTCTGTGGTGCAATGTTCTGCCAGTATAGTCACAGAGCTCCAGAAGTGCCCTTCCAATACATTGCATGGGCCAACTACTAGAATATATAGACTTTTCTTTTCAGGATTTTTTTTTCCAAGTAGCCCAAAATGAATTTCTTTATTTTTTAGCAGACGAGTACCTTTACTGGCAGGCAAGCATTTCTGAGCATTGGGATGACTAGATGACCAGCTTGAAAAAGATCTATTAGTATTTGTCTGTTAAAATGCTTTTGGATGGCTGGCCAGTCATTCTGCTGTGGCATTGGTACTTGACATCCAAGCAAAAGGATGCAGGTAAGCTGACATATGTCTGGTGTGAAGCAGGCTGGATTAGAAACTGGAGGATTTGCTGGAGGTTAATAGTGATGGTAAAACCAGGGTGTAACCACATGGAGGTGTAATGAAGTATAAACTACTTTTTTTTTCCTTCCAAGAAATTGGCAGTAGGAAAAGATATCAGGTGACTTGAAGAATGGTGTGAATTGATAGAAAACAATTTTGGTTGTAAAAATCTAAATACTCCTTTGTGTTACTGACTTCTCCCAAGCTCTCCCTACCTCCCTGAAGACCCACATCCTGCTATCCTGCCTGATCAGAGGAGCTATTTAAATTAAAAGCAATCTGAGACTAAAATGCATGCCAGAAATATTTTTCTTGGTACAGTTTTCATTTGTTGTTATATTATGTCTCCTTTGATTAATTCAAATATGTAGGAAATTAAAAAGATGGTCACTGATTTTTAATCAGTTGTGTATTCTGGTCAGGTATCAGCTAATTACATGCAGACAATTAGCAATTGCATCTGAGAAATGTGTTGCTTAGCCTTCAACTGTGCAGGGCGTGCAAGGCTGGGATTTCCCTAGGACAGCTGAGGAGGAGGAGAGCAGTCTCCCCTAGCCTGTGACAGTATTTGGTCCCAGATCCAGGAGCTGGGGCACAGCCTCTACCTGCAGCCAAGTGCTGCCTGGCTGAAGGGGCTGGTTCTTCACCAGTGTAGATTTTCCTTCTACAAAACCCTTGGCTAAGGAACTTCTTTGGGTTATTATTTCTTTAAATCACCTTGTCATTGGCCACAACAGATTGAACCCTTCATAAATGTTCTCTGCATGGGTGAACTGGCCAAGTCACATGTACTGGTACCTCCAAGTATGGCCATGGCCACAAAAATTGTGCAGCTTTTTGATAGTTACACATACACACACAGAGAATTGGAAATGCAAGTCAATGAATAGAAAAAAAGTAAATTTCATTTTCCAAATATTCATCGTTTGAATAGTCTCTGATAAAATGTTTTTCCCTCTAGTGAGAATAGCAAAGAAAAGCGTCTTTGAGTCCAGCCCTGGGATCCTGCTGTGTCTCTCTTGTGAATGAGCAATGAAAAGTGGCCATTCATTGCTACATGATTATTTTTCCCCTTCAGTGGAGTGTGGGGGGAGAAACCCTCCAAAATCCAAGTCTTCCATGAGTCCCGCAGACTAAAAGCATCAGGAAACCTCTGGAGGAAAGTAAAAAGTTATGAATGGAGAATAAAATACTGGTGCAGAGCAAAAGGGCTGTTGTGTATCAAGAGCAGATGGGAAAATGTTGAGTTTGAAGTTTAAAAGACAAGGATCTGAATCTCATTCAGCTGAGCAGGGGAAGTGGTTTGGGTTTCCTTTCCTTGGAGGTTGGTTCCATTTGATGAATTGTCGAGATGTGCTATAAATGTTTAAGATTTATAGGAGAGGCTCCAAGTAATACTAATGAATAGCTAAAAATAGATATGATAGGAAAATATAAACTGACAAACAGATCATCCAGCATAACAATAACTTCATAATCATGTAACTGTTGCCAACTGAAGATGGGAGACATGGCTTGAAAATGAGGTTTTGTTTTTCACATCTGAAAGTTAAAGGAGTCGGAGTGGAAACAGATGTTCTTGAAAACAATGTCAGAATAACTCTAGTAACAGCCAGTTGTTGCCAGAGCTGAGCAAATAATTCCTTGCTTATTCTTCACTGGCTGATGGTTTCCTAATGGTGGGTGGGGTTTTTGTAAAGAATTGATATATTTATTTATTCATTGTAAGCAACCTAAATGATATTGGTGCAAAAGTTTTCAGTGTCTCACTTCTTGCAGTTCTGTGCTTCTTGGGAATTTTTGTTGAAGAGCTGTTGATCTTCCAAAAGCAATCTTAAGGGCTTTGATGGATCATTTTGGTTGTAAATGTTTGTGAATATTTCATTTTTGGTATTTAATATTAGATGAATTGATGAATTATAATTGTTATTGAATTAGGAGGAATAAGATGCTTTGCTTTCATAGAAAGGGGTTTGTAAAACAGCAACTGTCAGAAGAGTTTTACACTAGGAATAACCACAGAAGTAGATCTTGTCTACTACAACAGCAGAATTGTTGGGCTTTCATTTTTAGCGTCTTTCTGCTGAACACCTACAGAAGAGAAACATTCAACTCGATGGCTGATGTGTGGACAGACAGAAGCATCAAAGGTCCTTTGTGGTCCTATGAATTTGGTCTGTGCTGGATGTCTGCTTAATGTGCTGGAAGATCTTTGTGGTCATGAAGATGACTGGCAAAAAACAGGACCAGTCTGCAGCAACTGGGAGACCCTATTCCTTGACAAGTAACATTCTGTGTGAGGGGAGGCTTTGCCCACATCTTGAGCAACAGACAGATCAGGGGTGTGAGCTGAATCCCAATCTTGCTTTTGAATTTGCTGTTTAAGAACTGATGTTTTCATCAGCTGGCTGGACTTGCTGTGCAGATTTCTGTTTGTACTATTGTGAAAATATTTTTATTTGCAATGGTATTTCCATTGGGAGATGCCTTTGTCTTCAGAGTAACTTCTCTGAGAGTGGTTTCAAAAGTTAATCTGTGGAGAATACTGCATCTTGTTTTGCAGTATTCAGATGCCCCTTTGCAAAGTAAAGTAAAAGATGTCATTCTTTTTCTGGTACTATTATTAGTCTGACTTGCCACCACCTTATTGTCTGAAGAGTGTGCAGAGCTCAAAGATTTGGGAAAGTCCACATGAGCTTCACTTTAATTTAGTAATCAAATGAGAAAACACTAGGTAGGACATGATATGGCAACATCACACAAGCTGCTCTGTGGCAGGGTGGAGAATGGCTACTGGTAGAGGAGGAAGAAAAAGGACAGTTTTTTAGAGAATGAGACAGGAAAAAGTTTGCTTGAATGGCTGGGGTTGTTGAGCATCAAGGTGATGGAAGGATGTTATGGAGGCAGAAGCAGGGAGAGGAGAGGCAGAGCCAGCTCCTCAGCGAACATTGCTGGGTATTTTTAGGAGTGCTTCCTGAGAGTGCTTTCTGTATATAAATAGTTGAGGTTCCAGGAGGCAGTGGTGAGGGGGGAGCAGTGTAACTCAATGATACTTGTACTGCAAATAGTACATTGCAAAGAGCAAATTGTTTGACTTTATTAAACTGCAGCCTCCTGCAACAGATCAAGGGTCTAGTTTCTAAGCAAAATAATTGTAGCCTAAAGAAAACTTAAATGTTGAAATTCCCATAGGCCCTAGGTTCCTGTTTGACTTGGCTTCAGGAGATGCACATACTGTTTGAACCTTAGACTATTAAGTAAATTTGCAAAGCGCAAGCTGTTTTGAAGACCCTTTCTACAATAAGACATAGCTCAGCCTTGTTATCAGAAAAACACAGGGCAAAAGACAATGGGAGGGAAGATCAAGTCTGGCAAGTGGGCTTGACCGTGCTTTGCAATTCTGGTGGGGCTGGCAGGAGCTGGGCATATCTGGTCTAGGCATCAGAGCCGTGCAGGAGAATGTTGCCTGAACTTGGTGGGCAATGCCAAGGTTAAAGAGGAATCAGAGCCATGGACTAAACTGGAACAAGGCAGTGTAATGCAGAACCAGGGCTCTGCCTCAAGACTGCTTCCCTCCACCCTTGTTTACAGGCACAAGGTACTGTACCCAAAGAGTGGTCCTGTGTGTGCTGGAAGCAAAAACTGGAAGAAGATACTCTCATAGGAGGGCCATCCTTGCTGCAGCAGCCCCAAAGCCTCCTGTGCAAGGAGAAATGAATCAATGCACCTGTGAGAAAAAGGCTGATGCTCTTAGCTGTTGCCACTACACATGGTGAGTACCTGGATTATATCTTGGCTGGCTTTTCTTTCCTATGGGAAACCTGTCCTTGACACCTTCATGCATTTCTGTTTGCATGAAACTTGTTGAAAACGTCTGTCCTCTCTTCCCTTGGCTCCTTGCATGGCAGATTTATGGTCTCATTTTTCTTTTACAAATAAAACCCTAAGTGCAAATCCAAAGGCTAAATAACACAGTGCAGACATGCCCATGGCACTATTCTCTGTATCGCTGCTGAAAGTCTGAAAGGAAAAGCTGGTGAAGGCAAGATATCTTGTGTGAGAAAACTATTCTCATGCCTTCATGCTAGTTTTGGAGGTTGGAGAGCGATCCTGTTGTGCTTTTCCCCAAACATCTTGCTGCAGCTCAGGCAAACTTCAGTTATCTTGTCTGCACAAAGGGGCTAAGGCACCCATCCTTCTTGGCAGGGTTTTTGTGTGGGAGGCAAACCAGCTCCACCACAGTGTTCAAGGTTTCTCCTTCATAAGGACAGAATGGACAGGTGTTTGTAAATAAACCACAGTGTTTGCACTGCACTGGGTAAAGCTTTTCGTGGAAATGGTGGCGGTGTTACTGCCACTCTGCCCATTAATATCTCTGCTGTTCTGATTGCTTCCACCCTGCCTGTGGCCTCAACTGACATGCCTTGGGAAGGAAATGTTTAACCAGGGCACTGGGCAAGTGCTACAGAGGCATCAAATCTGCAGGGCTGAGTGGGGCTTCTTTCAGCTGACTCGCAGCACTGAAATGGACAGCTGCAGCCAGGACCAAACACCTTGTGTTAGCAAGTGGAAGGAAGTTATTCCTTGTTTCTCAGGCTGAGCTGGTGGTTTACAACTCTGGATCCTGAAATTGTACCACAAGTTATACTGGGAACAACACCCAATATTGTTTTCATTCTGCCTTGATTTCAGCTGCAATTGTAGGAGGCTTTTCTTTAACTAAGCACAGTGGCAATAAGCCTCAGCGTGTAGGACATGGGGGCCAGACGTTAGGAATGGCATCAATAGAGAGCCTGCCCCTGTGCCCCTGCCAGGCCACCTCCATGGTGCTGCAGGTCTCACAGAGAGGGGAGCTAATGGGAGGCTTAGGAACATTGTCTCCTGAAGGGTGGTGGACTTGGAAGGAGATGGAGAGACCTGCCTCTCACTGTCTGAACTTCACAGGAATTTGAAGCACTTGAACTAGCTAAGGCACTTCTAGAAAGGGATTTTTTTTTTTTTGTTCCAGGATTGGGTATTTACTTTATTCTCTTCGGGTAAGTGGTTTTGACCTCTTTTTTTTTTTATTGTTTACTTGGGTTTTTTTCCCAGGTTGAAGAGGGAACCTTATACACCTGTAACGGTGTCAAGAGCCAGAAGCCCCACTCTGCCAGTGCCCTAGCTTACCTGGCAGGCTGCGGCTCCAGACAGGTTTATTGATCCCAGCTGCAAGTCATGGATGGCAGGGAAATCTATGGCCTGCCCTGGCTGGCTGAAATAGTCTCACAATGGCCAACAGGCCTCAGCCGGGCTAAGTTTAGGCTCAGTCAATCTCACAAGTTGCTCACTTTAAGTTCTGTCCTGCAACCACATTTTTCCAGATGTGCAACTCACTGGAAATTATGACCTGTCCTGATGGGCTCAATGAACAGAGATTTTGAACTGTTGTGTTTCATACACTCCTTGTGCTTTAATATAGTGCTCGGCATGGGCTGAGTTACTGAAGTTTGAAGGGAGTGGTTAGTAAGGCAGCTGAAAATACCACTCACAAAACAGCTTCAGCATGGTCTGCAATATAAAAGAATCCCTAGACAGACCAAGGTGGAAGAGACCCAAGTGCCAGGAGTGGTTCAGTCACCAAGCTCACTGAAATCTAATCTCCTTGCTGTGGCAGGCAATAAGAGGCCTATGAAAACTATAATCTCACTGATTTTTTTCCATCATTAGCTATGACCTCGCTTCTGACTGCTTACTCCAGTCTCAAAGGATGGGACCCTTTCTGGAGTGAAGACTTATGCCTCTGTTCCCTGAGAGGAAATTAGTCTGTAGCATTGCTATGCTTTACTTAATATGTTTATGAAAGTGGAAACACCACCTGAATTCCTCTATAGACTCTGCAGGGAAATCATGTTTCCATATTGCATTATGAGAAATGCAGTGAAGGTGTGCTATGCTCAGTTAATATTTTTAACGTACGGAGGTAAAAGAAACTTCAGTTCAGAAGAAGTATATGCTTTCCTCTTTCTATTCAACATCCATGGTGCTATAAATACAAACTGCAGGGCACTTTCAGAACTGAGAGCCTTTAAGACTTCTCAAGGGAAAACATCACACCAAATTAATCTGCCGTCAAGTGGAAATTCTATATTGTTTGCATTTGCCAATGTTCTGTATGTGGCTGTAATTGCACTGAAGCAAATATCTGCTTCGAGTTCTTCACAAGATTAAATGTGGCCAATTGGGCGTAAAAGAGTAATTGAAATGCAGAGCTGCTGCTTTGGATTTGTTAGAGGCATTGCTCATTTTTGCTCTGACATGATGACACTAGGTTCTGACTTCCCGTTAAAACAGGGAAATTTGGGGAATGTGATTTCGAGCGTCAGGTTACAAGCTAAGAGGAAGACATTTCTGTCTGGCACTGTGCTGCCCTGCAATGTGCCAGCGGGCAGTGTGCCCTGGACGTTCAAAGAGACACCTTCCCTCTCTGACCAGCAGAGAGGCTGTCAACAGCCAGCCCCAGGGTGCAGTGACTGCTTGAGACCTCCAGGATTGGCTCCTGAGGATATCATGGTCCACAAGTTCTGAGTATTTGCCATTGATTTGAAGAGAAAAGGACTTGTGAAGATCCAGCAAGAGCCTCCATGGCTTATAACAGAGGGAGCCCAAGGTCTGAAATGGATCCTGGCTAGTGTCACCACGTCAGACCAAAGGACCATGTCAGCTTGCAAAACCTGCGGTCTCAACCCTAAGCCAGCTGGATGTGAAATGTTAAAGATTTGCTTAAAAGCCTCATGCTTTCTTTTTATTTTTACTAGTTTAGTAATTTTCCCTCTTGCCATATAAATGAAATTATAAGCAAATTAAAAGTATTTTTTCAAGTTGACTATGCTGCCTTTTAATTTTGCATGAAAACCCAACTGCTCCCTATGCCCTGCCAAACAGGTATTTAAATAAACAGGCCCAGGTGAGCAAAACTGCCAGTTTGAATCCTTCTTTATTTCATTTTCTTTCCAATTAGTAGGCTTATCCAAAAAATACATGCCTAACAGCTCCTAACAGTTTGCTCATGCTCAGCCTTTCCCCAGGGTTTCTCCATGCAGCTACAGAGCAGTCCTGCCAGCATCCTTGCACTCTTCAATGAGGGCAGCATCTCTTGGTGTGGTGCCAGGAGACACACCTTCTTGGCACTAGCAGGCCTCTGCTCCTCTGCCTGTGTCCCTTCCTAACTGGAGGTCCAGCTCCCGAAGCTGCTGGAGGAAGCCAGAGTTGGGGCAGATCCCTCTGTGGGAGCGCACAGTCTGAATTGCGTCGGTGAGGGACAGACCTTCACAGATCATTAAGAAAGCGAGGACAAGAGTTGCAGACCGACTGATTCCCATTGCACAGTGAACCAGTACTTTGCCTGAAAAAAGGAGAAAGATTTGCAATTATGCCAGCAGGCCTCATGGTGGGCGTTATTGTGCTGGAGCAGAGATGGAAGCTGGTACTGGGAATGGGCAAGCAGGTGTGTGCAGCCCTGCTGCAGTTCCCCTGGTTGAGGAACATGGGGTTTTTACTACCTGGGGACAGAAAATTCGTAAATGTGTTCCAGGATCCATGGTTGCTTGTCTGAGCTTAGCTGTCAGCCTGACAGCATGCCCTTATCCCTCCTGCACAGCCTGCCATCCGTTGTGTCCCTGCTTGCTCATGTGTGGGTTTGGGAGTGATGTACTTGCCGGCAAAGTTTCAAGAGTTCACGCTTGAAGGCCATGCTGTGGGAAGCAGCCTTGGCAGGTTACTTATTACCACAGGGCCTGGAAACTTGGGATTTCAGAAGTGTAATGCTCAGGATTGCTCACTGCTGTTACAGGAACACTCCTGGTTTTCCACAGACTCTGTTTTTTTCTTTGCTTAGGACAGTAATGCTTTCTGAGGGTGCTGACTGCTGCCCAGACTTTTTTGGAAGTGTGTGAAGAAAATGGGCATTATCATTAAGAATAGCTGTTTGTATATGGCATTTGCACCAGCTCACTTACACATTTTTATTTCTATAGCATAGCCTGTACTAATCAATGTCTTTCCCTAATTCCTCTATTTCCCCTTGTTTATTAAGTGACCAGTAGGAAGACAACTTATGAAATGTTTTTAGTTTTCCAGAGATTTCAGTGTGAGGCGTGCATGTTCATTAGGAGTTCATTAACAGTAACATCATGAGTCCTTCCCCTGTTGCTGTAAGTGAGCCTCAGGCAACGCCTTCCAGGGATCCAGCAGTATAACTCCCTCCTTCCCTCTGCTCTGCCTTTGGTTTTCCTGCTGTGATCATGAATGGAAACAGCCCAAGAAGCTCAATTCTGTATCACAACTGCCTCCTAGGTTTCTAATGTGTGACTTTGACCCATGCTGGAAGGAGATGAACATGTTTTTAAATGGTCTTATTTGAAATTAAAGAAAAATTTTTAATTAAAGGAAAATTTTGCTCTCAGATGGAAGAATTCAGGTTTGTAGTACTTTCCCTCTAGATGTGAACAAAAAGCTCATTCTGGAACCTGAAAATTTGCATCTTGTAAATATTGTAAAATGCTTCAACTTTCACAAAAATGGTAAGATGAATTAGAAATTTTTAATTGAGAGGAAAAACTCAATTGTTGTATAATTGTTCTATTGAATTATAGCCATGCCTGAACATTTTCAAACTCTCTTGTCCTTTGCTGTAGTCAGTTCTATTTTTCTCAGATACTGTGGCTCAGCAATTTGACATTATTAGAGTAACAAGTGATTAGAAGAGATATGAACTTCTGACCACCTAATGGACAGCTCTGCCTCCCTTTAAGGCAGCTGAAGAAAATGTTGTCTTTTTAGCATGAAAATTTCAGAACAGTTCTTCACTGGAAATCTTCACAAGTTTGAAACAAAGTATTTTCTACCTTTTTTTACATTTTAAAATTTTTAGACTGTCACATTTGTGGTCTCTTGTTCACTAATTTTATAGGTGTTCAAAATGCAATTTAGTGGCAGTTCACTTTATATCTAGAAAAGATGAAAAATCAGTGACTATTTTTCCCATGTTGCTTTTTTCCTTTGGAGGTGGAATAATCTCAGATGCTGCTTCTCTGCAAAATGTAAGGAGGGGTAGAAAGAATGGACAGCTTTTCAAGGTTCGTTCTTTGTTTTGTTTGTGCTTACAGCATCTTAATTTCTCTATTACTAGGGAGTGAGACAAAAATATCCCTGTTGGATGATGAGCCTAGATCCAGACAAAAACCTCAGACTGATTGCCCTCATCTCCCCGAGTGTTAATTCTGGGTACTTTGTGCACAGCTTTTAATCTTAAATCCCATTTTGTTTATGACAGAGTATTTATTTAGCAACCATTCTAGTTCTGACTAATGATGATGGCATAGCCACATGCTCGGAGAGCGTGAGCATGTGTTGTGAAAGCCTGCTCTGGCCAGCAGGTTGAGAGAAGTGTTGAATTCCACAATGTATGTGACACAGCCACCTCTCATTATCCCGGCATGAGAAATCCGAGCTCAGCCCTAAAGATAGACGTGTTTTCAGTAGAAATAAAGGGACAAATATAGTCTCCGAGGAAGTGGTGAAAACAGCTCTGGTGACAGCAGACTTGGACCGGGCATCAAAACCTTTGGGGGAAGGAAGAGGTTTTCCGATGTAAGGCCAATTTTGCAGAATTTCTGTTTTCTCATTCAGATACAGTTTCATAGAATTTACTGAGATATTGATGCTCTTATTCAAGTTAAATTGCATCTATCTGTCAATTACATTAAGATCATGAAAAATCTTGGAATTGAAGTCCTGCTTTTCACGGGCATATGGAGAAATGTTTTGTATCCCTGCTAAAAGATAATGCTAATTTGAATTTCCATCAGACTTCTTTTTCAATGTGCTGCACTTTCATAGCCTTCCCACCAACCTTGTAGGGTATGTATATGCTGTATGATCTTCCCCAGAGGAGGTACTTGGGATCCAAATAACCACGGTCTGAGATTTTCAGAGGAGCATAATGGAATCAGGAGCACAATTTCACTTTGAGAAATACTGCAAAAAGGGCTAGGCCAAAAGATTTTTCAGGAAATCTTTGCTTCAGTAGTTTCCAGGAGGCCTAACTCCAATGTAGTGGCAGGGATGGGAAATCCAGACATTGACGCAAATGTGCACCCCAAATAACAGAAGCCAAGAAACAAAATGTTCTAAAAATTTTCTTGGAATCAGAACCACTCTTTTTTGTTGTTTTGGGTTTTTTGTTTGTTTGTTTTTTGGTTTTGGTTTTTTTTTTTTTTTTTTTTTGGTCTGGAAACTTCTGAGCTACCAGCACTCTACAACTGAAAGAAAAAGAATTTATGGTTTGAACTTCATCATAAGGGAGAAAAACAAACAAGAAAAAACCAGAAAGAAATGTCCTCAATGTTAAATTTGATTTGCATCACTATACATTTTAAAATTAAATCTAAATTTGGGCATAAACTGGATGGGGGACAGGAGACTTGATGTTCTCCATTTTTGTAAAATTGAGTCTTTTTTTCCCCCCACCTGTATGAAGACTTTTAACTTGGAAAATGCTCTGCTCCACCAGGAGCCTTGAACTGAAGACCAAGCTAAGCACAGGTATAGATGCTGCTTTTAAATATTGGCTGTTGTGTTTTTGTTGGAGGCACAGAAAGCAGAACAAATGCCAGCCTCCCGCTTGTATAGGCTGGCTCTCTAGTGTTTTCTGTCTGTATCTGAGAGGAGATGGTGTCCAGAAAGAATACACTGAATTTTGTTCCCTGTTTCTCTGGCTTATCTGCACTTCAGAAGAGTCCTCCTATATCAGCAAATAGCTTTAGAAGGCATCTCAGCAAAAACCTGGACAAGCCTCAAGTATTGACCTTGGTCCTAATCTGCATGGCTCTCTAATACACTTGTTCCCTTGAGGATGCAGGTATATTATCTCTTCTACAAGTGTAATACGTATTCCACACTGTTAACCTCTGCTCATAGTGAAACAAAGGCTATGATAAATGCTGCTACACTGACAATAAAATGGCTTGTTTGTTGCAGATAAATCAGTCATGTGAAATTATTTAATTAATGTAAAATTGCTCTAATGAAAGCAGATTTGAATTTAGTGTGTGATTATTTTTAGCAAACAAATTGAATGGTAAACTTGAGTAAGGAAACAAAAGCTGTGTTGCTATTTGGTTCTGTTTACAGGCTCAGGCCCTCGTCTCTTAGCAGTGGCTACAAATGGGTGAAGTGACACCCTGAACGCCCGGTGACATCCTGCATGTGACTGGCGCCTGGAGCACATCTGCTCCATGGGCTAACTGCAGTGGGTGATTCCAGCCATTCCCCAGCCCCTCGTGGGATGCAGCTGAGATGTCTTAGCACTCAGGCTCGGATTCCTGGGTGGCTGCTGGACCACAGCCACAGAGAGCAGCATTCACAGAGACAGTTGTGTGTTCCCCTGCCATGTGGTAGGCAAGGAGGTTATAAGCACATTTCCTGTACCAAGGAATCTGTGCCACGAGCTGCCATCTTCCAACTGTGCCTTCCCCACCCCCATTTGGTTTAACATACACTGCAAAGAGAAGCTGGACTGGTCCCACATTAGAGGACCATGTTGCAACCTTCTCTCTGAGCATGAAACAGGATCCCTTAGGAATAATGGGATTAACTGAGGAGAAGTAGGGGCACTTAGCTTCTGGCATTATTAAATCTTGCAATCCTTATTTGAAATTTTGCACCACACATTTTGAGCTACTTTTTGCAGAGGCAGACAATAACTGTCATCTGGCTGGGATTTGTGCAGAACAATAACACTTGGTTTTTAACAGTGGATTATGGATATTCTATCCAGCTCATGCCTGTTGTAACTCTACTAAGATCAAAGGGTTTGCACTAGGGATAAAGTCTGCACATTCAACTTTGTTGGCCAAATTCAAGTTGGGAAATTCAATGTTGTTCAACAAAATCAGCCATTGAAACACATAATAACTTATTGTCCTTTTGCTAATCATCATTAAATGAGCTAAATGTCCTAAACTAGCCTTTGCTTTCTTGCAGGATGGATTCAATTTGGCTTAAGATGAGGCTCCAGATCTGTCACCCGTAGTCAATGTCCCAGCTGCACTCACTTCATTGGATCCAGCAGAAGTATTCTGCTTTGCTGAAGGAGAGCTCAGCTGGGCTAATGGGCCCTAAGGTCTCTTTTACGATTTTCTCATCTCCTGTTAGGTTTTAGCCAGGTGCAGAATCCACTGTGTATTTCTTGATTAATCCAGTATCTGTTTTGTCACAGCTGAAAACAGCAAGAAGCCTACAGAGAGCTTTAAATATTGGCATGTCCCTTCTTCCCACGCCTTCAGAGCAGGTAAGAGTTGTCATCTGCTGCAGAGTGGGAGGTCAGCCTGATGTATGTAATGCACATACGGTGGAGTCAAGCAAGAGGACCCTTTTCTCCAAAGTTAAGCAGCTTTCATAACTCCCACCAACAAGAAGGTGACAGGAGAGGGAGCCTAGCTTTTCATTTGCTCCACTGAAGTGGAGGAAGGAAATGCCTTTTAGACAGTCTGCCATTTCAAGATGTTTATGGGTGATTTTAACCTTCCTGTTTTAAACATGTTCAGAGGTCAATAAAAGGCAAAGTTCTCTATTTGGGAATCTTTCTCTCAGCACAGTGTTAGTTTTATAGTTTTCATCACATGCTTTCATCAAGTTCTCTTTCCCTCCCTCCTGTGCTAGACTTAACAAAACTCTGCTGATTTACTTTAGGTTTAGCTACTCTCCAGAGAAATGCAAATTGCACAGGTGGCCATGCAAAGGGTCAAGAGTGATATTCAAGGTGTTGTCCTTTGAGCTTGAGCATGAGGGAGAAGGTCAGTACTTTCCCAACTCTGTGATTTCCTTGTACGGAAGGGGGACAGACTGTGCATCTGCTCACTCCTGTCTGAGGCTTCCCAAAAGCTCTGTTACATGGGCAAAGGAACAGCTGGGCTGTACTGAAGCAAAGGCAGCCAAGGAAGTAGGGATCATAAAATAATGCTTATATGGCATGGCTAGAATAGTAGTGCATCTATTTCCTAATCTCTGCAACAAAGATGATGAAGTCAGTCAGTCAGGGTCTGATGCAGCCATTGACCACTGCAATAGGAAAAGCTCCCAATTAGGAGTAAGTGAATGCACGTTCCCCTGCTTCCTTTTGTTCACACTGGCATCTGAGTTTTAAGAAACTGCCTTAAAACAAATTTCTGACATCACTAAAGATAATATTCTATTCAGCTAAGGTAGAAATCTGGAATAAATCTGTCCAAGCTGTTTTCTGGACTTGTGGCATAAAGCATCAGAATTCTTTTTCAAGCATGATGGAAATAACGGTTCCTACCTAATTCTAATGAGTACTTGATTCATAGTTTTAAATATGTTTGTGCCTCATACAGTCTTAACTTCGATTTATCCTCTCAGGTAAAAAGGATAATACATTCCCATTAAAGAAAAAAAAAGTTGAATGTGCTTGTTATAGTTAAGCAGCAATCTTAAATGACTTCTCAACAAAACAGCAGTACCTTGTTACATCCTGTATTTAATATGGACAGGCCTCTTGTCAGATGGTATATTTTTTTGTTGTTGTTCAACTTCACTGCTTATAATAAACACTACTTTTTTTTTCTTCTTCTAAATGATGTAACAATCCCCTCCCTGCCTCATCCCTGCACAGGTCATGGGTATTTAGCTGCTAAATTTCTGTACTTCAGGAAATTATGCTTCCAGAACATCTTGTTTATATATTTTCTAAACTGTTGCACTTTCCTCAAAATGATGAATGTCAGCAACAGCTGGACAGCGTATGATTAAATTTCACCTTGTTTCTATTCCCAGAACCCTGCTTCCATATGGAGTTCAGTAAAGCAATATTAAAGGCATGGGAGTAGGGATAAATATGCCTTGAGCCGTTACTTGCTCTGCATTCATAACTTAGTATTTCAGCATGCATTTTGCAAAGCACTAGTTTTGTTTGCTGTTGTGGCTTCCACAATTCATCTGTTGTCTCCTGTCTTTTGTCAATTGATTTGGAACTTTGCTTTTATACACATGTGAACAGATTTTGGATCTTACCTTTCTCTGGAGCACTGGAAATAATTACTTCAATTGCAAATAACATATGCTGTAATAGAAATGGGTGAAAATCCAAATTCCCCAAGTATGTTTGTCATTTTGAAATCCAAATGCATCCCTAAGTTGCACATAGGCAAATATTTCCTAACAGAACAGATCAAGCCTTCCAAAGAGCAGGAAACGCAGAGGTACCTAGCATGAAGATACACTCTTTGCAGTTCCTGTGCCTCCCCTTCCTGGCTAGTATGGTGTAGATCAGATCTACTAATGCATAAAATTAATCTGGGTAGTTAGTACTTTAGGACACTGATTTATATTAAAGCTCATCATGATGCGTGCAAAACAGTTTGCTGAGTGTATAACTATTCTCTTAATAAACCACTTACTTTTCAGTAGTATCTGTACAGTTTTGTGGCACAGTGATGACTTGCTTTTGTGAAGGCTTGCCCTTAGTAGTAATGATCCCCCATTAGCCCCAAGCCTCTGACATTGTACCTGGCATGTATTTAGTGAATCTGAGGATTTTGTGGGTTATCTTCCTATTTCAAGGTTATATTTTTCCAGCAACAGCATGATATTACTCCTGGCTGGTGGTATTGCTTAAGTTCCGTTCTATAGAATTCCTTTCTAGCAAGTTCTTCCCTATTCTGTGTTTGTAGGACTTGTGCAGATTGTAGCATTATAGTTTAATCTTCTTACTCAAATATGATGCTTGCCCTTGTCTTTTATTTTAAACCCCATCACTAATTTGAAAAGATCAAACAATGCACCTCCTCCCAGGTCAGTGTGTCCCTGTAGGTAATAAAGGACACTTGCTATTTTGTCTTTTGCTGATGAGTAACACTAGGCATGGGGAGAACCCTTTTAAAAGGCTGTTCAGTGCATCCTTCCCTGTTCCAGGGAAACAAGAGAACTCCCACTCACTGTAGGAATTCAGGAGGCAGGTAGGATACTACTTGGTTTGGGTATCTTCATTCTTATCCATGTGCCGGTAGTTGGTTTATGTCAAATAATATTTGATAATTTGCCCTGCTTGTCTGCTATGCAGAAGGTATGCAACATGCACAGATGATCTAGTTACCTCTTGGGGAATTCAGTGCTGCTCTGATGTAGTGAGCAACTGGATAGAAGTGAATGCTGAGATCAAAGTTTGGGTTGTCCTCTGCTTCTACTCCATAGTAATCCACAGGCAAGTCACTGTAGAACTTGGGCCCAGTGTTGATTCGAAATTTCCCAGCAGCGGCATTCACAACGTGGGAGATGCCCATGCGGCTCAGCTGGGCTTTGTCACGAGCGACATACCTAGAAGAAAGATGGAGAATTATATTTGCCTGCTGCATTGCAATGCAGGGAAGAACACAATGCTGATGGTGAGTTTGTTACAACTGCAGGAAGTGGTAGCGGCTATTTCTTGACAGGTTGATCAGGTGCAAAGTGTCCATCAAAATGCTCTGAGACAGAAGTGACTTGTTAAGAAACTGACTCTTAGATTTCCCTCATTTTTTTTCTACACATATGTTTGGATGGTCCTCAACTGATGAAAGGTGGTGGTGGAGATATTTCTGCACAAGCTAAGGGTTTTCTGATTTCACGGGCTTTCTCACCATGTCACCTCTGCTGAGCATCCATCAGTTCAGGGGACTGATGCCATCTGGTCAAGTGAGTAGAAAATAAGCTTGATCCTGTTTTACTCAGCTCTGGCATGACTGCCTGAAGTACCAGTGCCACAGATCCAGTGGGCTGTTGCAGTGTGTGACTTCTGCACTAAGGCAGGAGGAGAAACCAGGAGGGGGGATATTCTTCTTAGTTACTTAGGATTACTTTTCTCTATGCTACAGCATCCTATGCACAGCTCAGTCTTGCTCAACACTTAGACCTGTTGTGAGAGGGTCCCCAAATTAGTGCCTAGCTCTCTTTTTTTAAAATAAAGAGTGGAAGATTTGGGGGGAAGAGTTGCAATAGCCTTCATCCCTGTCTCTTACAGGTCTCCCACATAAAGGTTTGGCCAGACTTCATCCACGTGCTGTGTGGGGTGTGTGCGTGTGCAGAGCAGGCGCCGCAGCTCCTCCAGTGATGGTGTCCCAGTGCTGCTCCCACTGCCAGGCCTCCAGCTTGAGGCATTTCTTATCCTGGGCCGCCGTAAGTCCTGGCTGCACAAGGAGTCCCAGGCCATCCTGAAAGGGGAGAGAAAACATCGACCACCAGCCAGAGATATTTCTGAAGCCTCCCTTTCCTCCTCTCACCTTGTCAAACAGTTGATTAAAACATCATTATATTTTTAAAGTTAATTTTCTTCATAGGAAATGGGGAAGTTCCTACTACTGTCTGGAATTCTAGACACTATTATTAGCACAGTGAAAAAGAGCAGCCCTTCATAGGCCACCACAAAAGTTCTGCTTTCACATGGAAAGAGGTAATGCTATGGTAAATGTTTTGTGTAAATGTATCTACTTGAAGGGTGTAGAAACAAGGTATTAATTTGGTATGCTGAGGTTCTCCTTTAGCCAGGTAACTAGGGCTTCCTTATATATATATATAATCTGATCTGTCTTTTGTAATTTGCTCAACAAATTTATCTGGATTGAGTAGAATCGCTCATGTAAAATTTTATTCACTGGTTAGCTATTGTGAACTTCAATGGGGAAAACTCTGTAAGGAGTAGTTTGGTTCTTTCCAATAGTATTTACTAGCCATACTGGTTGTCCTCACAACAAATGTTCATGTTAGAAAACTCTGGAGGAGTTAAAGTGATTACAGTTGTCATTCAAATGAGCATTAACTAATTTTTTTAATAAGTTCTTTAATTTGCATTCCTGTCCTCTCTGCTCCCTCCAAGAACTATCCCATTTCTAATCTTGAAATAAGTACTTCAGTTACAAGGAGGAACACTTTTTTTTGGCATCACTTTATCTCTGAAATTATTCTGTTCCCATATGGTACATTTCTTTTGAAATAGTGGTTCCTCCTGTTAGCTGTAGATTTGAACTCCTGGGAGGATTTTTTAAGAGGGGAATAGAAATTATATTTTTCCCAGAGTTCTGTTCTAAGAAAATATTAAGCTTTCTTTGGTATGTTCTAAAAATGAGCCAAACATCTGCATTACAGAGATAGTACAAAGTCTCTCAACTCATGAGCCTTAAAATGGAAGCATCTGTCTAGAGGACATGGGTGAAGTTGTAGTCAGTGAGTCAAAGTCTTGCTCTGGCACTGCCTGGAGCACGTCTTCTACATAAATGATTTGAGGGGTGGTTTGGGGTAGAACAGTCCAGGACAGCAAACTTGAAATCTTGCATCTTTCTGCTGAACATATATATTGTTAACAGATAGGTTTTATTTATGTTCAAGCACCTTCACTGACAATTCCTTTTTAAACACCAGCTGTGGTGAAATGTTCTCCTAGTTTCCCATCAAGGTATGCTCTCCAGTCCTAAGTTCACATTTTGGCGTAATTTTATTTTGCATGCGCAAAGACTGAGCACGAGGATCTGAAGGCCAGCCTGCTTTGGGAACTCATTGCACCTTCATATTGATACATACTTTGCTGAAGGGCAAATGGAGCAACTAATTCCTTGAAATATCCATAGAAAACAAGGAGGGAAGTGTCAGAGTTAGGCCACAGAATGGTCCCTACAAGTCACCCTTCTGCCATGGAGATGGGGTGATCTGCCTTGCCACCCAGTTGCCAAGAGGAGCCCTCTGTTATTTCAGTACAGCTTCTTCTGCCACCTTCATGGCAGCTTTGGCCTCTTGGATACAGTAAGTTTTCACCAAGTAATGTTCCCAGAATGGTCTGGTACTGTTACAAGAGCATTACAAAGAGCTCCACTGCGGAATGTGCTCCCCTCCCAAATGTGTATATCTCCTCCAGTGTCTGCTTTTATTGTGAAAACAAAAGCAGATGTTCTTGCCCATTTTAGATGGCTTTATGCAAGAGGATGCATGGAGGAATTCCCAACTGGAACAGGCATCTCCCATTGATTTTGATTGCTGCTTTGACACTGGCCAACCCAGTGTCCCCTACGCTAGCTCTGCCTGGCTCCTGCTGATGATCTTGGACACTTCTCTGATCCCACACAGGAGGTCTGCAGCAGAAATGGGACTTGAATTTCCTGTGCCCTGACCACAGGGCCATCTGCCAGTTCGTTAAGTACTTTCAAGAATAACAGCCTCCTCCAATCCTTCCCGCCTCATAATATCTGCAGCAAATGTTCCCCTTTTTTGATGTACCCAATTCCTTGCAGTGTGGCTAATGACCACTCTAGGGCACTTCTCCCTCCCTGTAAAGTTGCTTTAAATCGTTTTGGTTTTTTCTTATTCAGTACTGCCTGTTACCCTTTTCTCTTGCCCTCTCCACTGTATAAATACTTTGATTTTCCTATTAGGTCAGAGGACTGAAGGCTGCTGTCAGCCTTGCCTTCCTATGCCTTACAGGAGCTGGGCAGACAACTCTAATGTATAGTGCACCTAAGGAAAAGTGTTCCTTCAAAGACTGTTTTGTTAAAATTATTTTACATAAGGGAAACAACATAAGGGAACATAACTGCATAGGCTGGGCAAAGGAGGTACTGTGTGCTATGGGGATATTGAAAGCTGTGGAATAATGGTCCTTATAAGACGGACTGCTTCTTCAGAATTATCCTAAGATGACTTTCAGCTTTTGCTCACATGAATATTGTATTATAGCTAAGGAATTTACTCCTGTTGAAACACAGATGTGAACTGCTGATGGTATATACAAAACTTATTTCATCTTCATTCTGGTCACATTTTTTTAACTGGAGAATAGCATCAGTTTGTGTAAATTTTACATCCAATAAAAAGGAAGGACTAGAGTTCAAATTTCAAATGCGAAATAACTGCAACTAACAAGCTGTGAATGATTCACAAGCAAGAGAAGTCTCAGTAGAAGAGAAGAGAAAAAGAAGTCTCATATTTGACTAATATGTTGAATAATGAATGCGCAAAAAAAAATAATAGCTTTTCATAGAAAATTTACAGACAGGAAAACAAGACAGTTTTTTTTCTGAATAGATGTCTACTCAGTTCTGGCATCAGTCTAACATCTTAACTCACTTAACTAATCTTAATCTTCACTCATCTTAACTAAATTTATACATGCAGGTGTCATTACTGAAATGCACCTATTTAAAGAAAACAATGCTATGACTAAAATTTTGCTTATGTTTTATAAGAAACATGGATAGATTAAAAAAATAGTGTGATAGGAAAATGCTTATCTGTAATAATGTGATGGCTGTTCATTTAAAAATATGTTTTTAATGATTCTCAGCTTAATTCCTCTATATTGACTTTTTACAGTGGATCTGTTTCTGAGATGTATATTGTATGAATAAGCAACACAATTTTACAATGCTGGTTTCTGAATGATGATGACATGAAACATTCCTGATCTTTGCCCTCCTGGAGTTGTATTATGGTAATTATTCAATCACATAGGAGAAATTTTACCATTATATTAATTTTGAATTGGTTTGTACTGCAACTGTAATTGTATCTGAACTATGCAACAGAATTTCCTTAATTACAGCTAGCAGGAGGATTGCAATCAAAGAGGCCTATTGTAAGCAGGTCATTCTGGTGATGCAGTGACCTAGAGTATGACACAGGCTGTATGTGCCATGTCCCTAGACTGATGTTTGTTGGTGGCTCTGCTGCAGTTGGGCTGTGAGAGCAGCCAGGTCAATGGCTCCTTGTATATCAGCTATCCCAGGAAGAAAGTAAAGTGGTCCTGTGAGAGGCCCCAGATAATATCTCCTTCCTGACTGTTTAGGCTTCCCATCTGCCCAGCAGTGAATGCCCCTACGGACTGCATATACTGTGGATGCTTTGGTTGGGTTTCAGTTAATGCAGTGACTACAGCCTTATTTGTGACATAATTCAGGCTATTCAGTGCCATGCTGAGGAGAGGGCCTTTAGAGAGAGATATTCCTTCATAGGTTTCTTAATCCTTGGAAATATACGCCACCTTTTATCCAATTTCTCCAATTCCACAATATTTAATTAAACAACAAAATCAAAAGTCAGTGTAATTTGACAATTTGACATTACATTGATATGAGATCAAGCTGAGAGGATGGTATGAAGGCTGAGATGAAGCAGCAGAAAGTCTTGCAGTGTGATGCTGTGGTAGGTCAGGAGGGAAAAACAACTCTTGTATCTAGGATATTTAGTAGAAAGCCTTTACAACCTTTGTTTTAACTTGTGTTTGCCAATGCCAAGATAAAGGATGGGTCTGTGTATGATAAAAGGATGTCCATGCTCTCATTTCAATCATGTAGCAAATATTTTAATCATCCCAGGGTTTATGTTGGCTTTTCGCTATGGATAGAACATAGCCATTTTCTTATGATGTTAGTAAAGATACTTCTGAGTCGTTAAATCCTGAGAACAATGTAGCCTCCATCCTCTGTTTTCTCAAGCTGCTTTGTGCTATAGCCTTGCCAGGAAAGTGAAGATATCAGTCTGACTATACTTCAAATAGACTGATTTGTGCTGGTTAAAGACTAGGCTGAAGCCCAGGGCTTGGCCAAATAGGTCGTGTCAAGTTCATGCCCATCATGTATTCAAAAGCCATAAACATTTCCCAGAAAGGTTATCCCCTGGAAAGGTTCCTCCAAGATAACGTATGTTTGAGAGAGGGTTTTGTGTTGCTACATTGCCACACAAATGACAAGTATTACAGTCATCATTCTTTCTTCCTTAGCATTTAACCCAATTGTCTCACTGGAGTCATAATTTATCAATTGCTAGGAGCACTTTGAGATATAGATGGTATGAATCAAACACAGCAATGACTGAGGTAGGGCTGGCTGGACTTAAAAGCTGAGATAGAGGCAGTGTCTAGGGAGGCACAAGGTATTTGAGTAGCCAACTGTTTGTAAGAAAATCTCTCCAGCAGCTGGAGGATATAATCTGAACAGCACTTCCAAATTTAGTAGAGGCTTCCAGACCCACAAGTGTCACCCAGCTGTATGTTTAGGGCAAGGAACTCACTTGGTGTGACTTGGCAAAATCCATTAGGTGGACTTTCTCTCCACAGACCATGCAAGGCCTATGTTGAGGAGCAGACTCTGTACTAGACAGCTTTGAGCAGCACATGAAAGGCAAAAACATCTGATTTTCTTTTCTCTCAGTATTGTGTTGGTGAAATTTTTCTGTCCTAACTTTAGAGGGATTGTGATGCCTCCCCTCTGTCCAACTAAAATTTTCTCTGTGTGCTATCCAGGGAAATCAGCAGCTACATTTCTGATGCAAATCACTACTCAAATGTAAGGAAGAAATTAAACAACCCATCCCAGTTCTCAAACATGCTGATTTTACCACAGTTGCCACTGATGTTATGGATTGCCAGGCCTCAGAAGCCTCAAAAATATCTAATTTTTTCATAGCGAGTCTGTGGGCCAGGCAGCAGTTCTCAGACCTGATGGTCTTGACTGTTTCAGGATGTATATTAGCATGCAGGCCCCAAGGCAGGGTGGCCTCAGGGGTTTTTTTCTGTGACCATAGTATAAAATATTCTCTTGTCATCGGCTGGCTAGTGCATTTGTATATACCAGCCACGTGTGCAATTCCTGACAGTGGCTAGACAGACACAGCCACCCTTTGATGTGCAGCAATGTTGTACCAAGTGTGCAAAACCTGGCCACCTGCTGATTTTGCTAACTCTTCTGGGTGTTGAGTGTATGTTTATTTCATTCTTTAGCCGTGGGAAACCAACTCTGTAGAGTTGCTGCCCACATAGCAGCTTTGAGTGGATAAGAGAAGCGAAAAATATGAGAAGCAAAATTAATATTCCCTGACCCAATGAAATGCAAAACCACAGGCTGCTGTACATAGTTGCATATTTGTAATATAAGTGGGATCCTAAGCATGTTTATGAATCAGGACAGAATCTGTACCAGGCAGAGGAATGTACATGGAGTATGCTTTACCGAAACCATGGCAGGTTTTTCTATACCATTGAAGCTTGGGTATATTTTGTTTCTGAATTGGACTTTTTATTTACTAGTTACAAATTTTACATGCCCTTTTAATAGTGTGCATTGTAACTATTTAAAGCTGAGCATTAAACAGGCCCAGACACTGTTAACAATCTGCATGTTACGATATATTTTTTTGTGTAACTGCTTGTTATAGCATCAGCTATTAAGAATTTATTACTGGTGCATTTTAGGTAGTGCTTTATAGTCATTTAATCACAGCCATCCAGCAATCATTACATAAATATGCATTGAGAGCAAGAACCCCAATGTAAGGTGACCCTAAAGGCTTTTACCTGCCAAGACCAGAGTTTGGGCCCTCAGGTGGCAATGATGTCATTCAATATGCAGGGAAACATAAAGTTTAAGGCTGTGCAGGGAGCCGTGTTCCTACCAGCACTAGGTGTTCATGAAGTCATCAGCTGGAGCAAAAGCACTGAGGAGCTCTAAGGACTTGAACTTGGTTCTTGGCAAGCAAGTAAAGCAAAGTCACTTCCCTTCCAGCCCTAGTCCCAGTAAAGATGTGGATTTTGGCTGTGAGCACAGTTCAGCTGCAAAACTAGGCCCTCTGGAGCCCATTGGTACCTCTGCTGTCAGCTGCCAAGTGCATCCTTACATCTGTTAACCCAACCTGATCTGGTAGACCAGCAGACACACTTCATATGACCCAAAGACAGTAGCTGGTCCAAGATACATCTACTGTATCTCCATGCTATTCATGACTGCAGCACCATGCCCATATTTGACAGTCTCTCCAGCTCCTGGCCAGGCTACTGCTCCTACATCAAACATTGGTGTCCTCCCCTGCAATGGATTTTAGCCACCAGACTTCACTGTCAGTTCTGACAGTCTGCAACTCCTTCCTCCGTTCAGTACTGACGTTTTTCACTACTTCTTGAGAAAACAAAAATCCCAATCTATAGCACTGTAGCACTAAACAGTTCTTAGACGTTCTATGAAACACTCTTGATATCACTATGCTTACACTTGAAGACAAGCTTACCTAAAATTTTGTTGTTCTGTGTTAAGGTTGGCTCTTCTTCTGGGCTCAAGAACTGTTATGTAACTGTATCTCTTTTGCCTCAAGCAATAAAATGTTGGGGGTGAAAACTGGTATTCTCTGAATTGGTAAGCTCTGTTTTTCCTTCTAGAAGCACTCTCAGAAGCTTACTGAAAAAACTGAAGGATGAAACATTTCTGAAAGACAGGCTGGCAAGTTGATGCAGGTTGCTCTAAATCAGGAGCAACATGTGCCACTTTGATTTCTTCTTGGAGCTGCCAGTCAGAACCAGCTGGGTTGTCTGGCTGACACTGGTTTTTTGGTACAACTACTCCAAAGCCCTCACCCTCTCTGAACAACAGAGCAGTCATAGTTGTCCCTAGTTGCTTTTTCATGGCTTGTAGCAGTGCTTTACAAATATTTGAAGCCTGCAGCTGCAGGGAGCATGTGTTGCTCTCATTACTGGATGATGTTAGTACAGCATGACCCTGGGGAGAGGTACAAGCTTGGATTTATTCCCAGAAGGCCTGAAATGTGCTGAGTCTGTTGCTCTGATGCAGCTCTGGTGGACTGGAGGCTCACCTTTGCGGTGATGCACTTCAGCCTCACACTGTCACTGCATGGGAGATTAGAGCCTGCTCATGCTGTAGCACAGGAACATTCTCTGCTCCACTTCTGTGGCTGTTTGGGGTGCAGCTGCTCCATGCAGCCCTAGTCCTACGCTCTTTTGTATACAGTCTGCAATGTAAGGGATGTTGATTTGGACAGCTCACATCCAACTGAACACAACATGAGAAAGCCAGGTGGGCTGCTGGGTGTGCCGTATTCAGCTTACTCAAAGGATAAAGTGTCACTTGGGCATTGTTTCCACCCTCTCAGCCATGGTTTTACTCTTCAGATTTATTATTTATTGCATACTTTCCACCTAGCCTTGTCTAATTTTCCCAGGTCACATGCTAAACCACCTGAAGTCATGTTTATTTCTTGTTTTGCCAAGGTTTAGAGGCCAAGGATTTCCTGGGCTGTGCCTTGCACAAAACCCAAGTTGGAATGCAGTCCCTTAGGTCGGTGTACTGTGGCCCAAGAGAGCTTAGCAGCCCACATCTGAAGGTTAATGAGGCTGCTGTTAACAATGACTAACATAGCAGTGTCCTCCAGCCCAGAACTGAAAACATCAGGCTTCAGAATTCAAAGAATCCCATTACAAATGAATGGTTTCTGCCCCAAGGATCTAACCAAAAGGATGGCACAATGCAAAGCCCTTCTCCCCTGTGACTAGCTCTGGTATGTTCTTCTATCTTAAAAACAATATATTGCTGCTTTTTCTTTTTTGTACTTGTGTCTCTTCTGTTTGAGGGCATTGAAAGTTTCACTGCTCTTTGTTCTTGTCCTGTGGTCTCTACCAGCACCACGAAGACAGCTCTAGGCTACCCAGCTTACAAGACACAGCAGACACCCCTACACTGGTGTAGTAGGAGGGTTGAGTAACCTGCTAGAAAGTAAGATGGGAAACAGCAGGAGGTAGGCAGCCAAGATTCCCTGGTGTTTCTTGGGCACTGGAATGCTTTTCATAGTTGTTATCACAGTGATCCTGTGAGAAACAGTGCTGTTCCTACCGCACAGGTGGAGATGGTAAAGTTAAGCTTGATGATTTTTCTACACCTCTCCACAAGTCTGAGCTGGGAGGCAACTCAGGGGCAAAGTGCTGCCAAACACTGGTAGCGATAGCTGGACCTAAGTAAAGAGTTGCCCTTGGCTTTAATGTGGGTCAAAAAGCTTTTGCTCACCTCTAGTGAGTGAAAGGCAGCTTGCAATAGGAAGTGAGTAATGGTCAAGGTTGGACTTCCATGCTGGGGTACAAGGTTTTTTAGGGATGCTTTGGCAGATGTTGGCTTCAATGCTCTAAAGAAAATTCAGAACATATAAAATCAAACCAAGGACAAGAAACCCATTTATCACTGTGCTCCTGATACCCTTCTTTCTGTGCTTGTGAAGTCCTTCTTTACAGTTATTAAAAAAAATAATAATAGTATGATCTCTTATTAAATGTAGTGACGTTATGGCTTTAAACCAACTGTGTCATCTAATTGTTTCTTTATCTTTCTCACACCCCAGCCTCTCTGATCTGAGACTTGCTAGCAATGTGATAGCCATGGCAGGACGTGCAGAGTTCGGGAAGGTTAGTTCCAGTAGCCTGTATTTCGCAGCAATGTCTTCTGGCAGAAAGATAAACCACAGAGCTGATTGCAAGTTCCTGTGGCCCAGGTTTCTGGCTACAAAACTGGGAAGGATAAACACCTTCTTAAGCACTGCAAGATAGAAATAGAACAAGAGAAAGGAATGGAAATCCTCCCATAATGCAGTGGCTAGAAGCAATCCAGCTGTTTTTATTCCCACCATGAGAACTATAGTCAGTCCCAGTGCAAGCCTGGCCACCTGTCAGATCAGGTTTGTGAACTAAGGTTTATTGGAATTTGACACGCTCTTGTCTTGGAGCATGCTGGTATGATCAATATAGATTCTTCTATAGCAGTGATGCAATGTGTATGCTACCCATGCAGTCCCAGATGTCCCTCATAAATCATTAAAATACTGGCTAGTTCTAATCAGATCCTTTCAGTTATAACGTAATACACTATTTGAGAACTAAAACCAGTAAATCAAGTTAGTACAGAGGTCAGAGCGAGACTGAACACAGCTGAGGCTTGCTTGCTGATGTGTGTATAGTCTAAGAGATGCCACGGAAGGAGATGAAATCCCAAGTCAGCTAAGCAAATTGCTTTCTTCTCATTGTAAAATCTCACTACTAAGCATGTGAAAGGGGAAAAAAATAGGAATTGATCATATTCTGTAGAAGACCTGATTTGAAGTCTAGAATTTCCCAGTAATTTGTGTTAGCTCTTGGGATTATAAGTATTTCTGATAATTTCTCCTTCAGGTTAACTCTTACCACTTTTCTAAAACAAAGTAGTAGTTAAAAATATGTGCCCCCAAATGTCATAGATCACCCACTACAAAGCAGAACACATTTTCTTCTATAGCACAGAAAACAGGTAGCTTTTAATAAAAAAAAAATCGTATCCCATTAGAAGGCAGCTGTTGTGATTACACTCTTCAGTCTTGCCTGGGACACAACAGGCACCTTAGTGAAGGGGAGGTTGCAGTGCCCAAGTGTTGGGAACCCATGAGTTTGTGGGCTAGGGTGCTACTGCATAAACCCAGATAATCAATACTTTCTTTTCTATATGGAAAAGGTTGAGAGCCATCTGAATTTTTCAAGTGTTATCTGACTCTGAGGAAGACATAGTATGGGGCATAGACAAGCTCCATGGCCAACAAGTAGTTTGGCCACTATAAATTGTATCTGTCAAAGAAAAATACTGAAGGCTAACTTCCCCATTTATGCTGTATTTGCACATACCTTTTGCTTCTTACCTTATACTTGAAAGAGACACTCAGTAATTGTTTCCTCCCTCATGGCAAAGACAGTCTGGGCCAGAAGATCCTGCTCTGCAGGTACCCTGCAGATGCCAAGGCTGTGTCATTCTCAGTGCTGGTGAGTACTTCCTTGTGTTTACTTTGCATTTTTCCCTTAAACCTCTCTGTCCTAAACTGGATGGAGTGTTTTTAAAGCCCATATGGCAGAGTAACCTCGCACCTGAGTTATACCTATGGAGCTGTATTTCTGTAATGGTCTGCAGGGAAGGCCCTCAGAGACCCCAGTTGTGGTAGCTCCCTTCAATCACAAACATCATTAGAACAGGACTTTGCTCTAATCCTGTGAGAGCTTACGTTATTCTGGGCACAGGCTTTGCTTTTGGGAGGTGCAAGTTGTATGAACTCTTGGGGTTCATGCCGGCAACTCTTGAGCTGAAACATCTGGAGATGCAAACCAGTAATGGCGATGCAAACCAGTGATCCAGAAAGTCACCATAAACCAGTGAAAAGAGTCTCCATGAGTCACTGGCAGTAAATAAAAGAACAAGCAAAACCCAAGGCAGTAAATAACTGGTGCTGAAAAGAGTGAAACTTGGCCTGTTTGAAAGATGCACCAACAACACCAAACTGCATGTATGGAACAAGATACGACACAAAATATTGTGTTTTATTTCTAATTAGACCTCAAGCAAATTTGAATTTCTTTTAAACCTGCTGAAAAAATAGTTGAAATATAGAAGGAGAAACAATGATCAGTTTCATCAGAGGTGCAGCACAGCTTGGTGCAGGAACTTAATGAAGATTTGTTGGTCAACAACAATCCCAACCCACTTAACATGCTCTCCATTTAATTTGCTCTGCTATTGTAGCAAATTTGAAGCCCCATAGTCAGACTCAGCTTTTGTGGCTCTTGTAGTCTCTGCAGTGTCAGCAGGAAGCACAAACCAAAGACTTAGAGCCTGGAGTCCAGCAATGTATATATCTCTTAATGAAATCGAAAGCCAGGTGACATTTTTGGGAGAGAGGAAACAGGAAATGTAGTCCCTTTTGGGGGCAGGGGGTGTACATAACACTCAGAAACTTGGCCCATGTTTCTGGTCTCCTCCCTTTCTACTCCACAAAGGGCTTGTAGCATTTTTAGACAAACTTGGATCCATTGTATGTTGTGAGAGAACCTGCTGGGAAATTAGGTGACTCCTGCACTCCAGGGCAGAGGAAATGTGTGTTTCTGCTTTGTGTTTTTAGGAAAGTAGGAAGATGAAATTCAAAATAAAACACAACAGATGGGAATCTCACAGAGACAGACACTGGGAAATGTTTAGACAAGCTTTGTTCCCACTTCTTGAGCTCAGAATTTAGCCACTAAGTGCAGAGAGACTTCAGAAAGACAATGAAATGCATTTTGGCTTCAAATACAGTTCCTCCAGATTCCAATGAGAGTTGTGCACGTGAATCTGAAGGCAGAATATAGCCAGCAGTATGGGGAATAGATGTAATATGAGAAACTCTCCTGCTATATTATTATAGTCTGAATTGTTTCCATCATTTTGGGTTAAGTAATTCCCCACTATCCATCTCTAAAGTGCAAACAGTACAGCCTTGATGTGCCCCAGGGAAAGGAAGCAAACCAGCCTTTGAATCTTTACCCAACCTTACTGCTCATATTTTGCTTTCAGTGAGTAAGTGTTCAAATCCTTTAATACTTCATTCCCATAAAAATATATTTACCAGGGGTTTTTGTGGCAGCCGTGAGGCTGTGTTTATTATTTTAGGAACACCACACGACTGGCTTTAGAGGAAAGACAAGGCAGGAGCATGGAGTGCTGCAAATCTATCAGAGAACAGCATGTTTTCCACCTGTTGAGGCAGCAACCACAAAAACAGATGCACATAATAATTACCTGTACCTCAAAGGCAGCACCAAGTCCTGCACCTTCTGCTCCCCACCTAGCAGACAGCTTGGTAACAGAATTACAAAAGAGGAACATTGAGACAGAGTAGGTAGTGCTTTGTGAAGAATGAAAAAGCAGCTCTTATTAAAGAGAAACTGGAAGGTGGAAGATGAGAAGGAAGGATCTGAGGCACCATGATGCTAAGAGAAGAGTGGGGCTAAGGAACTCCAGAAGTCTACCTTTTTTTTTTTGTAGCAGTCAGATTTTTGCTAATTTTTCAAATTTCCTTTTCCAAAGCTGTTTTCAATTGTACTCTCAACATTAGAGATAATTTCTACTGATAAACAGGTGCACCTACTGGTGCCTATTCCTTCCCAGAGATGGATGGTTCTGCAGGTAGCAAGAGGGGCACACAGGGAAAGGATCTCATCTCAAGTGAATGACCATGACTGTATGTCAGTACCCTGTTCCTATTCCTCTGTGTGCTGCCTGGCACTGGGATTGTGCTGGAGCTGCTCTCACCCTTTTGTTTGCAAGTGCTCCAGAGCACCTGGTGTAACAAGGGCAGGGGATAGTATGGGGAGCAGGGATGCATGGCAGGTGAAATGTTTTTGGTCTTTCCTGCTGAATTGCTGAGGCTTGTAAGGGTCTCTTTCTCCCCTTCCTCTGACTACTAAAAGGAAAAGTGGTGGCATTTGGCTGGGTGAGGACTTGACCTCTGGAGAAATTTGTACCATGGCAGTTCCTTGCTGCACAAAGGAACAGATCCTTCCTAGAAAGGATTTGTAGGGGAAATGATCTCAGGCCCCATTTAATCCTGTCAGAAGAAGATGAGAAGACTGTGAGCTGAGTTGTAGTTTTCCTTTGAATTCCTATGGTGTTGAAGGCAGCACTATAAATAGACACAGTATCCATTTTACCCTGGTACAATTCTGTCTCCAGCTCTCCATACAGACAGCAAGTCTGCTGGTAGGTATTTAGCAGGAATTAATTTAACCCAGTCTTCTCCTTCTGTACTCTTTTACTCCAACCATCATGATGTCTTCCACAGGCATACAAGCATATTTCCTCAATAAAAATATTCTGAGGAAGACTGCTGATACTAGAAATTCCATTTCTGTCTGAAAAGTCTATCCTAGTTGTAAATAATCCATAAATGCCCCAAACTATAAAGAGTTAGCATTAAAAAAAGAAAAAAAAAAAAAGGAAAAACCCCTCTCATTTTGTTTCTCCCAGGTTTTGTTTTTGAACTGCACAGCATTTTATTCATAGTCTGTTTCACGTTTTCTCCAGTGTAACTGGTTGGACAGTCTCTCCCTTCCTAGGATCGACTTGTGAACCTCAGCTGAGAGGAAGGAAACCCACACACAGTGTTTCGTGGCTATTATCTTAAAGATAGATCTGTAAGAAATTTAAATACAAGCCACACTGGTATTTAAATAAAATGGGTTTGGGTTTTTAAGCATGTTTTCTCCGCGAGAGATGCTCAGCCTGTAAGTCCAGCTGGAAAGCAAACTCTAATTTCACAACTCTTGGAGCTCCCGAGTACAAGGGCCCAGCCGCTGCTCTGGCCTGGCCCCGCCGGGGGCTCGCTGCTGGCGGAGCAGGCTCTGGGGTTAGGCTGCTCGGTGCAGATGTTGACTTCACTGGGGATTGGTTTGGAAACAAGCTGAAAGGTACTTGCCTGGTAGTCGAAGCTCCCGCGCGGCGGTCTCTTGGATTACCTTTGTTTGAATAATACCACTCACTTTCCTCCTAACGTGCCAGCTGCACAACAAATTCCTAGCCTCTCCGGGTGTTCAGTTTATTCAAAGCCTATTTTTAATGCTGTTGATTGTAACCCGTGCTCCCCTACCCCCTTTGGCCCGCAGCGGTAGCCGGGCTGCGGCAGCCGGCGGGGCTGAGCTGAGCAGGGGCCGTGCTCCGGCGCTGCCAGCGGCTCTGACCGGCCGGGGGCGAGGGCGGTGCCGGACCCGGAGCCTGCGGGCTGCCCCGACAGCGGCGGTGCCCCGGGTGCGCCTTGCGGGGCGGCTGAGGCCCGGCCCAGCCGTGAGCAGTGAGGGGTGGCCGGGCTTAGCCCTGTCCCACCCGTGAGGGGGCAGCCCGGTCCATCCCTGCCGTGCCCCAGCCTGCCAGGCGGCGCGGGCCGCCCGCGGCCAGACAGGGCGAGCGCGCTCCCGAGCACAGCCCCCGCACAGGCTGCCCCGGTTACCCCGGGGTTTGACCCGAACTGGGAACAAAGCGGCCAAGGCGGGTCCGACGTGTCAAACCCCGGGGCCGGGTGGCACCGATCGCCACTCAGCGCGCCCCGCCGGGACCCTCCCGGGACCCTCACGGCCGCCCGAGCCCGGCCGAGGGCGCCACCTGGCGGCGGCAGCCGGAACGGCGAGTGGGGCCGGGCGGAGGGCAGCGCCCGCCATGGGATGGGATATGGGATGCGATATGGGATGGGATGGGATATGGGATATGGGATGGGATGGGATATGGGATGGGATATGGGATGCGGAGCGCGCTTTTGGCAGAAAAACCGGGCGCACCACATCGCAACCTGAGAAAGTTGCATTTTGTGTGTTACTTGGCTGCGTTTACAGTATTTTTACCATCAGAGTAAGCCGCAGATTTCCAGTTGTACCAATCGGTAAGTTTGGATCCTCTGAAATGCGTTTAACGTGCAGGTGCTCTAGTACCCCCACCGACAGCATCCTCATGCCCTTTGCTCCAGCCCGAAAATGGCTGGTTGGCCTTGTTCCTGCTTCCTAGAGGGGGAAGCATAGGAAAATGTGGTTCTTGTGCTTGAGGCTGGGGCATCTCTATAGAGAGACCAACTGCGGGGTTTTCCTGACTTTTTTTGTAAGTTTAAATCACTTTGTTAGATTTAATTGGTAACGGAAACATACATTTTAAATTTTGATTTGGGTCTGAAGCATACTTTTAATTTGGCTATTCCTGCTTGCTGTGGTTTTGTTGGCTTTGCAGAGCAGCCCCAAAGCACATGAGGAGGTTTCCTTACGCAGGGAACTAAAGCAAAGAAGTGTTCCAGCACTGTTCTACTGCTTCTCAGGGATGTCCAATCCACAGGGCTAGCCCAAAGTAAAACCCCCTGAGATGTCCTTGGTGTGAGGGTCAGGTCCTCAGTGCCAAATACTCTGCTTTGTGCTCTGCCTGCCATAGTCTGTCCCATAGAACAGATGTAGGTATCACCTAAGAGCATCATAAAATATGCTGTCTGTCCTAAAGGCAGAAATCAACCTTGTAGACAATACTGGAAATAGCAAGGAATGTTTTCTCTTGTTGCTGTGCTGTTTTTGAGTAGCTAGCTCGCATAGTGGGGAGTATTCATGCCTCTGCATTCCTGAGTTTGGTACTAGGAATACAAACTGCCATTCCCAGCTGGCTTTGGAGCTGGCTTTGTGCTGCAAATGCTTGTCTGCTGGGAACCAAAAGCCAGATGTGCTTCACATAGTTTCCAGGCAGCACTGATCCATCAGATGACAGTAGCTATTGAGTGCTCTTATGGTGGCCCAGAGACACAAAGATGAAAGACTGATGCCTGTCAACATCTCCCTTGCCATTCCTGTGTGTCTTCAGTTTTCACTTGAGTCCACCTCACAAAAGCAAATGCCACAGAATAGGATGTTGCAATGTTAATAACCTTTTATTTTTGAGAAAGAAAATCCCAGGTTTTATAATTTTGAACTGTCAAATTTGGGATACAGTGAATTTCAATGTCAAATGTTTCCCTGCACCACCGTCAGCTGGGAACCCACCATTTTCTTTAGAAGCATTTTCTGCAGCATTTCCTGGATGATTTTTACTACGAAAGATGAACAATCTTTGAATGCCCTCTCAAATAAGTGTATTTTCATGGAGGAAAAAAGCTCTGATGAACAGCCAAAGGGAAAACACCACGGAGATACCTGGAATAATTTCTTAGAGTGGCTTGTGTTGTTTCCCAGCTGCTCTGCCTTTCAAAAGCCTCTTACCCCAACTCAAGAGCTCCACCAATTGTAAAAGCAATAACTAACCAGTGCCAGATTCAAGTCTCAAAATACAAACCCTTTGAGATACACATACAGGGAACATAGGGGTGGGGGCTGGTTCTTAAGAAAACTTCTAAGCATTACTGTAGCATAAATAATATGGCATCTTTCACCTCAAATAGCCTAACACTTCATAAAGTGATATGAGCTTCACTAGTTGCTGAAACACAGCTATTTCTGAAGTGGAACCTGATCTCTTTCTCTTTTTTTTTTTCTTTCTTTTTTTTTTTTTTTTTAACCAGCAGACAGCAACGTTTTAAGGTGGAGAGTGAAGGATAGAGTATACACCCAATCATAAATATAAATCTGGGTAAGCTTTGCAAAATGGAAAGATCAAGCAATATCTACTTTTATTAATAACATGCATCCTGGTGTCTCATAAACTTGTGTCCTAAATTTATAAATGCAGTTCATCTAAAAGAGATACAGGCAACATAAGATTTTGTCCTGTTTTTTTTGGCAATACTCTCTTACAGGTCTTCGGTAGCAGATGCTCTGGTTCCTTTCCTGTCTTCATTCAGTTGCATGTCCAAGTCCCGGAGCTGGCTGAGGAACCCCGGATTCGGGCAGATGTTTCTGTGAGCACTCACTGTCTTCAGAGCATCCACAAGTGTCATGTTTTCATGGATCATTAAAAAGGCAAGCACTAAAGTTGCTGAGCGGCTCACTCCCATGGCACAATGAACAAACACCTTACCTGCAGAAGCAAAAAGGCACAGCAAGGTGAGTGTGCTTCAGCATTTCTAAAGTGGAAAAGACAAAGGGAGGAGAAAAAAATACTAGAAACCAGTTAAGAAAGCAATGGTGACAATTAGTGGATCTTCATGCTTTCAGGAAGATCACCTCTCAGGCAATGTGGTATTTCATACTGACCTCCTGCATCTAATTGAGGCCTAAGATTAAAATAGTTGAAATTTTCTGTGGAAGGAGAAGCTTTCTGTGACTAAACTTGTTGGCATAGTTTTCTGTGGAAAAAAACAAGTTTTGGCAGAAGAATTTGGCCCAGCCCTGACTGTGATCACTGGCAAGTCCCACAAACTCTGTGGGATAGTCTGCCTGTAAAAACTGAGTCGTAATTTACTGTATCTCAGCAGCCCAGTGTGAGCTATAACTGAGGATTTAATAAAGCACTCGAGTGAAAGCAGCAGATCCTGCAGCCAGTCAGAGTCAGAGCAAACTCTGGAACAAATGGAAATTATGATAACTAGGCCATAATCCAAACTCTGCTGACAAAAATTCAGCAGGCTGTGGGTCAGGCTCGTAGTTTTTTACTTAGTTCATTAACTTCTGCTGCTTCTCTAGCTTAATAGACAGGCTGAATAAAACTGCAATTCTGTGAAGTACTTAAGCGTGTGAAGCATTCAAGCCAGCTCCGAAGTGCTGCTCCTCCCACAGGGAGCAGGAGCAGCATGCAGGGCAGGATCCCCAGCGGGAGCCCCTGTCAGTGTGAGACGGGTGGGAGGGATGTGAGGAAGTGCACAGGTACTGCTGGTTCCTACAGGATGGGTCCATGGGCAGCATCTGCAGTGCCATAACCTCTGCCCCTTCCTCTACACTCTGGTCGCAGAGCTTGCCCTTCTTTCCACCATGCTGGGCTGGGGTCAGCCAGCCTTTCCCAGCTCCTGGGGACCTGGCACAGCCACATGGCATAGGCACTCTTCTCCATCCTCTGCTCAGTGGTTCTGTGTGCGCTGCCTTGTACCATATGCTGATTCTGAGCTCTGTTGGTGCCTGTTACTGCAAGGAAAAGTCATTTGGCTTGTGTTGGAACTTCCTCCCAAAGCTTATCTTTGCTTCTTTCTTACCTCCTGAAGAGTTTAAGGCCTTGCTTATGAAATTGGCAGCATCATAGAAGAAGACACTTAAATCGAAGGAAGGATCATCAAATGCTTCTACTCCATAGTACTCTATTTGCAGGTCTGCATAATATCTGGCTCCCGTGTTGATGCTATATGGTCCATCTGCTGCATTAAGGATATGAGTAATGTTGAGGCTTTGAAGTGTAGTTTTGCTCCTAGCAGCCCACCTGTTGCAAGACATGAAGGGCACATTGGCAATGCTCCTAACATTCTGCAAAAATAGCATGGTTTAAAGTTAGTGCCTGCTCCCACTACGGAAGGATGCAGGAACTGCATCCTGCTTACAGAGGAGCCGATTTCAAGCAGCACATTGTGCTTTGTGCATGAAAAATGTGATATGGAGGTGTAGAGAGCAGCAGGAGCACAGACTTGCCAGTGGGATACTGTCAGTTTAGCAAATGCCTCCCAGCAGTTAATCCCTGGGAACATGGCTTACTGTATAAAGTGGTCAAGATTTTCCTTCAAGTATTTGTTTAGGAAGTGTTAGAGCTAATCTCTCGTTGCTAGTGTGCCTGGTCTCAAGAGTGAGAACTTGCACAGATGCAGCAACACCTTGTTCCTGGTTTGGACATGAAGTGGATGCATTGTGTTCACCAGCTAGGTGAACCCCACTTCCCACCTTAAACTGGGACTAAAGGCATTCTACAAAATTCTGAACCTTATGGTTCATGAGGAGGAGGAGCAGCTGGGAAAAACGAGCAAATGATCTAGGTAATCTGCAGTAATCCAATTGGAGGGAAATAGCAAGAAATATTATTTGTCACAAGAATAAAGTATTTGCATGAAAATTCCTGTTTGATATCTTCAGTTTTGCCATCTTTGAAAGAGAGGTTGTATTTGGAACGTCAAGATCCATATTGTATAATTCATATGGGTCTGCCTCCTTCTTGCCCTTGATCTTGCTACCCCTATATGATTGTGAGGGCTATTGTCTTCTTATCTGCTTAGAGCACAGTTGCCAGGCCACATAATGCATCTCAGAACTGACATCAATTGGCATAGGTTCTTTGACGACTTTAGTCTAGAATACAGATAATTTTTACCCTGCCAAATCCATGGTGGCTCAAAGAATATTAAAAAGCCAAGTCAGACACACTATGAGTAAGTCACCATTTTGCATGTCATGTTTTTCTTGACATCCAAGCTCTTTACATCATCACTTTTGGAAGCCTGTATCACAAAAACATTCCTGAAGACCCAAAAGCTGCTCCCCAGTGTACCACACCCTTTCCTCCTCCTCTGATAGGAATGATAACAGTTTAACAATAGGACTGACAACAGTTTAACAATAGGACCAGATGTTCTTACGCATCTCCCAGGTAGATATTTGGCCAGACTTGGTCCACGTGATTATCAGACCCTGCTCTGAGCCACAGGAGCCGCTGGAGGTCTGAGAGTGCTGGTGTTTCATAGGAAGTGCTGCTAGTCAGAGATGAAGAGTCTGTGGTGTGAAGCATCTTGCTGCTCCCTTGCATGCACTCAGGTTGTATCAGAGACAGCTTTTCTGAAATGAATTAAGAGGAAATTTTCATAGAGAAATACTGTTCCCTAGAAAGTAGTCCTGTTCATTACCCTCCAAATAGGATTACATTATTAAAACTAGTGTGTGCAGCAGGACCTGCAGGTGTTGCTAAAAGCATCCAGAGAGCAGTACTGACTCAGGGGTGGGACTCTACAGGCATGTAATTTCTCCCCTGAGAAAGCAGCATAAGATAATGTGATTTAATTTCTTGTCAAGGAACGCTACTGGTAAAGAACATCTGCACCACCTGAATGCAGACTGGCTGAACCTTGTAGGCACAGGTATCATTTCTCTTTTTCTTGAACAGCTACCAGAGTGTTTGTGTACACTTCATTCTGATTAATTTAAATTGTAAGTTTTTGAAAGAATTCATCATTAAACTTACTTATGCTTACAAGGCTTCAAGGGTCGAGGTGGAAATCTTAGGATGTGTATGTAAGAGACATCTCTATGGTGTATGTGTACACACATATAAAAAGTGTGTGCATACTACTTTCGTTTATAGTGACGTGTTTAAACACACACATAAATACATGTATATGTAGGAATGGATTTACCCATGCATTTATAAACATATATATATGTATAGAAAGAGAAATTGAGAGCATTTGAACTAGTTTTTTCTCTCTCCGTTGAATATCCCTGGACACTTAGCTATACTGGTATTCTTGCACCTGTCTGTTTCAGTCTCTCCTCGGGGAGCTGTTCCACTTTGTATAAATAATGTGATAGCTACTTCCCTCCAGAGAGAGGCCATTTCTCCTGTCTGAGGGGCAGGGTACTTACCCAGGAGGTGAGAAAAAAAAGAGTATTTTTGAAATTATAGAGCTAGAAGTTCTGGCACTGTTGTCCTGTTGAGAATCCCATCTAGGGCTCCCTCACAGATCTGTGAGATCATAGACCTGTGAACCCTCACAAATAATGCAGTGGAATATGGGCAGCCCTTTTGCAATGCTGTTTGCTGGCTTAGACTCAGGAAGCCCAGGCCAGCTGGTCCAGCTGGAAGCAGAGCTCAATCAACAGCAAGAGTGTGAAGATATCCAAGCAGTCCCTTCTCTGAGACCTTAGGAGCATTTCTACTGCCTGGATCTCATTATCCTGAATTGGTGTTCTCACTCCCCGAAAATATTGATGAGCTTTCTTTGGTTGTTTGCTCTTACTAGAGTCATAATCAGTGTGGAAGCCACACTAGAACTCTTCCCTAAGTAGGGTAAATGGTGTTTATTCTCATATGGCATCAGCTTTTGCTCTAATGCCTGAATGCCTAAACCTAAAATTTGGGTTTATTTTCTCAGCAATTTTAGAAACAAGTGCAGATGGGACCTTCAGAACTCATCTGATCTGTCCCCTGCCTCACAGCAGCAGCAGCCAAATGGATGTTGCTCCTAAAACAACAACTTTGTCCATGTATGATATTTTTAACAGCATAAGCTGATTTGGGGAATAAGCAGAAAACAAGGGAGAATATCTTTTTGCTTATGGAAAAGAAGTGGAGATGATGTGAGGCATATTACTGAACATGCACATACATTTCTGTGACCTCAGCCTAAATTTGCTTCCTTTGCCCCTTTCTCCCTCCTCCTCCCCACAAATGTTAAGTGCAGTTATAGCTTTTTGTATGTTGCAATAAGAAAGAGGTCTCCCTAGGATAACTACTTAATAAGCAAGATATGAAAAGCACAATAAAAGTGATGGGAGACACAGAAAAAAAAGATGACTGGTTTTACTTTTAATGGTGGAGGAAAAGAACTGCAGGGAAGTAGAGAGGAATATAGAGATAAAAGCCTACGAATTTTTCAGGGCAGATAATGTAACATCAAGAGCTTTGGTAAAGGAGTATGTAGTGCAATTTGAGCACAGATGAGCATGAAGAATAGCACAGAAACAGATATTGTGCATTGCCCTACAAGTTTTACTGCCTTGTGGAAGTCATGCACTGTGCTCAAGAGCTACTGCCAGCATCTTCATGATGACCTGTTTGTACTTTCACCGACACAGAACGTTAAGCTGAAGCAGTAAAAAAGGAAATCAAGAAAAAGATAATACAGCTTCTCAATCACAAGATTCATAAGACCACAGGCTCATTTTCAAGGAGTGTGGCTGGCTGAGTTGCTGCAGATGCTTAAGGGCTGAAGTTGTGGAGCAGATGGATACCAATCTTTCACTTCTCTTAGCCCCTGCTGCTTTAGATTTCTGTTGTGGCCTCTCAGTTAGTTACAGTAATGGAGATGATGAGCAAAAAGAATTAGAGTGTGAGGCCTCTTGTTCAAGACCTGACTTTGAGGAGGTTCTCCAAAAATTGAGTCTTTTTGGTGCCAGTGATACGTTGCAAGTGACTCTGGCCTTTACAGCCAGGGAGATGCTTTTCAATAGAGCTCCTTTTCACAGAGCAATCCTCTTTCCAAAAAGTGTGCCAACATTGTTTTATTCACATGACTAATGACAGACAAGTGAGCTCCTTCTGTCAACACAAGCATAGCTCTTCCCAAGAACACTGCTTCTGCCTTCATTGCACTGGCCTTGAAATTGGATTGCTCTACAAGGCCTAAGGGGTAAGCTTGGAAATAGCTATAGCAGATGATTGGACTACTGAGGAAAGCAATATGAATTTTTTAATTGAAGGCCAGGGACTTTGGTGAGGGTTTCTCCCCACATTCTACTTTAAGATACTGCAGAGGTAGCAAAAGTGCTGCCGCTGATTACATTTCTCTAAGCTTCTCCCTCTGGGTGGCTCCCAGAAGCTGCTCTAGTTGGAAACAGTCAGCAGCTGCAGGAGGGCAGGAATACCTATACCTGGGGGAAAAAAATTTTGTCTTACAAGTTCACTAACATTTTTTGCAGAGATCTAGATCATGCAAGTTGGATAGGATTACTTTTCTTTTAAACTGTAGCCATCTCATTAGATTCCTTCCTTCCTTCCTTCCTTCCTTCCTTCCTTCCTTCCTTCCTTCCTTCCTTCCTTCCTTCCTTCCTTCCTTTTTCTTTCATCTACCTACCTATCTAGCTATCTTTCTCTCCTTTTTCTGCTTAAAACAACAGAAACAAAAAAATATTCTACCTACGGGAGACTTTTGAGGCTGGACAGAGATTTTAAGGGCAAGACAGAGAATACAAGGTAGCACAAGCTTTAAAATTGTCTTGTCATTCTGCATCAGTTCCCACACACCTGGAGCACTGGGGCACATCCCAGATGGCCAGAGGCTGCTTGGTTCCCTTTCTGGGCTGTGGAGCCTGGGTTTGCGTGGTCCAGGAGCAGCCCTGGAGGCCCAGGCTGAAGGTGGCCGTGGGTAGCATTGTCTGGCTGCAGGGAGCACCCAGGAAGGGCTGTGGGTGACTCCATGCATGCAGCTGGGTGCAGCTCCTGAGGGGCCCAGTTGTGGCAGAACCTTGTCTGCAACAACCTAGTGGACCTTTGGATCTCCCCAGTACTGTTCAGCCACTTGTGTCCTACAGTCTGCAAAGCTTTTTGGTTTGGTTTTTAGTTTGTTGGTTTGGGGTTTTCTTTCTTTCTTTCTCTGTAGTGGAAACAATTGCCATTTTCTGTTGAAGATCTCTCTGGCAAAGAAAAGAAAAAACCCATGCAAACCCCCAGTGACTTGAATTAGCTAGAGCATTTAACAGATGTGTGTTGCATTTGCAGATTCCAGTGGAAAAAAAAAAACCTCAGCAAAGTTTTGGGGGTAAAAAAGCAAACTCTCCAATATTGTAGATTTGAAATAGTTAATTTTGTTATTAAAAAAATATACCATTTCCATTTTTCTATTTAATTACTTTTGTTTTGAAATTTGTTTTCCTGCAAAATATTTTCATCTTTTAAAATATTAAAACAAGATGAAATGGCTTGTTCCTGTTTGAGAAATGTTTTATTTAACGAAAATAGCCACCTATTTGCCTAGCCCTAATTTTCACTTCTGTAACAGGGGGGAGCCTCTTGGATGGGGACAGGTGTCTTTCAATAACAAGTCCTTACATGAGATTATTGGCAGCCTCAGGCACAGCAGCGCCTGTGGTTACTACAACAGCACAAACACTACCTAACAATAACATGATACAGAAAGCTCCTACAGCCAAATATCCTTAATTCCCTGAATCAAAAATCTGACAAATTAAATGGTACGAAATTCCAAAGCATGAGGTCAGAATATAAGTCATGTGGAAAGGGGAAAAAAGAAAAGCAGCTTCTTTATGCATTTGAAAATGCTGTCTACTCTGTTTTTTCTTCTCTTTTCTTTCAACAAGCATCTCTATACTCATCTTTTACACTCCTTGCCCTTTTCTCTCGGGTAGTGCATAACACTATGGCTCTTTGTCCTCCTGATGGAAAAATCCAGATGGAAAGAAGTGTGGTTCACAAGGAAATGATCATGTTAGTAGAATTAATCTTTTAGATACTGTAAAGTGAAATATGATCTTCATTTTTATTAAGAAGACCCTGTCTGTGTCTCTACACTTTGGGCAGAATCTGACGCTAAGAGAACCCAGGAGTCTCTTGAGGTAGAGCTGAAAGCTTTGTGTGCAGAAACAGGCACATTTAAAAGCAATAGCAAAGTTAAACCAGCCAGATGGGAACCTAGCAGGCAACCGAAAGGGGAACTCTCTGTTTTCCTTGCAAGCCTACAGGGGCTTGTTTGCAGGAATTAGAATCTCTCACCAGCAGTTCACTGCAGCTCTAATACCAAGTGGTATTGAAAATGAGAAGCAGGTTATGGCTGATGGTTTAAATGAGGCACCTATGGGAATTTAGAAATGAGATCCTGGACTTGTCTTGGTGTAGACTGTGCACATGGTAGAGCAATATTGCTTTCTTGGCTGACTGCATCATATATTATGGCCTTTTATTTTGCCCACAGTCAAACAGCAGGGAATAGTAGAAGTTCATTGCTCCAGCTCACTGTTCAAACTCTGATCTGCCTCACCAGAGGCAGTGGCCCTGAATAATGGAAAGCAGAATCGGTCCCTCAGCCTCAGTGCGGGTATGTGTTCAATGCAGCACTGTGTAAATGCTATAGCCATTATTTTGGAGTGAAGAGAAAAGCAGAATGTACAATTAAAGCTCGGTTTGGTTCAGTTTTTTAGAGAATTTACTACCTGGGAAAGATGCCAGATCGAGGGCTCTGGAAAACACAGCCCACCCTTTAACTGCACTGAGGAAAGAGCAGGAGCAGCCCTCCAAGCCTCCTCCACAGCCTCCCCCCTCACCCCAGCCCAGCTCAGCTTGCAGATGCCTCTCGCCCTACATTGGCAACTGTGTTTTACAGGGTGGGAGAAAATCTGAGTCTTCACACTTCTTCAGTGCTTGGTCTCCCTCCTGACATCTCCTTTCACATCCAGCCTTGTACATTTATGATGGGGCCCTCTCATTTCTCCAAACTGAGCTGGAAGGTACCAACTTCTGCTTGCAAGGAGCCTGAGCTGGGCTGGAAAGCTAAAGGCTCCTTCCTCTGTCAGTCCTCCTGTTCCTATGCAGGGCTGCCCATGGGGCTGGAGGGGCTGCTGCCCCACAGGAGTTGCATCCACCCGGAGACTACAGGAATGCACAAGGTCGTTTCAGTAGTGGGAGCAATCACAGGGCAGGGCAGGTGAGGGCAATCAGCCTCAGGTAGGGTTTGGATAGCCAAGGCAGCTCCTGGTGGTGAGGCAGATCCCAGGTGAAGTGGGAAGACAAGGGTGTGCATGGCCAGACACAGGCATGTAGCTGGAGATGGAGCCCAAGCATCTCAGCTCAGAGGAGCCCCTGAGTGAGGTGGGGAGCCCCAGCGTGGCCTCCCTCTGCTTGCTCTCACACGGTGCCTTCCAGCAGCCCATCCCAGGTCACACAGCCACTGCTGTCCTTGGACAAGGCAGGCTCCCAGGAGGGGCAGAGCTTGCAGAGCTCAGGCTCAGTGGGGTGAGCTTCACCTGTGCCTTGCTGGCTTTTGGGGAGCGGGTGTTACTGCTACCTTACCGAAGTGCTCCTGGAGACCATTTCCTCTTCTTTGCAATGTAATGGATCTGCACATATTTTCCAAAACTCTTGTCATTCCAAGGGGGCAGAACCTTTGTGTTGCCCCCCTCCCACCTCCCCCAGCCCTCCTATTTGAGAGCCACGCAGCCTAGGAAGAGGCATTTGCCCATGCACGGGGCTAACACTGCAGGAAATGATGGCTTAAAAATGGAGGCACTGGTTGGAAAAATGGGGGGTCCTGCTTGCAGTGACAGGTCATGGCTGTGGCATGACGACAGTTTTTACCTCTGCAGCTTTCAGATTCAAAAGAGATAAAAAAAGAAGTATTACCTTAGCACCTGGCATCTCTGAGCTATTCAGTGCACCATCCCCAGCAAGACAGCGCTGCCCTCCACAGGCTCCTAGCACAATTTCCGACTGTCTGTGGATATCTGTCGAGCCTAGAGTGATGCTTTCCCCTTTATTTCTCCTCTGGGGCACTCCTGTCCAGGGTACCACAGCTAGGAATTCAAGCCCCCCAAAACTACTGGGTTTTTGGATGCATCTCAACTATGCTCATGCTTCTCCCTGAATTAAAATGCTGTAGTTTTGAGTCCTGCTGCCAGCAGCCATAACTGTGCTGTATGCTGTAATCAGGGGAGCACACAATCACCATGCAGCTAACTGCTTCTAATAGTAGAAACTTGACTCTAATCTTATATAACACCAGTAATGGAGCAGAGAGGCTGTGGCTTGTGAGGAGTTTAGACAGAAAGCTTTCTTGGGTAGCTCATGCCCTGAGGGCAGAGAAGCTGCAGCTGCAGTGAGAGCAAGAAAAACAAAATGACCTTGATATTGATAACAGTTCAGTGAGTGCTGTCACAGCCAGTGCTGTGCCAAGACTTCATTGGTGTCACAGGCTGTTGATAGGTGTAAGTTATGGGCAGTTCTGATAAAAATGGTGTCAAAGAGGCCAGACTGAGAGAGGGATGTGGGGAAATAATGTCTTGCAAGCTTCAGGAAAGACAAACAAGGATGTTAATATATTATTATTAAAAGGGGCTACAAAGCACTTGCACTTGTGCAGGCAGTATGGATTTGTGTGACTGTGGATTAAAGGTTTTTTTCTTCTCCTTGATTTACTCCTTAAATGATTTTTGTCTGACTGCTGCTGTCAATACAAAATTGACAATGCTGTCAAGTTCGCAAGATTTCAGAATATTTGAAGGCATGAGAAAGGGGTTTTGATATTCCTCAATCATTTGGCAGGGGTAGCTTTGAGCTGTCTGTCTCTCCCTGCACTTTTAACATAAGCAGTGAAGTGCTCTCCTTGCTTTGCCTTGCTTGAAAGGGTACATACAAAAAAGGCACCTTTTTCTAAGGTTGACAAAGCTGTACAAATTCTTTGCTGTGGAATCAAGAGCAAACTTCAAAACTCTACAATGGAAGATCTATTTTAGCACTTGAGTTTTTCAGGCATATCATAGAGCTTTCCAGCAACATTCTCAGCCTTGTTGGGGTAGAGCAGAATGTTTTTCCTTTAGATTTTTTTTTGAACTGCTGACTTTAAAATCATTATTTGATTTTGATTAAGTCATCTTTTAAGAAGACTGTATGTCACAAAGGAATTGACCACTGATGAGTGCATGAGAATAACTAAAAGGAGATATTAAGACATAGAACTGGGATTTCCTGTCTCTTGCAAACTTTTGATTATGTGTCTGATAAGTATTTGCTCCTAATTTCTTACTTTAAATTTGAAGAAATAAAACTATGAGTGGCTCTCCTGTTACACCTCCCTGGTATCAGGGTGCCAGGTGAATCAGAGTGAAGCAGGAGCTGCCTCGTCAGGGCTGTGAGGGATGAGGGCTCAAGGGCAGGGGGGACACGCTGCTGCTCCACGGCACACCCAGTCCCAGGGCCACTGGGAAGGAGTCTCCCTGCCTGGCCCTGCTGCAATGTCTCTGTGAGAAGCAGGGAGCATAGTGCTGCCCTGCTCTCCAGACTGGGACTATGTGAGTCTTGCAGTTGGTCAGGCAGGGCAGAAGCAAGGTTTGTTATGTGCCAGCAAGTTTTGGGAGGTTTTTTCACTTTATCTGGCCAGGTTTTATGCTGTTGTTTTTCTGATTGTGCTTCATGCTGTGGTTTGGTGTGGACTGTAGATGGATTCCAAGGCTGGTAGGTAGGGTGATGAAGGGGAGAAGAGCCTCCAGCAAAGCAGCAGCCTCAGGGCTCCCAAGAGGGAGAGCTGAGCACAGATAGAAGGGAGGAGTGTGGCCTTGCTGGAGGTTGTGCCTGCTGCAGGTGTTTATTATAAACAGTTTGGGAACACACTGCAAACGTAATGGTTTGTTTTCCCAAAGCAAACTTCAGTGCCTCCAGCGCAGCCTTGGGAAGGCTGTCCTCTGCTTGAGAAAGTTGCTGTGAGCAGGAATACATTAAGGACTGTGAGAGTCTCAGGTACAACGGCAATGGGAGCCACCCATGAGCTATAATTACCACTAACATCCTTTCTCTCCAATGCCTGGCACCCCAAGCAGTCATTTTTGTGGGTGCTAGTGAAAATGAACAAAGCTTTGAAGAGCTTTTATTTATGTTCTCTTTGCAGGCTGGAATTTTGTGATTAGTTTCTCTTACTGGCTCTGAATTTTGCATTTATTTAAAGGGAAAATATGGGCATTTTTTCCTTTTTTTAAAATTATCATATATAATTTTCATTTTTTACCTCAACTATGTGGGAAGAGCTATTGTGGCAGGAGAGTGGTTATCACAAGTATTCATTTTCAAGTAACCTCTGTGTGATTGCAGGAAAAGGGAAAAAAACCTAGGAACTTAAATTCTGTCATATATAAAGCTTACATGCATTTTTAATAAAATAATGAAAATGTTTTGGTTTAGAATTAAGCAAACAATGCAAAGTGTTTGGGCAGGTTTTGTGGTGTTTGCATTGAGAGATCAGGCAGAAATAGTTGTAGTAAAAGGAAAAGTTCTACATGCCTATCAGACAAGATTTTCCTGTGGTTTGATAGGAAAAAAAGATAACTTTGTCAAGGAGCTCTGAAGACCTGAGGGCAGCACTGGCAAAAAGGAACCTTTACAAAATATTTAGGGTTCACTTGATGAAGTCTTGGCATAACATAATAAAGCCTCACCTGTTATGCAACTCTCCTTTGCCCTTTATAGAGATTCAGGAAACAAAAGGTCTACAAAACAGACATTTTGCTCTGGGATAACCAAAGAAGCCCTGCTACAAGATCAACCAGTAGAGCTGGAAAAATTAGTCAAGATTTTAAGTACACAAGAGGAGCTGTATTTTTTTGCAATGATGCCAAATAATTTAATTATAGACTGGTTTTACTGACAACCCTTGGCTTAGGCCAGGGGGCAGCGCTGCTGTTAGTGAAACGCTGTGCTTTTTTCCTGCTGCCACAAGATGGCAGGAAAAAACAATGTTGGTTGATTTAAAAATAGAAAGCGATGGGCATAGCACGGCGGAATACACTCCCGACCGGCATTTAAAGGGAGCACTGACAAGAAACTGTGCAGGTTGGATGGAAGAAAAATGTGAAATGTATGCAATTAATTAGATTGGTATTGACCTGGGTGTATACACCAAAAGATTTACAACATATTCTTTCCCATGCAGGTTTTCTATATAAGAAAAGCCTGTGACAGTGCTCATTTTCTCCTGTACACCATGCAGTTCAGCCTGGTTTTGTCCAGGTAACATGATGTTCTAAGGTAAACATCAGGAGTGATTATTTTAGTCTTTTATTCTGTCATTTTCCAAACATAATTCTCTTCCCATTCCCTGTTCCTCCAGCCGTAGTAGAAAAAGAGCCAAGCTAGAGGACACATCCACGGCTCCTGCTTTTGGGAACAGCAGCAGGCATGAGGGACAGCAGCTGGGCGGGAGAGCTGGGTGCTGGCAGGCTGTGGCACTGGGTTGCTGGGCAGGTCAGTGGGGTCAAATCAGTGTTCCTCCTGCCTGTTCTCCTGGGAAAACTGACCCTTCAGTGCAATGGGTGTCACAGGAGCTGTTGGGGCTTTGGAAGAGGGCTGGGATGGAAGACTCTGTCCTGTTCATGGTCTCTCTCCAGCTGTTTTCACTTCAAATACTTTTCTTAAAGGAAATAAACCCTCCACAAGAACTGAAATTGGTTTGGAAAGTACAACCAGACTGGCTGGGGGCTTTGAGTTATCCAAAGGCATTCTTCCTCCACAGCCAATGTGGTGGTTCCCCTGCATCCTTTTAACAGATGAAAGAAACCTGCGTAAAACTCACAAAGATTATTGGGTGTCGCTGGCAATTACCAGGAGCTCATTAACTGGTAGAAGTTTATTCTGAATGGCAGCACTGTGCAGACCCGGCAGGTCCTGGCCCTGGCCTTGGCTCAGCCATGCTGCTGCTCCCCAACATGGCCTGGCCTGGCCTTCCCTCACTGAGTCATTGAGAACATTCATCAGTAGCCCTTGCAGTTCGTCTGGTGAGGGGACAAAGCTCACGGTCATGGCAGCTGTGCTGCTCTGTGGCAGTGGCCTCCTAGAGCCTCCACCAGCACCAGCCTGCTCCTCACCCATCCAGCCTTCCTCCTCAACCATCTAGCCTGCTCTTTATGACCTGCTCCTGTCCACCTGCTCCTACCCACCTTTCTCCTCACCCATCCAGCCTGCTCCTTACCACCTGCTCCTATCCACCCTTCTCCTCACTCAGCCTTCACCCCTCCTTTCCTTTTTTTTTCCCCACTGCCTGAGCTAACCTCCTTGGAGCTGATGGAGGCAAGGTGCTTGCTGGGGACATGAGGACAATGAGGGACTTTGTGCTAGGACCAGTTTTTCTGTCCAGTCTGTAGTAATTAAAAGTATCAAGAGGTTTAAGAAGTAGCCAATCTATTGAAAGCCAAAAGCTAGAAGGTACGCAGCTCTCCCGTTTCTTATGCTGGCTTCCCCTAGACTCTGCTCTGGGCTGATGGACAATGAGTAACTAGCCAGACCTTCAGGTCTAACCTGCATTGGTGCCTTTTCCACCTGTCTTATGAATGCAGTGTCCACAGTACTCATTACTAAATACTGAATTCTATAACACGGGCACCAAACATCCAAAATCTGTCTCCCAGACTGGGAATACATTTGTCACTATAAACCAAAATTCATTTCACAGTGGCAACACGGAGGAGAATGACAAGGCATCAAGAATGAAAAACCAAAGGCAAAATGCTTAAAGCAACTTTCAACTGTTGTGATGATGAGGGAAAAGAACTGATGATATGAGTGCCCATCACCTGGGCAGGAGCACTCTTGCCCTATGAGATGATGCTAACACAGCTCCCATTGCCTTCACACCTTTCCCCTCCAGATTCTGATCCTACTTGGATTTTTAAGGTATTCTTTCTTGTATTGCTTATTTTGGCAAAATTATTTTGGTTCCAGCTTGGTTCTGCAGTTAGCAGCTTCATTTTGTGAGGAAAGCAAGTGATGGAAGGTCTGCAGCTGCTGGCAACACCACAAGAACACTGCCAGGATCCAGGACCTTTCTTTTGCCCTTTGCCTGCCCACCTTTGAGTTATGGGATCCCACCTGCCATTCAGAAGTAGATTAAGCCATCCTGGAAATTAATAGGTTTAACTGAGCACAAAATTACTTTTAATCTGCCTCGTGCAGGACATTTTGCCAGGCTTTCAGCAACTGATCATCTAGGTCAAAATAGCTCCAGGGTATGCTTAATCCTGCTCTGGATGTGAGGTGAGCAAGCCTTTACACACTCTTAACAGCACTCTCTAGACACCTGTTACCCTTCAGTGCTTGAAAGGAAAATCCTCCCCTTTCAGCACTGAAGCATTAGCTGCAAATGTCAATTTGCTTTTTTTTTGTGAAAACAATAGTGAGAAACCATTCACCACAGGCAGTTCATCCACAAAGGAAAGGCAAATTCAGGGCTGTCCAGGAATCTGAAACCACTGGGTAGAAGGGATTTTCTATTTCTATTCTACTGGGATATATCCCTGAGTTTTTAATTTTTGTTCTGTTGAGCAAGGGATATATGCCTGAGAGGGAACAAGCACATGTGCTGGTCAGCTCAGAAGGGAGGAAGCCCTTGTACAGGTGACATAATCACACTTGTGGTGCTGGATCAGGTATTGAGAGGGCTGCACTGATCTCTGCTCTTCTCCTGCCACTTTTCAGTATTGCCACAAGTAAGGGTTGAGATTTGGTGGGTCAGTCTTAACCCAGAAGATCTAATCTGATCTGAAATGCAGGGGCCCATAGCTAGGTGAGCTTAATTGGGTCCTTCTCTCTATTTCTGAGACTGTGAGGTGCAGGAAGGTGGTTACTGACTATTGGAACAGAAAAATAAAGCTGAAGTGCTTTTCTTATCCTGACTTACTAAATGCCTGTCCCACCTCCTTCATCCATGAAGATGTCTGTCATGTCTGTCCCATTTTCTGCCTTTCTAGGGTCATAAACAATAGTGAACTTCATCTCATCCCTCTATTAGCTTAACCATTCCCTTGATGGATCACAGACTGGGTGTCAACAGGCAAAATCTCTGTCATGAAAAATTCAAACTCCCTCTGCTCTCAGAGGTGCTGGCATGGTGGCGAAGCTCCCTTTGCCTTCTGCCTGGTTACATCTCCTCCAGGCAGGATGGTGCATCTTGACTTTACAGCTGCTCTGTGTGGCTACAAATGCTTTCACAGCAGGATCTGTTAGCACCAAAACCCCCCCTTGCAGGGATCTGAAAGCATGCTGCCTTTTGGCACAGGAATGAGCCTGCGGTCCCCAGAGGACATAAAGACAAAATCCTGGCCAAAGAGGGAACCCTGAGAACAGAGCTAAGGTTATGACTTAGTAAATGTTTATCTTCAGTCTGTATTTGATGTCTGGATAATAAGGTGACCAGTCTCTCACAGAAATGTAAGGCAGGTTAAAAAACAGAGGGGCACACAGGGGTTTTCTTGAGCTGCAGCACAGAGCATGTGCAGGGCCTTACCATTCCCCACTTGCCACCTTTGTGGCTGATGGATGCTTTCATGCAGTGTCTCTTTCTAAGCCCTTCAGATCTGAGCCGTAAATATGGTCGATACAGCTGTGCTTCTTTTTTTAACCTAAAAGGAATGACTTTCCCTTTGTACTGTTTGCATTTTGTCATGCTGCTTCAGTTCACTCACCGTTTTCCTCAGTTTGGTAAAGAAGGTGTCTGTGAAAACAAGAATGGGAAAAAAAGAAAATTATCAAAGACAGTTTTTTATATATGTGGGGAAGAGATGTTTCAAAGTGAGTCTATCAGGTTGTGCACCTAAGTATTATATCTGCCCTTGAAAATCTTTCAGTTATGGTGCTTAATTGGTCTGTGCAAATCCATTGCCAAAGAGGTAATTGGCCATTTTTATAGAAGGATCAGAAACAAAACCACTCCAGACTATTGTTCTAAATTTTTTTTTAAAAAAAGGAATTATGGAAAGAATATGTTTCAGAGCATCATCCAGCCTCTCTTGAAACTATGCAAATTCACTTGGTGAAAACAACAGCAGACACAATGAAATGAGTTGTATATGAAGAACTGAGATCTCAAATGTGATATTATGCAGAAGGTAAAGAGTCTGTACTAAATAAGTAACAGCTCAATGTGTTATCAAGGGTGCACTTTGATTTTGATGAATGTTAGAAGAACCTTTAGCCTTGAAAATAAAGAGGATAATTTCTCTCTAGGCAATGGCTGCTCGTGAAAGCCATAAAATAAGAGCACTGGAGCCCTAATTTTATAGTGCTTTTTAAATGATTTTCAAATGGTCCAGCTGCTTTGTGCCACAATAACACAAGGCAGAGATATTTACGCCAGCAATAACAAGCATGCATCAGCCTGCCCGAGCTGCTCTCTGCAGGCAGCCTGAGGGAGGCGAAACACACGTGGGAAGATGGTACTTGCCAATGTGGATTGATCACAATCACACCATGGTCAAAGCGATCCTGGGAAGCTGCTTTTTCCACCAGACAACTTGATTGCTTTTCTTGTCTGTGTGTTGCCTGCAAAGCACAGGACGTATGCGGCTGGGCAACGCTGGGTCTATTTTGACAGCTGAAAGCCTGCCAGCAATGTGTGCCTCTTAGGCCATACCGTCCTTGGCAGACTTCTCTTTTCAGAAAGAGGAGGGCAAATTCACCCCTGGGTTACGCTGCTGGTTTTGGGTGGGAGTTTCCACAAGGATTAGTTTGACCCCACCTTTGGTGTTCTGATGCATTCTTTTCTCCAGAAATGCATGTGTGTGACAAATGAACTCTGGGCAAATGCTGTGGAATTCTGCTGAGATGCTGAATTGCCACCAGCAACTTTCCCCAGGTATTTTACCTCTGCATGTTTAGGACTTCAGTCTAAAACTACAATTTGTTTTCCAATTAAATGCTTAAGATGAGAACTACCCTAACGTGGTCTAGCTTTGCTTGCCAATTTGAGTAGTCATTTCAACAGTTCAGAAAAAAAGTTTCAATTTTTTCCTTTACAGTCCCATTTTCTTGGTAAGACATTGACAGAAGACAGGGAGAAAAGGGAGAAACCTGCCTTCTGAGCCAGCAGAACAGGGTTTAAAGAGTAGTTCCTTTATGAACTATTCCAGTAAAATTAAATATCTTGTTTCTTTCCATGTTCACTAGTGTTAGAGGCATAGCAATGTTTGAGTAGTAAGAATTTTGGTGGGAACAGGAAGTTCTGAGCATGAGAGAAATGGCTAATTTATGGCTGAAAATTTATTACATTTGCAGTAATTCCCAGGTCCACAAAGCTAAGACAGAGCTGGGCAGAGGGCATTGCAGGAGGAAGGCACCTCTGGAAAGTCCCCAGCCATTGAGCATCTATTGTCACCAGGGTGAGAAAACTGTCTCTCGCCTGAGTGACTTCTTGTATGGCTTGGACAATATTTTTCCCTCTTCGTTTGCTGATCCCAATCAGCAAAACAGGTTAAGAATCTTTTTATGCCCAGGGATATACTTTAGAGCTTTAATTTTAAACAGGAGCCTATTTTCTCTTGGAGTTGGGTTTTAAGAGTTTTAATGAGCAGAATGGACAACAAATTAGGAGTGTATCCCAGAGGAATAGCTAGCATATTTGTTGCCTTTTTTTAACCAGTTGATTGACGAAGGACAGGAGCATAGAAAATTCAGAAACATCCTATATATTAAACAGAGAGGAAAAATAGATCTGATGCCAAGGCTTTAGGTCATGTTCCTTTTGTCTTTTTCTCATATTCAGATACTTTGTCTGACATTTCACATTTCTCCTTGTCACTTCTTAATTACATAAGAGTTTAGAGTTTACGTAGGTGCATACTGTATCTTAGTTCAATATGTAAATCCTGCAGCTTGATGAAATTGCTCACTACTGGATTACTCTTTGGATTGCATTGCCTAGAGGAAAGTGGCAGAGTATCATAAGGTAAGCCAGCATAAAGGAAGCAGATCTGCTTTTTCTAAGAATACAGCAAATAAAGCTTTTTCCTTTCAAAACAGAAATGAATACATGTAGTGCTGTTCCAGGCAGCACGGAATAGTGCCATGGTCACAGATTGCATAAGTTTGTACTTCTGTCTCACTTGCATCTCATCTCATCTCATCTCTGAGAGATCCAATTTACAGCAGCTCAGATAAAGTAGCCTCCAGGGTATTACATACAGCCCTTTCATAAATCAAGAACCACTTTTTGTTACTAGAGATCTGAGTCCAGAAAAAGAGGAAAACACATGGCATTAGGCTTTGTAAATGGCCAATTGGCATGTCTCTGCAATAGCTCTTTGCAGCTTTTGGCTGTTTCTCAAACCAGAAAGTAACTATTTTTAGTTATTTGTGTCATGTATTCTGATGAATCAACACAGAAAAACTAAAAAAATCTGTAATTTCTGACTGAGAACTCAGAACTTTCTTTCCTTTTATAATTGGTATTCTTTTTCTCTCCTGCTACAGAAGATACACTCTGATGATTACCAGTAGGCCATGTGTGGTCCTTGCCACTGATGTGGATATGGTTTTGTTGGTCACTCCTAATCTCTCAGGATCCTGCTGTTTTCCCATGTGCCAATGAAGACAATGTCTGTAAGTGGATAATTAGGCTTACCTGAGTGGTTGAGTGACATTTAGTTAATGCTGCTAAAGTAATTTGTGATTGCTTATTGCAAGTGCTGTGTAAGAGCAGCATTTTACCATTGGGACAGGGACTTGCTGTTTGCCCTTGTTAATGCACTCAGAATGTATAGAAATGTGCAACAAGGTCAAAGCCAATTGTGTCATCTGCAGGTATTCCATTAGAATGCATTTCCTGGCTGTGGAAAGTTTGGTCTCCTTTGATTCTCCGTGCAAAAATGTGCTGCATTCAGTGCATGGGTGTCACCATGCCTTTCCTGGTCTTCCTTATTATGGGTCATGACCTGTGGAGAATCATGTATTCCTATCTGTAGTGCCCAGTGCCCACCACACTCTGAGACATTTTTTTCCCCTTCGAGACGTGTAAGAAAAAGTAAGGCAGTAGAAGAATGGTAAAAGGTTGTGATTTCTGAACATACTCAAAACATATCTGGAAATACAGAATTCAAAGTAATTTCATTTCTGAAGAAATAAATTTAACAAGTTTTACTGACTTCAGTTGACTATAATCACATTGGAGATTGCTGACCCAAACACCCTACAAAAATTCACTTCAGGAGGTAGCTCATGACCTCCTGTAATTGGATTTGAAATATGTATGTTGAACACCCTGAGGTTTTGGCACAGCCTGTAACCATTTTACCTTGGCCTGTAACTGTACAATGTTTCTTTGCTGAAGTGATACTAGCCTTACTAATCTGGTTACACTCCAGTTAACAAAACTGCCTGCTTAAGATCAGCATGAAGTTTGATTTCTGCAGGATATTATACATATTGTGCCCTCAGCTGCTTATTATGTAGCACTTCAGAAAACATTTTACCTTTAAACCCAAAGGGTCTTGGCCTTGGCCTGCATATCAGCAATGGCTGACAGCCAGACAGATATTTAATAATCAGTTTGTTGACAACTTCAAAGTCCTCCAGGATGAAAGTCATCATGTAAAGTCAGCCATCTGTACTTTATTTTATTATATATTTGACTTGTTTAAAGATGCTGAACATCAGATTTCTGATAAAGGCATAAGGAGAAATATTTCTTCTGAAATACAGCATTAATTCTAGATTGATCTTTGATTTCCAAATAGTTGCTCAGAAACTGCACATTACTTGTTCCACAGAAACAAACAGTGACAATATATGGTACTGCTCTGGGTTATTTTAGCTCTGGAGCAAGTCCTGACGCTGGCATTGGTTTGCTCAGTAACAGAAACATCTACTGTTTATTAACCTGACTGAGTACTGGGTTGGGCCCTAAATGAAAATACTCTCTCTATTCCCCATTTCAGTCTCAGGAAGAGCATATGAAACCTTATTCTCAGGTGTTGTTCATATTTGTCTTATTGATGTTGGCAGAATAAAGAAAATTCTATCTGTAGCACTTGATCGACTTCCAGTTTCACTGTTTGCAGTCTGTAACTCATATTTAAGCTGATATTAGTGATCAGCTGTTGCTTTAGCAAAGAAACCTGTTTACATTTTTATTTCTGTTAGCTGAATGTTCTCAAAGTTAATATTTTCCTTACTACGCATACACACTGTTATCTCTACATTTTTTCATTTTATTCCCCACCATTTTTCCCCCCAAGAGACAGAATGTGATTGAAAGAGACATCCAAGAGTAGTTTGGAATATATATACTTACAGGCATTAAAAGGAGGTCTTAAAACTGCACTTAGAAGGCTGTCTAAAATCTAACATTGCTGTTAAGACAACACAATTTAAATTATTTTTTTTCTTAAATCTTTACTCTTACTACCTGTCGGGCTCAATTCTACAAGTCCATATTTCTGCACATGGTTCTAATAAGTAAAAAAGTTAATTTCCAAGTGTAATTACAAAGTTTAACAGAAAGGCAAAGGTCGGTTTCCCACTCTCAACTTTGCCAAGGCACAAGTTCAGTGAAGCACTGCACATTGTTGTGGCTTCTGCCTTTCCCCAGTCAGGCTCTGACCAGGGCCACCGCGCTGCTGTGCACAGGGCCCACCTGCTGGCTGTCACACTCCTGCCTGGAAGTGCAGTGACATTAGGGAGCAGGTGGCAATTCATAAAACCAACTTTTGTAAATGCAGATTTATTTCCCCAGTGTCACCTAGCTCATTTTTTGGCTTTGCTGTTTCATAGCTAGAAGAATGGCCACTTTTAGCTGTAATCAGTGGGCAATCAGCAGGGTCATTAGTTCCTCCTGCTTCTCTCCTGTAGGAATTATTGTAATTTCTAGATATTTCAACAAGTTTGCAAGCTGACAGTGGTGAAAAAAAAACTTGTTTTGGCATAACATTTGGCACTAGGCATGTTGAGTACAGATGATTGCATGCTTTCTCCATGCTTGAGAGTGAAATATTCATCTGTACCATTTTGAGAAATACAGAATGAAGTCTGCTGTCATTCAGAATATCCACAGGTTTGTCAGAAATTTCAACTGCAAATCAGGTTGTCATATAAACAGCCAAAATCAGAATACTTTTTAATGTGATAATTTCCATTCTAGTTAAAATTACACCAAAAAAGGTAAAAACCAATTATTGTTCAATTTTAAGGCTGCTCAGGATCATGAGTCTGTCTTGTGCTTTGTACGGTAAATGCTGCAGCATTTATAAATTCTATATGTTGCACAACTATAAAATAATGCAAAGCAATAAAGGAAGTCTAATCTTCTTTTAAATTATTTTTCTGTGCAGTAGGTTCTTTCTTTAATGGGTAGTCCTTTTGCTTTCCTCTGTGCTAATCTTAAATCTATTTTAAGGCAATGAAGTTTATACCAACGCTAACTAAATAAAGTTGGACAGCATATGTTAATGAGTACTGTATTCCCCAGCCCTTCAGAACAGCTCAGCCTCAAATAACACTTACATATTGCCTATGCAGAGATTAGGCCACTCTTCACCCACGTGATTTAATTCCACCTTGCAGCTGTCCAAAATATCTGGCAGTTCCTGGGCAGAGGGAGTGCCAGGCTCAGAGCATTCCTGGGCTGACAGGATCTGTCTTCAGGTGCTGACCCCTTTGGAGGCCACATGCAGAGTCAGGCAGAAGAGGCAGGGCCTGCTGGAAGCCGCTGCTGCGGAATGCACAGGGGAGGTTTTTTGCTGAAGCAAGCTCTTTCTGCCGCTTGATGTTCCCAAGCAGGTGGCTGACTCTAAATACAGCTCGCGCCTCGACGCCTCCCTGGATTAGCTCAGCGCCTCGTCCCTGCTGCAATGGGGAACAGCCAGAAAAATGAATGTTCTGCTTTAAAGCGAATCTTAGGCAAAAAAATGCTACTCCCCTCCTCACATAAGCTATGGTGCTGCTCCTGCCAGCACAGAGCTTTCCCTGTGAAAGAAATGTCAGTCAATGCAACCGAGACACAGTCCCAAATGCCTCATGTGACCTAGTTCTAATAATAAGCTACTGGGAAAGAGGGGACAGCACAGCTTGAGGGTGAGTTCAAAATAAAGACTGTGAGAGCACCTGTCCTGGGCCTCACCAAAGGTTCTCTGAGCCCACTATCCTGCGCTTGACTGTGGTGAATGTGAATGCCTACAGAATATAACAACACACAAGCGTGAATTATACTTCTGTATATGATGATAATAATAACTACACTCTCCCAGCTGGCTGCTGCTCATGAGCTTGCTGATCTGGATGGAGTTTCTAAGTATTTGGTAAATCCTGAAGGGATTTGTGCCCCTCAACCTTTTCCAGTTGACCCTTGAATATCTATAGGCTTTTACTCTCTGCAGCATCCTGTGGCAAGGTATTACACAGCTCGCATAAACCCCTCCTCTTCTTTCAGACTTGATTTCTACTGACTTCATCTGATGCCCTCAGTTCCTGTACTGGAAAATGAAATTAAGAGAAGTTTTCACTGCAACTCTCCATGGGTCCCTTCAGGTGACACTGGTTTTGTGATTGCTTTAACAGATTTAAGTCTGCCAGAGCTGTAGTGGGGACAGTTCCTTTCACTCGCACCTTCGCCCAGGTTGTGTAGACCCCCTTGACAAACATGCATTTTTGAATGAAGTGCCACTGGAGAGGCAGTATTTTTCCTTTGTTTTGGTTCCTTCATCTAACTTGCCAAACCAATATTCAAAATACAGGTTTTCATGCTGATAGTGGAAAGCAGTGAAGTACTAATGTCATGTCACATCATGACCTGCATTATAGATAGTATAAGTGACAAGTGAGGAAGTCCTTTTTTCTCTTAGCACATTGCAGCAGACAATGCTTTCTGTTTTCAGAAGTTACAGAACTAATTCTTCTGCTTTTGCTTATGTTGACTGGAATCTTTTTCCCTGCACAAGTGTGCACCCAAAGTAAATCCATATATGAAGAAGCAATACAGATTGGCAGGAAATATAAGCAACAGTAACTCCACAGATTAAAAACACTTCTGTGATTTGACAGTGCCCTTGAAAAAAGTTTCTACCTAATTCATTCCCTCCACTGAGGTAAGTAAGTCTTGCTTACAAGATCACTACCATGTCACTGGTGGCATGAATGCCCTACTGACTAAGCTTCACTCTGTGCTCTTCCCTTCTCTACCCCTGGTAAAACAATACTCTCCCAGGATAAGCAGTATCTGCAAGAGCAGGTACTAATTTATGACAGGAGCAGCTTTCACAGCTGTGGCTTTGTAGGACAGATGCTCAGGGGCATGCACAGCATTATCCTGATGGGGGATCCCATTAATCTTGCTCACATGTGTCTAATTTTGCCCAGCCTAAAGCCATTAAGATGCATTATTTCACTCACATGAATTTCAGATTTTTCAATGCCATGTCTTCAAAAGGTTTCCAGACTAAAACCTACTGTAATGTGAATGAAGTATAAATTATAATGAAGTATTAACTCATATAAATCCCTATTAATTTTAATGGAGAACTTCAAAGCAAACCCAGCTCCTCCTCCACCACTCCACTGCTTTGTGAGGTATAAAGATTGTCCTAGCACTGTTGGGTTTTAAATGTGAATTCCTATTTGATCTTTTTACACAATAAGGTCTTACCTTTTTCTTGTCAGTGGAGCTCTTTGGCAAGGTTTAGGAAAATCTGAACAGTCAAACTGATGTCTGAAAGGATATTAAATATGCTTATTTTGCAAAGCACTTGTGTACAAGTGAAATAGGGAGGGATTTCTACAGTCCCCTAAATGCTGGGCAGAATCAGCATTCATGTCATAACCTCTCCAAGAATGAAGGAAGAAATGTGGTCTTGGAAGAAAGATGTTCAACTCACAAGTCACCATTATATCAGTCTTCTAATAACCTTGCAAGTCTCTTCCAGCAGAGAATAAAATGATCAGAACTGATGCTTCAAATGCAAACAAGCAAGCAGAAATGTATTTACTTAATCTGGCAGGGAATCTTTATAAGGTCAACTAATCAATAAATCAAACCAGCAGCAAAGGGCAAAACCAAATTTGATTATCACTTCATAGTTCACCACAAGGTAACAAGCTAATTTTCAGGCAGAGTGGTAGCATGAATTTCAAATGCTGTTGCTGTATTAAAAATCATATTGGTTTAAGTACTGATTAACTAACTGGTGATAGGAAAAGTGACATCCTCAAAACAGCTTAAAACTAATTTGTATCAATTAGGCCAAGCCACTGATGTAAGATAAGTGTCTACCTGATATTAAACCATGGGTGATTCAAAGCCATTGACACAGAACTGATTTGGGATAATTTTTAGTGTGAACAAACTGATGAGTCCAACTTACAAAATGCTTTGAAGACCTGACATACATATTTTTAATGTCCTCAATATACTACATGATATACATTATCTTTTTGAAAACATATTTAACAAGAAAAGACTGGGGTTTGCTGATCCAGGCTGCAGAAGTATCACAGATGTTTATTCTCATGGTGTGGTCTTGTGGCTGTCACAGTTTCCTATAACACTGTAATATTTAGCAGACCAGTGAAAGAGGAACATTTCTGTAGGAGTACCTGGGCTCTCAAGAAACTGTTCTTGCCACATCATCAGGCCTGAAACACAAAATCTCTTCTTATGAGAACATGCATTTTCATAAGAAAGAGTATTATGTTACACTCCAAGTAAAGGGGACTCAAACATCCTTTACAGCTAGATGCAATTATTAAACTTGCCTCTGGCATGACACAAACCAGGGACAAACTTGGTCTATCTTAACCACTTCAGTGGATTCATCCAGTAGCTCCACTCAAGGCACAGCAGTTCAACCCCATGCAGTAGTTACAGAGCTGATATTGGCTGTGCTGGTTTTGGAGGAACTGAGATATCAGAATTAATCCATTTACCGTTCTGTTGGCCTTTTACTTTGATGTAAAATTTTCTTCATTTTTGTAATGTGCATGGAAGTGATCATGGAAGTTGTATATGCACAATGGCTATGAAGGGTGAAACTCAGTAAAGTGAATGTAGATAGGGCTGCCTGTTCAGCAGTCCCTCCTTTGCCGTAGCTGAACATCCAGGTTTCGCAGGTGCTTCAGAAAACCACGATTGGGTGAAATCCATCGATGCTCCTTCACTGTCTTGATGGCTTCAACTAATGGGAGGTGGTGATTTATCATGAGATATGCTAGGACTAGGGAGGCTGATCTGCTTACTCCAACTGCACAATGTACCAATATTTTGGCTGGTTTAAAAAAAAAAAAATTACAACTATGCAGGAGAAGCAGTACAGTGGATTAAATTTAATTTAAATGTTTTTCTTGCCCTTCTGATAGATAACAAGAACTGCTGACAGTTAAGTCTAAATTGCCATTGTTACACACTTGTATGAGAAATGCCTTGAGAACCCAACCCTGAATCCCAATCCCAATCCCAACCCTGAATCCCAATCTCAGAAACAATGGTAAACCTAAGAAAACCCTCTTGAAGTAATGAAGTTGTTCTGTTTTGACCGAGAGGAAAAGAAGCCCCATTGGTTTCAGAGGGCTTGCTTAGGCAAGGAAGAATGCTATAATTTGGCTTGAATGATACATTAGCCACCAAGAAAAATGACTGGCCTAGTACTATTGCATAATAAGGCAATTTGATGCAACTATAATTCTATTTTTGAAGGCAGAACTTATGATACAGAGACAGCTCCATTAATGCCAGTTTACTCATGCTAAGAAATGGCCTTTTTGTAAAACAGGTTAATTAGTATTTTATTGCACCACTGCCAAGAAGCTCAGTTTCTTGTGGAACTCACTATAAATCTCTTTGGGTAAAGGTAAATTTCTCCTTGGAGGCACAGCCCTGCGGGCCCTGTTAACACAAGAAACTCATCTGCAATATAGGAACCTCTTCATACAGTTGGTGATTGTAGAAATCAGGACTTTTGTCTTTTTATTCATTTGTTCTTGCAAATACAGTTGCTATAAGATTGTCTCAAAAGAGTGTGTTCATTCTAAATGCATGTTTTTGCTTCTCCCTTTTTGAATGAGCCTTACCTTCCAAATAATTTTCTCTCTACCCACTTCCTCTGCTCTCCATCCCAGTCTCTCTCCTGCTCGGTTCATCTCTTTTCCCACATCAGCTTTTTGGGACCTAGTCAGAGCTACATCCACGTACTCCCTTCTCCTGCCACACACGGTGCAGGTGACCAGCACCTGGCAGGACACTATGTAGTGACCTGCCCACCACTGAGCTCATGGAGCTGACCTGTTACAAGAGGCTGCCAACTTGCATCAAAATGTGACCAACAAAAATTTCATACCTCCTGGCGTGTTCAAGGCATTGTGGATAAATTGTGCTGCGGAGAAAAAGAACTGGCTGATATCAAAGCTTGGCAGGTCATGGGCTGGTACACCATAATAATCAATGGTTGCTCCATAAAAGTCCTGGCCTCCGTGGCTGTACGCTGTGCCATGGGCAGCATTTAAAACATGGGTCACACCCATCTTCCACAAAACAAATCTGTTGTGAGCTGTTACTCTAAGGAAAAGACAAAGACAAATCAACATGGGTGCAGTGATATTCACAGAGAGGAGAAGCACTGAGATTGCATCTCCCAAGCCAATTTGCTGGAGCATCAGCCCATGCATTGCTTCCAAGGGCTACTGGGGAAGGGAATACGAGCTTAGTCATAATTTTATCTCGGAAGTCGTGCTGTCTGCCTTGTAAATGACAGCAATTAGCAAAAGTATGAGCTGTCTAAAGCCGCACCCATGAGGCACACTAACAGAAGGCACGGCAGAGGTGTGCCCATAAAGCTGTACTTACAGGTCCCCTAAGAAGAGATTAGGCCACACCTCATCAACGTGGTTGCAAGAGGGCCGCCCAGTGTTCAGGAGCTGCTCGATTTCCTTGAGGGAGGGGACATCCTCCGGGCACGTCCGAACGCCTTCAGGGTCCCGGGTGTCCGGCGCGTCTGCCGCAGACATGCTGCGATCCAGGGCGAGACGCCGCGGCCGCAGGAATGGCACTGGGGCGCTGGCGGCCCCGCTCGGTGCCGGGGCAGGCAGGAGATGGGCTGGGGCAGGTGCTGGCAGCCGGGCTGTCCCCTCACTGCAGTGGCCAGGGGTCCCCCAGGGCTGGCCGCTCGCCTCTGCACTGCCCCGACCGGCGCAGCCGCTCGGAACAGATACCAGCAGGTACCAAACGGGGCATTCCGGGGTCCCTGCTGGCTCCGCTCTGCTTCTCTGGGCTCGTCTCCAGAGCCGCACGGTTGTGCCCCACAGCAGCCTCGGTGCCGGAACATCAGCCGCGTGTGGCACTGCCCCCTGCCCGTAGGACACCCGCAAACACTGGCTGTGGCAGTCAGCGAGATCTGGGCATTCATCCCGAGCAATTAAAGCCTGATAAAAGAAAATCAGAAACCTGTCCCAGTAATAGCTGTCTGTCATTTAGTCTGAGGTGCTTAAAAACATAGCAGTGAAAGGGTCAGAAATGCACCACCAGGTCATACTAACATTGTCTCCAGGAGGTTAAACACCTTGCCTGTTACTGATGATCTAGGGAAATTTATTTCTTGAAGCTACTGTTTTTCCACCAAGTGAAATTATCTGAGAGAACTGTACTTTATTTTTTTTAATATTTTCTATTGCAGTCACTCCCTGGGTGAATACAATACACCTGCCACATATTGCATGACAGCTCCCTCTGTTGAAAAGATAACAAAGGCCAGGAGTATAAAGGTTGTCAGATGATACTTGTAAGCCACTGAATTAGTTTGTATAAGAAGGTCTAGTGAGCCACAGGTTAGACACCCGTAATATCAAATTGTAGTATTAGTGGGTCTTTTCAAGTACAGCAGTGCCTGTGCTTCTGCAGGATGTGTGACTCCTAGCAGGAGTCAGTGAACTTGTCAGTGGTGAAGCTACAAGGCAAAACAAATGAGATGGTGATGCTCTTTCTTTGTAAGCCTGGCAATCCAGGAGACAAGGTGACCCAAGAGGAGAAGCTTGCTGTTGAGAGCATCCCCTGTAGAAAAAAAGGTGATGAATGGAAGGAACTCTTGGTCAGGTCTGAGCCACCTTTATTCCACATACATTGATATACTATGATGGGTTTGCTGTATTTTACCAAGAAACATATAATGGAGAGCCATTTCAAACTGGGTATTGAAGTCTGGACTAATTAACTGCACTTAGGAGTACTCAGTGAGAGATCACCATAATACAATGCAATAGTTTCCAGCATCAGAGGACAAGAGTCATATGCAACAAGAGAAAAGTGACTCTATAGAATATTTCATGAAGCAGAAATTACTAATATTCTGTGCTATTTAGGGAAGTAACTGTTTTAAAGCCTTCTGTATACAAAGAGACTTGTTACTTCCCACTGTCATACATGTTCTGACCTAAAAGGTGAAATAAGGGAATCTACAAGTGACAGTGCTGCAGTGCTTATTTAGAGGGGACAGTGGGACAGGCTGTCAGGCTCTGCTGTGGGTGAGGCAACCTCACTCACAGAGGATGGCCAGATCCAGCAGAGGATAGGACTGGAAAAATGGCTGAAGTTATACTTTAAGCACTATGTATATGCCCTTAATATGCCACCTTATTTTTCTGTTTTGTTCTAGTTGGTTGTTTTGGTTGGTTGGTTGTTTTTTTTCCTTTCCTTTCAGTAAACTAATGTGCTTTAAGCTGATTGATTTGTGCTCATGACTGAGGAAAATTAACTGACTGAGCTGGTTAAGTAGTTCAATTCAGTTTGCTTTTCTCAGGTTTCTGGGTGGAGACTCAACGTGAGGCTTTACTAGCAGTTTTTTATAAATGTAACGCCAGCCCATTTGTTGCTAATCAAGTTCTGTGAAAAAGGTGACACTCATGTTTAAATCTAGCACTTTTCAGCTATAAAACTTTTATTGGCTCCTACCTCAAATGCAATGACTAAGAATTCAGAGTTCATCTGCAGCATGGAAGGTGACAAACAGAAAAACATGAATGCCAGGAAAATGATCTCCAAGTCCTGTGTGCCTTGAACATTTCTATGGTATGCAGGCATCTACTTCAAAACTCTGCCATTCCACACCTAACCTCTCTCTTCTAAACATTTAATAGTCTGCAAATGTGGCTTTGGTAAAGCTTTGTCACTGACCTTTTTTAGCCAGGAGTTGCCTTTGAAACAGACAGGAGACAGAGATCTGGCTTTCAAATGCATTTGCCTCTCTACATCTGTGCTTCTTTTCTGGTCCTTTTAAATCTACTAAGAAAGGATGTGGAAAGCAACAGACTGATACATGGTCACACTGAATAGAGGCAAATTTAGCACTCTGTGCAGGAGACACTGTTTGAGATTCCAAGCATTTGGAGGTCCTCCTGGCTGCTGGAATGCTGGGCAGCTCTAAACCAAACACTTGTGTGCAATTATATCTGAACATGAAATAACTCCTGTTTTAGCTGAAATGAATGCATGCTTGATTTTGGAACATGCAGCAGAAGGCATTTAACTGGACTATGCCTTTGTCATTACTAAGAAGGTAGTACTTGGTGCAATAATCTAAATCAAACATTCCCTGGCTAATAATGTATGAGGTGGCAACAGTGGAAATGGCCATGGAGCACTCCAGTAGCACATGGTATGGTGTTTCGAGGAAAATGTTCAGCAGTAGAACACAGGAAATTCATGGTGGCTCTTCTACTTCTTCTCTTGAAAATACTCCTATCAGTTCTAACCAATCCCATGCCATCTCTCTACTGAAAACAGCCAAAATCAGATTCCTTTCTCATATCCTGAAAGGAGGAGGCTTTTACAGTGAAAATGTTACCGCATGGCAGTTCAGTTAGACAGGATTCCACAGATACTGTATCTCCAGCTGCAAAAGGGTTCTTCTCATTTCACTCATCAGCCTGATTTCAGGATTTGACTTTTGGGACGGTTAACTATTGATGAAGAATAGAACTATTTGAACTCTGATACATTTTGATCAATGCTAAGTGAGTAAGTGAGACAGGATTTTATGGTGCTCTACAACAATGTATTTTTAACATATGGAACAATTTTGTCTGGTGAGCACAGGGAGTTTTTTTTTGGGGGGGGGGGGTTGCCTTTATTATCCTCTCCTAATCTAGTTTTCTGTATTAAAAAAATATTATGGTTCACTAATTAAATTAGTCCTTAGGCATTCAATCTCTTCTTCATCCATTACAGAATTAAGAAATTTGAAGATAAAATAGATGCTTGAAAGTTCACACATGACTGACCTAAGTATGCTTCAATTGAAATACCGAGATTATGAAGAAATTATAAAGCAGCTGTACAAAAATGAGATTACCAAAAACCTCACCCCAAGCCCAGCAAAAGAACATGATTTAAATCCATTAGGACTTCTAGTGAAAGATACTCCCCTTGCCATGTTGTATTCTTTGCTGGATGAGAATTTTCTTAAGCAATTAATTATCTGTTCAGCTGAGGCCTTTTTTTCCTGTGTAGGGAACACAGGAGATTAACATTTAACATTTGAGATTAACATTTGAGATAGATTATTTCAAATTATTAAATGCTAACAGTATTACTTAATGACAGTGTTAAAAAAAAAAAAAAAAGAGCCCATTACATTAACATATCTCATTTGCCTTTGCTCTGTAATATATTGTAACATGACAGAGTTGGGAATTTTTGATATAAATTTCCTTTCTTTTATTGCATTAAGTGTCAGCCTGAACATTAAATCAATATAACTAAGTGTATTGAATAAATTGTTTTCAATCTAAAGATGCATCAGTGTTATTACACATTTTAAATACTTTTTTCTTTGGCAATCCACAGTTGTTCTAAAAATATCTGTAGCATATAATTTGTCATAAATTCTCAAACTGACATGTCAGCACTGGCACTGCCTGTCAAACTTACATCAATGCCTTCATGTCACATGGCATGAAGTGACATAACTCAAAGTGACGGAATGAGGTTTATTGAAAATTTCTGTTAAATAAAGCACAAACTATTTCGATAATTCACTCTTTTAAAGAACATCACATGTTAGCAAGGAAAAGTAGTTTTCAGTTTTTAAGTGCAACAACGAAGTAGTTATTACATACCTACTTTTATCTGAGTGCAGCAAGTTTAAAATTATGCTCTTTATTACTTTTCTGTGCAAACTAATTTAGCAGTTTTCAAAATATTTGCTAGGTGATGAAATTAGAGCAGAAAAATGCCATTAGCAGTGATAACTTGAGGTAGAAACTGACCATTAAGCCTTTTTCCAGTGCTGAGGTTCACAGAATCAGAGATCTGTCGCTGTTGAGCCGCTAGCTGAGGAATGACCCAAGTTCTCAGACAAGGAAAGAGAGAAGAAGAGAGCTTTATTGTTTTGATTTCCATATACATAGAGTTTACAGAGGTCACCCAGATTGGTCAACCCGAGACCTCCCCCTAGGCCCAATTGGCCAAGCCCGAACTGACCTAATCCGGAGAAGTTGTTTGCAAAACATCCAAACTTTATCTTTGTTTATAAAATGTAGCAAAATGTTCCCACGGGAAGGACCTGTGCTAGCCACAGCGATCCACTAGGGTTAGAAGGACCTCTGGAGATCATCCAGTCCAGCCTCCCTGCCAAGGCAGGGTCACCTAGAGGAATGTCTAGGTGTCAGGGTCACAGGAACCATTCAGGTGTGTTTGGAATGTCTCCAGAGGAGACTCCCTGCTCTCCCTGGGCAGCTGTTCCAGTGCTCTTCCAACCTCAACATGAAGAAGCTCTTCCTCACATTGAGGTGGAACTTTTTTTCTCTCAGTTTATGGCCATTACTCCTTGTCCTGTGACTGAGCAAATCACTTCTGCAAACCAGCCCAGCAGCCTCCACAGCCAGGCACAGGGTGCTCTCCACTGTATATGTGTCTGTTTGTCTTCTTCACTTTTACTCTGGATGCAACTCTTGGCCAGGGGTTCACTGCACGGAAATCTATTGCTGGAATAACACACCGTAGCACCTGTAAACTTCAGACAGTCCTGGATTAACATGCATGTCTGAATACAACTCATTTCCCAACCCAGACTTCTAAAGTCTGAAGAACTGAATTTGGAAAGTAACTTTTAGGTGGATTGCTGGTTTTGCTACAGTGTAGAGAAACAGGGTTAGGAAACTTCTTCTTCCATTTTTGTTTCCTTCCTGGAATCAGGTGAGCTGGTAGACCCTTGTGCATGTTTATACATCAAAAAAAACCCAAAACAACCAAACCCAACCCCCAAAAACCCAACAACAAAGCCACAGCACTCTGAACAAAGTGGCAGTTTCCTGGTACCTCCCATGAAAAGAATGAGATCCTGAATGGTGAGTTAGCTTCAGGACTGTGCTTAAAACACTGTCACAATGACCTATTCCATCATGAGACAGCTCTGTAGCCTGCTACAGTTATTTTTGCAGCAATTTTAAATTTTAGTTTATGCTTATTTTTACAATTTTGGTTTAAACCAGTTGTTCAGATACCAGCAAATGCAGCAATGTATTGTAAATTGTACTGACTTGGCCTTTGGAAGTGTGCCAAAAGTTGTGATTGACAAGCAGTTGGTGAAGAAAAATTCATGCCAAAAGCAGTAAAGAATGCACATAGTAGAGAAGCACAAAATCTTGTTTAACTTAATTGCCTTGCTCTCCTGTAATTTTGTTCTCCTTTTCAGATAAATACAAGGTTATTTGAATATAAATATGTGGACCTGCAGTAAGCAAAATGACCTCAGCTTTCAACCACCTTTATTACCAGATCCATGTTTAACATGAAGACAAGGTTCATTTGATTTTTTCAGATTTATATGTATGTGTTCCATGGTTTGTCAGTAATGAATTCAGATTCATCAGTTTTTCATCTAGTGCCTTAAAGGCAAAGAAGGGAAACATTGTGAGGATTGAAATTGCACTTGATTCCTACACTGTTTGCAGACACTCCTAAACTGGCAGAGAAAGTGGAACATTCCCTCCAACTTTAGCAACTCATTTTGGGAAACTGCAGATCATTTAGTGTAAAAAACAAAAGCGGGGCAGAACAGGCTGCTTAGAGATAAGCATCTTTTAACCGGTATCAGGGCTTGTGGAAAGAAGCAGATGTTCTCACGGCTTCTGTGAGATGTTCTTCACAGTTTCTGTTCTGAATAGCTGTAGATAGCCCGTTACAATTCAGATAGGACAAGAGCACATATTTGCATTAGATTGCTCGATGACTCGACAACTTGACGTAGCTTTGAAGCATTTTGAAACGCAGATTTTCCTTGTTTCACCATAGCAGCATATAAGCTTTGCAACAGATCCCTTTTTCTTGTAGAACAAAGATCTCAGGGCCACTTTCTCTGAAACAGGTTAATGTCATTAACTTCACGGAGCTACACTGGCACCTGCTTTTTAATTTCAACTGAAGCTCCAACTTAGACTTGTTTTGGAGCTCATAGTAATTACATCATCAACAAAACAAATTCTGAATGTTCCTCGAACTGTTGCAAAGGGCTGGCTGCTACCACAGACAGTTAATATAAAAAATAAATTTATTTCTGGAGCAATTTGTTTCTAACTTGTCTGTCTCCTTCTATCCCTTCCATTAGTATTATTTATAGGTTATGGAGCTCCCGAAGTTACGGTGCCTTGGTGAAGCTTTCCTAAGTCATGTGTGCTGTTCGCATCGGTGGTTTGGATCCCCGTGAATAAATGACCGAATGCTGGCAGCCAAGTGCTGACAGCCAGCTGGTTTTTTTTCCTGCGGACATCAGAAAAGAATAATGGTGCAACTGAAATGTTTTGTAATGACTGCTGGATATGAGGACTAGCAGTAGGAGGGTCCCGTGAGTCTCCTCTATTATTGTGTCCTGACACATGCCCTGAATGAAAGATGCGGACACAGACCCAGCGCTCCCGACTCCCTCGCCCAGCTCGCAGCCCCTCCTGGCACAGCCCCGTCCTTCCCCCGGCCCGCCCCTTCCGCCGCCGCCCGCCGGCGCTGCGCGGCCGCTTCCGGACGGGGGATGGGGGTGGCGGTGGCCGCCGCCGCCGCCGGGGAGAGGCGCAGGCAGGGGCAGGGCGCGGAGGAGCCGCTGCCGCAGCGCCCAGAGCCGGCGGGGCGGCACCGCCGCTCGGCGGCAGGTGAGGCGGGGGGAGCTGCGGCCCTTCCCGGGGGGCCCTGCCGGGGGGCGCTTCCTTCCCGCGGGTCCCACCGCGCCCCCGGGCTGCCCCCGCTGCGGCGTGTGCGCCCCAGGGCGGGCCCGCGGGTGTCGGGGGAAAGGACTGCCCCGCTGCAGAGGCCGTGCGGGAGGACACCGGCTTCGCTTGCCGGCGAGGGGGACGAGCCTCCCGTGCTGTGTGTCCGCGCTGAAATCCGCTCCGCCGTTATTACCGTGCCCGCCCGGCCCGGGCGCATCTCTGCCGAGTGTGAGCGCCCGGGCCGGGAGCACCAGCTGCGCGCTGGGCGGTGTCGCCGGCGCTGCTGGGATGAAGCGGTCAGCCCTGCTGCCCGGCCGTGTGTGTTTGGGGCCGAACTTTGTGAGCCTCGTTAGGAGAGGCGGTGAGGGGCGGGTGCGGAGCGGGGCTGGGGCTGGCCGGGGTCGGGGCCTGGCTCGGGCCTGCGGGCACCGTGCGGTGTGCGGGGCCTGGGGGCAGGCGGGACCCGCGGCGTGTCCGACTGCCGTGCCAGCCTCCGCAGGGATCCTGCTGGAAATGATGCTATGGGGCAGCCTTAACAGGCAGATAACCAAACGTTGTATCCGTTCAAAATAGATAGCAGCCTTACTATTTTTTTCCTATAAAATTGTATGTTTTCTGAGGACAAATTGTTTAGTTTCGAATACAAATGCTGTTGAGTGTGTAGAATTTGCTTATTAACAAGGCAGCACGGAACACTGCTGTTCCTGGTTTGCAGGTGTGCTCTTGGACTTTCGAGGGTTAAATGGAGGAGTCTGGCTGGGGGGACAGGGTTGTGTGAGTTTAAGGCCTGAGCATGAGGAAGTTGAAACTACTGGAACTGTTATCCACTCAATCTCTTAAATCTGTGTTACTGATGCATTGGGTGGCCTCAGACCATTCACTTAGTCATTGCTGATTGCTGTTAGAAAACCCCCAGCACTTCAGAAAGGTAGGTTTTTCTGGCTCTCTCAGTTAGTGGAAGAAGAGGTAAATGAGGTGTAGTTTTAACGTTCATGTATTTATTGATTTGTGAGAAGTTGAAGTGGTCTCATGGTTTTGTATTTGAGGCTTCAGTTTGCAAAATTAATTTTATAAAAATGTTATATGTGGAACACTCATTCTGTGTTGTAAGATGACTTGATGGCAGATTCCACTTGGCTAAGGTCTGCTCTGTCTCCGCAGAGCTCCCTCGTGCAGCTGGACAAGGTGTCTGTGCCACCTCCACAGAGCAGCTGATCATGCTGTGCTCTGGAGTGGCAAGAGCTCTGAAGACATTTCCTGGCATTTAAATGCCCCTCCTGTTTGGTAGGGGGTGCCTCTTGCTGGATATCAGAGGTAAGGAAATGCCTGTGTCTTGTTCTTCCTTTTGCTTTCTGCGATGTAGAAGAAAGGTGGAACTAACCTGCAAAATTAGTGTGAAGTGATTTTTATATAAGTGAAAGGAATTTCTTTGGAAAGTTTTGTAAGTTTTTGTCGTGTAAGTGCTGCTTAGATGTGAAGGAAGTGTTCTGCAGGTTTAAAGCACAAAAAATTTAAATTACCTTGTTTGCTATTCTATGTGATGTTTTTTGCTGGCTGGTTGGGATTTTGTTTTGGTAGGATACTGTTACAAACATAGGTTGGTGTAGGAATTGTAATCTTTTGGGTTCTGTAGTGTCACTTTTCTTTGTACAGAGCTTGCTTTTGCAGCCCACTTAGCTGGTTGAGATCCAATAACCATATTACATTATGTATGTTTGTTTGATAATCGCATACCTTTTAAAAGTTTTTTATTTCTTTCTTACTTTAATGCACCTAAAATGAGGAAGGCTACTTGATTTTCACTCGACCAGAAAGATCAGATTGTAAATGGTTGTGGAGAGTAAGATCAAACACAGTTTCACTTCAGATACTGTTCTGTGTTCTGGTATTCATTTGGATGGAAAGTTTGTTCATGCCTCCCTCTGTCTGGTAAGATGAAGGTGTGGGAAGAAAAGGGGAAAAAGAAACCTGAGTTGTATTACTCCTAAGTTGTATAGGGATAAAGAGCAGGCAACATTCTGTTACAAGAGGGATATGCTATTACTTGAAACTGGAGGAAAAATACTTGACACCTGATATTTAGCATGCAAAATATTCAAGAACTTGGACAAATATTAATGAAATACCATAAATTACATCCTAAGATAAGTGGTAGAGTACTTGATCAGTTGTTTAAAAATCACTTGTGTGTGCCTTGAATTATGGCAGTAGGATAATAATTTGTTCTGGTAGTTGGTTAGTAGATTAGGAGTTGAGCTGCTCTTAGTGTTGACTTGACCATGGTGCAAAACCTGTTCAGTTTAATGAGGTTTAAGAGTCAGGGAGCAGTATGTATCCTGTTCATTTTGATGCAATATGTAACTGTACTTGGTTTTTTTGTAGCTTTCAGGACTTTCTGTAGTAGCTGCTGTCCATCTTGCGTGGAGGTGTCTCAACAGAAAGACTCTGTTATGAATATAAAGCTAATATTTGATCCACAAGCTGCACTTCAATAAATAATTCTCAGGAAGCTCATCTTCCTTGATGGCTTAAAACCTGACACTAAAGTAGTGTTACTTTGAGATTTCTTATCTTACCTTCATGCACAGCACTAAGACCTTTAAGTACAGTTGAGCTACTGCTGATCATCTCAGTTATGATACCAAAGTCACTAATTAAAACTGAATGCAAGTTTTACAGCAATATTTATGTATTTGAAGTTATTGTATTCTTGCTTCAGGAAAATACTTTCTTTTTATCTGATGGTGGGCATTGTGCTGTGTTTGATCAATTTTATATATAGTATGGTAGCTGTTGTATTTAAAAACGCTTGAAAAATCATGCACTGTTTTTGCAAGTGTTCTTTTTGTCCTTCTGTTTACAAAATACTGTACTATATCTGGTGGCATTTAGAAGGTAAGGATTAAGTCACTGTGTGCTCTATGGCTATTTGCTTTAAGTAAGCAGTGAAGAATTTAGTTTCCAGGAAGAACAGGTGACAAGCTTCTCATGTAAGTCAGAGTCAGCAGAGTAGCTGAGAGTTGTGCTGCATAACAAGGCAGTGCTGTGAGTTCTTTTTCCAGCACAGCATTGCTGGAAAAGTTGGTGTGTGACAGTAGCCTTATTATTGCAGGCTGGCTCAGAACATGTTTTTGTGTAGCTTTTTTGTGCTGGGGAACCAAGGCCACAGACATGGGCAAAGTAGCAGCCTTTGCAGGGAACAAATTCTCCGCTGGGGTGTGGGATGTGCGCCTAAGCCAGCAGACCCAGCCAAGGGGGAGCTGACTTGGCATGGCCTGTATTCAAACTGCAGCTTGAAACCTTCACACAGAAATGTAGGTTAAATCACTTGAGATCTGACAGTTCTTCAGCATCCTTCCTAAAATTCCTCTCAAGGATGGTGGGAATTGAACCTAGGGGAAAAAAAAAATCAAAGGGCATGTCAGCAAGGCTCTCCCAGGTACCTGAGGGCAGGTGGTAAAGCAATAATGGTGCTGGTAGAGTTTTTGCATATGTGTCTGGAATAAACGAAACCAGTCAGCACTCTGCTAACTGCTGCAGACCTAACTAGGTTGTTTAACCCTTCAGCTATGACTCTGCTCTAATCGAGTTTTGTTTCTATAATAAGTTTGCAGCCTAATGTTACTGTGATACAAATGCTACTTTTCCTTGGCTAGAGTAGTGATAAGCAGATTGAACTTTCCACATTTTTACCTCAGTATGTTGTCTCAAAGTCTGTAAGCTAGGAAAGTTAGGGAATTAATGGCTGACTGGCAGCAATTCAGTAGACAGGAACATGGTAGAATCATGGACAGTCGTGTTGAGGAAGGTTAATTTTCTCTATTTAAATAAATACTAGGAAGTTTTGGTAACAGCTAGGGTATACTCAGAGCCTCTCAGAGGCACCTTATTTCTTAAAATGCCCCAGCTAAATTGTAGGAATGTTCATGGTTCATGAAGTAACGTTTTTCTTTTAAAAAAGTAACTACTTATACATATGCAGTTCAGATACAGTTGTGTTCATGCTGTTAATTGAAAGGCTGCTGAAAGAAAATGGGACACACAATACGTACTGTTGATGAGCTTGCTAAGTGTAAGTCACAGTACCAGGAAAATAATCAGCTAACTAGCTACAGACATTGCTGATGTCAGGTGAAAAGTGTATTTTGCTCTCTGACGCTTAAGTCTGTGCTTGCTTTGCATTACTCATGTGTGTTATTCATCATTAAATAATGTTATCCATTATTTGGTTTCAGTGATAAAACCAGTAAAGTGGAAGGCAAAGTAGTTACCAGAGCTGTTTCCTTTCAGAGGGAGGACAGGTGCAGTTATCTAGGGAACTTGGTCTCTTCTGCTGTGTTATTCTTGGGTAGCAGTCTAGTGGTGTAAAGGTTCTGTAGTGTTCTTCAGCTTCAAAGAGGAATGGGAACAGTTGCATACAGGGATCTATATTGAATTCCAGGTGTTAAGAGTATTAGGGAAAAGTGCTTTTTACCCTTTAAACTACAAAAGTGTCACTAATTGAGTAATCTGAAAGGGAAGGCAGTTTCAGGGTTTAAAGAAGTTGCTCTGTCATTAAAAAATGAACTTAACTGTTGCTGTTGAGATGAAATGAGCTACCTGTTTTGTGTAATGTTTTAAACTTGTGTTTTGTGGTAATTTCTTTGTCTTTTCCAGGTGGTTAAGTGTCTTGTCATTGACAGCTTTAAAAAAATGAGGAAGTCCTATCAGTTGCTTCTTGAGGTTACTGTAGACTTTCTCCCAGGTCTAGCCCATAGTGACCTTTGATGGGTGTGCTCATTCAGTGTTGCAAGGTTACTTCTGTTGCACTCTAGTAAGAGTTGATTTTTATTCTGGCAGTGCCACATGAAGGAAGACGAGGCTGATGTTAGGCTACTTGACTTGTGACAAATGAATAAAGTTATTTTAGGTTGGGGACAGTTTCCTCCCTTTGTCCTCAGAAGTTGCTTTGGTTAGAAGACAGTATCAGTAAGTAGAGTGTATTTGTGATGGTGAGTTTACATTCACTGCTTTTAGAAAACTTGTGATGATTGCTATGTTATAAAACCTGTTGGGATTAATAACTTTTTTTTTCAGTTCTGAGTAAAGAAAGCTGGAAGTTCAGATAGGCAACTCAAGTTTGTTTATTTTTACTGGATGTTTTTGATTTAGTATAAGAATAATACTGATAACACACTCATGTTTTAGTTGTTGCTCAGTGGTGCTATGATCCTAACTCAAGGAGTTTTTGGTTTCCACTGCTCTGCCAGTGAGGAGGTGCAGAAGAAGCTGGGAGAGAGCACAGCCAGGACAGCTGAGCTGGCTAAAGGGACATACCATGGAATGTCCTGCTTGGTATATAAATGGAGGGGGGAGGATGGCTAGGAGGGGCTGACCACTGCTGGGAAACTGGCTGGGCAAAGGTCAGCATGTGGTGAGCAGTTGTAATGTGCATCACTTGTCTTTCTTGGGTGCTGTTCCTCTTCCTCTTTGTTATTTCCCTGTTATTATTACTATATTTTACTTTATTACCATTATTAAAATGTTCATATGTCAACCCATGTAGTTTACCTCTTTACAGTTCTCCCCCACATCCCACTGCAGGAGGAGTGGGCTGGGGGCAGTGTGGGTGGGAGGGAATGAGTGAATGAGTGGCTAAATGACTCTTATTGCTACCTGGGATTAAACAGCAGCCCTGGAGTAAAATACTAATATGTAGTACAAAAAAAGGTCAATTAACTGATGATTAGCTGAAAATTAAATGTCATAATTAATTTTATTAGCTGTGTGACCAAAATAATTGTTACAGTTGTTTTTGAGCCACACTTTCAAAAATAGTACGATAACATAAAAATGAGAAAATACCCTTTTATATGGAGAAGGAAGCATATAGTATATGCAGATATTCTAGTAGGTGGTTTGGTTTTTTTTGGCAACTATTAAAATCAAAGTATCTTCAGAAGTATCATGCCCTTAATTATTTTAGAAGGATAAGTGATTTGTGTGCTCATTTTTCTTCTAAATAGTACTTTTGCACTGCTGGCAAATCTCATTGGGCTCATCAAATCTTCTCTGATATAGTATAAAATAGTTTGTGGTTCAATTAGATAAAAGCCAGAAGAAAAAGTTGGGTCCAATAAGTATATTGAGAGCACAATAGGTACTGTACCTCCTTAAAAAAAGAAGTGAGAAGGAAAGAGGTTCTGTTCTTGGAAGAGCTGTGCCCCTGAAAAAGATGTAGAACTGTGCTGAATATTCATGATGGGTTTGAGTACCAGTTTACTATAGACAGAAGCTAAATAATAGATTAAATACACTGTTTCCTTGCTTTCATTCTGAAAGCCTTGAATGATGTATGTGGCACTAGTGTATTGTACTGCCTTGTATTTTCTGAGATTTGGTTGGCATGATTGAAGCATTCTAGTTAATTAGACTGTTTTTTCGAGTACAAAGAGCTGTGAAATTGTAGCTGTTTCTTAGATGGTAGCTGTACATGAGCCACCAAATATAAATTATGCACAAATCCATTCTGTGCTGCTGTGGGTCTTCAATATTGCATAAACTTTTTAGTACTTTTACTTCACTGGTAGCCTTTCGAAGTTTTGTCATGTATTCCACATAGTGTCCTGTGGTTGACTTTTTCCCTGGTTGTTGTTCTGGTGATTTGTCACCACCATGTGACTGAAATGTTGCTGAGCTGTCTCTCTTTCCTTCAAGCAATATTCTAGAGTCAGGAATAGAATTATTGAGAAATCTGTGTGAAGAGAATACATCTCCTCTGGTTTGTGTGTGTTACCATGTTATCTACTACCACATCACTTTTAAAAATGCTTTGAAGCTTAAGCCAGCGCTTCATTTCAAGTAATGTTATTTTTGAAAGCTGAATATTTACTGATTTGCAATTCAGTAAGCATCTGTCTTAATTACTGAGATCAAACAAAGATGGAATTATGATGGTTGTTCCATCAACATACACCTAAGCTCAATATGGTTGCAGATACCTAGACTTAGGTTTACTTGGAAGGAGTGAGGGAAGGTCATGCCATCAAAGCTTCAGTATATATTTTAAAACACTGGGATATATTGGACTGTATTGGAATGTGTTATTTCAGCTTTAATTCAGTGTTGTGTGTTTGCTGGCTATACTTGCTTGCATAGTTGATGAACTGCAAACAATGGAAAAGACTAATGATTAAGGTGGTATTTAAACAGAGAAGTATTGGATTTTCATTGCCTAATGTAATTAACAAACCTGGATTTATTTATTTATTTATTTATAACAAAATTAGAAAAGTATACTGGATACAGCTAGGAAATAGTCTGCTTCCTGGAAACTTTAAATTTCTGTTTAAGAGTAAATGTGATAATATTAATTTACTTTTGCTTGAATTAAAAAAAATTAAAGTGTTTTTGTATTACTTACCTAAGAAATTAGGTCTGTTTTTTGGCTATCTCTTATGTAAAATGTCATGGGCTAATTAAGCATCTCAAATTGCACAAAAGACACTGGCATTTCAGTAATCCGTGTTAAACATTCTGGTGTTGTCTCTCTCGGCTGTGCAACAGGTCAGTGTGAGTGGCGGATAAAGAGGGAGGATGGCAGGCAATAACCAGCTTTGCATTCGACGTTGGACTACCAAGAACGTGGCCAAATGGCTGAAGGAAGAAGGCTTCTGTGAATATGTGGATGTTTTGTGCAATAGACACAGGCTAGATGGAATCACACTGCTGACGCTTACTGAGTATGATTTACGATCCCCTCCTCTGGAAATCAAAGTCCTGGGGGATATCAAGAGGCTAATGCTGTCCATCCGCAAACTGCAGAAGCAGCATATTGACATCCTGGAAGAGCTGGGTTACACCAGTGATGGTCATGCTGGCACAGTGTGCCCAGGTGGTTCACTACAGGGTGCTGATTGGTTTTGTAATGGTGAAGTACCTCGGGACTATGATGGACTGACTGACTTGAATGGTGATCAGTATCAATATACAAATGGAAAAAACAAACATGCCACACGAAGGCTGGACCCAGAGTACTGGAAGACAGTTTTAAGTTGTGTGTATGTCTTCATAGTGTTTGGCTTTACATCATTTGTTATGGTGATAGTACACGAGCGAGTACCTGACATGCAAACATATCCACCTCTGCCAGACATATTTTTAGATAGGTAAGAAATTTTCTTTCTAAACAGTAATGTGATGGTTAAAATATAGGCTGTTTTTCCTTTGTTTTCAAAGTTTTATATGCTCTAGGAGAAAGTTTCATGTGCTCTAGAAGATGCCTCTGCAAAATAAGAGTCTAGTAAATCCTTCTGCTAAGATTGAAGTGCAGATCAGTTAGATGCAGAGATTTAGTTTTAGGGGAAAATAAAATGAGCTGTTGTTCTACCCAGTTTATATCTCGTTTACATCTTAAACTCACTACAATACAGTAATCAGTTCATCCATTCTTGCATTCTAGCAAAAGGAATGATGGTCAGCTGGCATAGATATGCAGCCATATGCATTTTCTGAAATTTAAGTTCCTGCTATGAAGCTTAACATGTCTTGATATAGAAAAACTTGGGATGAAGGAATATTTTGGGCTGTGAGTGAGCAAGGAAATTGAAAGGGAGCAGCATTGGTACTGTATCTTTGTTGTCTTCCCACTGTCAGATTGCTGAATGTAGTCTAGGGAAATGCTGAAGTAGAATGAAAAGACCAGCATCTCTTTTAACAGTGTATTGAACCACTGTTGTGACTTATGCAGTACCTCCTCATTTTTTTAAAGAAAATATTTCACTTCAGACAAAGAAGACACAATGGCAAAGGTCAAATTCTAGTCATTGACTACAGGTTTAATAGAGGATAAATGTTCCCTTTGAGAAAGTGCACTTGCACCATGGAGAACTTAACTGCCTAGAGAGTTTTAAAAGATGAGCTAAAGTATTAAAAAGTTCAGTCTTTGTGACCTATTCCTGCCAGTAATTTCCATTTTCATTAATGGCTTTCAAAAAGTCAGTAAGAGTCTAACCTTTTGAGTAAGTGTGCAGAATCCCCCATAAATTTATATGTAACTCAGCAAGGACAGACCACATCCAGCAGAATGGAAGAGGGGAGAGAGAACAGGAGCTATGACATTACTGTATTTTGTTCCCAGGGTGCTACTGTGGTATTCAGTGGGGCAGGAGGATGGGAGAGCCCAGAAAGCAGCAGCTCACAAACAACGAGAAGGGATTACTACAAAGCTTGTGTTTGAGCAGCACTCTGCTACCCCTTTGTATCAGGGGGAGCACAAAACTACGAGAAGCAGCCTCTCTTGGAATCTGTTGATCTGTATTTTGGTGACTGAAGAGTGGAAATTGTTACTGGTGCCTTATGTGTGCAAGAAGGTCTTAAATCTTTTGACAGGGAAGGCTGAAAGGTTTGCATATAGTGATAATCACTGAAATTTTGAAAACAATTTTTATTTTCCCTGAAACTTTTCGGTGAAGTTCTGCTTCATTGCAAATGTTTAAGATTTTTGGCTTTGCAGTATTTAATTCATTGTGTTGACATGGCATTCTTACAAGCATGAGCAGCATAATTGACATGATGCAAGTTTTTGTCAGAATGAAAAAGGTTGTTGTGAAACAATGGTAGAGGAGCACATCCTGTTAGTAAGTCATGTGTAAATTAAGAGAGCATACTAGAGATTTTCTCTGACTTAGTGAATTCTGTGTAAACATCTGCTGGAAACACGTTATTAGGAAGGAGATAACATAATGGAATGTATTTCAAATTCTATGTCATTCAGTCTAACAAAGGAATTTTTGGCTGTAGTTTATACTATTGTCAGATGAATGCAAATTAGTTTTGACGTTAGAACTTGATATGGTCTTATCTTCAATACTGAGACTAGGAAAAAAATTAAGCCTTTGTATTAACTTTTTTGCTTTGTCCTTTTTTTTAGTGTCCCTAGGATACCATGGGCTTTTGCTATGACTGAAGTATGTGGTGTAATTCTTTGCTACATTTGGCTTTTGGTTCTTCTGCTTCACAAACACAGGTAGAGTTTATAAAATCCAAATTAACTAGTACTTTGCAGAGAAAAGCTCATAAAAAGAATTCATGGTGATTGTTTAAGAAATTCCATTTAGTAAGAATCTTGTCAGCTCTTAGTATGTCCACGTTAAAATGGATGAGGGAGGATTTGCTCAAGAATGATGAGATGTGAATCTTTCAAAGGAGTAATCTGAATTTACTTTTCTACCTTATAAATAAGTAATTTCCTTCAGAACACAGGTATTTCAGAGAGTTGTCAGTATATATTCTCACACTGTAGTAGTTTTGTATATAAGAAAGTGCTATGAGAATGAATTTCCACAGGCTGGCTGAGCCAGCCTGCCAGTTTGCTTTCACTGAGGGATAGAAAATGCTTTTGTATGCATGCATATTCTGCGTTAAGTTCTTACCAGTTCATTGATTTTTATCAATTTGCTAACAGAAGGTACGAGTGCCAAAGCTAGTACAAGTGTAGCTGCAGAGGTGGAGCTGTACCTTTTGGTGACAGTCAGCTTGCTACAGTGTCTCACCCTGTCATGTGGAACCATAGCTTTACAGCACTACTTAATTAAAAAAAAATTGTTGTGAAACTTGTAGTAGTGATGATGGGATTAAGTTGGGGTGAGGTGAAATGTTTTAATCACAAGTTTCCTGATTTCAGTTGCTGTGTACTTTTCCCAGATCTATACTTCTGCGGAGGCAGTGCAGCCTCATGGGGACAGTGTTTCTATTACGTTGCATTACAATGTTTGTTACCTCACTCTCGGTGCCAGGCCAGCACTTGCAGTGTACTGGAAAGGTAAAAATTTCAAATGCTTTATATTATTTTTCCCATTTCCTTTTTGAAAAAAAATACTTAAGATGTGATTAATATTGTTGCAACCATAGTGTTGGATGTGTGTTTTTTAAGAACATCATGTTTTTCTCCTGTTTCCTTGCCCTTGCATTAATTACCATATGCAGGCAAACATCTCTAGGGGTCTTAGAAGCACTTGCCACTTTGGAGAGTATATGGTTATTTGGGGAAGGGTGTTCAGAATATTTCACGCTGTAAACCAGAGAGAATCCATCAAAGGTGTGTGCACTTAAGCTACTGACTTCATGAAGAAAAAGAAGCTGTTACTTCCCTTTCAGTCTTTCTTGTTGGTTGTATGGTTTTGAAAAAAAGGCCAACAAAGTATTATTATTTCACCCCTTCTCATAAGGGATGTTCTTTAGACCATGGGATTTTATGGTTTCGTCCTAACTTTTAGTTAGCTGAACAAGTGGAAAGCTTGACAATGACACATTGAGAGGCTGAATACATTCAAAAAAAGGTGACAGGCTCTGTGGGTAAATCACTTGGAACAAAATACTTGCTCAAAATTCCAGTATTCATTAGAAGTATGATGAATACAATTAGTAATTGTAGTTATTAGTGTGACTCACTGCCACAGTGAAATCCAAAGATGTGCTAACCTGCATTTTAATAAAAGACACAACATGCTAAGTGGTATTAAACAAATGTAGTGCAATACAGCTAACTTTAAGGACATACTGTTTAGGCAGTGGGGTTGGCGCTCGGTAAAGTTTAATGTCACTGTTTTTCAGTTGTATGGCAATGTTTGGGCAAAACTCCAGCGGGCATTTGCAATATGGAGTGGTTTTGGAATGACTCTGACTGGAGTACATACGTGTGGAGATTACATGTTCAGTGGCCACACTGTCGTCCTGACCATGCTCAACTTCTTTGTCACAGAATGTAAGTACAAAGTGTCAACACTCAAATGTCATTAAGAATATGTACAGCCAGAGGCGTGAGAGTGTAAACACTTTAATGTCCTTAAGACTATCTGCTGCTTGACCTTCTCAGAAAGTTCAAAGTGTAACATTTAAGCAAACAAATACAAATTCAGATTGCTGTGCTCTTTCTCAGGTTTGTGACAGTCAAGTCACAGCCAGGAAAGGAACACCACCACCTCCTTGAATGGGGGGATGAATAGGGCACTTCTCAACGAACATGGGAGCCAAGAAATTAGAAAGGCTTTCTGGCTTGCTACTGAGACAGTAATTGGGAAGATACTTAGGATTGTCTGTTAGTATTCACTTCCCTAGGTATCTGCCACTGACTCCTCTCAGCCACCATACCTGCCAAGGTGTCAGTACGTTTGGTATAACCCATAAAACTAAACACCAAACCTCATTGTGAGTGAGAAAATGTGAAACAGTAGTACCCTTCTGTAAACAGCAGCAGTGATTTGATACATATTACAGCAAGCAAAGATAATTACTTTGAGTTCAGCTATGATGGAATGACTGCAATAACAGTAATGTAGGTTCCATTGCATCTTCCTCCTTATAACATAGAAAGGGCATGATTTTCATTAAAAGAAGTTGGTTGAACAAAGAATTCTGCTTTGCAGGGTGCTAAACCATTTAATGATGCTCTGTTAATCCAGAAATGCATGTAAATTTGTAAGTGAAGTCATGAAGTGATAGACATATATTACTTGTGGAGTTGTTTTTGTTGGATTTATTGGACCTGTATACAATATTAATGAATGAAGAGACTAACTTCATCTCATTTTTTGGATGAAAAGCCTGTATGAAAACTTGGAATGTCTAGGCCTGATTTTTGAGACATTCAAGGTTAATCACTTTCTGTTTTCTCCTAGATACGCCAAGGAGCTGGAACTTCTTGCACACCTTGTCCTGGGTCCTAAATCTCTTTGGAATCTTCTTCATTTTGGCTGCACATGAACATTATTCTATAGATGTCTTCATTGCCTTTTACATCACTACAAGACTCTTTTTGTATTACCATACATTGGCTAATACTAGAGCATATCAACAGAGTAGGAGAGCAAGGATATGGTTTCCAATGTTTTCTTTCTTTGAATGCAATGTTAATGGTACTGTTCCCAATGAGTACTGCTGGCCCTTTTCAAAACCTACTATACTAAAAAGATTAATTGGTTGAAGACATTGTGGGTCAGTTCCGATTTTTATGAAGCATTATGACTAAGATCCTACAAGGCTAGCTACGAGAAGGAAGTCAAGTAACATTTTTCACTCTCTGATCTCCTCCCTTGCCTTGTTTCTTAGATTCTTAGCCATAAAATGGGGTTCCCATACTTCACAGGGATGTGTTTTGTTTTCTATTTGTGAAAATAGAAAACAATGCAGGGATGGGTAAAGGCTATCAGTGAAGCACGAATATAAACCAGAATACTGTTACCCTTGGTCAGGTTCTGTGTGAATGTTTATGGAATGTTAACCTCAAATATGTGCTTGTATTGAATATAATACACCCTTTACAGGTCCAGGTAATCTCTGTTACCCGAGTGCCAGCCTTTACATATACTGATGAAAAAATTAGAACTTTATGAAGCCTTTCTTTTAAAGCAGTCATAAATGTAATTTTCAAAACAAACTGTGTATACTTAAAGATAGAGGAGGTCTGTGTCATAATGAAGAAAACAGTATAGTTCCTTGCTGAGAGGGTCTCAACTGTTAAATTACAAGTCTTGACAGTATAAATGGTCTGCGTACAGGTTGCCAAAAATGCAAGTCTGCCTTGTGGCTGTGCAGTGAAGATATTTTTTTTAATGAGAACTTACTTAGTCTAGTCTATCAGTTGTCTATATGGTTGTTCTAGCACTTGAAAGTTTACCCTTTTGTGTTTAAATGAGTTAAAGTAAGTGGAACATCCACTGAAAGTAAACTTAGCTTTAGTGAGTTTGAAGCCACAAAATAACTTCTGTGTGGTTTTAATTGCTTTGTACCCAAACCTGTGCATGCTTTTCAGGAGCAGTTCTTTATCATTGGAAAAACAGAGCAGTTGTCTTCGTGTATCTCACTGTCCTGTAAATGGATGGGAAAAATGCATGTAGTAACTCTTTCAGGAATAGTAATAATAGTGAGTATTGGAAATAGTGCTCATGTTGATGTATGTTTTAGCACTCTGGTGTCAACAATTTGGTGAATATCTCTGGATATATACATATATGCACAGTATTTTTGTTTATATATATAAACAAACACAGTATATGTTTTTCTAACAACTATGAAAAGAGACTAGTTCTTAAATTAAGTTGCTCATTTACTACTCTGAAAGATAGAAGTACCATAAACAGTTGAGTTTTGCTTGTTGAAAAAACCAAACACAACCCACAAGAAAACAGCCCCAAAGACCTCAGGCCAACACTCCGAGTCCATAATGCACAAGCAAGGGTCACACTAGGGCTGGTGATCTCTTAGGCAGTGGATTGTAAGGGGACAATACTGATGTTGTCTGTAGAGACTTGAAATTAGAGTTGTGATAAATGAAAATTGAGAGGTACAAGGTACAAATCATAAAAATGGTGTAGACCTTTTAATTTGATTATTGCAATTTCAGAATAGGTAAGACATGCAAAAGGTAGTGTAAGTCAGCTTTAGAAAGTTACACAAAGCATTTCCACCTTGGTACAAGCTGACTTAATGGGCACAATGTACTTGTGTGTGCATAGAAATGAATTTATTTGGAATTTGCAAGGTTTTGTATTTGGAGTCTTACAACCTACTGTGGGCTACTCCTTGCTGTATTGTATTCCTTTTATAAACCTTGATTGTATTAACTTGACTACCTTACACTCTTCGTAATATATTACTTTTGTAACTTAATTTAGCTCCTGTTCTACAGAGGAATTACGCATCTTGGAGTATCTCTGCCAGCTGTACTGAGCACATGTACATTGTACTATTCCAGAGATTTTTATATTTGTAACATTCCAATTTTTTAGCAAAATTGCAGGTTTAATACTATATTGTTCAATCTACCACAGCCTGATGGCTCTTGCCATCCAAACTGGGAGAGTATACTTAAACTTACAAACAAAAGGAGAAAATACTTTGAAAGATTTAAAGATTTGCCATTTGCTGCTCTTAACTTTCTGATTTCAGAAAGGCAATTTGAACATTCCTCTTGAGACTTTATAATGAAAGAGCTCTATTTGTTAATTTATATTTGCCTTTGCAGTGCACACAGTTATGAATGCTATTTTTCTAAACTCTAGAACAGATGTTCTCAGGATGTGCAGGATTGTATTCTGAGTTATATGGAGAGGTATGCAATTAAACCTGCAAAGATGTTGATTCTGAAAATAACCATTTGAGTGGTAACTGGCTTAACTGCACCTAAACTGAAATGCTATTTTACAACTTAGACATGCAGGAGAATTTTCAAGTACAGCCCAGTGTAACAATGTTTACATAAAGTAAAGCTATAATTTAATTTTTTTTTAAAAGAAGTTCATACACTTTGAAATATAAGGATTCTCTCTTCATTCCAATCCAGTTTTTCAAATTCTGTTAAGTAAATTGGTTTTAAATCAGCCTTGCAGCCTTGCCTATCATTGTTTTTTAAAAGAAGTTTGTTCTTTCGTGCCATTTCCCTTTATGCTAAATACCTGAGTCCAGGATAAGTAATATGAAAAGGTTGGTTTTGTTAGCATTGGAGTGAGTTAAAACATTGTCAGGATAATTGTCCTCTGCTGTTTTGGAAGTTCATTTTGTCTGTCTGTAAACGTGCAAGAGGAAAGCTTGACATTGATAGAAGACAGAAAAATGTGATCTCACGTGCAAAAGAGCACAGGTCAGTCTGTAAAGTTGGGAATGTAAGCTTTATTGTTCATTAGATGGAAACAAATTGCAAGTAACTGATAGGCTTAACATTTTGTACCTCCTTTTGAAAGAGTCAGTGTTTTAAAATAATTTTTCTGCTTCTGTTGCTGACAAGCACTTTTAAGTAAAGTCAGCAGAGCACCATTGGGCCTTGCATTTAATGCTAAGTATGTTCAGGGGTGTCTTCCTTTATGTTCACACATGTCTTTTTGCTCTCCTTTAACATGTTGCACCTCTTTTGTGCTAAGTTGTCTTCTGTGGTCTGTGTGAGTGCCCACATAATGTGAATTCAGAGTAATGAATGAAATGCTGTTTAATGCCACCAAGTACAAGTGTCTTAACAACATTAGTACTACAAAGTGCACAAACAAATCAAGTAGCAAAGTCTGAAATTAACAATCGTATATACAAAAGAAGAGGAGGGTCATATTTTTTTGCTAGCTTAGCAAATTTAGTTATACATGAGACTTGGCAATAAGGTTGAGCTCTTCCTTATTAGTTTGGGGATGTGTATGCACATACCTGCAAGTGATAGATACACAGGTTCTTCCCCCATTCTTTTTCTTTGGTTTTTTGTACCTTATGACACAGTTTCTTATAACAGCTTTCCTAGTTTTGCCTTTAGTTTTTCATTCTGAAAGATCCCTTAAGTGGGTTATGGCATTACACTTACACAGAATTAGACCTTCGTAGATGGTGTTTTTTAACAAATTCTGATTACACTGACAAAAACTTACAAAAGGATTTTTGAGCAAGGTTCCTTCACCTGATCCAGAACAATGCTGCAGAAGCTTCCATATATGCAAATTATCTTCATGTCCTGTGGCAAACATGGTAACACTTACACAAAGTGTTGGTGCAGAAATATAGACAGGCCTGAAGTACTTAAATGTCCAAGACTAGCAAGAATTGGATCCCATAAGTGTACTGCTTGACTTGTATGCTTAACTTCAAGCAAATTACTAAATACTGCTGACTTCAGTGAGTGTTACCATTTTAGTTTAAACATTTTCTTGACTAAGGCCCAGTGCATGCTGTGTGTGATATACCTACAGTAATGGGCATTGATAATGTCACTTTCTTTTTGGTTTTCTCTGATGTCTCCACCCCTATCTACTGTAGAAGAAAACATTCCAGTAGAATTTCAAATTACTATTTAACTGGGTTCTGAGAGAAGAAATCTGTAAAAAAAAAAAAAACCTTGATAGTTAGCTGCTTTAAGAAGCACGGGGTAGTTAAATGATTTGGAAAAAAGTTATTTTTTTATGCAAGCATGTTAAAGAAAGTAATTTAGAATTACTGAAACCCTTGAAGAAAGATAAAAGCACAGGTTTCTATAATCTTTTCTGTACAGCTGTGTCTCATGTAGTGCCAAAAAATGAGTGAAAAGAGTTGAACTTAGACACCAGTACAAGTCTTTTGCAGCAATAATTAATACCTCGGTTTTTAACCACTGCTTGCATGCTTAGTGCTATAGAGTGCTATACTTATCCATTATATTTAGCTAGTTTTCTGATGTATGAAAGCCCACTTGGCTCTCAAGCATCGGTCATGGAAAGAAAACCCCAAGCAGTAGGTTTTATGGACCTGGAGTGTAACAAAAATAACTTGCAACAAATATGATAGTTTTTCATCCTATCCATGCAGTTTCTGCTGAGGAGTTAGGGAGAATTTGCAATAATCTACAGATAATACTGATTTATTTTTTTTTTAATAACCTAGGGTACCTTTTTAGAAATCTGACCTGTAACTACAAATACCACCATAGTCTAGTCAAGATGGAAGTATATTTGACAGAAGTCCTAGCAATGAGACAGCTTACCCTCTGAATTATTTTGTGCATGTAGACTTCAGTAATAAGGGTTAATTGAGAGACTGCTGATTTATAAAACTACTATTTCTGATCTGCCTTTGACCTTGTCACTATTCTAATTGAAACAGTATTTCTGGGGGAAAAAAAGTCCTTTGGAGTGAACCTACTTATGTCTTGTTCATTGTATGAACAAAAACACAAAAATGCCCCTCACAACTCCTCAAACACTATGGTATTGTGAACACTGAACCTTCCATATAGCAGTATCCTGCATACTTACCAGTTGTATCCTAACAAATTTGCAGTGAGTATTATGTACATAATTCAATGACATGCACATTTTAAAAGCCAGTTTGTAGTAGGTGTGTAAGAACTTAAGGTGATAAATGTGGAGCACAATAACCTGACCTGTTAGCCCTGACTGTGTAATTAGAAAGACTAACTGTAAGTCAGTTTTGCTCTTTCAATTGAGTTTTGTCAAAAAAGGAGAAATTTTGTCCAATTTGAGAAACCACAAACTGCATTGTACATGGTACTTAACATAATAAGGATGTAGAAACACGGCTTTTCACACTGAACAGTTGCTTCGGTTTTCTTCTGACTGAGAAAATAGTGTTATCTAATGGCTAGAAGGTATGCCAGTGAAGTTTAGAGTACTGTAAATAAGTAAATATTGTTTTGATTCTAAATTCAGATCGAATTAATATATTGTTTTATATCTTTGTTGTGTTAAACATATTTAAAAATACTAAAATAAAATATTTGAAAGATGACAAATGATTGATTTATTTTATATGCAAAATGATGGTTCATTGTCTCTGTTAGCATTGTGACCCTGAAAGTATTCCTGAGCATAGGTATGATGGTGTTAATGAGGTCTTTCTTCAGTATGGAAGTAAGTAATGCTGACAAAATATAAATGGCTCATCTTGTGTGAATCTGTTACAAGTATGTGCATATACTTTAAGTCATTTCTGGAGACATAACTGTTGTGGGTGATGTAGGAATTACAGGTTTGCAGCTGAGGTCTTAAGTCTGCAGCTACCTATATGGGTTTGCTTTTCTTTTTGACACTGATCTGTGACAGATTTGGATAAAATTACTGGATTTCCCTGGATTGTTAAACATGATTTGCCCGAAATGTGGTGAGTGATGTGCCCATCCTCCCGTGCTCCAAGGTAAGAACCAAGCTGCATTTCATGTTCTGGCAGAAAGCAAAGGGAGCATGTCCTGCTGGAGGAGCAGGGTTGTGGCAGCGCTCTGCTCCAAAGGGCCTTTCAGAGGCACACTCGAATTATTTGCTCCAAACGTCAGTTTGACCTACAAGCGAGCCCAAGTAATGGAGAGAGAAGGCAGCAATAAAAACAAAGCACAAGCTTAATCTTCTGTAAAATCACAAATGTTATTTGCACTGTATCAGTCTCTGGCCAAACTAAACTCTAGTCAGTGCCCAAACTAGTCCTGGAATCTTGCAGTCCTTATTTTGCTTCCCGTTGGGTCTCAGTGTATCTTAGTAAGCTCTGCCTTCTCTTGTGAGACACTGACTAGGCTGTGGGAGATGTTGTCTTAGTTCAGAGTTTCCTGATGAATGATTTCAAGGTGTGCTCTCCTGCTCCCACACCAGCAAACAGCACTGTGGGGCACTGCTTGTACCAGTGATCCTCAGGAGGAAAGCAAAGTGTTAGCAAGTGCTTTGATGAGGCTACCGAAAAGTGGTTTAGTCTGTGGGTAACAGGGCTGCAGGCTACTCGGCCAAAGGCTCTGCCTCTTGTTTCTGTCTTGCCAATTAAAAATAGCCCCCCTGGCAAATGCCAAGGGATATAACAGCCCCACATGGGACAGGTGCAAGCTGTCAGTCAGGTGGCTGGAAATACCTAGAAAAGCATCAGCTCTCCTGCAGGCTCTATGAAATGATCAAGAGGAGAGAGCAGAGGAGAAAGCAGGGCAGTTTGCAGCAGGCTCTGCTCTGCTAAAGGCAGCCCTTGCTGAAGGTCTTTGTCACTCTCAAGACAGCTCCTTCCCAAAGGTGTTCTGTTTGGTTGCTCTTGTTTTTCTCTTAGTTGGGCTGTTTCCCCACGATGTGGGTGCAGTACCTGAAAACCAGAGCTTTAGCAGAAGGCTGGTGTCTGCTTCTGGCAAGCTGGAACATGGAACACCACTTGGGTGCTATCTCTGTCCCAGCACTGCAGAAATGCTGTGTTGATGCTTTGGACTGGGATTCGGGAAGCAGGAACAGGCTGGTGTGATGGCATGACCAAGTCAGGGCTGTACTGTTGTGGTGTGCACACTGACCAGGAATGGACTGGGGTTTATATGCCAGAATTAATTTATTATCTTCAGGAACAGTTGCCTCCAGGACAGTTACACCAGTAGCTAAATCCACAGACAGGCTCCTTCTTGGCCATTATCTCTACCACATCCAAATGCACCTGAGTTAATTTCAAACCTGCCCTAGCTGGTATGATTCACCGATGGTTCACAACACTTGTCATTTTCACTCTGGCTTTCCAGAGGGGATGTGGACTTTCATCACCTGATAGCTGTTGATTTGCCCTTGGTTTTCCACATACTGTTTATAAGTATAAATTCCTGCTCTGCTTTTCCTGTGGCATGGGAGAACTAGCAACAAATGACAGAGTAGCCCAGATCACTGCAGCACCACAGGAAGGCACAGGATCTTCCCTGCCAGCACATGGTGTGGTGAGCATATCCTCCTTAAGAAGACCATAGCCTGAGCTTACCTTTATTCAAATTTTGGCTAGGTGTTCAAAGTTCAATTCCAGCTAATCTAATGCTAATAAATGCTACCACGTCAGATGTAGGAAGAATTTACACCTAGAGTTGCACGAAGGTTAACGATCTGTCTCTGCTCTTTGACTTAATCTTAAGAAATCCCCCACAGAAGACTAAATGCACATATCATTATCATTCTTGTTTCAGCTCTTAACAGGCATTGGCCCCCAGTCCCCAGGTGTCCAAGATGTGGGAATTTAAACCCATTTGGATCCCAGTAGGTGGTTGGGATGCAGGTCCCTTGTATCTCAAATGCCAGTCTAACCACTGAAGAACTGTGAGAATTCATTCTCAGACATGTAAGGAAGTTGTTGGCTCACAAAGGAGGATTTCTTACTTCCCTTGGTAAGAAATGAGGAAGTTTAACTGAGTGTGGAGTGACAGACATAAAAATTCATCAGTGTTTCCAAAGGCGTTAATCAGGATTAAAATAACGTTTTGGGTTCCTTAATCATGTGCTGACTTTCTTAAAGGTTTTATCTTACTGGTTAGTAATATGTGGTGTTCTTGAAAGGTTTTCTCTGGTCTAGATCACTAAGAGGACTTTAGTTTGTCTAAGGATTTTTGTACATTAATGTTCTCAAGCAGAGGAAAGAAAAGTCTGAAGCTGACTTGGATTCAGATCCATATTTTCTTGTTTCCTTTTCCTCCTTTTCTTTCCTCAGTCACAGAAGTCTTAAAAAAAGCTTGTACAGCATTATCCATCTTCTAATCATCATCCCTGGGATGTTGTCCTGCCAGATCTATGCTAGGCTTGAGCTAACTTGTCAGCTAGCTACAAACCCAGGCAGGGTAACTGAGGATACCACCCTATTTAGATAAAGAAACCCAAGATGGGGTGTGGCTGACAAGATTGTTGAGTCTTCCCGGACAGACCTGTGGGGAATCGCATGCCAAAAACCTCAGAATCATGCTCTCAGGCTGAAGATCCCTTCTGGCACAAACCTTGTGTGCTGCTACATCCTTTTTGCTGCCTGAGTATAGGCCAAAGGTGAAAGATTTTTAGGAAGGCCCTTCCTTCTGCCAGAAGTGATTAATGGAAAGCAGACGGCCAGCAGATCAGAATAACAGCTTGGGTGCCAGGATCCTGCCAAAAGAAGTGCATTAGGGTTACTGAGCACTGGATTTTATCACTTGAACATCTGTATCCTGCTCTGAGGATTTCAAAGCACATCTGAGATTCATCCTCTTGGAAAATGAAAGCACAGTAGTCCCAGGCATGCCAAAGATTGCAATGGGCTTAATCAGACAAGCCTATTATACTGCCCTGGCTTCTCAGAGAATTTATTTAAAACAGTGAGAATATCTTCAAATCAGTCTCCTATATAGAAATTCCCTGAGCTGTAAGAAATCAGGAATACAATTAAGGAAAATAAACACATTACTAATAATGCTATCTATTTGTGCCTGCAATGAATAGCTGTGTAAAACTAAAATACCCAAACCACAAAAAATCCCCCAAAACAAAACACCCCTCCCCCCCCAAATCCCAACCATAAAAAAACAAGAGCGAGAGAGAGAGAGAGAGAGAAAAAAAACCCAATGTGTATGCAATTGTTCTTGGTCCCATGCATCCTGCAGTCTAAGCCAGCTCACAGAAGCCTGATGAGCTGAGAGCTGCTGGCAGTGCCAGCTGTAGAAGCATGGAGAAGGCAAGGCTGTGGATTCATTGGCATGTTGGATACTGCAGAGAAAGGCCAGGGAGGCAGATGTATCGGAAAGCATCCACAGCAACACTTCACGGCAACTTGTGTCAGAAGAAAGCTGCCAAGTGTATTGAAAATGGTGCTGGAGGCATGAAAGCCTGGAACAGAATGTCCCCCTCCTGGGAGTGACCAGAGCTCAGCTGAGATACCCCAGGATGCAGTGCAGTCCTACACAACATGACTCATGTTATATTCAGCACTTAGTGCAGCTAATCTTATGCTATAATACTGAACAAATGTCAACAGCCACATAATGGCTCAAAGTCAGAAGTTCACTGTATCACTGATTCAGTCATCCTGCACTGGGTTGGTGGATATACAGCCTGGAACTGCATTTGATTAATGCAAAGGTCATCTTTATTTTATGGATTTTGTTTCATTTTTCTGTTACTTCTTTTTCATAACCTGAGACACTGTCAAAAATATTGGATATCACAGGGTTTGATTTACAAAGGGTAGATTATTTGGCCCTTCCTGGTTTAACAGTGTTCAGAAAAAACACTTTGCTCACACTTGCAAAGTGTAAATGTTTCCATTTACTGCTGCTGGGTGAATTTTCAGTGACAGCAGAACCCTGGATGATGATGCCATCAAGCTGAGGCATGTTAGGCTGCTGCTTGATGGAGCTACTTCCTGTGTCTAAACAGAAGAGAGATCTCCATGTAAAGCATCTTGCAAGCTTTATCTTTGTCATTCTTTAGCTTCTATTTCAGTGTTCTGTATAATAAATCTTATATTATTATCTTCTGATCTCATTACAGCCTTCTCCTATGAATATCTAATCTTGGTGGATGAATCTAGCACACTGAAGGATGACTTTTGGGTAGCTACTGATTTAATTATACTGGAAATGCACGATTGCTAACACCAACCATGAGACTTCCTGCACAGCTGAATCTCTATAGCTGCTATTACTTGCAACCTTGGTACAGCACAACCCTTTTTTTTTTTTTCTCTGAAAGAATTAACATATCGAGGTTATTCTAACTAGTAGCTTTCTATTACAGTCATACAAAGCTTTTAAGTTTATCCCTCTTAACAGGAGAAACAGGGAGAAAAGAATGCACAACAGCTGAAGCCTGACTCAAAACTGTAATTACTACGGCTTGGTTGAATCTCCAAGCCTGTCTGCAAGAAGAAGGGAAGTGTTGAAGTAAAATAAGGTAATTTTTTTAATCCTTTCCGTAGGGATACCTGAGGTAGGATAACTTAAAGCAGTTTGGCACATGTGACTGAAGACCTCAGAAGTCAGATTTAGTGCAAATACACTATTGAAAGGAAAGTTTCTGAGTTTCTCAACTCCTGAAATGCACAAAGTCAAATATCCATTAACTGAAGCATCAAAACCGTTTCTATTTCTCAATTTTATGGGGCCTGTCAGACAAAGATGCCTGGATTCACAGAAGGAGAACCTTGGACATACTGGATGACTGTACTACTCCAATCTCAGTGTCACTTAAGAAGCATTACCAAGCTGTTGAAATTCACCTGGATAATACATTTGTAGACAACAACTACGGAACAGTGTGGTTTATATGTTCAATAATTTTCTAAAATGTGGGAAGCTATTTCAGAAAAAAAATATTTAACTTGTTTCAAAAGACATATATTTACTACACTCATAAACTTAAATATGCAGTGTGTACCCAAGTTTTAATCAAAACGCAGGTGGAAATGTGAAGTTTAAATGTATATAAGAATTTATTGAATTGAATTGTAGCTCTTTGTTATATTCTATTTATTAAGGTTATATTTTCTGCTTGAATCATGTGAGTTGCCTGGAAACTTTCATCCTGGGTCTGAAAATATCCTACGAGAAAACTTATCTCTACATGACAAAAATGGAGCAAACGCTCACTTCTCTTTCTGAAAGGACTCCTTCCTTGTGATCACTCCTTATGATCAATGAGCCACGTGCTATTTCTCTATATATGTACTAGCTGGTGTCTTAATGTTTATTACTTCCTTAATCTGTTGCTGGGTTAATTGAATCATTGGCCCATGTCCTGCTGTGAATGCCCATCAAGAGACAGAGGTCTGTTTGGTTGACAGCCCTCAGTGACATTTTTTAGAAATACGTATTTTGCGGATCATTACTTGCAGATCTTTGTCCTAAAGGTCTGTCTTTGGTTCTGGTTGTAACTGACACTGATGAAGTGAGTGACACTGAAATTTTCCACAACCTGCACCTGTGAGCCCATCTGTAACCTCACACCATCCATTCTCCCCAGCACAGGCTTTTTAAGTCTCTGCAGCATATTGTATCTGAAAGCCAACAATTTTCAGCAATAACTACTTCTGCCTAGTAAGCAGCAGTGTCAGACAAATGTCTCTCCAAATCATAGCATAGGAGAATTTTTAAAAATTCTCCTGAATTCTAAAAATGTGGGGAATGTAATCAGGGTATGAAATAGGTATGCCTAGACATGCCTAGGTATGCCTTTCCTTCCAATCAGAAAGAGGACAGCGAGGAAGTTGTTTAGTTTTGTTTTAGAATGGTGCATAATTTCTCCTGGTGGTTTGGTTGTATACAAATAATATGGCCTCTTTAGACTGTGATATGTCAGATTTATTGTACCTATCTTACCTTTGAATGTGGAGGATTTTAGTCTGTGTAGATTTTTAAGCAATATCTTATCTGTCTTTTGATCACATGCTCTGTTAGTTTTACACCTGGGTATGCAAGATGTTCAATGTGACATTAAAAAAATAAAAGTTGTAGTTACGTAAGGGTTGGAAAGCAGGACAATTTTTTTCAAAGTTCACTTTGTGCTGGGCTGTACAAAAGAGGTCAATGTCATTACCTCCTTTCAGCAGGAGGACAAAGAGTGTTTAAGAGAAATGAAATTAATTGCTCCAGGTAAACCTGTAGCAAAGGCCTGATTTCTTCATTCTTGTCAGCAGACACCTTTGCCCTCATTCCTGTCACAGTTCATTATCCCCTTGTATTAGTACTTACTCGTGCTTCTGTCTGTCTGCCTTTGGTTTTTACACCCTTTTCAGTTCTTTGCTCCTGAGCACAAGAGGCATTTAGGGCTCTTATGCTCCTGAATGGTTAGCTGTGGGGACTTTTTCTTTTGCCCAGAACCACAGTCAAGCTTACAATACAGGGTTACAATTGTAGAAATCTCATTCCACTTTTTCAGCTGTGCATGCAGTATGCACAGGTGCTCCTGGGAGATGGCTTAGACCAATTACATTAAGTGCAGAGATTAAGTGTGCTCCTCCATCAGCACACCCTTAGCAGAAATCAATTGCCAAACTGTACCAGGGGAGATCCTTCTCAAGTTTATAGGCTGAGTGGGTGAGTTTTACTAGACAGCAAAAGGGCAATTTTTTCATGTGATATCTGAAATACCCACCTCAACATGAAAAGCACAGAGCCATTTCAATTAAATCACTGTAAGAACTATTTCAGTTGGGCAAACAGCATTTTTCCCTTATAAAGCACTGAACATTTTAACCAAAACGTCTGAAAAAATGTTCCAACTGACACAAATTTCTGAACTAGAACCTCCAATGTGAGTAAATAAAAATGAATCAATGAAATAAGGCATGACTAAAATAAGACATTTCACTGGTGGGGATCAAGCAGATCTAATTATAAGAACCCCTATCATCAGCTCTGCTGCACTGAGTCCTGCACTGAGCACTGGGCAACTAACTAGAACATGATTGTACATGTACATTGTCAAACTTCTGTGAAAGAGGGAAAATGCAACACAGGTCCTTTTGTGTGTGTGTGTGTTCTATTACTTTATATTCAAATGAAAATGCAACCCTTAAAGGACTGGATGAGTCATATAGGAGTTGGCAAAGGCTGCTTCCTTTCCACATGCCACGGGAGGGTGTGGACCACACAGTTTTTCAAGGAAATCATGCAGGCAGAGAAAGTAATTAATTCACTACTTTTATACTTGTTAGCATGACGGCTGTCAAAACAGAGCAGTAGATAAATCACTTGTATGTTTTTAAGAGGTTTGTCCTATCAAGAGAAGCCTCTCCTCCCAGGTAACCAGGTGTGTCAGATTGCTCCGGTTAAACTCCACTGATCACAGATCGATCGGTTTTAGGTCAGTTCCACCTGTGCTGTCTGCTTCCCCATGGCATGTGCTGGCTGTGCAGGAGCACTCCGTGCAGTACAGCATGTCAGTCTGCTTTTAGCAGACGGTGACAAGAGCCTGAATTCCCTGTCTGTCGCTGTCTCTTTTCCCAGAGCCTGGGCTGTCTCTGGGCACGCACAGGGCAGTCTCGGGGCTGGGCAGCCCGGCAAAGCCTGCCCTCCGCTGCCGGCTCTCCCGAAAGGCAGCGCCCCGGCAAGGACAGCAGCGAATCGCCCAGCCCAGTGCCACTCCTGTCGAGGCTGCAGGACAGAGCGCTCGGGTTCGGCTGGCACTTCACCCTTCGTTCCTGTGTGGCTATAGGATAAAGTTGGGGCAACCCCACACTCTTTAAGGGTGTGCGAGGGCTGGTCCCACTCGCTCAGGGGTCCCTGGCATCGCACCCAGAAGCCCAAGGCGACAGCCGCCACATGGTGCAGGACCCGCTGGCCAGCCCGGCCTCGTCCTGTCACCCAGCACCACCATCCCTCCCACAGCACAGCTGCTTCCCAGAATCTGCTGCTTCCCCCTTGTTTAAAGATTCACCCATCTTCCTTCCCACCCAGAGAGGACGCTGCCTTTCGGCCTCCGGAGCCAAGGCACTCTCCGTGCCAGAGCTCGGCCAGCCTGGCCTGGCTGAAGCTTCCTCCTCTCAAAGTCCGAGCCACTTGGGGCAAGAGGTCAGGTTATGGCAGCCTGCAACCCCTTCAGCCTGGCTACTGCAAGTGCCCTGCCATCACTTGCTACGCTTGTAAAGCCTGCTACAAACAGGCACCCTAGCAAGAGAGGTGACCCTAAGAAAGACCTACTCTCAGGGAGAAGTTAACTGAAGTGCATATTGGTATGACAGCAAATATTATTAGGATCTTAGCATTGTTTATTTGTTTGAGAAGGAAACTTAGTCCCTCAAAAGCAAATGGCTAACAATATGTGCTTTTACTGTAGAGATGCTCTCAGTTTTAGAGCTGTGCATCAGAGCAGTTTATAGTAAAGACCATAATCAGAATACCCTGAGCACAATAAAGACACCCTGTAAATAATGTCAAACGTCATGAAGCCAGGCTAGCAAACTATTTTCTCAGGGAGGGATTTGCTTGGGGGCAAGATGTTTTCTATTCACCCTCTCCAAGCCCCCTTCTGAACATACTACAGAACTCTTGGGCACAGTCCTCTGCATGTTCCTCCTCCATGGCTGAGTTTGGCTTTGTTCCCATCAAGACGTTATTTACAGCATTTAGGTTTAACCCTGGAGAGGCTTCAGTGAGAGACAAGGCCATAAAAAACATTGCTCAACATCTTGTGCACCTGTGTCCCTCACTGGGTTCAAGCTTTACAATGAGAGAAGCAGTGGAGGCAACAAAATTCTTTTTCAGCAAGGCAAGTAAAGTTCTGGAGGTCTGCTGCTCTGCAGTCTAATTCCTTTGGTGTAAAGTGCACTGAGTTTTTTGAGAGATGTAATTTTCATTCAACTACAAAAACTTGAGATAACTGAAAAACTTGTAACCTCTAAAACTAAGTGCCATGCATCCCTTTGACACAGTAACTGCTACAGTCTACACCGTGAGCAGAAATGTCAACAGTACAGCACAAATGAGTCGCTGTTCTCTTATTTATTTCAGATGAGAATTGTTGCACCAATCACTCAAACCTATTGTTCCGCATAAGTAATTTGGAACACTGAGCGTATCTCTTTGAGTTTCTCAGTGAGTTTTGCATTAATTGTTGTGTTTTGCCTACAGGTCAGCATTTGATTGTGTGATTGCCCCTCCCTTTCTCTGAGTTAGCCCCTGCAACGAATGAAGACTATTAATTAACTTAGTTCAGGGTGTCAGGACACCTGATTTTTTGTAAATCTAATTTAATCTTTTTGTTTTAAAAAAAAGTCTTATTCCTTGAAGATATAAAAACCCCCAATAACAGCAACAACAACAACAACAAAATCCTAAGGCAATGAAAACTTCAAGAAAAAGAAAAATTAAGGAAAAAATTATTAGCAACAAAATTAAGATTCAGAAGAATGAGTAAGTACAGGCTCTTCTGCATGGGTTTGTTTTTTATTTCAGTTTCTCCTTGCTCTTTAACAAAACCTTTCCCACATCCCTCTTATTATTTATTTGGGAATAAGGTGCTTTAGTGTTGAACACGTACTAGAAGAGTGTGTAGTATCTCCACAGGCCATAAAAAGGCTTGAATTTTTAGTTTGTTTTGTCTGTAGAGCTGTGGGCAATCACCTTTCATTAGCTATGTAGTTGTAAGGTGCTCTGTGTCTTGATCAGTGTTAGTAGGGACTGCAAACAAGTTGGTTTCCCTGTTAACTTTCTCAAATTTGCTTTCTGTTTACTTTCTCAGCTCTAAAATCACTGGTTAATATTACCTGGTGTTCTTCTGAGCTAAAGTATTATCTCTATCAGGTTATTTAAATGTGTTAGCTATGTGTGGACCTGTTTTAAGTGTGTCTTAGAATCTGGTTTAAGTTAAACTTCCTCCTAGTAGTTTAAGCTAAACTGAAAGGAGGTTACTTGAAACTGCTTAGGAAAAAAATGGAAAACATACGTTTGTCAGTCTAAAGGATCTTGGCAGTATGGGCCTCTTCTTATTGCTCTCTCAGGGCTTTCCAGAGGCCTGGTTTGCATAAGGGCAGTTGTAAAATATAAAAAAAAATTGAGCAATGATTTAAGCAGCACATACCTAAAAGAAACAGTGTAAGAACAGGATAAACTTAAATGATACCTCTATTTGCAACTCAAGGATTTTCTGACTCCAAAGAGGCTATACAGCCATATGTAATTGTTGAATGGATTAGTAATTAGTAATCCTTGGTGGATTTTTCTTCCACAAACCGGTCTAGTTTCCCATGGAGCCCATATAAACATTTAGCTTCTTGTGTCAGGTAATTCCACTGGATGGCACTCCTTCGTAGAAAAAAAAACCCCTTGGCTTTGTTTGTTCTAAACTTGTTTCTTGTTAACTTAGACTATTTTCCAGTCTTTCCCTGCTGGTTACACTTTCATAATCTTTGCTATATCCCCTGTGTCAGCTTGTTTCAGCATGAGGAGTCCTAAATCACTTAGCTACTCATTGCTAGACCTTTTGTAAGGCTTCTCCACTGAATCTTCAACTTGGCGGTCTGCATCTGGGAGGGAAAGAAAGCAATGACTTCAGGCTCATGTCAGAAGTGAACAAAAGTTATCTAAACTGTTTGGTGGACACTGGTATGTACTGGAGCCACTTGCTCTCTTTGTGTTGCTCACATATGCTACTTCAGTAATTGCAATTATAAATTGTGGAGAGAGAAGCAGAGTTTCTGTTCAAATGGCAGTAAACCTACATAGTGACCTGAGGGTTGTTTTTTTCCAAGTGGTTCCAGTAAAACATGTGACTCTGATGTCAGTTACGCATAAACATGGCTGTATTAATACACAGTGTTAACAGTTCAACTGCAAGTGGCACAAAAACCTGAGAGCTGCTGAATTTCGACTGAAAGCCAGCCCATTCAGGTGGAGTGCAGCTTCATAGGAGGTGTGTGCACTGAACGGTATGAGGAGAGCACTAAGAACAAAGGTCCAGAGTAATTCAGATGGCTTGCCTTTCTGGTGCTCTGAGCTTTAGCAGATATGCTGAGAGAAATAAGGCATGGTTGTACGAGAGAGGGGTGGGGGAAGAGAGAGTGAAAAACACTCGCAGGCAGAGGCTGTTGCTACGCAAGCCTGGAAGAGTAATGCAGGGCAGTTTGTGTGCTTTTGTCTGTCTCAGATTATGCCTCTGCCTTGTCTCACAAAGGAAGTGATTAATTGCTTTTCTTGCTCAGGGTAGGGCAGTGGTGATTTCCTGGATTGCTAAAAATAAGGCCAAACCATTACTAAAATATTAATCTTTAAAGAAAAAAAAAAAAGATAGAATGCTGATGTCTCCTATAAGCAACTGAACCTTTGTTCAGAATGGATTTACAGTACTGGTATAAATAATAAATGCAAGTCTTTCAATAATGAGCAACTTATGCCACAATCTATTTTTATTTAATCAGATCTCTATTTATTTCTAATGTATGTTTCCATGCACAGTAAGATACACTAGGTTTCTTTTCCTACTGCTATTTATTTTCTCAGTGTGTGGCTTTCCTTCTTCATTCATCAATACATATCTGTGGAGTGCCTATCTTATTTAAAATTCCCAAAATAAAACATGTCTTGGGTCCGTTGATGTGAAAGCATCGGACTTGCACAAAAAAAAAAAAAAAAAAAAAAATCAGTTGCTTATCTTTTGATACAACAAGCAGGTGCTGACTGGCATTATGTTGGGCCTTACTGCTAATCTGATGTTTTCTTAATATCCTGGAAAATTAGTGTTGTACCACGTATTCTGGAAAATGAATTGTGCTAGATTATATGAATTTTTCATATTTTTCATATTACACAAAATTTTTATTTGCAAATAATTTTTACTTTCTTGATGAATTTTGATCATGTCATAATACAAGCAAGCAGGGAAGAACATATGGCTATTGTGCAGTTCCTTGGCCTAGCAATGGTTTGCATTGGTGACTCGGCGATTCCTCCTGCAGAGCTGTGCAGTGGCTGCTACACAACAGCTGTATGACTGTGTTTTCCAGGCACGATTTAGGGTCAGATAGCACTATGTAGGAAAGGTTTCTCGCTACTCTTGGCCTGAGATACACTGTCTTCTTATGGGAGTGTCTGTGGGTGGTGACCCTAAGAGGCAAAAACGGATTTAGGCAACTGGAAAGTCTGGGGCAACTTGTCTGCAGGAGGCACCAAACCTTGTTAGATGGAGTACAACTGCCCGACCGGCAACGGAAGGAGCGTCCCTGTGTGTCTGTGGGACAGCCGTCCCGCGGGGTGTCCCTGTGTGTCTGTGGCTTTCGGGTAGCAGCAGCAGAGCATGTGAGGTGTGCTGTGTTCAGCGGCACTGGGACAGCCAAGAGGAGCATCCGTGCGGAGCGCTGCTGGGGACTGCGTCATGGCTCAGTGCTGGGCGGGTGCTGCTCCCGAGCGAAGGGAAACAGCTCCTCTGGGCTCGAAGCAGCCGGGGCTGCCCGCAGCGAGCGCCATCCGCACCAACGCCCCGGCTGCAGGGCGGGTCTCCCGGGCCGGCCCCAGCTGAAGGGCTTCTCCAGCCCGTGTGCCAGGACGGGAGGCAGGTAGGCCCTGGCAGGGTGACCGATAGTTTCCCGGGAATGGCAGCGGCGCACGGATCCTGCTATATCTACAGTCGAAAGCCGCCCGTTCCCAGGGGGAGCAGAACATTGCCCCGCACGCCCCAAGCCGAAAAGCTCCTGGGTGTGGCTGCCGCGGCCACCGAAGCCCCGCTCCTACCCCGCGAGCGGCCCTCCGCCCGCCCCGAGCGCAGCGGCCCCGCCCGGCCTCGCCCCCTCGCAGGCCCCGCCCTCCCGCTGGCCCCCGCCGCCGCCGGGGCTGCCCCTCCGAGCGCCTGTCGGGCCGCGGCGCCCCCGGCCGTCTCCTCGCTCGGGACTCCCGCGGCGCGCGCCGCTGCCGAGCTCTGGGCCGCGAGCGCCGGGGCCTTCCGGCGGGCGGGCTGCGGCGCGGCGCGGCGGGCGGGGCAGGCGGCGGGCGGGGCGGCCCCGGCGCGGCGGGGTCCTGCGCGGCGGCGGGCGGGCTGATCGGTGTCTCCTTCACTTCGCCCTCCAGTGCCCGCGGCTGCAGCAGCGCGGCCTCCGCACGGCCCGACCCGCCCGCGACCGGCCCCGGCCCCTCTCCGCCGCCCGCCCGCGACACGCAGGTGCCGGCCCCGGCCGCGACCGGTCCCGCAGGGCAAGGGGGGCGGGCGGGGCTCGCCCGGCTGCGAGCGGATCTGGGGCCGCGTGGGCCGGGGGTGGCGGGGCCGCGGGCGCGTCCGAGCGCTCCCGGGATCGGCGGGGCGGGCGGGGATCTTTCCATGCGCGGCGCGCCCGCGGCGCCGCGGCCGGGCTGGGTTTAGCGAGGCGCGGCGGGGCGGGAGGGTCAGGCCGGGATGCCCAAGATGGCCGCGCCGAGCGGGTCGGTTCACCTTGCGGCGGGGCGGGCGGCGCGGCTGGCGCTGGGCCTGGGGCGCCGCTCGGCCCTGCCCTGCCCTGCCCGGCTGCGGCCGCATCCCCGCTCTCCTCTGCGCTGCCCTTCCCCTCTGCGAGGCGCTGCTTTACTACCCCTGCGTTCGCTTCCCGAGCCTGTAGTCCATTTCCTGACCTTCTTACAGTTTCTGCATTGGCTTGGCCAATTTTAGGCTTGCGTGTCCACCTCCGAGGTGTGAGTAGGGAGAGCGTTAATGCAAGGGTAAGGAGGTGGCGTTTCTTTTTTTTAAGCTCTGTGTCGTATCAGTGTAAGCTTGAAGGTCACCGCGTGTCCGATGTATTACTTCTAAATTATCTCAATTTTTTGTTGCTATTTGCTGGTTTTTTTTAATTGCTCGAGTACAGGATTTTTTAATTATAGCCTGATCTGGCTTCTGGCTTGATCTTGAATATTTTGATCTCTTAAAATTGTTCGAAATCTTAATAGAGGTCTGTGACATTCCTTAATTGTAGGGCGTGAGAGTTTTGAAATACTACCTCCAAGGAAAACTGTGATGTAATAATTCCCGTAACGTTAATACAGTTTTCTGTTCTTGGGGTGATTCTTTTTCTTCTTATCGCAGAAGAAAGCATGATTGTGGCTCTTGAGTAACAGATCAATTAAACTTCTTTTTCATCATGGTGGCATGATGGCAAAGATTAGGGTGGAGCCCTCACTTGGTTCACGTATATTCTGTACTTCAAGTTGAGTATTTTACAGTTTTACAACAAACCTGTAGTTGCTAATTGTTATTTATATTTTAGTCACTTCTCTTAGTAGTTTTTAAGTGGAAGATGTTTCAAAATAGGGTTGAAGAAAATTACTTGTGATAATAAGAATTTGGAAACCCAGCTAACATTGGAGGACACGGGACTGATTTTTAATGGTCCTGCTTTCATTTAATGAGCATTCTGATGATGACATTGGTTTATCAAGTATTTAGTATATCTGAAATTAACTCCTGTTTCCTCTTTTGTCCTCATCCATCCTTGTCAGTATTATAGTATAGTATTAGAACAGCAGTGTGACAGTTGTGCACTCTTTCAACATGTTATTACAAAACTTGCATCTGTAGGCTAGAAGGTCTGACAAATATTGGCTGGTTTCCCTGAAGTGGTAGGGATGCTTAACTAGGCCAGATAAAATGGCAACATCCTTTTTACTGTAATAATCCTCTGAATTTTGACACAGATACAAGTTTGTGAACTTCTCAGGATATTTCTGCTTAGCATAAATCTCCTGTCTGTACTGATTGTCTAGTCAGATTGGAAACATTGAAAACAAAAGGGAAAAGCTAATTTCTTTACATTGTAAAAGCGTGTCTGTGCTAAAGACTAATATAAAACTTCAAAACTAAAAATAATTCGTCTTCTGAAGATGCTAGTTAGAGGTGAGATCTATTAATTAATAAAATTGTGTAGCTAAACCTTTGTAATATTTTAAACTGCTGAAGAAACTGTTGCTGTATTGCAGAAATCTACAGGTGAGAGTTCTCACACTCCCTTACTATTTGGTCTGTCACCTGCTTCTTTTTATGGAATAAATGATGGGAACCATTTCATGACTTGTCATTGGGATTAGGGTCTGTTCTTCTATAGACTTGAGCTTGGGCTAAGCTTCTCTAAACTTCAGATGCTCTAAGCCATTTTCATGTCTCTTTTAAAAAAATTTAATGTTTAGTTTAATTCCCTGGAAAACCAGACTCCTTGAGCAAGTGGTAGATGGCTTGGTATAGTGACCTGGTTGTAGAGTTTAGACATCTTTGCTAAAGAAGTTCTTCTGGATTTGTGTGTATGTGAGTGTTTGAGTGTAAGTGTTGTTTCTCAGAGGAGGTTGAAATTATCCTCTTAGGGCAGTAGGGAGCTGAAGTAGTATACTCTGGAAAACTGCATTACGAATTGTAGAAAGAAAAGAAACAGTTTTGTGCCTTCCCATTGATTGCTAAAATAGTTTGGGATTTGGGTTTGGTTTTTTTTTTTTAATAGTAGCAGTTCATACAATTAGGCTGTATATGACAGGTGTAGTTAGGGTTTGGAAGTTAACATGTAAGAACACTGCCCTTGTTATTTTTAAAGTCCTAAAGAAAATTTTTTCCTTTACTTGAAAAGAAAAAAAAAATCAATCTGCCACACAAGAGCAAGATAAAAAGTCAATTATGTTAATCTGACTCTCACTGTTAAACGAATGTGACCAGTCAGTTTGAGAAGATAAGATTTTTGTTTGCTTGTGTTTAGCCTTCTCATGGCCTTGTCTAGTTTGTTTTATTGTTCCCCCCATCCCTTCTCCCCTCTTTCACAGCATGAGGGACATTATTAATATGCTCTGTTTTCTGCATTTCACAACTTTAAAATATAGGGCCTCTGTAACAGCAGCCTCTTGCTATTGAAATCATGGGAAAACAGTCTTTCAAGGAGGGTACTGATAAGAGTGTGTCTTCTTGGTTGAGCCCTTAGCCTGGTGTGTGTCCATGGGGCCAGAGAGGCTGGGCCATAGCTCATGTGCAGTGACAGGTTCTTTAACAGCAAGGTTGCCAGAGGCTCCCTATTTGAGAAAGGGACTTGTAAAGAGGTGTCTTCTCACAGACCCCACACTCCTACTTGGATGTTTTAAACTAACAAGACAACCTCCCAAACTTAAGCTCTTGTATGCTATAAGATTGATTGCTGGTTAATAGTGTTAGTTATTATTTTTTAAATTGTATGTCTGCCATCTAAGAGATAGGGCAAAAATGATGTTGGAGAGCAGATATGTTCTCTTTTTACATTTTCAAAAATAAAAGCTTGTGGGTACCTTCAGGTAGTTTTCATAAGCATGTGTCAAACTTGACTTTGTAGAACTTCAAGGAATAAATCTCTGCATTACAGCTTTTTAGATTTCCTGTGTACAGGTTTTTGGCAGTAACTATGCCAGCTCTGGAAATGTGAGTTATTAGTTAATTTCTGGTAATGAAAGACATATGGAGAAATCTACCTGAAAAATTAAGAACTGTCTTGTAATACCTCTTCTGTGCCTAAGCTGAGAAAACATCCCATGTTCACAGTGACCTTAACTGAAAATCTAGGTGTTTCACAGAATACTGTAGTATTATATCTATTAATTAAAAACATATATCTATTAATTGCCTTTATGTAGATAAATCTGCATTAAAGACTATCTTGAAAGAATTGCGATAGCATTTTTTCATGTCTGCAGTGGTAAAAGGTTCATTATTAATTAGCTCTTTACCTTTCAGCACCAATGGCGATTCCTCCAGCATATGTAGACCTTGGCAAGCCTGCCAGAGATATCTTCAATAAAGGATATGGTAAGAATAGTACTTTTTATAAGTGGTGTTTGAGGTGCAATGAATTGCCTCCTTAAGTTTGTGTGGATAATTGAAAGATCAAATGCCAGGGTTTCTGGCGAGGAAGGTGGTGTGCTGTGTTCACATCTTTGCCATCAGCTGAGAGATCATTGAAGGCTTTTTGTGGGCTGTTTTGACATGAAGGCTGTTAAATCTTACTGCTCGAGCCATGTAAATGTCAGAGGTGTACAAGTATGCAAGAATGTAAGCAGCATGCGTAGTTTAACTTAGGAGCACACTTTGTTTACTGGTCTGTCTGTGCCACAACATTTGTTGATATGGAAAGGGTTATAGACCAGTGTAATGTTGTAGCCTTTTTTGGACTAAGAGGAATGGCTACTGGGATAAAGAATCCTTCCACATTTTAAAGCGCTTTAATACCAGGCAGCTGCATATTTA